>CM076579.1:92649146-93368840 GCA_034641835.2 Pinus albicaulis | reverse complement strand
AATCTGGAATCTAAGTAAAACACAATACAATAAGAGATTTCAGAATATTGCAATATCTGTTGTAATGAACTTCCCCAGTGAAATATCCATGGAAGTTTAGAGATTAACGGGCTATGATTGTGCTTGGCTGAGTGGAGGACTTTTACAACCACTGTTTACTTGTCCAGGATATTCCTCCCTGACTTGAGCAATTTCATATTTTTATTACGACTGTGTTAATATGGTCTCAAGCTAACATTGCAGAGAAAAATAGCACTCCAGTTGTCCAGTCTACCAGTCACATCTCCTTTAGGAACTATAACTACGAAAGTTCAATTGCTAGGTTCAAAAAAGCTGTCCTTTACACTTTAAGAATCATATTTTGAGGAGATGAATTACCTTATCTAAATTAATCCTATAAAAGTTAATTGGAAACTATTAGGCCCTGGAGATTTTCCACTAATATATGTTGGTATTACATCTTTGATTTGTTCACTGGTGGGAACTGGTCCCAATGGATTATTAAGATAATCAGTGTCATCTGAACAGAGGGTGAAACTGTGGGTTGAGTCTGGAGGCAAAGCATCCTGTTTCACAATGAATGTTTTGATAGGATTGGAGGGTCTGAAACTTTAACTGCATGTGTTCGTATTTCTAATCTTGTATACTTTTCCTCAAATATTTGTGAAATTGTTTTACTTCTTTCTGGAATCTGAATTCTTCAGGAGTCAGGTATTTTTGTTTCTATCTATCCATAGTTTCGTAAACCATGTTCTATTCTGAATCCTGTTGTCTGCTGATGTTTACACTAGACTGGTGGCAGTAGTTGCCTTCAGAATACTATTTAATTCATTATTTCCTGTTACAGAATCTGAACTGTTGGTTAGTGAGTAGTCATGGAATTTTTTGAGAAGGCAATGTCAGTACGACTTAGAAGCCATCATGACAAATATCTTTGGGCAGATGAGGATGAGGAGACAGTTACCCAGGATAGAGATGGTGCAAGACCAAATGCAAGATGGAAAGTTGAATTTGTTGAAGGTGATTCTGTGATAAGATTGAAAAGCTGCTATAACAAATACTTGACAGCAACAGAGTTACCGTTTCTTCTGGGGATGACAGGGAAGAAGGTCCTAAAGACTGTACCACCAAGGTTGGATTCATCTACTGAGTGGGAACCCATCAGGGATGGTTTTCATGTTAAAATTAAAACCCGCTATGGGATTTTTTTGCGTGCCAATGGTGGCCCTCCCCCATGGAGGAACAGAGTAACCCATGACATCCCACATAGAACAGCTACTCAAGATTGGGTACTTTGGGAAGTTGATGTGATGGAAATTTTTGTTCCACCCTCTCCTACTCGACCTGCTCCTGTTGACTTGGAGGTAATTTCTAAGTTGAATTTCACTTATAGTTTTCCACTTCCGTGAAGGCATATCGTTTCCTCTTTTCGTTTTAATAGCATGGACAAAGAAATAGATTACGACTTTATTACGGTTTCAAAGCCACAATCTGAAGTTGTTTAATGGTTTGCGCAGTTGCAGTCTTCTCCACCTCTGCCAGAATCACCGCCCAAGCCTGATCGTCGAACTATCTACTATGCAATCGGTGATGATAAAGGTGATGTTAAGGATGGTTATGAGTGGCCTTCGTTCCTGTTTAAGGGAAATAACTTGCAAGAGCTAACGAAAAAATTGGAGGAAGAAACTGGTCTTCATGACATCATTGCCTGTGCAAATCATCCTTTGACTGGAAAATTGTACCCATTGCGTTTGCAGCTTCCTCCTAACCATTCATCCATGCATATAGTTCTGGTCCAAGGAACGTCCAAAGGTATGTGCATGAATCTCTATCAATGTCCTTTCTTTTTATTTATATGATGATTATATAGCTTTTGAGTAAATAGGAAATACATTGAGTAGCAGCATTAATTATAGCTAGTTTTTTTGTTCCATGAGACGGGACTATCATTTATTTATTTTTTGTGATTTTCATGTTTGCATTCATTGTTTTTCATTTGTGTGAGGTTGTATTCATTCTTGTGGGATTCACTCACATCTTAGAAACAATTTGTGCTAATATCCATGTAGACCATTGAAATTTAACATATATACACATACTCCATTTAAATCAAAACAGACAAATACTATAATTCAGGTTTAGTGTAGAGCTTAGATTAGCACTGTTTAAAGACTTCCATCAACCACCTTACTAATCTATCAAAGAAGTTCCAAATCCATTCTCTTTGTTAATATGTGCATTAATATTAGTGAACTGATGCGATATTTCAGTTATGTATGTTAAATTTAGTTATTATCCTTTTTGTTTAAGTTTTGGTTAGAAAACCAATGGAATTAAAATATATACTTGGATTTGTTTCTTAGGTGGCCTATAGAGCTTATTAAGTACATTTAACTGGACTTCTGCAGTTATGGTTCCAATATAGAGCTTTACTGCTTGCAACAATCTTTATTGAAGTCATTTGATTCATCCTTTAGTATACAAATAAAAGCAAGGAAGTCTCTGTAGATTATGCAGATGAGGGTATTTTTTGAAATAATGAAGATTAAACTCGGAGCTCCTCATCTAGGGTCCTGCTTGAATGGTCTTACCTTTGCTAGAAGGCATAATGCTTTTCCCTGCTCGGGTAAGATATAACGCTTTGCTCTGCTATGGTAAAGGATAACTTCTGCTTAGAGTGAAATTAAGGTTATCCCTTTCTGAAGCAGAGCGAAGAGTTATATTTTACAATGGTTACATGAGCATAACGATGATAAGGTAATATACTTGATGGTTGGGTTATGATCGATGAACAAAGAACTTAAGGACAGTAATGGAGGGGACAGTGTTGGAAAATAGTGTGAAGGAATGATGATTGAGAAATAGTCTTGGGTCATGGTGACCTGCCTCAGTCTATGTCATATGTTGTACCCTTTTAGGTCAAATCGGTGCTCTAACCTCCTTTTTGGCATTCTTGAGTACTTCAAGCATTCATATACAAGTGAAAGATATCTATAGATAAAATTCATGTTTTCATTAGAATTTAGCCACCTGATCCAGTTGTTTAGGTTTTCTCCCTAATTAGCCCCTCATCAAATGTACTTTAACCTATTTAGTCTGTTACTTGCTAGACAGCTCTGCTAAGTACTATCCAGATGCTACTGTATGGCAAATAAACTAAATGCTGACATGCAAAAGGTTGTCACAAGATCAACTATCAATGGAATCATTGTGTGCACTCACAATAGAGACTGCAATCCCTTTAGATCAATTTTCCTTTGGAGATTAGCTTATTATGGCTCCTATTATTGCTGTTATCCATCACTGTTATATCGTTTCAGTGATTACAAAATACTGTAAACCTTAAATCAGGGAAATTGAAGGAAAACTTTTGAATTCTGTTGCTGTGTGCAGACTTGTATTGCTAATTTTGTAGTTTTTCGCCATATTTTTTGAAGAATGTATTCTGTATATTAGTTTGGAAGGATTTTGTTGGGTGACAACTTATTTTATAATTTTTTGTCAGTGTGGGACCTTTCTTGATTAAATATGAATGCCATTCTGGATTCTAACATTTCTACTCTGTATGTTCTGTACAGTGGCCAAAAGCTTTGTATAATATATTTGCATCTTTTACTGCTACTCGATGGTGGAGATAAATGGGAGAGTGTATTTCTGGTACTAGATATATGGGCTTGTACACTAGTATAATGGTTTCAAAAGGTACTTGAATTGCATTATTGTATACAACTGCAAGATTAAATTGCAATACCAGTGGCGAAATACATTTGAAGGTTACATTTTGGTGACCTATTTGTCATTTGGATATATGACAATTTGTATAATTAACATACTGCATTATTAAGATAATCAGTGTCATCTGAACAGAGGGTGAAACTGTGGGTTGAGTCTGGAGGCAAAGCATCCTGTTTCACAATGAATGTTTTGATAGGATTGGAGGGTCTGAAACTTTAACTACATGTGTTCGCATTTTTAATCTTGTATACTTTTCCTCAAAGTTTTGTGAAATTGTTTTACTTCTTTCTGGAATCTGAATTCTTTAGGAGTCAGGTTTTTTTGTTTCTATCTATCCATAGTTTCGTAAACCATGTTCTATTTTGAATCCTGTTGTCTACTGATGTTTACACTAGACTGGTGGCAGTAGTTTCCTTCAGAATACTATTTAATTCATTGTTTCCTGTTACAGAATCTGAACTGTTGGTTAGTGAGTAGTCATGGAATTTTTTGAGAAGGCAATGTCAGTACGACTTAGAAGCCATCATGAAAAATATCTTTGGGTGGATGAGGATGAGGAGACAGTTACCCAGGATAGAGATGGTGCAAGACCAAATGCAAGATGGAAAGTTGGATTTGTTGAAGGTGATTCTTTGATAAGATTGAAAAGCTGCTATAACAAATACTTGACAGCAACAGAGTTACCGTTTCTTCTGGGGATGACAGGGAAGAAGGTCCTGCAGACTATACCACCAAGGTTGGATTCATCTACTGAGTGGGAACCCATCAGGGATGGTTTTCATGTTAAAATTAAAACCCGCTATGGGAATTTTTTGCTTGCCAATGGTGGCCCTCCCCCATGGAGGAACAGAGTAACCCATGACATCCCACACAGAACAGCTATTCAAGATTGGGTACTTTGGGAAGTTGATGTGATGGAAATTTTTGTTCCACCCTCTCCTACTCGACCTGCTCCTGTTGACTTGGAGGTAATTTCTAAGTTGAATTTCACTTATAGTTTTCTACTTCCGTGAAGGCATATCGTTTCCTCTTTTCGTTTTAATAGTGTGGACAAAGAAATAGATTATGACTTTATTACGGTTTCAAAGCCACAATCTGAAGTTGTTGTTGTGTAACCAGCTTCAAAAATAGAAGAAAAGAGATATCAACGCCTTAGAAATAATCCACTTTGAGGAGGCAACCTCCAATACATTACATAAATGAACAATTCTTGGATGATACAATTTACAAAACCTCCTTTCTATATATAGGAGTCCATGGGGCCATAATGTAATCCTAGTGGGCCACAATGTAATCCTAGCCGAACTAACAATAATAATTTAAGGGCACAATAATAACAATATGGGGGTTACAGGGGTACAATAATAACAATAAGGGGGGCTACACTAACATAATAAGGGGCTACACTATTAATATGGGGACTTAACATGCCCCTCTCCTTCAAAAAAGTGTTGTCCTCAACGCTTGATTATTTCTTGATGCTTCTGTATAAAATTCTCATCCTCCCATGTGAAATATTCTACAGGAAAGTTCTTCCACTTGTTGAGATACTCTGAAATTGATCGTACTTGTTGAGTTCTTGTTTCTATGACTACTTCATAACTTCTTTCGATATGATGTTGATCTTCCTGTTGTTTCATTAGATTCTGCACCAAAGTTGGGTTATCCTTTGAGAGTTCGAGAACTTGTTGTTGATTCTTGCTGTGATCTTCCACTAATTTATCATCCATATTAGCTATTATTTGATCCTTCAAACCATCCAACTTAGCCTCCATTTCTGCTTTTAAACCATCTATTTCATCTTCGGTTGCTCTTCATAAGATCGAAATTTGTTGCACTTGGTACCGTAATTTTGATATCTCATATTGCAATTCTTCCTCCTCATGCATCATAGTATAGCTTTCTAAGGGCTTAATGGGTATGGAATTATTTTTTGGAGGCATAATAGAACCCATTACTGAAAAAAATTCTCCAATATTCCCTTGGAATCAATTCAACTTGATTCTTCAAACAAGACTTATGAAATTCTGAAAAAAAACAATTCACACCTTTTTCTTGCTTTTTAGGATCTCGATATTGAAATTGGATTATCTCTGTAATTGAAAATCTTAAATATCTGAAATTCAGCCCTGTAGTAGCCCTCTAAAGCTTCTTTCAAATGCCACAGGTCTGATCTAATTTGGATTCCCAAGACAAAGTTGTGTCCAATATCCCACAATGACCTAATTTTGGACTGGTTCAGTAGAGCAACCTTGTAGGACTTGCCACGTGTCACTGTTTTGTCCTTTGTCTTTGAAATTTATAGCCAAGAAACTAAAGTCAGTGTGCTTGCGACCAATTTTTACGGCACTCAAATCCACTACCCAGAGAGAGAGTTATTGAACTTTTCCCACGATCACCTCTTTGAGATGCAATTCAAGAGACTGAAAAAGCACTACCTTCCACAGGTCATATCTCCAAAAATATTGTGAAACAAGCTCTGAAATTTTTTGACGAATTTCCTTAGGATTTCAGCTTTGCACCATATGAATTGCAGATTTGGAACCTTCGTAGAAAAAAGTTTATAGCAAAAATTCCACGATGACTTGTTTAGGAGCTTGAAAAAAGACCTAACTTCCACAGATGATATCTCCGACAATATTGTGAACCAAGCTCTGAAATTTTTAGACAATCTTCCTCAGGATTTCATCTTTGCACCCTAAAAATTTCAGCTTCTGAAACTTCGTAGAAAACAATTTATAGCGAAAACGCCACGATGACCTGTTTGGAGCAGCGAAACCCTAGAATCCCAAGCTCTGATACCAAATGTTGTGTAACCAGCTTCAAAAATAGAAGAAAAGAGATATCAACACCTTAGAAATAAGCCACTTCGAGGAGGCAACCTCCAATACATTACATAAATGAACAATTCTTGGATGATACAATTTACAAAACCTCCTTTCTATATATAGGAGTCCATGGGGCCATAATGTAATCCTAGTGGGCCACAATGTAATCCTAGCCGACCTAAAAATAATAATTTAAGAGCACAATAATAACAAAATGAGGGTTACAAGGGTACAATAATAACAATAAGGGGGGCTACACTAACATACTAAGGGGCTACACTATTAATATAGGGACTTAACATGCCCTCTCTCCTTCAAACAATTTATAGCGAAAATGCCACGATGACCTGTTTGGAGCAGCGAAACCCTAGAATCCCAAGCTATGATACCAAATGTTGTGTAACCAGCTTCAAAAATAGAAGAAAAGAGATATCAATTAATGGTTTGCGCAGTTGCAGTCTTCTCCACCTCTGCCAGAATCACCGCCCAAGCCTGATGGTCGAACTATCTACTATGCAATCAGTGATGATAAAGGTGATGTTAAGGATGGTTATGAGTGGCCTTCATTCCTGTTTAAGGGAAATAACTTGCAAGAGCTAACGAAAAAATTGGAGGAAGAAACTGGTCTTCATGACATCATTGCCTGTGCAAATCATCCTTTGACTAGAAAATTGTACCCATTGCGTTTGCAGCTTCCTCCTAACCATTCATCCATGCATATAGTTCTGGTCCAAGGAACGTCCAAAGGTATGTGCATGAATCTCTATCAGTGTCCTTTCTTTTTATTTATATGATGATTATATAGCTTTTGAGTAAATAGGAAATACATTGAGTAGCAGCATTAATTATAGCTGGTTTTTTTGTTCCATGAGACGGGACTATCATTTATTTATTTTTTGTGATTTTCATGTTTGCATTCATTGTTTTTCATTTGTGTGAGGTTGTATTCATTCTTGTGGGATTCACTCACATCTTAGAAACAATTTGTGCTAATATCCATGTAGACCATTGAAATTTAACATATATACACATACTCCATTTAAATCAAAACAGACAAATACTATAATTCAGGTTTAGTGTAGAGCTTAGATTAGCAATGTTTAAATACTTCCATCAACCACCTTACTAATCTATCAAAGAAGTTCCAAATCCATTCTCTTTGTTAATATGTGCATTAATATTAGTGAATTGATGCGATATTTCAGTTCTGTATGTTAAATTTAGTTATTATCCTTTTTGTTTAAGTTTTGGTTAGAAAACCAATGGAATTAAAATATATACTTGGATTTTTTTCTTAGGTGGCCTATAGAGCTTATTAAGTCATTTAACTGGACTTCTGCAGTTATGGTTCCAATAGAGAGCTTTACTGCTTGCAACAATCTTTATTGAAGTCATTTCATTCATCCTTTGGTATACAAATAAAAGCAAGGAAGTCTCTGTAGATTATGCAGATGAGGGTCTTTTTTGAAATAATGAAGATTAAACTCGGAGCTCCTCATCTAGGGTCCTGCTTGAATGGTCTTACCTTTGCTAGAAGGCATAATGCTTTTCCCTGCTCGGGTAAGATATAACGCTTTGCTCTGCTATGGTAAAGGATAACTTCTGCTTACAGTGAAATTAAGGTTATCCCTTTCTGAAGCAGAGCGAAGAGTTATATTTTACAATGGTTACATGAGCATAATGATGATAAGGTAATATACTTGATGGTTGGGTTATGATCGATGAACAAAGAACTTAAGGACAGTAATGGAGGGGAGAGTGTTGGAAAATAGTGTGAAGGAATGATGATTGAGAAATAGTCTTGGGTCATGGTGACCTGCCTCAGTCTATGTCATATGTTGTACCCTTTTAGGTCAAATCGGTGCTCTAACCTCCTTTTTGGCATGCTTGAGTACTTCAAGCATTCATATACAAGTGAGAGATATCTATAGATAAAATTCATGTTTTCATTAGAATTCAGCCACCTGATCCAGTTGTTTAGGTTTTCTCACTAATTAGCCCCTCATCAAATGTACTTTAACCTATTTAGTTTGTTACTTGCTAGACAGCTCTGCTAAGTACTATCCGGATGCTACTGTATGGCAAATAAACTAAATGCTGGCATGCAAAAGGTTGTCACAAGATCAACTATCAATGGAATCATTGCGTGCACTCACAATAGAGACTGCAATCCCTTTAGATCAATTTTCCTTTGGAGATTAGCTTATTATGGCTCCTATTATTGCTGTTATCCATCACTGTTATATCGTTTCAGTGATTACAAAATACTGTAAACCTTAAATCAGGGAAATTGAAGGCAAACTTTTGAATTATGTTGCTGTGTGCAGACTTGTATTGCTAATTTTGTAGTTTTTTGCCATATTTTTTGAAGAATGTATTCTGTATATTAGTTTGGAAGGATTTTGTTGGGTGACAACTTAGTTTATAATTTTTTGTCAGTGTGGGACCTTTCTTGATTAAATATGAATGCCATTCTGGATTCTAACATTTCTACTCTGTATGTTTTGTATAGTGGCCAAAAGCTTTTTATAATATATTTGCATCTTTTACTGCTACTCGATGGTGGAGATAAATGGGAGAGTGCATTTCTGGTACTAGATATATGGGCGTGTACACTAGTATAATGGTTTCAAAAGCTACTTGAATTGCATTATTGTATACAACTGCAAGATTAAATTGCAATACCAGTGGCGAAATACATTTGAAGGTTACATTTTGGTGACCTATTTGTCATTTGGATATATGACAATTTGTATAATTAACATACTGCTCATGTTTTCATTTTGCCTTTTGGGTAAATACTGCTTGTGTTTTACCTATATTCCAAGCAGTTTTTTATCCTTCTTGAATTTATTAGGTCATTGTGCTGTCATAGTATATGATTGATCCATAAATTTCAATGTTATTGAGAAAATACTCCTTAATGCTGCTTGTACTATGAAGGCTGATGTTGGAGTTCATTTATCCTAAATGGCTGTGAATATAGTATTTATGAAATTTCACTGTACTGCAAGGCCCCCCTTCAGGTTTTATAGATTTGTTAACTCAGGTAATATCTAACACAAACATAAGATGCAAAAAATCATATATGGGTATAACAAAAATATTGGCTTCTGTGGGCAGTAATAATTTATTGGAATTTATAGTTCCTTCAGTTAGAGGTACTTTAAAGGCCTATAAATGTGCATTTTTTCTCTTTTACCAGTTGGAGACTAAGAGTAAGCACAAGTTGAATGATAATTGAAGAGCTTATTTGGTTGTATGGATGTTTTCGAGCTTTTAAAATGATGATATACTAACAAAAAGGAAGAAAGCTCTTCTTGGTAATGAAAATCTTCATGGTCTCTTAAAACTTAAGAGCAAAGCTGTTGTTAAAGACGTTACAAAGGTTGGAAGACTTCATTGTCATAATCTTGGTGGTAAATAATTTTGAATGATCATATCATAGGAATTCCATGGCCCCGACATGTAACTCCAGGCGCCTTATAGGACCGTGATCTCCTTTTTCTTCTTTTCAAAAAACGAGTAATCAATAATAGATGGTTAGCTGTCAGCGTTGTGGATTTCCATAATATTCTACTCATATCTATGTACTTTGATCTTGATCTACGAATTTTCTACATTGGCTCTCTTTTTTGCCATGATTTTGCATTATTTTTGGTTGATAAATTTTCTTGGCTCTTGTTGATATAATAAACTTCGATTCAATCAAGCAACTTGTTTATATATATGAAGCTATCAAAATTATTAATCCATAATTGATGGATATGAAATTTTTGGAAACTCCCTTCAGAAATTATAGATGCAGTTAATGTTTCTTTAAAAAAAAATTAAATTAATAGTTATATCACACTTTTTTGTTGTGTTATTTCTTTCCTTCTCTCATATATATATATATATATATATATATCACACTTTTTTGTTGTGTTATTTCTTTCCTTCTCTCATATATATATATATATATATATATAACAAAGAAGTGGTATCATGAGTACCCAAGTTTTTTTTGTATACTAATATGTAGTGAATCTTTGGTTTGCATTTATGGTTTCCAAAATCATGTTGGGTAAAAACTGTTTTTGAGGTGTTTTTGAAAAGTTGAAAATCATTTAACTTGTTTCTCAATTATTATTGTGCTTTTAGAAAACAGTTCAAAAATTTAGATGTAAAAAGAAAGCAAAAATTGCCCTACCTTGAATAATTAATAATTAATTTTGAAAAGCTTAAAAGCAGAAGCAATTTTGGTGTTAGAAGTGAATAATGAAACCAACAAAGACTCAGTGATTTTACTTGGAATTTTCTCATATTTTTAGAAATGGTTCCTTGTATTGTCCACCGTTATTTAAGAAGTGAATCCCAATTGTTCAATTTTTTAAAAACTTGTTGCTTGTCTTTTTTTAATTCCCATTCTTTATCCTTGTGAACGCATCATATTGGAAGGTCGAAATAAAGTGTGGAAAGTATAGTTATCTATTAGGTACTTGTCAGTTGAATAAGTATAGTTATCTATTAGGTTTTTGTCAGCGTTCAACATCTTACTTAGAAGGGTTTCACCAATCACCTCCATTTAACAATTCACTAGTATTTTGTCTTACAATTATACTTGTTTTGGATCATGTTCTAAGTTCTTAATGAAATGTGCATTAATAATGTAGCACCTTGCATGCTATATAAAATGAATTAGCTTTATGATGAAAATAGTTCTTATTTATCAATTTGTTATGCTTGATTTTCAAACTAAAGTGGCAAACATGAAGTCCATGATGTCATTTAGTGTGTCGTGAACATTGTACTCTTTTTGTCATTGCATGATAATGATGCTTAAATTATCTCCATAATCTTGTAAGTTTTAAATTACGTTTTATGAATCTTTATAACCATGTTTTCACTTTATAAATTACCAAATTAATTTATTATTTTTTGAGGCTTTCACTAAAGTATAAGAAAATGAGGGTTAATATACCTAAGTTTTTAAAATACACCTATGAGGTCATGCAAAAAGATCATTATAGGGCAATAATGACTCAATTGAGGCTTACATGAAAGTTAAATCAACTAAGGTAATCATCAAGCAACATTATACATCTTCACACCAAGGAGAGTAGGGGAAGTTCATTTAAATTCCTTTGGAACCACCTCCAAAGGAGATTTAATAATGTATTTTTGTAGAACCATGAGTTAGGGCATGATCATAGTTTTGTGCATAAGGTTTCATTTTAGATATATATTTACCATTTACAATAGGGTTTCTAAACAAATTGATTATAATTCCACATTTTTTTTGTTTTTTTTTCTTTTATCTTCGATGTCTTGATAACAAATATTTATATGTTAGGATGCCTTGTTTTTAAGCAAATTAGCAAGCTTTCTTATTGTGATATGAAGTATAGCTAAAAGATGAACATTGATATTTTTCTCAAAGTATGACAATGTTGTGTACCAAGTAGTGTAAAAAGCATGAAAAAGGCCCAATTTAGTAATGCCATGTCCAAATCAAGTGGGAGAGAATGAATTAACTACTTTTTTAAGGAGACAATTTACAATAGATTAAGAGCACAAGATAGGATGACCATTCAAATGAGTCTCCTTTATGTGTATACAGAGACAAAGATGCCTGAATAACAATAATAATAAACTGATATATAATAATAAATATATCAATAATTAAGGTAATGGGAATGAATGTGGGTTATTTTTTTAAGGGCTTTGCATGCCCTTTCCTTTGAAATAAGTGTTTCTTTCAATGTTGATTAGTTTTAGATGCCTTTATATGAAGAACTCATCTCGCCTCTTTTCTTGTCCAGTGTTTATATATTTCAATGATTGTTTCAAGTTCTAATACGACTTCTCCCTTTGCATCAAGCTCTAACATAATAATCTAAACCATGACTATGTTACCAATCATGTTTTTTAAATAGTGAATGTGGAAGAGTAGGAAGCAACTCCACTCTGTAAACCAAATTGAGAATTCTTTCCAACGCGTTATAAGGACCAGGGTTCTTGTATCGTTGCACCCTCAAAATAACCAATCCCACACTTCAAAGTGTCATTCACTATGATGTTGATTTGTGAATTGTTTCATTTTGCTTTGTGATCTAATCAAATTGTGCTTCAATAGTAAGAGAACCTTTTGTTGGTATTGGAGATTATCCTCCATTACTTGTTCCTAAGGTTTCCCTTATCTAGAGTGACATGTCTCTTGCTCTCTTTTTCTCAAGAGACGTTCTCCAATAAAAAAACTCTCATTCACAAAATGTTCTCTTTCAACTTGAAAAATGAATGATCTCTCACAAAAGTGGCATAAATGGATTTTCACACATAAGTGGCATAAATGGTGTTCTTGAATCCACTGATGAGATTCAAGTCATACACATCATCATCACGATCGTCTCGAAATTCAGATTCAAGTCATATTCATCATCATCATCACGATCGTCTCGAAATTTTGATACTAATGGCTATAAACACAATCACTTTTTGTCAAAGTGTCAACATGGCCCACTTTCATCACTGCATCATCTCGACTTTTGTGCAATGACTAAAATGATGAATTTCCTACAAAGGTTCAAATCTCAATGTCCTATTGCAACATACAAGAATTTTCTACAAAGGTTCAAATCTCATTGTCCTATTGCAACATACAAATATCACGAACACTTGGAACATACATCCATCCTTTTTTCAAAAAAAAAATAATCAAAGTGGCCAAAAGCATCAATATGCCTCCAAATATGGCGATAGCTTGAAAATTGGTTGGTCAAATGACAAAACTGGCTACGCGTTCCTTGCGAAAAATCATGAAATTTAAATATAAAGTTGACTATGTTTTGAAATTGTTAAATATGGGCCTCTAGGGAATCTAGAGGATTCTTTGCGGATTTTTGCCTCAAGGTTCCATTGCTCAACGTTTTGCCTATGGAATATTCATTGCTCAAATCAAATAACTGTCTACGTTATCAAATTCTTGGCAAAAATTCGGTTCACATGAGTATAAAATTACATATTTCTGACCATGAAACCCTGGGCATATGCTCATGGGAATATGTTATGCAACCAGCTCACAAAACAATAGAAATAACATATCAACAACTTAGAAAATATCCTCTTAACAATATAGTAAAATAATTTTCTTATTATAGATTTTTCTTGGAAAAGAATTATTGAGATTTGGGTGCAAATGCACAATGTTGTGTAGCATTAGTGTGATAAATATGGGATAGTGCAAAGAATAGTTTTGAATATTAGTCTAAGTTGACTCGTACCTAATCAAATCAGTCAAGTTGATTGTTGGTTGAACGGTTAATTGTTGGTTCAATGGACAGAAGATCTTGCAGGCACAGATACCAAAGGGCAAAATGGAGCCCATCATGGGGTACTCTTTGTAATTCTCCACCACTGCTACCTTCCATGCTTCCTCAAACTCCTCTCCAACCTCAATATTAGTTCTAGTAGTAGCATGAGCAACAACACTACGCTTAGCAGAACTAGAAGAACGCGTTTTCCAAACTACACGAGAACTACTTCCCTCAGAAGTCACCATGTGCCATGCTTGGTCTCGGTGTTTCTCTTCCTTCTACTCCTGGTTCAACTACCATATCTTCATTGGAACCAACACCCCGAACTCCACTAGACAACGATTCACCATTTTGTAGTAGTGATTCGCTATTTGTACTAGTGATTCGCCATGATTTTACAAGATAATATAATCTCGTGAGAGATTCGCCCGAAAATTATATATACATATTATATTATTAATAAAATCGCCTTCCATTTTTCCTATGTATCATGGGGATTCACCTATTTATTATATATATAAATTTAGGGGGGTTCTTAAAATTATCCCTGATGGGAAGACACTTCAAGGTAGAAACTGATCATGATAGTCTTAAACACTTTTTGGAACAAAAACCATCTTCAGAAGAGCAACAAAAATGGGTCACAAAGATGTTGGGCTATGACTTTGAAATCATTTACAAAAAAGGGAAGCTAAATTTTGTTGCAAATGCACTCTCAAGAAAGGATGAAGAGGTGCAAGCATTTCTTTGTTCCATTTCTATTATCCAACCAGATTGGATAACCGAAACAAGGGACGAATGGAAGAAGGACGAAGAAGTGTGGACACTCATTCAAAAGTTGCAGCAAGATCCTAGTACATCTGATACATTTAGTTGGAAAATTTATTCCTTATGGTACAAAAATCGCTTATATATTTGCAAGAATTCCCAACTAAAACAAAATATTCTTTTGGAATTGCACGCTTCTCCTTTAGGAGGACACTCGGGATTTTTAAAAACTTACAAAAGGGTGAAGAAAGAATTTTTTTGGGATGGCCTTAAATATGATATTCAAAATTTTGTGGTGGAATGTTTGGTTTTCCAACAAAATAAAGTTGAGACAATTAAGACCCCGGGTATTCTACAACCTTTATCCATTCCAAGTTAACATTGGGAGGAGATTTCAATGGATTTTATCACAGGTTTACCTAAGTCCGAAGGAAGGAGTGTCATCATGGTGGTAGTTGATAGACTTACCAAGTATGCACACTTTTGTGCATTATCTCATCCATTTAAATCAAGTACAGTTGCTACAGCATTTATGGAAACAATTCAAAAGCTGCATGGAAACCCGAAGATTATTGTAAGTGATAGAGATCCCATTTTTACATGAAATTTTTGGATGGAATTATTTTCTTGTTTGGGTACTCAACTAGCTCACAGCTCATCTTATCATCCTCAATCCGATGGTCAAACAGAGATAGTGAATAAATGTTTGGAAGGATATCTTCGTTGTTTTTTATCTAATAAGCAAGCATAATGGGTCAAGTGGTTACCTCTCGTTGAATGGTCCAGTATAACACTTGCTGCCATACTGCAGCAAAAATGACCCCATTTATGGTACTTTATGTATATCATCCATCGTCCATCACATCTTCTTTAAGGGAAAATTATAGGTTTCAAGCAGTGGAGGATCACATCGAGCATCAACAAGAAGTTCTCCAACTCTTAAAGGATAACCCAAATTTGGCACAAAATCGAATGAAACAACAGGCATATCAACATAGCAGTGAGAGAAGTTTTGATGTGGGAGACTGGGTATTTTTACAGCTACAACCATACAAAAAAATTTCCCTCAAGCAAGCTAAGATGGATAATAAATTATAGCCAAAGTACTATGGTCATTACAAGGTGTTGCAAAATATTGGTACTATGGCATACAAATTGGAGCTTCTTGCTTCTTCGTGAGTACATCTAGTTTTCCATGTTTCATGCTTAAAAAAATTTATAGGGGAAAAACTTCTAGTTCAAACAATATTGCCAGAACTTGATGAGGAAGGAAAAACCATATTGGAACCTGAAGCAGTTACGGAAACAAGAACTTGACAGCTATGAAATCAATCAATTTCAGAGTATCTCATCAAATGGAAGAACTTACCCACTGAAGATTCCATACGAGAGCATGAGAATTTTATACAAAAGCACCCGGAGCTACTCAAGTGTTGAGGACAACACTTTTTTGAAGGAGAGGAACATGTTAGGTACCTATATTACTAGTATAGTCCCTCATTGTTGTTAGTGTAACCCCCTTATTTTTATTGTTGTACCCCTGTAACCCCCATATTGTTATTATTGTGCCCTTACATTATTATTGTTAGGCCAGCTAGGATTACATTGTGGCCCCATTGATTCCTATATATATAAAGGAGGTTTTTTCATTTGTATCATCCAATAATTTTTCATTCATGTAATGTATTGGAGGTTTCCCCCTCGAAGTGGCTTATTTCTAAGGCGTTGATATCTCTTTTCTTCTATTTTTGGAGCTAGTTTCACAACACAGCCGGATGGTGAAATTTTAGTGTCTCAAGGAAAGTATGCAAAGGAGATAGTGGGTAAGTTTAACATGGAGAGTTTCAAACCAAT
Organism: Pinus albicaulis; assembly: GCA_034641835.2. Classification (NCBI taxonomy): domain Eukaryota; kingdom Viridiplantae; phylum Streptophyta; class Pinopsida; order Pinales; family Pinaceae; genus Pinus; species Pinus albicaulis. The sequence goes on along the minus strand of CM076579.1, from coordinate 93,352,360 downwards.
GGATACTCCTCTTCTAGGAAATTGGAGGAAAAATGATGCTACTTCTAGAGAGGTACTGGATGCTACTATCTACCGACAGTTAGTGGGTTTTCTAATGTATTTTGTGAACACAAGACCAGAAATTTTCTACATAGTTAACTAGCAGATTCAAGTTATGGTTAAGCCTACCAAGATCTTTTGGAAGGTGAGGAAGCATGTCCTAAGATACCTGAGGGGAACATCAGAGTATGGTCGGCGGTACAGACGGACAGAGTGAGTGAAGCTGCATGGCTTCATGGATGCATATTGGTTTGGCAGTCCATCGGACAGAAAGAGCACATCAGGGGGGATATTTAGCATTGGATCGATGACAATTTCCTGGTACAGTAGGAAACAACGATCCATGGAACTTAGTTCAACGGAAGTGGAATACATGGCAGCAAGTCAAGCTACATGTGAGGCTATCTGGATGAGAAATATATTGGTTGGTTTTTTTGGTTCTCAGATGGATCTGACAGTGATTCATTGTGATAATCAGAGTTTCATTAAACCCTTGATTAATCATGTGTTTCATGATAGATCCAAGCATATAGATATCTAGTACCATCATCTCAGAAATTGTGTGCAGAGAAGGATAATTTTGCTTCAGTACATTCCCACGGAAGATCAGGATGCGGATATTCTGACAAAGGTGCTCACTAGGAGCAATATCAAATACCATAGAGACATGATCGGGGTGAAGGATAATCCCTTTCATGTTGAGAGGGAGTTTTGAGATTAAAAAAGAAAATTCAGCACCCATGACTAGTGCATTAAGCACCTAGTGCATTCAACACCTAGTTACATTAAGCACCCAGACTAGGGTGGGGCCCACAGTGCTATTTTTGGGTGCATGTATATTTTGGGTATCCCTTAATTAAGATGGAAATTAAACTGTAATCTATTCTCAATGTGGACTTGAATCAGTTAACTAAAAGTGATAAATTTAGTTAGCTAGTGGATTTCGAGTTAGAGGTAGTTGGTGAGGCATGCAAAGTAGTTCTAGTTGTAACAGAATTCGAAGTGCAGTGGTGCATGAGTTAGGGCAAGTTGTAAATATTTTAACTCAGTTAAGTGAGTTAAACTCAGTTGTGCTAGTTGTAACTAAAGATACACTAGTGAGGGATCAAGTGAATTAAATATTAATTAATTCACAATCAGTGATCTCACATGCAACTAAGGATTTACTATTATAAGCTTCATGCATGTCAAAGCCAATGGAGATCCAGTTGAGTTCTAGGTGAAAGGGAAGTTGACTATCAGTTGTAGGATTATTGGGTTGCACACATGCAACCAAACACCCATTGGAGTGCCCATGATACTTTCACAGTCAATTCAGGTAAGAATTCTTATCTTTTAGGGATCTTTACTATCAGGGGTTGCACAAGCAAGGCAGGTTGTCTAGAGGCTGAGAATTGGCCATGTGTTGGTCAATTTTGCATATGACAGTGTGAGACAATTAGCTAAGTACCGAGGGCTCTTGTGAGAAGATTTTTGTATGTAGATGTTTCATGCTCCATGCTTAATATACAATAGAATATAGTGGGGTTTTTAGTTGTAAGCTTTCCCCAGGAAATTATCTTTGGTGTGTGTGATTGATCTTTCTTCATGTTCATGTGATTAGAAATTGTGTTTTTAATTCCTCAAAATATTTATAGAAGTGATTCAGTATTTAAATTTAGTAAATTTTTAGATTAGGTGAATCCAAGATATACATGCATGTTGTATTATTTTTACACAATCCATGATGGTTTTGATGCCCGGCTGTGAGGTGGAATCATTGGTTGAGGGTTGAGGCGGTTTTGCGTCTGGAAATCTTGGACTTGTTTTGATTGATTTGTTTGATGAGATCCCACATTCATGCTTGGGATATGGGATGAGGGTGACTGTTTGAAGTGATATTTGGCTCAGCCATATCTATGGTCAAGTGGAATGTGGAATTCCCAAACCTTGTTGCATTTTTCTTGTGGAAATAAGAGCTCTTTTCCTCTTGTATTGATGGGTAAATATTCTTGTTATTTTATGTGGATTCAATGGATCATGTATCCTTGATATTTTTATTGTTATTATGTTGGTTATAGGCATGTATTGTATCAATGATTATGTATGGTTCTCCCCATGTTTTTATTTTTAAATGAATGAAAAATTTATATATGGTCAAATAGATGGTAATGCAGCTAATAATATAAGGGAATAATGCTTCTTAACAATTCTCAGATAAGTATGAGACCCATATTATAACATCCCTGGTGAAAATTCCATGTAATAAAAGATTAAAAATAATAAATACAGTCGATGGGACACGTATTCCAAGCTGAATGTTGGGAAAAACATCCTAGTAGGTGTTCATTTCGGTTATTATGGCTAAAGAAAATTGGCAAAGGCAATGGAAAAGGATTTGGAAATGCATGAGGCATTAATTGGCATTTTATTTATTAAAATAATGGAAAATAGGAGAAAAGGGATATAAAAGGTCACAGGTTTCATGTGAGGAGGAAAATGAAGGAAAATAATGGAAAATGAAGAAAATAGAGGCCTCATGAATAAAAAGGCTTCTAAGGATCAGTGAGCAAGACTTGGCCAGTGCATTTTTGGATCTCTCTCATTATTCTCTCCCTCTCTCGTACTCTTGGATGCTTAGAGTTTTCTTGGAGCAATCTTGGAGAATGTGGATACTTGGTGATTTGGAGCAATAAGGAAAAATAAGAGGAGGAAAGTGCAAGCAGGCATCAGGATTAGCAGCTACCGTCAGGATTTGGTTGCAGGTACCGAGTTCTATGTATGTTTTTCACACTAGTTTTGGCATGCATAATGTATGCATGTGGATTTGCCTACCCTTGCAATTTACTAAATAGCCATGGTGTTGTGGGTTTATTCCATTTATTGTTTCTGGTTAGTTCTCAAGATTTCTTTAGTTTTTGGGTTGAGTTATTAGTTCCTAGAGCCTCGGTTAGACAAATTATCTGGAGTGTGGCAGATAGTTGTTAGGTTGAGTTACTAATCCTGCAGGCTTGGTTAGAAAAATGCTATATAGCTCGGAAATAGCTTGGGTTGAGTTACTAGTCCTAGAGCCTTGGAGTAGATTGGATAGAGACCAATCCATGATGGTTTTGATTTCTGACCATGAGGTGGAATAAATAGTTTAGGGTTGAGGCTGTTTGGCCTCTGGAAGCCCTAGATTGATTGTGATTGATGTGTTTGATGAGATCCCACATTCATGGTTGGAATATGGCATAAGGGGTGATTGGCTAAAAAGAGACTTGGCTCATCCAATATATGGTCAAGTGGAATATGGAAGTCCCATATTCGGTTGGTTTTTACATTCAATAATGAAGAGCACATTCCTCTAGTATTGGTATGCAAATATACTAGTTTATGTATGGATTTTATTGTTGTTATATCCATTGTATTTATGTTGTTATTGTGTTGGTTATAAGCATGTATTCGATCAGTTATGATGTATGGGTCTATCCATGTTTTTACCTATAAATGAATACACATGTATCTATGGTCAAATATATTGTATTGTAGCTTATGATGTAGGGGAGAAATTCTTCTTAGTGATTCTCAGATAAGTAAGAGATCATCATGTTTAAATATGTTGTTTATACCTATAGATACAATGTTTGTGACATGTTTGACAAAATTCATATCATGGTTAGGATGGGTCCATATGAGTTCCTGATGATGTGATTTCTTCTGTACCTTTTTTTTAATGTTACTCATCATCCCCTATAGTTTCATTAATTTTTGCATAGTGACTTGGGCTCTTAGGCTGAAAGGTGGCACAAACCCGAAGTTGCAGGCATAGAACTGACCAAACGGGGCCCTGACTGCTACCTTGCCTTGGCATGCCCATGGCTATAGGATTTTAGCTACTACATTGCCTTTGCATTCCCACGGCTATAGGATTTTAGCCTCTACCTTGCCTTGGAATGCCCACGGTTAAAGCGAATTTGTCCAAAAGTCAATCTCCCTCAAGGTTCAGGGCCCTAGAAGGTTGGGTTACCTCCTGAGGATTTTTTTGATGTTGTGTAAGGCGTGTTTGTCTTGTTTCCATCAGTTCCACTTACTTAAGGTCATCTAGGAGGTTGAATCTCATATTAGTAGCCTCTCGTCACATGTTTACCCCAGTTTGCTGGTTACTTTGGTAGATATGGGAAGAGGGTGTTACAGAGTGGCATCATAGCATGGTTCAACTCTCGGACTGGATGGGCGATGTGTTGGTCATGTGTTTATGTTGGTTGCATGCGTGTGTAGTATGCTTGTGTTATATATGTTCTTGTTGCTTCCATGTTTTTTTTTCCATGGTGGCAATAGTGTCGCCATAGAAGTGTTGATGGTGTTGTTGTCAACATGTTATCATGAGTGTATGACTGGCTATGTGTTATTCACGCTTATGTATTATCTGTGCACGCTTTCTTACATGTTGCTACATGTTTTTTATGCATTTCTTTTTTATGCTAGGTCATACATTGGCCATGCTTGTGTGTTGTCCGTGTATGATTTCTTACGTGATGATATATGTGGAACATGCATTGGTCATTCATGATTGGTTATACATTTCAAGTGGGTGCATATCATCAAGTTTGCAATGGTTTGGTGAAGATTGTTGTGCATAAGGTCATTGTATGAAATTAGTTCATCATGATGATATTGGTATGTTATGATGCTAATGTGTTGGATAAGATAGAGCAGGAGATGTAGATTAGTAAAGTGAAGTTGCAAAATGGGCTTTGGGCTAAGAGAAGATCACCACACAAGCATGCAGCTATGTGATTCATGATTGTTGGAAGCATTACGGTTAATTATGTGTTTTCATTCTATTGTTATTATGGCTGCATGTGTGATAAATGATATTTTATTAGTTTAGTCATATTCACATGTGTCAGATAGTCATGAATGATAGTAACATGTGGTCATATGCATTTTTGTTGTCTTTTTATGTTAGTTAACTTGATCATTATGTTATATGATTAACTTGTTGATGTTTTATGTTAATTAACTTGATGACTATGCTATATGTTGTTGATGATTATGTTACATGATCAACTCATTGTTGTTATATGTTAGTTAGCTTGATGATTAGGGTTATTGTGTTAAGATCTTGATTTTAGATGTATCGGGATAATTTGGATTGGCCTATGAAGATGGCTAGGGTTACTACATTCACGTATGAGTCGATACATTGTGTCATACTAATCTAGGTTGGTTGTGCATATGTGATTGTTATGCATGAATGACATTCATTTATGAGCTTATGATGTGAACATGTTAACTAGATACCATTATGGATATCATGACCTTATTTATGATTGGGTTGATATGTTGTGAATTTATATCGTGATAATCTAGATTGATTGTGTAGACAAGATAGACTCTCCTAAGATGCATTAAGGTATGAGATTGCTTATGTCATCCACCTTGTACTTGAATGTTTGATTGTGTCATTATATTTTTTTTGACTGATTTGGTGTCTATTCCATCATTTATTTGATTTATTTAATATAGTATGTTCGCAAGCTATTTGAATGTTTGATTAATAGCATGATATGATCATGTTTCTATAAGATTACATGAAGTAATAATCTTGTTTTAAGATGGTTGTGCTAACAAATATGTGCTGAGATAGTTGGTATATACTTGGGTGTAAGTAGGTGATATTTGTAGCATTATGTATTATGACCAATGAATGGGAATTGATTGTTGATTATAAAATGGTTTTTAGTATTGGTAAAAGTTGATTTCGAATTGATAGATATGTTTTCTTCATGTTGATACATATGGCTGGCATGTGTGTGTGCTTGGAACAACAAGGTAAGGTAACTAGCTTGTTGTTATGTTTATTTATCCACTGATAGTTATGTGTTTATGGCAGGATGATACAGGGGATTGCATGGAAAAAGATACTGCTATGAAATCTTGAAGAAGGCTCAGGTTGATATTTCCTTTGGAAGTATTGGGAAGGCATGGGGGATTGAGTCATGGTGTTTGTTGCTAGTCTTGTACTTTTGGTATTTTATGATTTGTTTGTGCTTTATTTGAGGTATTTTTTATGTCTAGTGGCTAGGTATGCCACTTGGTTGTGGTGTCATATTGATTTTGGTTTTTCATGGTCTTCTTCTTGTTTGTTCTTGTTCTTGGATTTTATGTTTTGACTCTTGGGAATTGGTTTGGGAAAGAGGAAATTTAATGGAGCTCGAGGAGAATTGCGTGGTACCCAACAAGTAATGAAAGACTTGAATGAAGCTCGATGCATGAGTAAGCATAGCAGAACGTAAGAATGTTACATCCAGATGAATTGGTTGAGTCCATTGTGGTAAATGGATGGTGGCAGGATAGTCATGATAAAGGTAAAGTAAATGGATTTGAGATATCAGATGCCTTGGCTATGTTGGAAACTGTTGTTCTCAATATTATGCACAAATAAAGGAAGTGTGTCTTGACCTAGACCTTGTGCTATCTGGTAATTATGATGTGATCATGATTATGTTGGTGTTTATATATGTATACATGTATGTATGTATGTATTTTGTGTTTGACAGGGTTATCATGGATCATGGTTGTTTAATTATAAATGTTGATATGTATATTTATGTGTGTATGTATGTCATTTTCTGATAGGATCATGCATGTTTTATGGTAATGATTATATTATATATGTATGTATCTATGTATTTATGTCACTATTTTATTGGGTGTGGAGCCTGATTATCTTGTTTACTTTGTATCACAGCATTGGACCCCTATACCTTAAAAGGGGCGGCAACGCCGCCAGTAATTAATTGTTGTCGTGGGGGGTCCAAAGGGGGCGGCAGCGCTTTTCATAGCTCCCCCTTGGCGGGGGGTTTCGGGGGCAGCGCCCTTGAAGCTAAAAACAGATGTAAAATTGCCTTGTAAAAGTATATTAATTTCTAGTCAATTTGGATCGTTCATAGGCGGATGATTTGACGGTAGAAGTTATGTTTAGATTAAGGTTTTTTTTTTTCCCTAGAAGGCAACCCCTCGCTTTTATGAGAGTATTGTATCGCAGCTATGTATTGCGTGTGTATTCTCGGAGTGAGAAACAGAGAGGGAGACTGTGAGAGAGAACAGAGGATATTACAACGGATCTGCTGTAGGTTTTGTCTCTTCATTTTTTTGGATAATAGAAAGGAAGGACTGGCTGTTCGAGGTGAACGTAGCCCAAACTGGGTGAACCACATATATATGTGTCTCTCTGGTTTTATGTTTTTTTTGTGCTTGTATTTTCCGCATATTTTATGTGATGTATTGCTCCATAATATATAATTTTCTAACAACTGGTATCAGAGCCGAAGGTATATTTGGCTGATAAACTCGTAGGAAAGAAGGGTTTCCTGGTTCGAGTGGGAGAAATGGCGGAAGATGGTAAGTTTAGGGTCGAGAAATTTAATGGCCAAAACTTCTCGCTGTGAAAGATGCAGATGGAAGATTATTTGTATCAGAAATATCTGTACCTACCATTGAGTGGAAAAACAAAGAAGCCGGCAGCCATGACAGATGCGAAATGGAACATTCTCGATACAAAGGCACTCGGAACAGTACGGTTGTGCCTTGCAGCGTTAGTCACCTTCAATATTTCGAAGGAAAAAACAACAGAGGGTTTGATGCAGACGTTGGAGAAACTATATGAAAAACCCTCGACCTCAAACAAGGTATTTCTTATTAAACAACTATTTAATATGAAGATGTCAAAAGGTGGATCTGTTGCAGACAATTTAAATGATTTCAATACAGTTACCAGTCAGTTAAGTTCTATAAAGGTAAAATTTGATGATGAAGTTAGAGCTCTGTTATTCTTGTGCTCATTGCTAAGAAGTTAGGTGTTTAATGACCTTCCATTAGTAGCTAAATATAGGATCTAGTACTTTAAAGTTTGATGATGTTGTCGGTGCTATATTAATTCCAGGCGCTTTCTGATGAACATATTGTAATGCTTTGAGTACAGAGTCTAGGGGAAGAAGAATGGAAAGAGGAAAGAGCTCGGGATATCGCAGTAAATCAAGGAAAGGCAGATCCAAGTCCAGATCGGGGATAGTGTGCTGGAATTGCGGAAAGAAAGGACACCTAAAGAAAGACTGTAGATCTCGGAAGGAAAAAGAAGGAGACACACAGCAAGAAAACAATCATGAAGCAAATGTGACAGGTGATGTGTTACAAGATGCTTTGATTCTTTCTTTCGAAAATGTTACTGATTCTTGGGTTGTAGATTCAGGGGCTTCATTCCATGCCACACCTGATTAGAAATATTTTCATGACTATGTTCAAGGAGATTTTGGACAAGTTCGTTTGGGTGATGATAAACCCTGTAAAATTGTTGGAATGGGTAAAGTTTTTGTAAAACAACAGAATGGAAACCAATGGCTACTAAAGGAGGTAAGGCATGTTCCAAATCTGAAGAAAAATATGATTTCAACAGGGCAGTTAGGCAGTGAAGGTTGTGTGACAACTTTCATGAATAAAACTTGGAAGGTCACCGAAGGAGCCCTAGTAATAGCAAAAGGAAAAAAGGTTGGTACATTGTATTTATGCAATGGTATTTCTAACTCTGTTGATGCTTTAACTTCCAAATGAGCAGATGCAACATTATGGCATCATAGGCTCGGACACATGAGTGAGAAGGGGATGAATATTCTTCACTCAAGAAATTTGTTGCCAGGTTTGAAGAATATTGATTTGGATTTCTGTGAAAATTTCATTTATGGAAAACAAAAGAGAGTCAGATTTCTCAGAGTTGGGAAAGAAAAGAAGAGCGAAAAATTGGAGCTTGTGCATACATATGTATGGGGACCTGCTCAGGTATCATCTCTCGGTGGCTCTCGCTATTATGTTACATTTATTGATGATGCAACTAGAAAAACTTGGATTTATTGTATTCAAAATAAATCTAATGTATTTGATACTTTCAAGAAATGGAAAGATTTGGTTGAGATTGAGACAGGAAAGAAGTTAAAGTGTCTCAGATCAGACAATGGAGGTGAATATTGCAGCAAAGAGTTTGATAGGTACTGTTCAGAACATGGAATTCGTAGAGAGAAGACAGTTCCAAGAACACCACAAGAAAATGGTGTGTCAGAAAGGATGAACAGAACAATCATGGAGCGTGCAAGGTGCATGAGATTGCATGCAGGATTGCCTTTACAATTTTGGGCAGATGCTGTAGATAGTGTTGTTTATCTAATAAACAGAGGGCCTTCAAGTTCCTTGGATGGTGGTATTCCAGAGGAAGCATGGACAGGTAAAAAGGTAAACTACTCTTTTTTAAAGCCTTTTGGTTGTGAGGCCATTGTCCATATTAATAAAGAAAACAGAACAAAGCTTGAGGAAAAATCAAAGAAATGTACCTTTATTGGATATGGTGCTAATGATTTTGGTTATCGCTTATATGATTATGAAAATCACAAAATCATTAGGAGCAGAGATGTAATATTCAGTGAAAAGGTCTTGTATAAGAATCGGTTGCAGGAAAAGAACAGGAAAAAGAAAGCAAGGAATACGTGGTTCTTGATGAGATATCTAAAAAATTAAAGGTGCCTGAAAATAATAATAATCAGCAACCACTGTAGCAGCAACCACCACAATAGCAACAGGAACCTCAAACACCTGAAAGTGGTGTTAGAAGATCTACCAGGATAAGTAGACCCCATGAACGATACTCTCCTTCATTATATTATTTATTGCTGACTGATTCTGGTGAACCTAAATGTTATGAAGAAGCAATGCAGGTTGAAAGCAGGAAGAAGTGGGAGCTAGCCATGGAAGAAGAGATGGACTCCTTAATGCATAACTAGACTTGGGACTTAGTCAGGTTGCCTGCAGGTAAAACTAAATTGCAGAATAAATGGGTTTACAGGCTGAAGGAAGAAGATGGAGGAAAACAGAGGTACAAAGCTAGACTTGTGGTGAAGGGGTTTGCACAGAAGAAAGGTATTTATTTTGATGAAATACTTTCTCCTGTTGTTAAAATGAATTCAATTAGAGCTATTTTAAGTCTTGTAGCCGCGGAAAATTTACATCTTGAACAGTTAGATGTAAATACAGCATTTCTCCATGGAGATTTGGAGGAAGAGATATACATGCAGCAACCAGAAGGATATGAGGTAAAAGGGAAAGAAAAATTGGTGTGCAAGTTAAAGAAGAGCTTGTATGGCTTAAAACAGGCTCCAAGGCAGTGGTATCTAAAATTTGACAAGTTTATGTCTGAACAAGGTTATAGTAGATGTCACTCTGATCATTGTGTTTATCTGAAAAAGAAAAATGATGGCAGCTATATTATATTGTTATTGTATGTAGATGACATGCTTGTTGCAGGGTCTAACATGCAGAAAATAAATGTGCTCAAAAGAAAATTGGCAAATTCATTTGCAATGAAGGATTTGGGAGCTGCAAAACAAATCCTTGGTATGAGGATAACTAGAGATAGGAAAAATCACAAATTAACACTGTCTCAGAATGAGTACATAGAAAAGGTGTTGAAAAGATTTAATATGCAGAATGCAAAACCAGTTAGTACACCTTTTGCTAGCCATTTCAAACTTAGTAAGGAGATGTGCCCCAAGACCCAAGAAGAAATGGACTATATGTCTAAATTTCCATATGCATCAGCAGTTGGAAGCTTAATGTATGCAATGGTCTGCACAAGGCCTAATATTGCACATGCAGTGGGAGTTGTAAGCAGGTACATGAACAATCCAGGAAAAGAACATTGGATGGCAGTAAAATGGATTCTCGGATATTTGAGAGGTACCACAAATCAAGCATTATGCTTTGGTGGTTCAAACATTGCTCTACAAGTATATGTTGATGTAGATATTGCAGGTGACAGAGATAACAGGAGGAGCACTACAGGATATGTATTTACTGTAACTTTGACGATTGGAATAATTTGTCGGTTGGGTTTAAAATCCAGTGTTATTTTTCCGACAACGAAGCCAGTATGTTCTTTTGCTACGGAAACAATAGAAATGTTTGGTTACAAGTTTATGAATGAATTGGGTAAGAAGAATGACAGTATGACATTATGATGATAGCCAAGTGCCATTCATCTTTTAAAAGAACTCGGCCCATTTCATTCTAGGACTAAACACATACATCTCAAGTACCATTTCATATGGTCAGTATTGGAAGATGGAGAGTTGAAGCTGGAAAAGATACACACTAGCCAGAATCCTGCAGATATGCTAACAAAAGTTGTAACCAGGGAGAAACTAAGAATGTGCTCATTTTCAATTGGTCTTCAAGGATGACGATGAAGATGAGGAATATCCAGGTCGAAAGAGGAGTCATTGTCTAGCAAATGAAGCAGCGGTGGAGTTACTACAATCAGTCTCCAAGTAGGAGATTGTAGGGTGTGGAGCCTGATTATCTTGTTTACTTTGTATCACAGCATTGGACCCCTATACCTTAAAAGGGGTGGCAATGCCTCCCATAATTAATAGAAAGGATATGCTATAGGTTTTGTCTCTTCATTTTTCTGGATAATAGAAAGGAAGGACTGGCTGTTCGGGGTGGACGTAGCCCAAACTGGGTGAACCACGTATATATGTGTCTCTCTGGTTTTATCTGTTTTTTGTGCTTCTATTTTCCACATATTTTATGTGTTGCATTGCTCCATAATATATAATTTTCTAATAACTGGTATCAGAGCCGAAGGTATATTTGGCTGATAAACTCGTAGGAAAGAAGGGTTTCCTGGTTCGAGTGGGAGAAATGGTGGAAGATGGTAAGTTTAGGGTCGAGAAATTTAACGGCCAAAACTTCCCGTTGTGGAAGATGCAGTGAAAGATTATTTGTATCATAAAGATCTGTACCTACCATTGAGTGGAAAAACAAAGAAGTCAGCGGCCATGACAGACGCGGAATGGAACATTCTCAATAGAAAGGAACTTGAAATAGTATGGTTGTGCCTTGCGGCATCAGTCACCTTCAATATTTCGAAGGAAACAACAACAGAGGGTTTGATGCAGACGTTGGTGAAACTATATGAAAAACCCTCGGCCTCAAACAAGGTATTTCTTATGAAATGACTATTTAATATGAAGATGTCAGAAGGTGGATCTGTTGCAGACCATTTAAATGAATTTAATACAGTTACCAGTCAGTTAAGTTCTGTAGGGGTAAACTTTGATGATGAAGTTAGAGCTCTGTTATTCTTGTGCTCATTTCCAGAGAGTTGGAATGGTTTAGTAATGGCTATTAGTAACTCTGTCTCTGGATCTAGTACTTTAAAGTTTGATGATGTTGTTGGTGCTATCCTTAGCGAGGAAATGCGACGGAAAAGCTCCGGTGAGACATCAGGTAATGCTTTGAGTGCAGAGTCTAGGGGAAGAAGAATGGAAAGAGGAAAGAGCTCAAGATATCGCAGTAAATCAAGGAAAGGCAGATCCAAGTCCAGATCGGGGATAGTGTGCTGGAATTGCGGAAAGAAAGGACACCTAAAGAAAGACTGTAGATCTCGGAAGGGAAAAGAAGGAGACACATAGCAAGAAAACAATCATGAAGCAAATGTGATAGGTGATGTGTTACAAGATGCTTTGATTCTTTCTTTCAAAAATGTTATTGATTCTTGGGTTGTAGATTCAGGGGCTTCATTCCATGCCACACCTCATAAGAAATATTTTCATGACTATGTTCAAGGAGATTTTGGACAAGTTCGTTTGGGTGATGATAAACCCTGTAAAATTGTTGGAATGGGTAAAGTTATTGTAAAACAACAGAATGGAAACAAATGGCTACTAAAGGAGGTAAGGCATGTTCCAGATCTAAAGAAAAATATGATTTCAACAGGGCAGTTAGGCGGTGAAGGTTGTGTGACAACTTTCATGGATAAAACTTGGAAGGTCACCAAAGGATCCCTGGTAATAGAAAAAGGCGAAAAGGTTGGTACATTGTATTTATGCAATGGTATTTCTAAATCTGTAGATGCTTTAACTTCCAAATGAGAAGATGCAACATTATGGCATCATAGGCTCGGACACATGAGTGAGAAGGGGATGAAGATTCTTCACTCAAGAAATTTGTTGCCAGGTTTGAAGAATATTGATTTGGATTTCTGTGAAAATTTCATTTATGGAAAACAAAAGAGAGTCAGATTTCTCAGAGTTGGGAAAGAAAAGAAGAGCGAAAAATTGGAGCTTGTGCATACAAATGTATGGGGACCTGCTCAAGTATCATCTCTCGGTGGCTCTCGCTATTATGTTACGTTTATTGATGATGCAACTAGAAAAACTTGGATTTATTGTATTCAAAATAAATCTGATGTATTTGATACTTTCAAGAAATGGAAAGCTTTGGTTGAGATTGAGACAGGAAAGAAGTTGAAATGTCTTAGATCAGACAATGGAGATGAATATTGCAGCAAAGAGTTTGATAGGTATTGTTCAGAGCATGGAATTCGTAGAGAGAAGACAGTTCCAAGAACACCACAAGAAAATGGTGTGTCAGAAAGGATGAACAGAACAATCATGGAGAGTGCAAGGTGCATGAGATTGCATTCAGGATTTCCTTTACAATTTTGGGCAGATGCTGTAGATAGTGTTTTTTATCTAATAAAAAGAGGGCCTTCAAGTTCCTTGGATGATGGTATTCCATAGGAAGCATGGACAAGTAAAAAGGTAAACTACTCTTTTTTAAAGCCTTTTGGTTTTGAGGCCTTTATCCATATTAATAAATAAAATAGAACAAAGCTTGAGGAAAAATCAAAGAAATGTACCTTTATTGGATATGGTGTTAATGATTTTGGTTATCTCTTATATGGTTATTAAAATCACAAAATCATTAAGAGCAGAGATGCAATATTCAATGAAAAGGTCTTGTATAAGAATCAGTTGCAGGAAAAGAAACAGGAATAAAAAAGCAAGGAATACACAGTTCTTGATGAGATAACTGAAAAAGTAAAGGTGCCTGAAAATAATAATAATCAACAACCACAGTAGTAGCAACCACCACAATAGCAACAGTCACCTCAAACACCTGAAAGTGGTGTTAGAAGATCTACCAGGATAAGTAGACCCCCTGAACGATACTCTCCTTCATTATATTATTTATTGTTGACTGATTTTGGTGAACCCGAATGTTATGAAGAAGCAATGCAGGTTGAAAGCAGGAAGAAGTGGGAGCTAGCCATGGATGAAGAGATGGACTCCTTAATTCATAACCGGACTTGGGACTTAGTCAGGTTGCCTGCAGGTAAAACTACATTGCAGAATAAATGGGTTTACAAGATGAAGGAAGAAGATGGAGGAAAACAGAGGTACAAAGCTAGACTTGTGGTGAAGGGGTTTGCACAGAAGAAAGGTATTGATTTTGGTGAAATATTTTCTCCTGTTGTTAAAATGACTTCAATCAGAACTATTTTAAGTCTTGTAGCAGCGGAAGATTTACATCTTGAACAGTTATATGTAAAGACAACATTTCTCCATGGATATTTGGAGGAAGAGATATACATGCAGCAACCAGAAAGATATGACGTAAAAGGGAAATAAAAATTGGTGTGCAGGTTAAATAAGAGCTTGTGTGGCTTAAAATAGGCTCCAAGGCAGTGGTATCTAAAATTTGACAAATTTATGTTTGAACAAGGTTATAGTATATGTCACTCTGATCATTGTGTTTATCTAAAAAGGCAAAATGATGGCAGCTATATTATATTGTTATTGTATGTAGATGACATGCTTGTTGCAGGGTCTAACATGAAGGAAATAAATGTGCTCAAAAGAAAATTGGCAAATTCATTTGCAATGAAGGATTTGGGAGCTGCAAAACAAATCCTTGGTATGAGGATAACTAGAGATAGGAAAAATCGCAAATTAACACTGTCTCAGAATGAGTACATAGAAAAGGTGTTGAAAAGATTTAATATGCAGAATGCAAAACCAGCTAGTACACCTTTTGCTAGCCATTTCAAACTTAGTAAGGAGATGTGCCCAAAGACCCAAGAAGACATGGATTATATGTCTAAAGTTCCATATGCATCAGCAGTTGGAAGCTTAATGTATGCAATGGTTTTCACAAGGCCTGATATTGCACATGCAGTGGGAGTTGTAAGCAGGTACATGAATAATCCAGGAAAAGAACATTGGATGGCAGTAAAATGGATTCTCAGATATTTGAGAGGTACCACAAATCAAGCATTATGCTTTGGTGGTTCAAACATTTCTCTACAGGGATATGTTGATGTAGATATGGAAGGTGACAGAGATAACAGGAGGAGCACTACAGGATATGCATTTACTATAGGTGGAACAACTATCAGTTGGGTTTCAAAAATCCAAAGTGTTGTTACACTTTCAACAATAGAAGCCGAGTATGTTGCTGCTACAGAGGCTAGTAGAGAAATAATTTGGTTACAAAGGTTTATGGATGAATTGGGTAAGAAGCATGATATGGGCATGTTATACAGTGATAGCCATAGTGCCATTCATCTTGCCAAGAACTCAGCATTTCCATCTAGGACTAAACACATACATCTCAAGTACCATTTCATATGGTCAGTATTGGAAGATGAAGAGTTGAAGCTGGAAAAGATACACACTAGCCAGAATCCTGCAGATATGCTAACAAAATTTGTAACCAGGGAGAAACTGAGAATGTGCTCAGTTTCAATTGGTCTTCAAGGATGACGATGAAGATGAGGAATAGCGAGGTTGAAAGAGGAGTCATTTTCCAGCAAATGAAGCAGCGGTGGAGTTACTACAATCAGTCTCCAAATGGGAGATTGTTGGGTGTGGAGCCTGATTATCTTTTTTACTTTGTATCACAACATTGGACCCCTATACCTTAAAAGGGGCAGCAACACCACCCATAATTAATCGTTTTCGTGGGGGGTCCAAGGGGGGTGGCAGTGCTTTTCGAAGCCCCCCCTTGGTGGGGGGTTTCGGGGGCAGCGCCCCCGAAGCTAAAAACAGATGTAAAATTGCCTTGTAAAAGTATAGTAATTTCTATTCAATCTGGGCCATTCATAGGCGGATGATCTGACGGTAGAAGTTATGTTTAGATTAAAGTTTTTTTTTGCCCTAGAAGGTAACCCCTCGCTTTTATGAGGGTATTGTATCGCGGATGTGTATTGCGTGTGTATTCTCGGAGCGAGAAACAGAGAGGGAGACTGTCAGAGAGAATAGAGGATATTACAACGGATCTATTGTAGGTTTTGTCTCTTCATTTTGCTAGATAATAGAAAGGAAGGACTGGCTGTTCGGGGTGGACGTAGCCCAAACTGGGTGAACCATGTATATCTATGTCTCTCTGTTTTTATGTGTTTTGTGTGCTTGTATTTTCCACATATTTTATGTGTTGCATTACTCCATAATATATAATTTTCTAACAACTTGTATCAGAGCCAAAGTTATATTTGGCTGATAAAATCGCAGGAAAGAATGGTTCCCTGGTTTGAGTGGGAGCAATGGTGGAAGATGGTAAGTTTAGGGTCGAGAAATTTAATGGCCAAAACTTCCCACTGTGGAATATGCAGATGGAATATTATCTGTATCGGAAATATCTGTACCTAGCATTGAGTGGAAAAACAAAGAAGCTGGTGGCCATGACAGACGTGGAATGCAACATTCTCGATAGAAAGGCACTCGGAACAGTACGGTTGTGCCTTGCGGCGTCAGTCGCCTTCAATATTTCGAAGGAAAAAAAAACAGAGGGTTTGATGCAGATGTTGGTGAAACTATATGAAAAACCCTCGGCCTCAAACAAGGTATTTATTATGAAATGACTATTTAATATGAAGATGTCGGAAGGTGGATCTGTTGCAGACCATTTAAATGATTTCAGTATAGTTACTAGTCAGTTAAGTTCTGTACGGGTAAAATTTGATGATGAAGTTAGAGCTCTGTTATTCTTGTGCTCATTTCCAGAGAGTTGGAATGGTTTAGTAATGGCCATTAGTAACTCTGTCTCTGGATCTAGTACTTTAAAGTTTGATGATGTTGTCGGTACTATCCTTAGCGAGGAAATACGACGGAAAAGCTCCGGTGAGACATCGGGTAATGCTTTGAGTGCAGAGTCTAGGGGAAGGAGAATGGAAAGAGGAAAGAGCTCGGGATATCGCAGTAAATCAAGGAAAGGTAGATCCAAGTCCAGATTAGGGATAGTGTGCTGGAAATGCGGAAAGAAAGGACACCTAAAGAAAGACTGTAGATGTCGGAAGGGAGAAGAAGGAGACACACAGCAAGGAAAAAATCATGAAGCAAATGTAACAGGTGATGTGTTACAAGATGCTTTGATTCTTTCTTTCGAAAATGTTACTGATTCTTGGGTTGTAGATTCAGGAGCTTCATTCCATGCCACACCTGATAAGAAATATTTTCATGACTATGTTCAAGGAGATTTTGGACAAGTTCGTTTGGGTGATGATAAACCCTGTAAAATTGTTGGAATGGGTAAAGTTATTGTAAAACAACAGAATGGAAACAAATGGCTACTAAAGGAGGTAAGGCATGTTCCAGATCTGAAGAAAAATATTATTTCAATAGGGCAGTTAGGCGGTGAAGGTTGTGTGAAAACTTTCACGGATAAAACTTGGAAGGTCACCAAAGGAGCCCCGGTAATAGCAAAAGGAAAAAAGGTTGGTACATTGTATTTATGCAATGGTATTTCTAACTCTGTTAATGATTTAACTTCCAAAGGAGCAGATGAAGCATTATGGCATCATAGCCTCGGACACATGAGTGAGAAGGGGATGAAGATTCTTCCCTCAAAAAAATTGTTGCCAGGTTTGAAGAATATTGATTTGGATTTCTGTGAAAATTTCATTTATGGAAAACAAAAGAGAGTTAGATTTCTCAGAGTTGGGAAAGAAAAGAAGAGCGAAAAATTGGAGCTTGTGCATACAGATGTATGGGGACCTGCTTAGGTATCATCTCTCGGTGACTCTCGCTATTATGTTACGTTTATTGATGATGCAACTAGAAAAACTTGGATTTATTGTATTCAAAATAAATCTGATGTATTTGATAATTTCAAAAAATGGAAAGCTTTGGTTGAGATTGAGACAGGAAAGAAGTTGAAGTGTCTCAGATCAGACAATGGAGGTGAATATTGCAGAAAAGAGTTTGATAGGTACTGTTTAGAGCATGGAATTCGTAGAGAGAAGACAGTTCCAAGAACACCACAAGAAAATGGTGTGTCAAAAAGGATGAACAGAAAAATCGTGGACCATGCAAGGTGCATGAGATTGCATTCAGGATTGCCTTTACAATTTTGGGCAGATGCTGTAGATAGTGCTATTTATCTAATAAACAGAGGGCCTTCAAGTTCCTTGGATGGTGGTATTCCATAGGAAGCATGGACAAGTAAAAAGGTAAACTACTCTTTTTTAAATCCTTTTGGTTGTGAGGCCTTTGTCCATATTAATAAAGAAAATAGAACAAAGCTTGAGGCAAAATCAAAGAAATGTACCTTTATTGTATATGGTGTTAATGATTTTGGTTATCGCTTATATGATTATGAAAATCACAAAATCATTAGAAGCAAAGATGCAATATTCAATGAAAAGGTCTTGTATAAGAATCAGTTTCAGGAAAATAAACAAGAAAAAGAAAGCAAGGAATACACAGTTCTTGATGAGATAACTGAAAAAGTAAAGGTGCCTGAAAATAATAATAATCAACAACCACAGCAGCAGCAACCACCACAACAGCAACAGGCACCTCAAACACCTGAAAGTAGTGTTAGAAGATCGACCAAGATAAGTAGACCCCCTGAACGATACTCTCCTTCATTATATTATTTATTCTTGACTGATTCTGGTGAACCCGAATGTTATGAAGAAGAAATGCAGGTTGAAAGCAGGAAGAAGTGGGAGCTAGCCATTGATGAAGAGATGGACTCTTTAATGCATAACCAGACTTGGGACTTAGTCAAGTTGCCTGCAGGTAAAACTACATTGCAGAATAAATGGGTTTACAGGCTAAAAGAAGAAGATGGAGGAAAATAGAGGTACAAAGCTAGACTTGTGGTGAAGGGGTTTGCACAGAAGAAAGGTATTGATTTTGATGAAATATTTTCTCCTATTGTTAAAATGACTTCAATCAGAACTATTTTAAGTCTTGTAGCAGCGGAAGATTTACATCTTGAACAGTTAGATGTAAAGACAACATTTCTCCATGGAGATTTGGAGGAAGAGATATACATGCAGCAACCAGAAAAAATTTAATATGCAGAATGCAAAACCAGTTAGTACACCTTTTGCTAGCCATTTCAAGCTTAGTAAGGAGATGTGCCCCAAGACCCAAGAATAAATGGACTATATGTCTAAAGTTCCATATGCATCAGCAGTTGGAAGCTTAATGTATGCAATGGTTTGCACAAGGCCTGATATTGCACATGCAGTGGGATTTGTAAGCAGGTACATGAATAATCCAGGAAAAGAACATTGGATGGCAGTGAAATGGATTCTCAGATATCTGAGAGATACCACAAATCAAGCATTATTCTTTGGTGGTTCAAACATTGCTCTACAAGGATATGTTGATGTAGATATGGCAGATGACAGAGATAATAGGAGGAGCACTACAGGATATGTATTTACTATAGGTGGAACAGCTATCAGTTGGGTTTCAAAAATCCAAAGTGTTGTTTCACTTTCAACAACAGAAGACGAGTATGTTGCTGCTACAGAGACTAGTAAAGAAATAATTTGGTTACAAAGGTTTATGGATGAATTGGGTAAGAAGCATGATATGGGCACGTTATACAGTGATAGCCAAAGTGCCATTCATCTTGATAAGAACTCAGCATTTCATTCCAGGACTAAACACATACATCTCAAGTACCATTTCATACGGTCAGTATTGGAAGATGGAGAGTTGAAGCTGGAAAAGATACACACTAGCCAAAATCCTACAGATATGCTAACAAAAGTTGTAACCAGGGAGAAACTGAGAATGCGCTCAGTTTCAATTGGTCTTCAAGGATGACGATGAAGATGAGGAATACCCAGGTCGAAAGAGGAGTCATTGTCCAGCAAATGAAGCAGCGGTGGAGTTACTACAATCAGTCTCCAAGTGGGAGATTGTTGGGTGTGGAGCCTGATTATCTTGTTTACTTTGTATCATAGAATTGGACCCATGTACCTTAAAAGGGACAGCAACGCCACCCATAATTAATCATTGCCATGGGGGGTCCAAGGGTGGGGGGCAGCGCTTTTCGAAGCCCCCCCTAGCGGGGGCTTTCGGGACCAGCGCCCCCGAAGCTAAAAACATATGTAAAATTGCCTTGTAAAAGTATAGTAATTTCTAGTCAATCTGGGCCGTTCATAGGCGGATGATCTGATGGTAGAAGTTATGTTTAGATTAAGGTTTTTTTTTGCCCTAGAAGGAAACCCCTCGCTTTTATGAGGGTATTGTATCACGGCTGTGTATTGCGTGTGTATTCTCGGAGCGAGAAACAGAGAGGGAGACTGTGAGAGAGAACAGAGGATATTACAGCGGATATGTTATAGGTTTTGTCTCTTCATTTTGCTGGATAATAGAAAGGAAGGACTGGCTGTTCGGGGTGGACGTAGCCCAAACTGGGTGAACCACGTATATCTGTGTCTCTCTGGTTTTATGAGTTTTGTGTGCTTGTATTTTCCGCATATTTTATGTGTTGCATTTCTCCATAATATATAATTTTCTAACAACTGGTATCAGAGCCGAAGGTATATTTGGCTGATAAACTCACAGGAAAGAAGGGTTTCCTGGTTCGAGTGGGAGTAATGGCGAAAGATGGTAAGTTTAGGGTCGATAATTTTAACGGCCAAAACTTCCCGTTGTGGAAGATGCAGATGGAAGATTATCTATATAAGAAATATCTGTACCCACCATTGAGAAGAAAAACAAAGAAGTCGGTGGCCATGACAGACGCGAAATGGAACATTCTCGATAGAAAGGCACTCGAAACAGTACGGTTGTGCCTTGTGGCGTCAGTCGCCTTCAATATTTCGAAGGAAACAACAACAGAGGGTTTGATGCAGAAGTTGGTGAAACTATATGAAAAACCCTCGGCCTCAAACAAGGTATTTCTTATGAAACGACTATTTAATATGAATATGTCGGAAGGTGGATCTGTTGGAGACCATTTAAATGATTTCAATACAGTTACCAGTCAGTTAAGTTCTATAGGGGTAAAATTTGATGATGAAGTTAGAGCTCTATTATTCTTGTGCTCGTTGTCAGAGAGTTGGAATGGTTTAGTAATGGCCATTAGTAACTCTGTCTTTGGATCTAGTACTTTAAAGTTTGATGATGTTTTCGGTGCTATCCTTAGCGAGGAAATGAGACGCAAAAGCTCCGGTAAGACATCAAGTAATGATTTGAGTGCAGAGTCTAGGGGAAGGAGAATGGAAAGAGGAAAGAGCTCGAGATATTGCAGTAAATCAAGGAAAGGAAGATCCAAGTCCAAATTGGGGATAGTGTGCTGGAAATGTGGAAAGAAAGGACACCTAAAAAAATATTGTAGATCTCGAAAGGGAAAAGAAGGAGACACACAACAAGAAAACAATCATGAACCAAATGTGACAGGTCAAGTGTTACAAGATGCTTTGATTCTTTCTTTCGAAAATGTTACTGATTCTTGGGTTGTAGATTCAAGGGCTTCATTCCATGCCACACCTGATAAGAAATATTTTCATGACTATGTTCAAGGAGATTTTGGACAAGTTCGTTTGGGTGATGATAAACCCTGTAATTTTTTTGGAATGGGTAAAGTTCTTGTAAAACAACAAAATGGAAACCAATGGCTACTAAAGGACGTAAGGCATGTTCTAGATCTGAAGAAAAATCTGATATCAGAAATTTGAATAATAGCTGAATTATTCACCGAGATTATCCCGATTACACACTATTTAAGCTTCATGCATAATACATAACCTCTTCTACAATTGATCATCAATATGCGGAAATAGAAGCAGTCGCATGCGCACATTAAAACATAATCAAGAACACATATAACACAGTATGTAATGGGGAAAGCATACAGCTGAAAACCCCCAACTATCTGTATATTATAATGATAGAGAACATGTAACAATACATAGCACAAAGCTCTCACAGCTCTCAGCACTATCTCACATGCTACACACAAACTAGCTCAGATTTGAACAAGTCACAGGTTCAAATCTCCTCCACAAGTCTGCCTGCCTCTACTGCGCAATCCAAGATGTGAATGAATGAGATCCAAGTTAGAATCCCCTAGCTTGTACTGCGCAATCCTCATTGGCAATCTCCATCAATGTGTGTGCAAATCTCATGCACAAGTATAGTCACAACTGATAGTCACACTCACCCTTTCACCCACCTCTAACACCGGTCTCCACTGAACTGTCCATGCATTGCAGTTAACTGATGTGTTCTTTAGTTGATTTATGAGTTAATAATTAGTGAATTAATTAATAATTAATTCACACCACTCATCACTAGTGTATTTTTCAGTTAGACTAAATACAACTAGTTCAACTAAGTTAAACCGAACACAACTCCACCAACCGTCTCATCAACTCCACCAAACTCTGCCACATGAGTTCTAACTGAAGTCAACCATGCAATAGCTCAAAGAACCCTTAGGAAAAGCATATTTCCTTCTGTCAGCTGCATGTGCCACATCCAAGCATCAAACTGAAGTGCTCCAAGAGGATAAGATAATGTTTATAGTCTAAATATTATTAAGGGTTAATAATATTCGACTGTTCTATTTTTAGCCTAGCAATCTAAAAATAGATTCCGCCCAATGTCTAAAAATAGAGGTCCATCTATTTTTACCAACTTGACCAACCATCCATAAATAGCATCCCGCAACTTATAGAACATGATCCATATGTCTAAAAATAGACATAGTCTAAAAATAGACTTTGCGACAAAAATCACCTGTGTGGGCCCCACCTAGTTTAGGTGATCACTTTCCAACTAGGATCAGGAATGATGTTTCAGGATGCCTCCTTCACTGCTTCTTGTTGCAATCTTCAACACTCCCTCTCAACAAGAAAGGACTGTATTTGCATGCGACATGCAACTCCATGCATTCGCACTGCAACCTTCACAAGCGCCATGCAACTCCATGCATTTGCTCTGTAACTCCTCTGAAACTGAATAGGCTCCAAACAACTCAATCAATCTGATGCATCTATCATCAAAGTCTTCGAATTCTGCTGGGCCCAATTGCACATGTCATCAGGAGCCACTGCGCTGTTGAACTTTTGCACCCATGCACTCTGCACTTGCTGTCAACTCTGATTCGCGCTCCAGTATCCGACACTGTCACTTTGATCTTCTTCCATCAATCCAACTGATCATGCTACTGTTGCGCTGTGGGCACCTTGTAGCCAGGTTCAATTCATGAGATCCACACCATCTCATGAATCCTGCCCAGAAATCTCCTCTTGGGATTATTCATGCATGTCGCCCCACCTCTCACCTGGTGGTATAGCTGCATGCACTCCCTCTGCCCATTTGGCACGAAATTTCTCTGCATGAGTGGTTTCTCCCACTCCATGATCCTCATCTTGTGGCTGCTCCACATCCCGAGGTTCACTATTACCCGCATGCAAAACTTGCTCCCTCTCAAGCATCAATTGCATGTCTTTCTTGCACTTCCCAACAGTAGGAAGCTCCGTAGACATCCCATCTACTTCAAGTCTGTAGAGATTCTTTGCTCGAATCCCAACCTTCTTGACTTGTCCGGTTTCCTTGTGCCGAAGGAAAAATTTTCCTTCACTGAAGACAACTTCATACCCTTTATCCTCTAACATTGCGACTGAGATCAAATTCTTCTTTAAACTTGGAACATGCACTACATCTTGTAAAAGAATGAGTTTACCTGACTCCCTCTGAAAGGTTATGGTACCAATGCCGGTCGCATTGTATCATCCATTGTCGCCCAACTCAACATGCAACTAGAGATCTTTCTCCACCAAGTCACTGAAAAGATTCACATCTCCCGTCATGTGAAAGGAAGTGCCACTATCAAAATACCACCCCGATCCCAATGCACTAGACACCATGCATGCGATCAATGAGAAGTCCAGCTCAAATTGCGAGGCAAGAGCCTCACCAACTGCAGCTCTAGCAGCCTGCTTGTTCTTCTTCTTCTGTGGACAATTTGTGGCGTAATGTCCATGATCGTGACAGTGAAAACACTTCACTTTGGACATGTCACGCTCTTTACCATCCGCACCGGATTGAGAAGCATTCTTCTTTCCCTTCCCCTTCCTTGCTTTGGCAACCAAAGTGCAATCTTCTTCATCAGATGCCTTTGATGAAGATCCATCCCTGGTACTCCGCCTTATCTCCTCTTGCACAAGATCCGACCAAAGTCGCTCCCATCCTGGAAATTTCTCCTGACCATTGACAGAGTCCTGATAGGAGTGCCAACTCTTCGGAAGACCAAGGAGAGCCAAGTCCACCAAGTCCTCATCATCCACACTAATTCCTACACTCCCAAGCTCATCCTTGCAGTGGACAAACTTTGTCAAGTATACCGGAATAGTGCCATTCTTCTCCATCTTTATTTTCCTGAGTTTATCCTTGAGCGCCAACTTCCTCTGGTCACTCTTGCTTTGGAATAAATCTATCAACACTTTCCACATCAAGTATGGAGAAGCTTTACCATGCAGGCTGGATACAATGTGATCCTTCATGCCCTCCAACAGAATCCTTCGACATTTTTTTGTCTTCTTTTGCCAAGCCTCAACTTGAGCAGCATCAGTAGGCTTTGGGACTTCAGCATCTATGAACTCCTTCAACCCGTTGTCATCTAACACCGCCTCCATCATGTCCTTCCATGTAATATAATTCAATCTGCCTTCAAGGGCATACTCCAATCGCAATCCGTTGAAATACATCTCGACTTTCGACACCAAGAAAACACTGCTGCAAATTCAAATTCCACCAACTCAAAACTCAACCGCTTCTGATCTGTGAGAAAAAAGTATTTCTAGCACAGAGATCGAATGTAGGGGCATTTACTAGATATATCACCTTTCAAAGAAAGGATGGATCCAGAGGCTACCTGGCCCGCTTACAGACTCTATCTACCGAAATAAATTGTAATCACTGTAATAGATCCAATGATCAATTTCGCTATGATACCATGTAGAAATTTAAATAATTGCTGAATTATTCACCGAGATTATCCTGATTACACACTATTTAAGCTTCATGCATAATACATAACCTATTCTACAATTGATCATCAATATGCGGATATAGAAGCAGTCGCATGCGCACATTAAAACATAATCAAGCACACATATAACACAGTATGTAATGGGGAAATCATACAGCTGAAAACCCCCAACTATCTGTATATTATAATGATAGAGAACATGTAACAATACATAGCACAAAGCTCCTCACAGCTCTCAACACTATCTCACATGCTACACACAAACTAGCTCAGATCTGAACAAGTCACATGTTCAAATCTCCTCCACTGTTTGCCTGCCTCTACTGCGCAATCCAAGATGAGAATGAATGAGATCCAAGTTCGAATCCCCTTGGCTTGTACTGCACAATCCTCATTGGCAATCTCAATCAATGTGTGTGCAAATCTCATGCACAACCAATAGTCACAACTGATAGTAGACTCACCCTTTCACCCACCTCTAACACTGGTCTCCACTGAACTGTCCATGCATTGCAGTTAACCGATGTATTCTTTAGTTGATTTATGAGTTAATAATTAGTGAATTAATTAATAATTAATTCACACCACTCATCACTAGTGTATTTATCAGTTAGACTAAATACAACTAGTTCAACTAATTTAAACCGAACACAACTCCACCAACTGTCTCATCAACTCCAACAAACTCTGCCACATGAGTTCTAACTGAAGTCAACCATGCAATAGCTCAACTAACCCTTAGGAAAAGCGTATTTCCTTCTTTCAGCTGCATGTGCCACATCCAAGCATCAAACTGAAGTGCTCCAAGAGGATAATATAATGTTTATAGTCCAAATATTATTAAGAGCTAATAATATTCGACTGATCTATTTTTAGCCTGGCATTTAAAAATAGATTCCACCCAATGTCTAAAAATAGAGGTCCATATATTTTTACCAACTTGACCAACCATCCACAAATAGCATCCCGCAACTTATAGAACATGATCCATATGTCTAAAAATAGACATAGTCTAAAAATAGACTTTGCGACAAAAATCACCTGTGTGGCCCCCACCTAGTTTAGGTGATCACTTTCCAACTAGGATCAGGAAAGATGTTTCAGGATGCCTCCTTCACTGTTTCTTGTTGCAATCTTCAACAATTTCAACATGGCAGTGAGGCGGTGAAGGTTGTGTGACAACTTTCATGGATAAAACTTGGAAGGTCACCAAAGGAGCCCTGGTAATAGCAAAAGGCGAAAAGGTTGGTACATTGTATTTATGCAATGGTATTTCTAACTCTGTTAATGCTTTAACTTCCAAAGGAGTAGATGCAGCATTATGGCATCATAGGCTCAGACACATGAGTGAGAAGGGGATGAAGATTCTTCACTCAAGAAAATTTTTTCCAGGTTTGAAGAATGTTGATTTGGACTTCTGTGAAAATTGCATTTATGGAAAACAAAAGAGAGTCAGATTTCTCAAAGTTGGGAAAGAAAAGAAGAGAGAAAAATTGGAGCTTGTGCATACAGATGTAAGGGGACCTTCTCAAGTATCATCTCTCAGTGGCTCTCGCTATTATGTTACGTTTATTAATGATGCAACTAGAAAAACTTGGATTTATTGTATTCAAAATAAATCTGATGTATTTGATACTTTTAAGAAATGCAAAGCTTTGGTTGAGATTGAGACAGGAAAGAAGTTGAAGTGTCTCAGATCAGACAATGGAGGTGAATATTGCAGCAAAGATTTTGATAGGTAATATTCAGAGCATGGAATTCATAGAGAGAAGACAGTTGCAAGAACACCAAAATAAAATGGTGTGTCAGAAAGGATGAACAGAACAATTATGGAGCGTGCAAGGTGCATGAGATTGCATGCAGGATTGCCTTTACAATTTTGGGCAGATGCTGTAGATAGTGTTGTTTATCTAATAAACAGAGGGCCTTCAAGTTCCTTAGATGGTGGTATTCTAGAGGAAGCATGGACAAGTAAAAAGGTAAACTACTCTTTTTTAAAGCCTTTTGGTTGTAAGGCCTTTGTCCATATTAATAAAGAAAATAGAACAAAGCTTGAGGCAAAATCAAATAAATTTACCTTTATTGGATATGGTGTTAATGATTTTGGTTATCACTTATATGATTATGAAAATCACAAAATCATTAGGAGTAGAGATGCAATATTCAATGAAAATGTCTTGTATAAGAATCAGTTGCAGGAAAAGAAACAAGAAAAAGAAATCTAGGAATACACAGTTCTTGATGAGATAACTGAAAAAGTAAAGGTGCCTGAAAATAATAATAATCAACAACCACAGCAGCAGCAACCACCACAACAGCAGCAGGCACCTCAAACACCTAAAAGTGGTGTTAGAAGATCTACCAGGATAAGTAGACCCCCTGAACGATACTCTCCTTCATTATATTATTTATTGTTGACTGATTCTGGTGAACCCGAATGTTATGAAGAAGAAATGCAAGTTGAAAGCAGGAAGAAGTGGGAGCTAGCCATGGATGAAGAGATGGACTCCTTAATGCATAACCGGACTTGGGACTTAGTCAGGTTGCCTGCAGGTAAAACTACATTGCAGAATAAATGGGTTTACAAGCTGAAAGAAGAAGATGGAGGAAAACAAAGGTACAAAGCTAGACTTGTGGTGAAGGGGTTTGCACATAAGAAAGGTATTGATTTTGATGAAATATTTTCTCCTATTGTTAGAATGACTTCAATCAGAACTATTTTAAGTCTTGTAGCAGCGGAAGATTTACATCTTGAACAGTTAGATGTTAAGACAACATTTCTCCATGGAGATTTGGAGGAAGAGATATACATGCAGCAACCATAAGGATATGAGGTAAAAGGGAAATAAAAATTGGTCTGCAGGTTAAAGAAGAGCTTGTATGGCTTAAAACAGGCTCCAAGGCAGTGGTATCTAAAATTTGACAAATTTATGTCTGAACAAGGTTATAGTAGATGTCACTCTGATCATTATGTTTATCTAAAAAGGAAAAATGATGGCAGCTATATTATATTGTTATTGTATGTAGATGACATGCTTGTGGCAGGGTCTAACATGAAGGAAATAAATGTGCTCAAAAGAAAATTGGCAAATTCATTTTCAATGAAGGATTTGGGAGCTGCAAAACAAATCCTTGGTATGAGGATAACTAGAGACGGGAAAAATCACAAATTAACACTGTCTCAGAATGAGTACATAGAAAAGGTGTTGAAAAGATTTAATATGCAGAATGAAAAACCAGTTAGTACACCTTTTGCTAGCCATTTCAAACTTAGTAAGGAGATGTGCCCCAAGACCCAAGAAGAGATGAACTATATGTCTAAAGTTACATATGCATCAACAGTTGGAAGCTTAATGTATGCAATGGTTTGCACAAGGCCTGATATTGCACATGCAGTGGGAGTTGTAAGCGGGTACATGAATAATCCAAGAAAAGAACATTGGATGGCAGTAAAATGGATTCTCAGATATTTGAGAGGTACCACAAATCAAGCATTATGCTTTGGTGGTTCAAACATTTCTCTACAGGGATATGTTGATGCAGATATGGCAGGTGACAGAGATAACAGGAGGAGCACTACTGGATATGTATTTACTGTAGGTGGAACAACTGTCAGTTGGGTTTCAAAAATCCAAAGTGTTGTTGCACTTTCAACAAGAGAAGCTGAGTATGTTGCTACTACAGAGGCTAGTAAAGAAATAATTTGGTTACAAAGGTTTATGGATGAATTGGGTAAGAAGCATGATATGGGCACGTTATACAGTGATAGCCAAAGTGCCATTCATCTTGCAAAGAACTCAACATTTCATTCCAGGAATAAACACATACATCTCAAGTACCATTTCATACGGTCAGTATTAGAAGATGGAGAGTTGAAGCTGGAAAAGATACACACTAGCCAGAATCCTGCAGATATGCTAACAAAATTTGTAACCAGGGAGAAACTGAGAATGTGCTCAGTTTCAATTGGTCTTCAAGGATGACGATGAAGATGAGGAATAGCTAGGTCGAAAGAGGAGTCATTTTCTAGCAAATGAAGTAGTGGTGGAGTTACTACAATCAGTCTCCAAGTGGGAGATTGTTGGGTGTGGAGCCTGATTATCTTGTTTACTTTGTATCACAGCATTGGACCCATGTACCTTAAAAGGGGCAGCAACGCCACCCATAATTAATTTCTGTCATGGGGGGTCCAGGGGGGGCAGCAACGCCACCCATAATTAATTTCTGCCGTGGGGGGTCCAGGGGAGGCAGCAGCGCTTTTCGAAGCCCCTCCTTGGTAGGGGGTTTCGGGGGCAGCGCCCCCGAAGCTAAAAATAGATGTAAAATTGCCTTGTAAAAGTATAGTAATTTCTAGTCAATCTGGGTCGTTCATAGGCGGATGATCTGACGGTAGATGTTATGTCTAGATTAAGGTTTGTTTTTTGCGCTAGAAGGCAACCCCTCACTTTTATTAGGGTATTGTATCGAGGCTATGTATTGTGTGTGTATTCTCGGAGCGAGAAACAGAGAGGGAGACTGTGAGAGAGAACAGAGGATATTACAACAGATCTGCTATAGGTTTTGTCTCTTCATTTTGCTGGATAATAGAAAGGAAGGACTGACTGTTTAGGGTGGACGTAGCCCAAACTAGGTGAACCACATATATCTGTGTCTCTCTGGTTTTATGTGTTTTGTGTTCTTGTATTTTCCACATATTTTATGTGTTGCACTACTCCATAATATATAATTTTCTAACATATTTGACAGGTTTTTTAGGGATCACTCTTGTAGAGGAATGATTGCTTAGCAAGTGAATGGAATGAATAGGTTCATGGCTATGAGGAATCAAGTGGCAGAATAAACCTGACATATCCATGAGGTCAGTATCATGTTGACATGAATTGAAATTATATGCTTTCACTATGCCTATGTTTTTATTATGGACAGGTAATGCTGAAAGGTACATCAACGAAGTGAAAGTAGTGCAATTTGTGACATGCTAGGATAAGCATGGATAGTGGAAGACACAAGAAGCAAGTTTGCTTGTGGGGTCTGTTGAGATTCAACAAGATGATGATACTAGTGAAAATTAAGCACCTACACTAGGTGGGACCTGCAGGATATTCTTAGGTGTATGTCTATTTTTAGAATGTTGAGAAAATTCTATTTATAGCGGGAGTCTATTTATAGATGAGATTCTATTTTTAGATGCATGGGCGAAGTTTATTTATAGATCACATGTTTAAAACTAGAATGCATGTCGATTATTATTATCTCTTAATAATATTTAGACAATAAATAATAATATATTCTCTTGAAGCACTTGATTTCAGTTAACTGATGTGGAAAACCATTTAAATGAAGGAATTTCGAGTTCTAAGGTTGGTTGGTGGGACATGCAAGTGGACTTAGTTGTAACTGAGTGATTCGCAATTGTAACAAAGTGGTTGTGTATTTATGTGAGCTGTAAATTATTTTAATTGAGTTAAGTGAGTTATAACTAGTTGTAACTAAAGATACACTATTGAGAGATCAGTGTGTTAGCTCCCTATAATTTCAGCAGATTGGCAAGACTAAAACTGCAGAGAGGACATTGGAACCACTTTGGGATTCTAGGATCTAGCGCTCTCGAATCCAGAGAGGGATATGTCTTATAAGTGCAAAGATCGATTTATCTTTAAGGCTTTTAGGTTTGATATTAGGCTAGTTATTAAGAACAAGGGTTTTTGTTTGGTTTTGGATGGTTGAACATGATTTTTAGTTGAGTGGAAAGTCCTAAAATGAAATAGTTTCAAAGGGGTGAAGGTGTAAGCAATCAAAACAAGATTTGGCTGATAGGATAGATATGGAACTGGTTTTTAGTCCATTGGGCTATGGAGTCATAAAATGTTTTAATTGCAACAATTTCAAGAGTGGTCCAAGGGGTAAGTAATCTATATCAAAAGATCTTTTAGATTTAAATGATGGAATGGAACATTAGAGTGTTGAAATGGTGGAAAAAGACAATAATTTCAACTAGGATTTATTAATCTTTCCAAACAAGAAAATCCTTTTAAGCAACTGTTTAAAACCGACCAAAGGACAGGGTTAACCATAAACTTCTTTGGAAAAGCTTGTATTGAAGCTAACTTATCAGACAAACAATCCAGTAATCCACATAATTACTTTCAGAAGGGATGAAAATAGATAAGAAAACAAAGTGTAGCCTAAGATCAAGCAAGATACTTTTAAATCTAAACCTACTTTTAGCATACTCTTAGGGAAACTTTCAGAACAACCGTTGGAGAAAGAACTAGAAGATAGGGAAAACCATAAACTTTTCTAATCTAACTCTACTTAGCATATAATGAAAATATCATTAAAGAACTTCTTTTCAAGTTTTTCACATCAAGACAGGGACAAACCAACATTCCTTGATAATGTTTACACTTAACTTAAGTCATTCTTAAATACACAATTCGGAGGAAAACATTGAGATAAAGCTTATCAATGACAGTAGGGTACTTTTGATAGTAAGTCCTAACTCTATATTTGTTGTTCTTTATCAGAGAATAAATGAACAAAATGGCATACATGAAATGAAAACAATAACACAGTAAGAAGTACGTCACCAATGATATAGACTAGGATCCCAAGAATTAGCTTGTATATTGATGTCAATCCAGTTACACACTTCAAGTCCAATGTTTCAGTACCGCAATCATCTTCTCTTCTCAGCCTAACTTATTTGATCACAAATAGAGCTTCAATAGCCTCTGAAAACTATTTACATGTAGAAAGTTTCGAGCACAAGTATTATATCAAAGTTCAGCAACCAACCCTTTACAATGTGCTCCTCGAGAAGATTTTATAGCAAAATGAGGAGGTGGATGAGAGAAAATTTCCTCTAGGCTCAATTAATACAGTTTAATGCTTCTCGGCCTTTTAGGGGCTCAATGGAGAAGATTTCTGATATTTCCTCTATATTAATTTATTTTCATTAAGTATTAAGCTTGCTGGGAGAGTTTGTTTGACTTTAAGGCTCTTTCTTATCTTTGTAATAACTCTACTGACAATTTACAATAAATTCCCTTGGTTGAATTAACTGTTCAGTTATCTTTAGGCAAAATATCACTGACTGAGGCAATAACTTTTCCTTCTTTGATTGCTTTGAGGCTACAGATGTCTTTTGGTAGTTGGAGAGGATTTAATTTGCCTCTGATGTGGCAGTGGAGGCTCTTCGGACTGATAGATTTCTTTGTTTTATCCTAAAACACCTTTGATTTACTTGAGATTTGTGTTTTAGGTCTGATCAGGCTTAATCTGTGTCTCCTGATCTTCATGATGTTTTTAACTGTGGATTAGGTTTTTTGATTTGCTGAATTTACGCCTTTATCCTTCAAAACTATG
This sequence comes from Pinus albicaulis, assembly GCA_034641835.2. NCBI lineage: Eukaryota > Viridiplantae > Streptophyta > Pinopsida > Pinales > Pinaceae > Pinus > Pinus albicaulis. Next base: position 93,319,852 of record CM076579.1, on the reverse strand, counting down.
TTTAAACCTTTAATTCTTCACTTCTACTTTGATTTCATGCTGCCAAACTGATACTCTCTGTCTGTGGTGTTTGCTATGTTTCCGTTGTTCTTGTAGGCATGTAGAGGGTTCCATAATGGCATCAGTGCTCATGAGGCACAGATAAAACATGATCTGGAACCCTACAGAATGATCTCCTTTAAGGATAAAATCCTGGGGGATCGTCATCCCAGCCTTTGATTTCCTTTAAGAAATTGTGTAAAACTTTAAAACCTACAAAAAATACACAAAAAGTTATAAAATCCTGCGTGGATGGGTTAAAACTGCTTTGGAGGTTTAGGTTAGAGCGTGGTCATTGGATGAAAGCATTCAACGGCGAAGATTGCTTGCTGGGGTCAAAAGGAGAGGCAGTTGGAGGGGTGAATGAAATATTAAGTCCGAGCTGTAGATGTATATTGATCAATGGCGGAGATTAATCTGGGTTTTATAATGCGGAAGGGGAAGAATTTATAATGAAAATGGGAGAAAATGTAAAGAAAATGGGGAAAAACCTTATCGGCAGTGAAAAAGGCTTAAAGGAGATTTGGGGTCGCGGAATGGATAAGAGCCATTGGATTAGATCAACAAACAGAGATCAACGACGGAGATCTCATCGGAGTTCATCGCATCGGGGGAACAGTGATGGGATGGACAAAGGATTTAGCGATGCGATGGCATCGCATTGGGGATTTGTGATATGCGATGGTTAACAAAACACCGGGGAGAATTTCTGATGCGATGTTCTAAGGACCATCGGATCACGATATAGATCAATGGCGGAAATTAAATTGGGAATCGGCGATCGAAGGAAACAAGGCATGGGACTTAAGTCTTTGTGTTTTTTCCGATGCAATGGAGCGAGGATCATTATATCTTAAGGAGATCAACAGTCAGGTTTTTATTGGAGGGGAGATAGTAGGTGGAGGGGGAAAGGCGTATTAGATCCTGGCCGTTGGATTTATAGAATGGATGGTCCAGATTTAAAGAGGGAGCGGAAGGCAAAGGGGTAGACAAATGGGCGGGAGAAAGGAGAGTCGTTGGATCTTAAGAGATCAACGGTGGAGTTCTAATCGCATCGGAGCAAAGCAGGGGGCCAAAAATCTGATTTTTTATGTTGCGATTATGTGTGGGCCGTCGGATCAAAGGTGAGATCGACAGTCGTGATTGGATTGAAGATCGCTAATCAGGGGAGACAGAAAGTGGGGGCGCTTGGGTCTGCAAGATGCGATTACGCGCCAGCCGTCCGATCTAGAACTAGATCGACGGTCAGCACTCGATCAGGGGGTTGATGGAGAGGGGCGATGGGTGGAGCATGGCAAAGCGCTCTGGCCATTGATCTAATGTAGATCAACAGTGGAGATTGCGGTGGGGGTCTATAGTACAAAACTCGATCGCATCGGATATTTTCATTTAACAAAGGAAATGGGCTCATCTCAAACTTCCGATTGTGATTAGCACTCGGGGACTTAGCGTCTGGTCCTGGGCATGGGTTATATGTGGGGAAGTGGTTTGGGGCTTAGCCAAAAGGGGCTTAAGGCCTTAGTTCAAAAGACTATTTTTTATGATTTTTTAAGGATTTTCAAAGGATTTTGGGGGTTCCGATAAGGTTTAAAAAGGGGTTTTAAACCTGATTAAAGGGGATTTATGAAGGGAAGGAAAGAAAATGAGGGAAAATAGAGGAATTTCATGAGGAAAAAGGGGAAAACATGGAGGTTAATCATGAGTGAAAGAAGGGGTAAAATGAAAGGGAAAATGGGTTTTTAGCAGTCTTTGTCTTACAAACAGCAGATTTTTCAGTTTCATGAGGGAAAACAGCAGTGAATATTAACTCAAGGATAGGTTGTCTTCCTAAGACTTCAAGAACTAACAATTTGGCATAAAAATTGTTTCTTAAAGGCTTAAAAAAATATTTAGTCACCATTTGATATAACAAATTTTACAGGTGGCTAACAGTGGCTCCACATGGGGATGGCAACTTCTTGAAGGTGTCAGGAACTTCAGACTTGTATTCTCTGGGAGTTGATCAATGCCTCATCCATTGGGCTGAAACTTTCTTTACTTTGCTAGCCTTCTTTTGCTCTGATAATGTTAGCAGCCATGAAAAACAATGGAACTCTATCAAAACAAGCTTTATACCTACCCAATCCTAATGATATAACATTTTTTCTTCTTTTAAAGTGCATTTGGATTGGAAAACTCTTTTACAAACATTTTATTCTTTTGAAAGCATAAAAATAATCTAAGTCTACTTCTTATTTCTCCATGAACTCAAATTAAACAGTTGAGTTCATAAGCTTCTCTACCTAAGCTACTATCTGTTAGGATTAAACTGTCTAACAGATTTTTATTCTTTAATTTCTAAAACAGAAAATTTAAAAGCAGACAAGTTAGGATTGAACAGTCTAACTTGTTGCTAATCTATGGCATAAAAACAAGCTGCACATAGATTATTATTTGCAGAAAATTAAATCAAAATGGTGAAGGCTTAAGATCTGAAAGTTTTTAAGAACATCCTTCTCTTTTCTACAGCTCTATTTTTAGGCTTGTTTGAGTTGTTTTTTCTTTGTTATCTTGTTCAATTTTTGGGCATATATGAACCAGTTTACTTCCATCCTTGGCTCAAGATTTAATCTAGTTAGAGCCATTCTTTGCTTTGAAATTTATAGGTTTAGACTTTTAGCTTGTTTGAACCTTTATTTTTCTGTCCTAATCTAACTAACTGATAAGCCAAGATTAAGCTGTTTGCAAATCTATTTCACTAACCTATCAACAGTAAATTTAAAACTAATTAGTCATGATTAGGCTGTATGACTAACTAGGTGTGTGTTTCTTAGGAGTGGCATTTGAGCTTGCACACTTTCAGATTTTGTTTCTCTTTTTTGGTATGGGGTTGTACCTTTATTATTTTTTCAATCTGCCCTCTTTTCTCTTTCTATTGTTTTTTGTATTTTTTCATTTTCTAACTTTGAATGCAATGATGAGTATGATATTCACAATGAGAAAAAAATAAAAAGGCTTCCAAACTGATATGGTTAAGAGAAATAATGTTTGAGCATCCTGCGATTGATAGGACCCCCAAACAATTCAGCTTCATTCAATTCCTGCAAGACATAGGCATTGTTACTAGCAGTAGAATGAATGAGATAAGGGCCAAGCCATAAGTTATTAAATTTCCCATGCTTTCCCTTATCTTCTCTCCTTGAATCCCACTTTAACACTTTGTCACCAATGTTGAAATTGCTAGACTTTGTCCTTCTATCAAAAATATTCTTGATGCTTTCTTGCTTTTGTAATGCTCTGTTATAGACCTCCTCTTTGGTTTGTTGAAGATGTATAGTATAATTAATCCTTCTGATCATGTCATTGTCTTCAGACTGCACTTCTTGGATCAGCTTCATGACTGGTACACCTAGGCTGGTTGGAAAAATTGCATCTATTCCATACACAAGCTGGTAGGGTGACATTCCAATTGATTTCTTAAGTGTTAATATGTCAACCCATAGTGCATGTACTAGCTTTGTGTGCCAAGACTTCTTGTTGTCCTCCAGCAACTTCTTGATTATGTTCACCAAAATTTTGTTTGAGGATTCTACCAGCCCATTACCTTGAGGCTAATAAGCAGTAGAATGACCCAATGTAATCTGATATTTGTGACAGAATTCAACCATATTTTTGGATCCAAAGGCAGCAGCATTATCAGTGATGATCTTCCTAGGACAACCAAATATAGAGAGGATATGAGTCTCAATGAATTTTATGATGACAGAGTCATTGGCTTGTCTAGAAGGGATGGCCTCTATCCATTTGGTAAAGTAGTCTATTGCAGTGAGAATCCATTTATGCTGGGCAGATGAGGGTGGATGGATTTCTCCTATGAAGTATAAACCCCACTGTTGAAAAGGAGCTTCAACAGTGATTGGATGCAAGGGTAAAGGAAGAAATTTTCTTTTTCCTTCAAAGAGTTGGCATTTATGATAGGCAATAATCATCTTATGTATATCTTGAAAGAGGGTGGGCCAATAGTAACTAGCTCTAAGGATTTTGTTGGCAGTTGTCTTCCAGTAGAGGTGGCCTCCACATTTTCCTTCGCGGAACTCATGCTTGATTTTTTCTGCACCATTCTCAGGAAAACATTTAAGCAATAACCCACTAGCATTTTTCTAGTAAAGACATTTATCTAAAATGTAGTAGTTAACAACTTTTAACTTTAAAAACCTCGCCTTTGTTCTTGACAAACCAGGAGGTGTTTTCAAATTGAGAAAAATATATAAAATATCAGCATACCAAGAGGAATTCATAAAATGGTCTTCAATAATGGGAGTTGACAATTCCTCTTGTTCATCTAATGCATTTATCATATTTATATCAAGAGCTTCAAAATTAAACTTAGCCATTAATCTTGCTAGTCCTTGGCCTTTAATGAGTTTAGTGGGCTTGATTTCTAAATCATATTCAAGTATCACATCTATCCACTTTCCTCTCTTACCATCTAGATCCTGTGTTAGAATGTCTTTTACAACTGAGTTAGGAACAAATGAAATTATGTGGGAGTGTAAAATAGAAACTCTGAAGTCTTTTAAGGCTTTGACTAAGGCAAAGGCTTGTTTTTCCATAATATTGTATTTCATAGGTGCATCTCTCAATGCCTTACTAAATAATGCAATTGGCTGCTCTTGTCCCTGTGGATTTTTCTACAATAGGACATCAACCACTATATCTTCTGATGCAAATGAAAAGATGTAAAAATATTTTGTAAAGTCAGGACTTATAAGAATTGGTGTTTTGGTTAATGCTTGTTTCACCAATTCAAAACATTTCTTTGCTTCTAAGGTCCATTTAACTCCTTGTTCCTTTTTCAGCATTTTTTTTATGTTTATAAGGAGTTTAGCTAAGTTGGGTATGAACCTTCTCAAGAAATTAATCTTTCCTATGAAAGATTGAAGTTCCTTGATGTTTCTAGGATGATTGATTTGCAATATACCCTCAATCCTCTTTGGGTCTATCTTTATCCCCTCTTCTGATATGATGTGTCCAAGTAGTTTACCTTCTTGGAAACCAAACAACGTTTTCTTTGGATTTAAAGATATCCCAAACTTTCTTCATTTCTCAAAGACTTTTCTCAAGTGTTCTAAGTGTTCTTCATTTGTTTTGGAAAACACAGTGATATCATCAAGATAAATAATGATGAGGTAGCCTAGTTCTTCCGAGAATGCAATATCCATGCTTCTCTGGAATGTAGCACCAGCGTTCATTAAACCAAAGGGCATTTTCGCATACATGAAAGTGCCCCAAGGTGTAGTAAAAGCCATCTTTAATTGATCATCATAGTGTACTAAAATCTGATTGTACCCTGAGAAGCTATCAAGAAAAGAAATTATTTTAGACCCAACTACCTTTTGTAAGATATGATCCATCTTGGGTAAAGGGTAGTTGTCCTTCAATGAGGCTTTGTTTAAGTTCCTAAAGTCAATACAAAGCTTTATCTCTCCTATTTTCTTCCTGACTAACACTAAATTAGACACCCACTCTGAATATCTAATAGGGACAATAATACCAGCTTCATACATTTTCTTGATTTCCTTCTCAACCAAAGGTAATTGAACATGGTTTATTCTACGCAGTTTTTGTTTAAATGGTTTTTGATTTCTTTGAGGGGTATCTTGTGCTGAATTATTTCAGTTTCATAGGACTTTAGATCCTCATAACTCCATGCAAAAACATTAGTAAATTCTTTAAACACCTCTGTGTATTTTAGTTTGATGTGAGCTGGTAAATTTTTAGACATTTTGATCATTTTTTGGGTTTAGTTCACTGCCTACGTTACACTCTTCTACCTCATTTTCAATAGGCTCCAGCTTTGGCTTCTTGGCCACATCATTGAAATCAAACAACTCTTATAAGGGGACTAGTCCCTTTGGAAAACTTTTATTGTTAGATTGCAGAGTTTCTAAGTCTTCTTATCCTAACTCTGCACTAGTTTCTGTGGTGTTTTCAAGTTTGTTAGACAACAGATTTATATCAGCAATATTTGGAGAATTTTCTTCTTCATCAAGTAGATTTTCTTCACTAAGACAATCATCTCCATAATCTAAATCTAAACTTGGTAGTTCAAATTCATTTCTGGACTGCAGAAGGTCCTCTATTTGTTTGTCTCCATCAAACACTTGCCAATATTTCTCATTATCAGGGATAGCTGGTCTAAATTTAATTTGGGTGGTGCATTGTTTGGTTTCATATGGTGTTAAACATGTTCTAGGAGCAAAAGCTAAACTATGGGCAAGGATATTATGTTCTCTTGGGACAAAAATAAGTTGAGATTCCTCAAAATTTTTCAATAAATCTATGACATCATTCTTGTAGGCTCTAAGTCTGGGGTGCTTGGCACTATATTCCCCATTTACTTGCCTAAAAATTAACTCTGAATCCCCATGAACTTTTATCCTTTTGGCTCCTAATTTTTTCAACAAATGTATGCCTAAAAGGAGGGATTCATACTCAACTATGTCATTTGAACACTGAAAATTTAATCTGTAGGAATGGCCTTCAGTGTGGTTGTTCTCAGTGTTATGTATCTAAATGCCTGCACCTACATTGCTCTTGGTGCAAGACCCATCAAAGTTCATACTCCAAAGAGGACTAGTTTCAGGTTCAACAGTTTGATTACTATCCTCTTCAACGAGTGTGCTTTCGAATTGTTCTTGAAGATCAGCACAGTTTTGAAATTGTTCTAGTTCCTCATGTTTTTCTTTGTGTTGATGACTTCTCTCTTGACTCTCAAGGTTTAAAAGCAATGGATAACTGATTTTTAGCTCCAGAACTGTATTTTGTTTCCTGCAATTTTCTGATTTAGCAAACTGTTTTGACACTTCTGTATTATCTTCCTCTTTCTCTCTATCTGCCACTAATTCAGTTAAGGTTACTTGCTCACTAAATGTTTCATCATTGAAAAAGATAAATGAGTCAAGGCCTGTATGTACAGAATAAAGAGGAGATTTTTTTGGTCTTTCTTGGCTAGTAACCATGTATTGCATATGTGATTCCATATAGAGTCTTCTAGTTTGATTAAACACAGGGATAGTAGCATATGTCATATCCGTTTGCATAGTTCCTTGTAACTTAGCTCCCCAAGATCTTGATAACAACATACCATATTTTGGGGGTACATCAGCCACTACAATATCCATTACTAAACACTTGGCTAGAATTTTTGCTAAGTTTACACAGAGGTCTTTGATTAAGCCTAAACATTTCACTCTGCTTGAGTCAAAGGAGTAAAGATCTTTGTATGGTCTTGTGATTTCGAGGCCTAGGCTCTCCATTACAACTTTGGGCATTAAGTTATGAGAGGCCCCTGAATCATGCATAGCGTTGTGTAAAATTTTGTCATGAATCTTTAAACTAACATAAAAAGGAGGAACTGGTCCTTCTTGATATCTACCCTCAATCTTAGGACCAAATATGAGCTTTGGTTGGTCATCATTAAGATTGGCAGTATCATTATTCTCTTCTATGTTAAAAGCCTTCAAAATTTGGGATCTATACACATTTTGGGTGGCTAATTCAATAAGTGGAACAGAGATTTTTATCTTAGCAATTTCCTGCTCCAAACTAAAAGGTAGCTGACCTTTTACAATGTTTGTTTCATATTTGTTAGCCACCATTTTATTAGCAATATCAGCTTGCTGATTTTCTCTATTTACATTGGTTAAAATTGTTTTAACAGGAGTACTAGCTGATATGCTAACGCTACTAAGATATGCACTCTGTTTTTCATTGTTTTGAGTGCCTTTCTCTTTGTTTTTATCAGAATTTCTAGCCACCGTTTTGTCTTTCTATTTTACAATTTTGGATTTATTTACAGGGCTGTTCTTTACAGATTTATCAGAGGTTTTGGTTGTGGGAGTTTCCTGATTGATTTTACTCCTGAGGTAATATTATTTTGGGGTTTCTATGATGACATTTTCCAGCTCTTGATAGTAATATTCATCCTCTGGTCTTCTATCATCATAAGGTGTGTAAAGACCTTGTTTTCTATTATAATGAACATCAAAAGTATCATTTTCTACTCCTAACATGTTTATGTCATATTCCTCTATTTTTTCAATTGTTTCTTTAACCTCACTTACATAATTTCGATGAAAAGGAGGAGTAATCTATTGATCAACCTCCCTTGGTCTATTCTGAGGTTGGTTTCTTCTAAAATTCTGATTTTTATTTTGATTTTTGTTTTGAGGAGCTGATTGGTTTTGACTAGCTTGTGCTCTCTCAAGTATGCTCATATTTTTCATCATTTCTTCCATCATTCTCTCCATCTTTGAGCTAGATGTGGAAGGTGCAGATTCCTCCCTAAAGGATACTTTCTTCCCATTTCTCATTCTTGCTCTTTTCTCCATTAAATTAACTTCCACATCTAAGGCTCCTTTTTGCATATCCTCTAGAGTCAGAGGATCTCTTTCTCTAAGTTGATAAGCCATCTTAGGATCAAATCCTTCAGGAAACTTGTTTAAAGCTGAGCCTTGTGGAGGTTTTATTTCTGGGGGAAGGGAATTATACACACTATTAAACCTAGTGCAATAATCTTGAACACTCTCCCCAGTGTTTCTTTAGAGATTCTTGTAATCAGAAAGTATTTGGAGAGGGAATTCCCATTTGTTTAAGAATAATTGATGGAAGGCTTGGAGATCATTGATACTGTGAGGGGTTAAGCCATTAAAACATTTTCTTGCTTCTCCCCCTAAACTTTGAGCAAATCATCTAAGTTTTACAGTTTCATCATCAATCTCATTTTTTTCAAAGTATTCATTCATCTTGTCCACATGTTGTGAAGCAGTAGTAGCACCACTGGCATCATACAAAGTTATCTTGGACTGATAGTCCTGTGGAAGATTGACTAAGGGTAAAGGAAGGACTAGAGGGGCATACCATGTTTCCATGATAGGAGGTTGTGGAAAAAGTGGGGGGTTTACAAGTGGTGGATTGATAAGAGGGAAATTTGGCTAGAATGGAATGGTTTGAACAGTGGATGTATGAAGAATATATGTGGATGGACTAGTGATAGATTGTTGAGCAGATCTAGGATGAGAGAAACAAAAATTATGAATGAAATGTGAATCAGGTAGAGTAGTTTCTCTGCTACCAGGATGTTCACTTCTCTCTTGGGATGAAAGTGAAGGCTCTAAATCTATCTGATCTGTATCATCAAGTGACCTTGTTCTAAATGGATTTATTAAGTCAACTTGTGATTCTTGTAGAGCTACAAGGTTTTCAGGAACAGAATTAGCTCTATGGAGTGATCTGACAATAGTTGAAGATTTGGCCTTAGGAGACTTCCTAAGTATTCTTTCAGGGTTATCAACTATCTTAGAAGGGTTTGGGTCAAGATAGGCTCTAGTATGAATCCTTCTTGGAGCCACTATGTTGTGTTTTTCAGACCCAACTAAACAAGAAAATTTTAACCAAATATGACAATCTTTAAGAAGCTAACTGATCTTTTAAACGAGAAAAAATTAATCCTAAATTCTTATAACTAAGTTTATATGATGTTATGATGATAATGGGTTTTCCTAGTGGAGTCTTAAGGTCTGTTTAGGATTGTGGAGTCACCAGGTGGAAATTTTTAGCTCCTTATGGAGGTAAAATATTTTATGGTCCACCACCATGTTTATTTGAATACCAATCTGAAATATTTTTGGGTTTTCTGAGTTTTTTCAGTCCTATGGGTTCTAAGAGTGTCCTAAATCTGTTTCAACACTTAGCTACGGTGATGATACAAACAAAGTTTGCTCGTATGGCTAAGCTAGCTGATTCCTTCAAGGTTGATAAGCTTTATGAGAATCCTAAGGTTTCCTTAGTTTGTCACTGATTGAAATAAGTTTTATCATGATTACCATTTACTTTGGTAGTGCCTAAAGAGGGCTACTTGTGCTACAAAGGGATTTTTGATATCCTAAGAGTATCTAAAATGGAAATCACTTAGAATTCCCCAGCTAAGTCGCCATAAATGTTAGCTCCCTGTAATTTCAGCAGATTGGCAAGACTAAAACTGTAGAGAGGACATTGGAACCACTTTGGGATTCTAGGATCTATCCCTCCCGAATCCAGAGAGGGATCTCTCTTATAAGTGCAAAGATCGATTTATCTTTAAGGCCTTTAGGTTTGATATTAGGCTAGTTATTAAGAACAAAGGTTTTTGTTTGGTTTTGGATGGTTGAGCATGATTTTTAGTTGAGTGGAAAGTTCTAAAATGAAATAGTTTCAAAGGGGTGAAGGTGTAAGCAATCAGAACAATATTTAGCTGATAGGATAGATATGGAACTAGTTTTTAGTCCATTGGGCTATGGAGTCATAAAAGGTTTTAATTGCAACAATTTCAAGAGTGGTCCAAGGGGCAAGTCATCTATATCAAAATATATTTTATATTTAAATGATGGAATGGAACATTAGGAGTGTTGAAATGGTGGAAAAAGACAATAATTTCAACTAGAATTTCCAATTCCATGTTCTAAGGATCTTCGGATCATGATATAGATCAACAGCGGAAATTAAATCGGGAATCGACGATCGGAGGAAACAAGGCACGGGACTTAAGTATTTTTGTTTTGCCGATGCAATGGAGCGAGGCCCATAGATCTTAAGGAGATCAACTGTCAGGTTTTTATCGATGGGGAGATGGTACATGGAGGGGGAAAGGCGGATTAGATCCCAGCCGTCAGATCTATAGAATGGACGGTCCAGATTTAAAGTGGGAGCGGAAGGCAAAGGGGTAGAAAAATGGGTGGGAGAAAGGAGAGTCGTTAGATCTTAAGAGATCAACGATGGAGATCTAATTGCATCGAAGCAAAGCAGGGGGCCAAAACTCCAATTTTTTATGTTGCGATTATGTGTGGGCCGTCGAATCAAAGGTGAGATTGACGGTTGCAATTGGATCGGAGATGGCCAATCTAGGGAGACAGAACGTGGGGGCGCTTGGGTCTGCACGATGCGATTATGCGCCATCCATCTGATCTGGAACCAGATCGATGGTCAGTACTCGATCGAGGGGTGATGGAGAGGGGCGATGGGTAGAGCATGGTAAAGCATGATGGTCGTTGATCTAATGTAGATCAATGGTGGAGATTGCGGTGGGGGTCTATAGAACAAAACGCAATCGCATCGGAGATTTTCATTTAACAAAGGAAATGCGCTCATCGCGAACTTCCGATTGCGATTAGTGCTCGGGGGCTTAGCGCCTAGTCCTAGGCATGGGTTATATGTGGGGAAGTGGTTTGGGGTTAGCCAAAAGGGGCTTAAGGCCTTATTTCAAAAGACTATTTTTTATGATTTTTTAAGGATTTTCAAAGGATTTTGGGGATTCCGATAAGGTTTAAAAAGGGGTTTTTAAACTAATTAAAGGGGATTTATGAAGGGAAGGAAATAAAATGAGGGAAAATAGAGGAATTTCATGAGGAAAAAGGGGAAAAAATGGAGGTTAATCATGAGTGAAAGAAGGGGTAAAATGAAGGGGAAAAAATGGAGGTTAATCATGAGTGAAAGAAAGGGTAAAATGAAGGGAAAAATGGGTTTTTAGTAGTATTTGTCTTAAAAACAACAGATTTTTTAGTTTCATAAGGGAAAACAGCAGTGAAGATTAACTCAAGGATAAGTTGTCTTCCTAAGACTTCAAGAACTAACAATTTGGTATAAAAATTGTTTCTTGAAGGCTTAAAAAATGATTTAGCCACCATTTGATATAAAAAAAATTATAGGTGGCTAAGACAGTGAAATAATTATTTAATTAATTCACAAGTAGTGGTCTCACATGAAACTAAAGAAATACTATTGTTAACTACATGCATGTCAGATCCAGTGGAGACCCAATTGAGAGATAGGTGAAAGGGACATTTTGACTATCTATTGTGAAATTAGTGGGTGCACTCACGCAACCACACACATTATATATTCCAATGAGGATTGCACAGTCAAGGAAATACAAGATCAAATTCATTCATGGATTGTGATCAGCATGGATTGCGCAGTGGAGGCAGGCTGTCAGGAGGCAGTAAATTGGCGCATGTATTTGCTAATTTTTGTATGACAGCATGAGGCGATTGTATATTGTACTGAGAGATATTGGGATTAGAGTGTTATATGAGATTTTTCAATGATCCATGATATATACATAATATATGATAGTGGGGTTTTTAGCTTTATGCTTTCTCTGTAAAAACATCTGTGTTATGTGTGATTGATTTTTTTTCATGTGTTTGCAATTGGTGATTAATTTTCCACAAAGATTTTAGTAGAAGGATTTTGTATTTAACAGTGACATATAATCTGTTAGATAAGGAGAATCCAGGAAATGCATAATTGTATTAAAATTTCTACATGGTATCAGAGCAAAAATTATTGGAAAATTGAAGCAGTAGTTGAGTTTGTTGGTGGAAACAATTCGAATTTGCTACAAGAATTTATTGGTGCGACAGTTGAGTAAACATCAAAATGGATTTCAATGGTTTGCGGCTAGAGTATGCACTTGAGGGCAGCTCGAAATAAATTGCATGGAAGGACAGGATAGAGGCGGTGCTTGAATATAATGGCTTGAAAGAACTCATCGACAGTGATGTTCATAAGCCCACTTTGATAGATTTTGCATTACTTGACACATGGAAAAATAAAGTAGCGAAGATGCGAAGGATTCTGTTGGAAGGTGCATGAGACCATATTGTCTCAAGCCTTCATGGGAAATCCACTCCATTTTCTATGTGGAAGGCTTTGACAGATCTTTTCCAAAGCAGCAGCGACCATAAGAAATTGGCGCTGAAGGATAAACTCAGAAAGATCAAGATGGAGAAGGGCGACAATATTCCCAAGCATATCACAAATTTTGTCCAATGTTGAGATGAATTGGGGAGTGTGGGAATCATGGTTACTGATAATGATTTGGTGAGCTTGGATCTCTTGGGACTTCCTAAGAGTTGGCACATTTATCAAGACTCTTTCAACGGATAGGGAAAACTGTCAGATTGGGAACGATTGTTGTCAGATCTAGTGTAGGAGGAGTTCAGGCAGAACACCAGAGATGGATCTTCATCAAAGCATGATGATGAAGAGGATTGTGCTTTGGCTACCAAGACAAGGAAAGGGAAGGGGAATAAATTCCATTCAAAATCCAAGGCTAAAGGAAAGAAGCTGGATTTGTCCAAGGTGAAGTGTTTTCATTGTCACAAACTTGGGCATCTCACCACTAACTACCCATAGAAGAAGAAGAACAAGAAGGTTTTTGGAGCTACAGCTGGTGAGGCCCTTGCCTCGCAATTTGAAATTGATTTCTCTTTGATCACATGCTTGGCTTCAAGCGCAATGGGATCGATGTGGTATCTTGATAATGGTGCTTCGTTCCACATGATAGGAGATAAGGAGCTTTTCAGTGACTTGAAGGAGAAAGATCTCCAAATGCATATAGATATGGGCGACGATGGACGATATAGTGTGATTTTCATTGGTACCTTTACCTTTGAGAGGGAGTCAGGTAAACCATTTCTTTTGAAAGATGTTATGCATGTTTTGGGTCTAAAGAAAAACTTGGTCTCAGTCGCGATGTTGGAGGACAGAGGCTATGACCTTGTTCTCAGCGATGGAAAATCTTTCCTGCAACATAAAACAATGGGTCAAGCCAAGAGGATAGGGATTGGAGTTAAGAATCTCTACAAGCTAGAGGTAGATGGTTGCGCTACAATGATGGGCAAGGAAGAAAAAGTGGTGAGCCGGGAGGGCGAATTATGGCATAGGCGATTGGGCCATCTTCATCATGGAGCTTTGAAAGTCATGCAGCAAATATATATTGGGCTTCCAATGGTAACACTTGCTCAGTTAGATCAGTGCAAGGATTGCACCATGGGGAAGTATGCAATATTTTCCTTTCATGAAAAGGAGAATCGTGCTTCGATGATCCTGGAGAGAGTTCACACAGACATGTGTGGACCATTCTCGGTTTATTCAATAGAAAAAAACATATATTATGTTATTTTTGTTGATGAATTTTCTTGTAAATGTTGGATCTACTTCATGCATAAGAAGGATCAAACATTCTCAAAGTTCTATGAGTTTAAAGCATTGGTGGATAAAGAGTCGGGGAAGAAAGTGAAGGCTCTACAGAGCGATAATGGTGGAGAATACATCTCAAATGAATTCAAAGACTTTTGTAGGAAAGAAGGAATTCGAAGAGAACTCATAGTGCCTCATAACCCACAGAAAAATGGGGTCATGAAGAGGAATAATAGAATGATCGTGGGTGCTACACGATCGATGCTGAATGATCAGGACCTACCAATGCATTTATGGGCGGAAGCATGCAACACTGCGGTTTATGTGAAAAACTGTTGTCCTCATAGAGTACTTGGCATGAGTACACCTGAAGAAGCTTTAACTGGTAAGAAACCAGATGTTTCTCACTTTAAGATTTTTGGCTCATTTGTTTATGTGCATGTGACCAAGAATGACATGAAGAAGCCAGAGCCGACTGCTGAAGTTGGGATATTTTTGGGGTACACAAAAACACCCCATAACTATCGTGTGTATTTTCCAAACAGTCGAATGATTGTGATGCGATGGGATATAAAATTCAATGAGGAGAAAGCCATGAAGTTGTCGCTTGAGAGGGAGCTAGACTTGCATGCAGAGGAGGAATTGCTTGTTCCCAAAGATGAGTTTCTAGATGTGGATCAGCCACAGGAGGAGGTTCATGGAGTGGAGGAGTCCACTCACACAGAGCCAAACATCAGAACTAGCAGAAGGCATACCACAGAAGCTGAGAGGCTGAAGCTTGATGCAGCACAGAATGTAGGAGTCCCTACTTCACAGTGCAGACAGAGACAATCTCCTGACCGATTCACTAGATACATGGATCTCATGAGCAAATGTATTGTGACTGAACCATCTTCCTTTCAGGAAGTAGTGAAGGAGCCCACATGGGTATATGCAATGGTGGAGGAGTATGACTCCATTGTCAGAAACAGTGCTTGGGAAATTATTCCAACGCTGGTTGATAAATCACTGGTAGGTTCAAGATGGATCTCCAAGGTAAATCAAGTTTCTGATGGGAGCGTTGAGAAATACAAGGATATATTTGTGGCCTAGGGCTTCTCACAAATCAAGGGGATTGATTATGAAGAAACCTTTGCACCTGTAGCATGGTATTCTTCCATAAGGACCATCCTTGCTCTCTCAACGCAAATGGGTTGGCACATTCATCAAATGGATGTGAAGACTGCATTCCTTAATGGGATCATTAAGGAAGAAGTGTACATTGAGAAGCCTAAAGGATTTGAGATCTTTAGCAATGAGTTGCATATGTGTAGACTCAAAAAAACATTGTATGGGCAAAAGCAAGCACCCCGTGCTTGGTACACTCGGATCGAAAGCTATTTCACCAGACTTGGCTTCACCAAGAGTGAGGCGGATCCAAACCTATACCAGATTGTGGTGGAGGGTAAGATTTTAATCATTATTCTTTATGTTGATGATTTAATACTGACTGATGATGAGCAGCTGATACACTCATACAAGGAGGACCTTGCAAAGGAGTTTGAGATGAAGGATATGGGCCTCCTTCATTATTTCCTTGGATTGGAAATATGGCACCGAGTTGGTGAACTTTTTTTGTCTCAAGGAAAGTATGCAAGGGAGATACTAGGTAAGTTTCACATGGAGGGCTGAAAACCCATGGATACTCCTCTTCTAGGAAACTGGAGGAAAGAGGACGCTACATCGGAGAGGTAGTGGATGTTACTCTTTATCGACAGTTGGTGGGTTCGCTAATGTATTTAGTAAATACAAGACTAGACATATGTTATGCGGTGAACCAACTTATTCAAGTGATGGTTAGGCCTACCAAGCACTTTTGGAAGGTAGGAAAGAATGTCCTGAGATATCTCTGGGGCACATCTAAGTATGGCTTATGGTACAGACAGACGGATGAGGTGAAGTTGCATGGCTTCATGGATGCAGATTGGGCGAGCAGCCCAACAAACAAAAAAAGCATATCAGGAGGGGTCTTCAGTATCATATCTATAGTTGTTTCTTGGTACAGTAGGAAACAGAGATTGGTGGCACTCAGTTCAGTGGAAGCATAATACATGGTAGCAGGTCAAGCTGCAAGTGAGGCTATCTGGATGAGAAATATCCTGGTTGGTTTGTTTGGTTCTCATTTAGATCCTACAATGATTCATTTTGATAATCAGAGTTGCATTAAACTCTCTATTAATCTTGTGTTTCATGATATATCTAAGCATGTCGATATCTAGTATCATCATATCAGAGATTGTGTGCAGTGGAAGATTATGTTGCTTCAGTACATTCCTACAAAAGATCAGGATGCAGATATTTTGACGAAGGCGCTCACTAGGAGAAAATTTGAATACCATAAAGACAGGATCAAGGTGAAGGATAATCCCTTTCTTGTTGAGAGGGAGTGTTGAGATTCAAAAAGATGATGATCCTAGTGAAAATTAAGCACCTACACTAGGTGGGGCCCGCAGGTTATTTTTAGGTGTATGTCTATTTTTAGAATGTTGAGAAAATTATATTTATAGCTGGATCCTATTTATATATGGTTGAGAAAATTCTATATATAGATGAGATTCTATTTTTAGATGCATGGGAGAAGTCTATTTATAGATCGCATGTCTAAAAATAGAATGCATGTCGATTATTATTATCTCTTAATAATAATTAGACAATAAATAATAATCTATTCTCTTGAAGCACTTGATTTCAGTTAACTGATGTGGAAAACCAGTTAGCTAAAGGAATTTTGAGTTCTAATCTTGGTTGGTGGGACATGAAAGTGGACTTAGTTGTAACTGAGTGATTTGAATTTGTAACAGAGTTGGATGTGTATTTATGTGAGTTGTAAATTAGTATAACTCATTTAAGTGAGTTAAACTCAGTTGTGCTAGTTATAACTAGTTGTAACT
Organism: Pinus albicaulis; assembly: GCA_034641835.2. Taxonomy (NCBI): domain Eukaryota; kingdom Viridiplantae; phylum Streptophyta; class Pinopsida; order Pinales; family Pinaceae; genus Pinus; species Pinus albicaulis. The sequence continues at coordinate 93,302,882 of CM076579.1, read as the reverse complement.
AAAGATACACTAATGAGAGATCAGTGAATTAATTATTTAATTAATTAACAAGTAGTGGTCTCACATGCAACTGAAGAAATACTACTGTTAACTACATGCATGTCAGATTCAGTGGAGACCCAATTGAGAGATAGGTGAAAGGGACAGTTTGAATATCTGTTGTGACATTAGTGGGTGCACTCATGCAACCACACACACATTTGAGATGCCAATGAGGATTGCAAAGTCAAGGCAAGGCAAGGCAAAATATAATTCATTCAGGGATTGTGATCAACAGGGATTGCGCCGTGGAGGCAGGATGTCAAGAGGCAGTAAATTGGCACATGTATTTGCCAATTTTTGTATGACAGTGTAAGATGATTGAATATTATACTAAGAGCTCTTGGATTAGATTTTTGTATGAAATTCTCTCATGATCCATGATATATACATAATATATGAGGGTGGGGTTTTTAGCTTTATTATTTCCCGGTAAAAACATTTGTGTTATGTGTGATTGATTTTTCTTCATGTGTTTGCAATTGGCGATTAAATTTCCGCAAATATTTTAGTAGAAGGATTGTGCATTTAATAGTGGCATTTAATCTGTTAGATCAGGAGAATCCAGGCAATACATAATTGTATTAAAATTTCTACAGGGTTAGTGTGTGGTCTAGGGATGTACACTGTTATTGTTGTGTATATGTTGTGCATGTTCTATATCCAGTGACTGTACCTATGGTGATGTGTAATGTTGCATATGTAGTATTTTGTACATATGATGTTGTATGCATGTTGTATATATGGTGTTGTATGTATATTTCATATGCAGTGCTCATTATAGATGGTGCTATGTACATGTTGGATATCTGGTGTTGTGTACATATCATATTGTTTTCATGTTGGATATGCGGTGTTGTGTGCATATGTTGTTGTGTGCATGCTCGATATGCGATTTTGTATATGTAGGTGCTATGTACATGTTGAATATGCAGTTCCATGTGCATATGTTGTTGTGTGTGTGACATACATATGGTGTTATCTACAAGTGGTATTGTGTGCATAATTGTACAATTGGTGTTGTGTGCATGTGGTGCTATGTACATGTTGTACATGGAGTGTTGTGTGCAGGTGGTGTTGTGTACATGTCATACATGTGGTGATGTGTACAAGTGGTGTCATGTACATGTAGTGTACATGTCATGCATGTGGTGTAGTGTGCATGTGGTATTGTGTACACATTGTACAGGTGGTGCAATATACATTTGGAGTTGTCTACACGTTTTGTAGGTGGTGTGGTGTACACATGATGTTGTGCACATGTTGTGCAGGTAGTGTTGTGTACAAGTGGTACTTTGTACATGTTATGCATATGGTACTGGTATACATGTGGTATTTTTTTCATGTCATACATGTTGTGTTGTGGGCATGTGGTACTATGTGTGTGCATTGTGTAGTCGTGGTATTGTGACATATGTATTCGTTGAGTTGTACTATGTATATGGATATGTACTTGGTTGTATTGTACACCGGGTGTAGTTGTATGTGTTATATTTCGGTGTAGGAATATGTATTATGTTGTATCGTGCACTACGTGTACATTTATATGTTGTACGTTTGTGTATGTGTTATGTTGTGTGTCGGATGTGGGTGTATGCATTGTATGGTGTTGTAAGCCTTGTGTGGATATACACGTTGTGATGTACATTGTGCGTATGTGTACGTGATTAAATAAAAGCAAGGAAACTTCGTGCATGTCGGGTGTGGCAACCGATCTAGTGTGTGTACAGAAAGAGCAAGGTAGAAGTGTGGACCAACAAAGGATAAGTATCGGTATTTTATTTCAGTCTTGTTATGTGTGTGATCTTTGATTTTGACATATTATGGTTACATGTGATTTATGATTATGGTTATGGTGATTTCATGTGATTCATTATTTTAATTTATGATATGTTTATACACGATGATCTAATCAAACATTTGGTTTGACTTGTATGATAGGAAGTAAAAAAAAGTGCAGGTGTACCTTATTGACAAGCTACCCATGAGGTATGATGTGAATTATTTCAATTTATTTTGAATCTAATGGAAGTGATGTGCTTAGTACAGGAAAGCATGCAATGCCCAATTTTGGATGATTGGAACTGACTGCAATAATTAGCAGTGAGAACATGTTACGAGGATTAATCCCTCTTGCGGACAAGAGTGATCTACCTAGTACCCCAACAAGTAACTAGAAACAAAGATCCATTTGAATACCTCGTTCTCTAAATTATTTGTATTTTAAGATCATTATAATAGTAAATTAGAGAGGACATGCTCCTACCTTGAAATCCAAACGTCTGATGTAGCCCTTTGTCACGTCGCTCCAAGGTAGTTCTCCAATGATGAGTAGAACCTACAATCAAAGACAAGAAAAATAATCAAAGCATCTATAATATATAATAATCAAAAAGTACTAATCTAACTTAGTGATCAAGGAATCTAAGTATTGAAATTATTCCCATGAATACAGAAACAAGATAATGAGAAAAATAGATCCATATGTATTATCATAAATTAGAAAGAGAAATCTTACAACCGGATGCCTTGATGTTGTACAGATTCCTCCCGAGGTCTGAGCAATCGTTCTCCTTCAGTATAATAAGCCTTCCTCTCTAAAATAACCAGCATGAATTCATGGGAAAAAAGGTGTGATATTCGATGCGGCAACAAAAACTCACTAGTATAGAAAGTATGCACTCTATGAACTCTCTTCAGCTTAGAAACTATATAGATTAGTTTCTATCATTCATAATCTACCTTCTCCTAATCCCTGAACCTGAAACTTGAGCTTAATTTATAGGGATATTGAGGTAGTTTTAGTTACATAAAGAGGGGGATGGATTCCTCTCATGAAGGGATTTGAATTCCTTAGACCAAGGGATAAGCTCCATGAGTGGAGAGATAAAGCTCGAACTGGCGCAAATTTAGAGGCTTCCAGTTGGGAGAATATTTGACCAACTAGGCTTCTAGAAGTTACTTTTTATTTTTACTTTCTTTTCATGGGGATGCACAGGTTTTAGTGGCAAATAGTGCAGCGGTCACCGCAGCTAATGGAAGGATCATCAGTACATGCATAGGGAAAGGCTATTAAAATTGCACACACATACTTTTAGGGGTTTTACAGAGCTTTTCTCCAATTTCCAAGACTTGATTCAGGAACATCAATGTTTTTGACCTCTAAGGGAATATGATATGGATGGTAATATGCCCATATGAACAGTCAAATTCCATGGTGAAAAAATGACGTGTAACAGATTTCCCCAAGTGCAAAGTCTAAGATTTTTTCTGAAGAGTGAAGTTCTTTATCATTCCGATGATTGGATTGGAGACACCGGTCAAAAACCTATAAAAAAATTCAATCCAAATATATATCATCGCTGAGGTAGGAATTTCCATACTCAGATCAAAACTAAATAAATGTTCTGGTACAGATATGGTTTCAATATTACATCGAAAGTAGACGCAGTATGGGCAAAATCATCTATCATAAGTAGTCTACTATATCATGAATAACAAAACTCCTCGCAGCCTAGATGGTGGAAACTAGATCTAGGGTCTTTATTTCTACTTCTCGAACTAGTACGAATCTATCCATGCGATTGATTGTGTCAAATTCGAATATGGTAGAAAACTCTTGATTATTGATCAATGATGAGAACCGTTAACAAGTGTGAGAGAAACCACCAATAATGAAAATGGATAAAAGTACTTTAGTACAATCTATGAAGTGTGAATGAAATATTTGCAGTCAAACACTCATAGAATCGTTTGATCGAAGGTAAGTTATGAAAAACTATCGTAGAAGGTGAGAAACCTTCCATTAGGGGATGTAGATCCCACATTAATAATAGGATTCTACATAAACTTTCTGGATAATGAGCAGATGTCGATAGAAAGTGATTCGTCACAGGAAAGCCTACGACATGAAATCATTAGATCAAGTTTTGAAGAAATTTTTTGCAAGGACTGACTCAGGGATGGTCAACGTGAATGGAGACAAATGTTTGCTATGAATGGTTTATTGAACTTTCTCTTGAATACGTAATGACATTGTAGATGGCTTGGCAGAATTTGACCTAAAGCTAATACCCTGAAATCGGCTGAAGATTTTCAATGTGGTTCAATTAATTGTTAGACAGAGGATTTCCCAACCCAGGTACAAGTGTGACAAAGTGTTGGGTTCAAGAGCGACATGTTGCTTTCTAAAATAAGGATGACAACTGGATTCTTTTTCTCTGTTTTCCCCCCCACCATTACTGGCAAGTACCTCTTTATTTTTTTCAAGCCTAAGGAGGATAACATTTGCTTGTTTGTGTAAGCTTATCCTTTGGATGAGTCCATCTTAGTATTAAATTCGAACCCTAATAAGGAATGGCTTGGTCCTATTGTGATCGACAGGTCCTGTACTGTTTAATTTTAACGATTCTAGTATAGGAATAACTTAGTGTTTTTTAGTTTTAGGGAGTCAGAAGAAAAACATAAGCAAACTCCATGGTTGTTATTTTCTATAAATTTAGTCCTTCAAGCCAGAAAAAGGATAAAATAATGCAAGAAAGAACTTTATTGACCATAATTAGTCAGCGTATACCTCTTTTATAATTAGTCCAATTCAGTTTGGAAAAGGGGTAAACATATACTAAATGGACGACTGTTCATTTACTTTAACGAGTTCGAATAGTCAAGTACTCAGTGATATTTTAATATTTCGAGAGTCTAAAAAGGGCTTAAAAGAGGACTCCAAGGTTTCACTTTTTCGTATTTTTACAGGAGTCTGAAAAAGTGATAAAATTATACTCGATGTCAAAATAATTATTTTCACCAAAATCCTGTATCTTGCACAAAAAATCAAACGATTACAAATATCTATTCTCAAAAAGTAAAAATATTTAAATTTGACTTTTAAAAGTAAAAAATAAATAAAATAATAATATTTTATTCATTTAAAACTTCAAAAAGGAGTTAAAGCAAGTCATTTTCACCTTTTTCATTTTAGAACAAAGTAGAGAGAGCTTTTGGCCAAAAAATTCCGAAGTTGATATCAGAAGAACGAACCGATCATTTCGAGAACCGTCAGAAAAAAGTAATCCACATCATCATTGTCTTTGTTTTCATCCATTTCATTTCTTATTTCAAGCTTTCATGGAATTTTTAAAGAATATAATATGTTTCAAAATCCGCCCTCAGGGGTGCATGGTTTCTCTGTGAGAAAACCACGCACCCTGGCGATTTTTTAAAATAAAAATCGTTGGGACGCCACAGGTTCTGTGTGGGACTCGTGCAAACAAACGCACTGTGTAAACACAAAACCTACGCAGGCACCATGAGTTTTTGAAAAACCTAAATTTCTGCATTAAAAATGATTCAATTTTCCTCCAATTGATTTCTAATGTTTAATCTATTGATTTGTAGGTCTTTAATCATGTTGGAATGGCGGGAACGAGAACATGAAATCGTGGAAAATGAAGCCATGGATGATACAGCAACTATTCTTGCATTAAAATACTGTGGCTTATACAAGTTCTGGGAAATTCAGGGCATGAAGGCACAAGTTGAGTTGTTGACTTGTCTTGTGAATGCATGGAATGTGCAAGATCAATGTTTCATAATTGGGGACCACCAGCTTGAGATCGAGCCGGAAGACATATACTTCCTCACTATGATTCCTCGTTGAGGGAGAAACATTTCCTTATTTGGGACTAGACCAGGATGTATTCCTACGGCTAGCGACAAGGCGCAGTATTGTAGCAATAATTCAGAGCTAAAGGACGGTCACATAGACATAAAAACCATTTTGTGATTGGAACTCAAAATCATAGCATTCATAGTTACCAAGAAATGCGGGAGTGAATCTCCTCATGTGGCTACTAAATCATAGATCCAAACTGCAGTTGAGTGTTTCGGACGGACAGTATTCAACTAGAGTGAAGGAATATTGGCAAATATGAAGGGCCAACTAACTAGAGCGAAAAATGGGAAGTTGAAAAACTTCGGATATGGTTCCATCCTTGTCTCATTTGTGCCTCAATAGACTCCAGTGGATCCTGGAAGCCCTAAAAAACCTCAGATGGTGCGATGGGTAGCACTTATGGCTCGCCATGGTGGTGAAGGTGGTGTAGTGGTTCGGTTTACTCCAAATTATTTCTTATGGCCCAGGAATCAAATCTTCACAATTGAATATTTTCCTTGAATTATTTCTTGTGGCCCAGGAATCAAATCTTCACAATTGAATATTTTCCTTATGCAGGAATGGACTATAGAGGTGATCCTGAAACATATTTTCCACCAGGGGCACAGTGGGATGAGACAAGTTAGTGAATCATTTTGAAGTTTTTAATCTAATTTTTATTTTATTTTTTATCGTCCAATACTAACAAAAATTTTAAATGTAGATGTCGGTCCGACACGACCAACAACGCTTCGTCGCTTTGACAGGCGAGAGGCACAACCCATAGCACCCCCACATGATGATGTGGCAAAGATCCTGGCAGAGATGGGACACAACCTTAAGAGGTTGACTATTGATATTCCTGAGATAGGAACCAATGATATGCCTCTCAGGCTCCAAATACATGTGACTGGTGTCCCAGGTCCACTCAGGAGATTTCTGCGCAAGGTGGCCCATGCTATAGTTTGTTATCATGACCATCATCATGGATATTTGATGGTCAATGTAGATCGACATTTTGTTTTTTGTATCAGTATCTTTTAGATCATAAGGTGTTTGAACCTATGATCACAGACAATGTAATATTTTTGACACAAACGTATCTATCCTAATGATATTACTACTTTCGTTCTCTGAGTATCTTGTTCAACATCGATTGAATGGTGTTTTGATTTACTTTTTTAATGTTGCAGATGTCTATTTAAAATTTTATTAGCTATTGCAGCAGCCAATGTGTTTAAATTTCTTGAAATATGTTGATATTCGATATAATCAAATTGCCTCTCTAAGAGACGAACCTTCGAAAATAATATTAACAACACTAGATTTCTAGTAGCATAAACTCTGCTTAAATGTAATACAATGAGTTTTGAATCTAATCTAACGATCAAACGTCGAATACCAAATGTAATGGAATCAGATAATAACTCGATCATTGTGCTATATTCTGCAATATTGTTCATTGTTTGACCAAGGCATATCCCATGAATAGAGACTAACTCATTGGTGGGTGGATAGATAACCCAAGCCGCAGAAGAGATATTATGTGTACTACAATAGGCGCCATCAACAAAACCAACGTAATTTTAAAGGGATTTCGACATCTGCAATATCAATAGTAATCCAGATAAGTAGCGACGGTAGCAACAGAAAAAATAATTAATCTAGGCACACTTGTATAATCTAAGGCACATTGTTCTAAAATGTAACTAATGTACAAGGGGGATATTCACATGAAAATTCATGCATAATATCTCTTGAGATAAAGACCATTTCTGGGTTTATCTAAAGAGACCCCATCATAATCAATTAATTCATAGGCTCCTTTTATAAGCACACACTTGACAATATAGGGACCATGCCACATCGGTTCAAATTTACCAGCACCTAGCTTATTGTTAGCTTGATCATATACTAAAGGTCACCATCTGAATGAATGTGAGGGTTAACAATTAGATCATACTAAGCTTTAACACATTTATTCTGAGCTTCACAGCTAATGTATCAGTGCGATGAGTCTCATCTAATTGTGCTAAGTATAGAAAGTGTTTCTCCTCTTTAGAGGTAGTTGGTAACAAATCAATGGCTAATTTGAGTAATGGTATTTCACATTAAATGGGTAACATAGCTTCTAAACCATAAACAAGCTGAAAAGGAGTGAACCATGTAGCAGTTTTTGCAGAGGTACAGTATGCCCATAATGCCAAAAAAAGCATGGTATGCCAATTAGATTTATGAGTCCCGACAATCTGTTTAATCATGGTGGTTAAAACATTTTTTACAGCTTCAACTTGGCCATTATCCTATGGGTAATATGGTGTAGAATTATCATGGCATAGGCCAAGTCCATCAAAAAATTTAGTCATCATAATATTTCGAAATGGCCCCCATGGTCTGTAATGATAACTTGAGGGACACCCAATCAAGAAATCACATGATTGAATATGAAATTAGCTATAGTTTTTCCATCAACCGCGAATGTAGGCATCACCTCGGCCCATTTGGTAAAGTAATGTTATAAAAATAGCTCCAAAAATAGAAGAAAAGAGAGATCAACTCCTTATAAATAAGCCACTTCGAGGGGGAAACCTCCAATACATTACATAAATGAAAAATTCTTGGATGATACAAATGACCAAAACCTCCTTCTATATATAGGAGTCCATGGGTCCACAATATAATCCTATCCAACCTAATAATAACAATGTAAGGGCACAGTAATAACAATATTAGGGTTACAAGGGTACAATAATAACAATAAGGGGGCTACACAAATAAAAATAAGGGACTAAAATAGAAATGTAGGGACCTAATATGCCCCTATCCTTCAAAAAAGGGTTGTCCTCAATGCTTGAGTAGCTCTGGGTGCTTCCGTATAAAATTCTCAACCTCCCATGTAGAATCTTTAGTGGGTAAGTTCTTCCACTTGATGAGATACTCTGAAATTGATCGATTTCGTAGCTGTTGAGTTCTTGTTTCCATGACCGTTTCAGGTTCCAATATGATTTTTCCTTCCTCATCAAGTTCTATAAATATTGTTTGAACTGGAAGATTTTCACCTATAACCTTCTTTAAGCATGAAACATGGAAAACTAGATTTACTCGTGAAGAAGCAGGAAGCTCCAATTTGTATGCCATAGTACCAATATTTTGCAAAACCTTGTAAGGATCATAGTACTTTGGCGATAATTTATTATCCTTCTTAGCTTGCTTGAGGGACATTTGTTTGTATGGTTGTAGCCGTATAAATACCCAGTCTCCTACATCAAAACTTCTCTCGCTGCGATGTTGATCTGCCTATTGTTTCATTTGATTTTGTGCCAAATTTAGTTTATCCTTTAAGAGTTGGAGAACTTCTTGTTGATGCTCAATGTGATCTTCCACTGCTTGAACCTTAGAATTTTCTCTTAAATATGATGTGATGGATGGTGGATGATATCCATAAAGTGCCATAAATGGGGTTATTTTTGTTGTAGTATGGAAAGAAATGTTATACCACCATTCAACGAGAGATAACCACTTGACCCATTGTGTTTTTTTATCATATACAAAACAACGAATATATCCTTCCAAACATTTATTCATTATCTCAATTTTACCATCGGATTGAGGATGATAAGATGATTCATGAGCTAATTGAGTACCCAAACAAGAAAATAACTTTGTCCAAAAATTTCCAGTAAAAATGGGATCTCTGTCACTCACAATAACCTTTGGGTTTCCATGTAGCTTTTGAATTGTGTCCATAAATGTAGTATCAATTGTAATTGCTTTAATTGGATGAGATAATGCAAAAAAGTGTGCATACTTGGTAAGTCTATCAACTACCACCATGATGACACTCTTTCCCTCGGACTTAGGTAAACCTGTGATAAAATCCATTGAAATCTCCTCCCAACATTGAATTGGAATGGATAAATCTTGTAGAAGACCCGGGGTCTTAATTGTCTCAACTTTATTTTGTTGGCAAACCAAATATTCCACCACAAAATTTTGAATATCAGATTTAAGGCCATCCCAAAAAAATTCTTTCTTCACCCTATGGTAAGTTTATAAAAATCTTGAGTGTCCTCCTAAAGGAGAAATGTGCAATTCCAAAAGAATATTTTGTTTGAGTTGGGAATTATTACAAAGATATAAGCGATATTTGTACCATAAGGAATCATTTTTCCAACTAAATGTATCAAATGTACTAGGATATTTCTGCAAATTTTGAATGAGTGTCCACACTTCTTCGTCCTTCTTCCATTCATCCCTTACTTCAGTTATCCAATATGGTTGGATAATAGAAATGGCACAAAGCAATGCTTCGACCTCTTCATTATTTCTTGAGAGTGCATCTGCAACAACATTTAGCTTCCCTTTTTTGTAGATTATTTCAAAGTCATAACCCAACATCTTTGTGACCCATTTTTGCCACTCTTCTGAAGATAGTCTTTGTTCCAAAAAGTGTTTAAGACTATCATGATCAATTTTTACCTTGAAGTGTCTTTCCATTAAGTAAGGTCGCCATTTCTTTAGTGCATGTAGTATTGCTAACATTTCCTTCTCATAAATAGCTTTTTGTAAATAATTTCCTTTGATTGGATGACTTTCAAAAGAAATGGGTCTTTTTTTCTTGCATTAAAACAACACCAATTCCATCTCCTGAGGCATCACATTCCACAATAAGGGTTTTTGTGAAGTCCGGCGTAGCTAAGACCGGTGCTAGGCACATTACCCCTTTAAGATGTTCAAAGGCCTTAGTTGCTTCAAGAGTCCATGAAAATGCACTTTCTTCAATATTGTTGTTAGAGGTGCTGCTATTCTCCCATAATTCTTAAAAAACTTGGGATAATACCCTGTTAACCCAAGAAATCCTCACAACTGCTTTATGGTTGTGGGGACTTTCTATTCCTTAATGGCTTTAATTTTTTTAGGGTCTACCTTAACACCCTCGTCAGATACAATATGACCCAGATATTCCACCTCTTGTAATCCAAAGAAACATTTTGATATTTTTGCATATAATTTTTTCTTCTGCAATAGTTTGAGCACCCTATCAACATGTTGAACATGATCCTTCCAAGACCTGTTGTAGATTAGTATATCATCAAAAAATACTAGCACAAATTTTCTATGGAAGGGTTTTAAAATGGAAATCATCAACCCTTCAAATGTAGAAGGTGAATTGGTAAGGCCAAAAGGCATGACCAAAAATTCATAATGACCCTCATGAATTCGAAATGTTGTTTTTAGAATATCTTCAGTCTTCATTCTAATTTGATGATATCATGAACGAAGATCCAACTTGGTAAAATAAATTGCTCCATGTAAATTCATCAAATAATTCATCAATCACAGGAATGGTAAATTTATCTTTAATGGTGAGCTTATTGAGCTCCCTATAATCCGGACATATGCACCATGATCCATCCTTCTTGTGCACCAATACTACTGGAGTAGAGAAAGAACTTTGACTCGGTTAAATTATACCAGCCTCTAACATTTCTGCAATCATACGTTCAATTTCACTCTTTTGGACATAAGGATATCTGTAAGGCCTAATGTTTGGAGGAACACTTCCTGGAATCAAATGAAGAGCATGATCATGATCACGAATAGGTGGGAGTCCTTTGGGAGTTTCAAACACCTTTGAATGATTCTCCAAGACTTTTTGGAGATCTGCAGAAATAGATGATTTGATGTTGGAACTTCTAGTGAGCATAATTGTGCAATTACGACTCGTTGTTATTTCTTCAGAAGCTTTGTCATGACATTAGAGCTTATTATCTTTCCCGAATTCCCCGCGATACCCCATAATTCGACTTCCTTTCCTTCTGAAAAAAAAATCAAGAAAAGTTCTTCAAAATTAAAAGCTACCATCCCCAAAGATTGTAACCATTGTGCTCCTAGTACAACATCAGCACCTCCCATAGGAATGGAAATAATTGGACTATTCAATACATATTCCCCCATGCTTAGCTTGATATTATGGCATTTTCCAGAGAAATTTATAGTTCCTCCATTTGCAACCATCACTTGACATTCAGGTGCTAGGTATAGGAAACAATTCAATTCCTTGACTACATTACAATGAATAAAATTATGGGTACCACCCGAATCAATCAACATTATTACCTTTTTCTTCTCGATATGTCCTTATATATTGAGAGTTTGAGGAGTGGAAATTCCTACCAATACATTACACGATATGGTAGAACTCATTTCTTCCTCTTCTAGGGTTGGTTCCTGGTGTATATCCTCTTCTTTTGAAAATTCTTGTTCATTTTCTTCTTCCTCTTGACAATATATGTAAAATAATTTCTTCTAAGCACACTTATGACCTTTAGTGTATTTGTTATCACAATTGTAGCAAAGCCCTTTTTCTCTTTTTTCTTCCAATTGTTGTGGTGTCAACCTTGTAGGTTGTGGAAGTGTAGGAGTAGCAACACTTCTGTCTTTATATATGTGAGTGGTAGGCTTCCTTGTCGCCATAATTTTACATTCAATTTTTCTTGCCAACCTGAATGCCTTTTCCAATGAATCAGGTTCCCAAACGTGAACTTCATGTTGGATGTTATCCCTTAAAGTCCCTATGAAGACATCAATCCTGTGTTCCTATGGAATATCAGTTACCCTTATATTCAATTTTTGGAAGGCTTTAATGTGCTCCACCACTGAACCCTTTTGTTTGAGATTTATCAATTGGCTAAAGAAGGTGTTTCTTTTTTTATCCTCATAATGTGCTATCATTTCCTCCGTAAAAATTGACCAAGTGACAATTTTTTTACAGGCGCAAAGCCATCGATACCATACAAATGTATTTTTTTCTAAATGTAAAGTTACAATGTGTACCTTTTGTGTGTTTTGCACATTATTGAGATAAAAATATTGCTCCATCTGTAGTATCCATGTTATGGGATCCTTGCCATCAAACTTCCTCATATCCATCTTTGGAATATGGTGGTTCTTCCATCCAACATTAGATTTTATGAAATCACAATTAAAATTTATTTTGTTCTCATCATGAGTTTCCTCTACTATCTTTTCGCCATTAGGAAACATTTCTTATGTCAAATTTTCCAAACCTTCGATGTCTACTTTTAGATCATTCTTCATGTTTTCCACATTGTCTTTCATTTTTTCATCGATCTTAGCTTCCATGTCATCCATCTTAGCCTCCGTGCCCACTTCCATGCCATCCATATTAGCTTCCAAACCATTCATATTAGCTTCCACACCTTTCTTCAAACCATCCATCTTAGTTTCCACACCTTTCTTCAAAACTTCCATTTCATTTTTTGTTGCTCTTTGTGATAGCGAAATTTGGTGCACTTGCTCTTGTAATTTTGATATCTCATGTTCTGTTTCTTCGTCTTAATGAGTCATAGTAGAGCCTTCTGAAGGCTTAATGGGTGTTTAATTCTTTTTAGGGGGAATTTTAGAACCCAATATTGATATCTATTCTTCAATATGCCCTTGGAATAAATTCAAACTATTTTTTTCAAACGAGACTTATGTAATTCGAAAAAAATACACATTTTTTTCTTGCTTTCAAGGAGCTTGATATTGAAACTGAATTATCTCTATGATTTTGGATCTTCAATATCTAAAATTCAACCCTGATGTAGCCCTCTGAATCTTCTTTCGAATGCCATAGGTCTGACCTGATTTGGATTCTTCAAGACAAAGTTATGCCCAATTGCCCACAATGACCTAATTATGAACTGGTTCAGTAGAGTGAAATTTTACAACTTACCACATGTCATTGTTACCTCCTTCGGCTCTGAAATTGACATACCAAAAACTACATTCTATGTATAGATTTCATATTTCTGTGGTGTGATTTTTTATTTACTGAATTCAGAATCTCCACAGTTAGCATTTTTGCATCTACATTTTGGGTCTAGAACAAGACCCATCATCAGGACAAATCTTGCTGAAAAGAGAGGAGGTTAGATATCATAAATACACCAAAGAAGTGCATGATGAAGGTCGACCAACCATAAAATAATCAATATTTTATAATTAAATAAATTAAATATTTTTTTTTAATTTTATGCAAAGTATTCAATTTAACAATGCTTAGCTTTAAATCTGTATAATTCATTAGAGATTAATTATACCCAAATTAAGGGTATTGTATCTCCAAGAGGTCATATGTTATAAGTATGATTAATAAATTGTTAATATTATATTAATATTTCAAATATTTTATGTAATAAAATATATTAAGAGATCTTTTAAGGTGGGGTTAGTTAAATATAAATTGCTTATATTAAAAAGTAAAAGATTATATTTAAGGATGCTAAAATTAATTCATTAGAGAGAATATTAAAGCACACTAGTCACAATAATGATTCATTAAAGTTTTTAATAAGTGTTAATGTTAAAAGGAAATCCTATTAAAATTAATGTCAATTTTAATTTAATAAAACTAGGAATAGTTAATTGTAACTATTGCTAATGATATTTAATAATTAAAATTGATATTAATGAGTCAAAATCATTATTACTTATTAAGAAGGATGTAAAAGTTTAAGGAGGGTAATGTAAGGTGAATGATTATAGATTAGAACTAAGGGGGCCTTATATAACTAGGATAGGGTTAATTCCTAACTAATACCATTAAATTTTAGTAATTAAAATTAAAATTAATATTAAGTATTCAAATTCCTAATTGTTTATTAAGATATAAGTAAAGGTTTAAGGGATTAATAATAGGGGAAGGAAGGGGTATAGAGGGAAGGGAAAGAGGAAAGTACAGAAGGGGGTGAGTCAGCAAGGTGTTTCTTACAAGGTAAAGGAAGAGTCCATACGGGGTCATTCTAAGTTTTTAAAGGAAGGGAAGGGGAGGGAGGCGAAGAGAAGGGGAACGAAGAGGAAGACAAGGGTGACAACAGGGAAAAGGACTAGTTTAAGAGTTGGAAAATAAGGGGACCCAATTGCTACTAACTTCTAAACCCCCATCCCTATTGAGGTTCTCAGGATGCTTGATGATTTCAAGTGCCTCACACATTTTCCTTTTGTAGTAGTGATTTTCATTGGCTATTACTTTAGCATCTTCTAGGCAGATGGGGTGGAGAGTTTTATTCGAGTGATCCACTAGAGACGAGGTTTTGGTTCTCCCAATTCTTATGTTAGCTCCATGTTATTTGAGCCCAATTTTGAAAGATCTTCCTGTTTCTCCAATATAACATTTTCCACATGAGCAATTAATACGGTAAACACCTTTTTGCTAGAGTGGATCAGGGTTGTCTTTGACTGATTTCATCTTTTGTTTGATAGTCATTAGCGGCTTAAATGAGGTTTCGATGTTATTTTTAGCGAGAACCTTGGCTAGATTTTCAGTGACCCCTTGGATGTAAGGGAGGTATGCTTTAGATTTTAGGGTTTCATCACGAGGATTTATTTTGTTTCCGGATTTGGCTCTTTGTATGGCTTTGATGATGTCCTTATTTCTGTATCCCATATTAGTGAATGCCTTTCTTAAGCATGCAATTTCCACTTCTATGTGATTGTCATCAGAATTTCATTCTATGTACGTGTGGCCACTTTTTACAGAATCCTAATCTGATGCTCGTAGAGAGAGTAATGACGTTTTTCTCGCGGTGACCTCTTTGAGATGAAATCCAAGAGCCTGAAAAAATCCTAAATTCCACAAATCATATATCCAAAAATGTTGTGATCCAAGATCTGAAATTTTTATAGGAGGTTCCTCCTGATTTCATCTTTACACTGTAAAACTTTTAGCTTCTAAAACTTCGAATACGAAAAGTTATAGCGAAAATTCCACGATGACCTATTTTAGTTGAAATTCAGGAGCTTGGAAAAACCCTAACTTCCCTAGATCATATCTCCGAAAATATTGCAAACCAAGATCTAAAATTTTTACAGGAAGTTCCTCAAGATTTTGGCTTCCCATTGTACAAATTTCAGCTTTCGAACCTTCCTATAAAAAAAATTATTGTGAAAATTCCATGATGACCTGTTTGGAGTAGTGAAACCCTAAACTCCAAAGCTCTGATACCAAATGTTATGAAACTAGCTCCAAAAATAGAAGAAAAGAGAGATAAACACCTTATAAATAAGCCACTTTGAGGGGGAAACCTCCAATACATTACATAAATGAACAATTCTTGGATGATACAAATGACCAAAACCTCCTTCTATATATAGGAGTCCATGGGCCCACAATATAATCCTAGCCGATCTAACAATAACAATGTAAGGGCACAGTAATAACAATATTGGGGTTACAGGGGTACAAAAATAACAATAAGGGGGCTACACTAATAAAAATAAGGGACTAAACTAGTAATAAAGGGACCTAACAAGTAATCTATGGCAAGAATAATATACCCATGCCCCCTCGGCCGAGTGAGGGTTACATGTAATGAAATTGACACCCCATTTGGTGAAAGGACCAACAACAATGATTGGGTGAAGAGGATATGGAGGTGCACACATGTTTCGATCAAAAATCTGGTAATTGTGGTATTTTTGGATTGTGATAATACAATTTTTGAATAAAGAAGACCAAAAATAACCAGCGTGCAATATCTTTTGGGCTATCGCAAACCCAGACATATGACCACCACATGCTCCAGAGTAGCAATCATTCAAAACCTTTTTAGCCTCTTCGTGAGTTAAACATCATCAAAACACAAAATCAGCACCACAACGATAAAGAGTGTCTCCAAAAATATTGTATTGCTAGGATTGGTATTGGATTCTCCATCGATCTTATTGTGAAAGCTCTGGGTGAAAGGTTTGGGTCTGAAGATATGTAATGATGTCTCCATACCACGGATCTAAAGTACTGATTAGAAACAGAGATTCATCCGTGATAGGATTCTCTACCACCATTTCAGATTCAGTATTGGGAAAGTCACACATAAGTTCGACAAACACTAGTGATTTCTTAGACTTTGATTTCTTGAACTCCAAATCAAACTCTTGCAGGATAACAATAAATTTGGAGTATTTTCCCCCGAACAATTTTTTTTTCAATATATACATCATCAGGTTGCAGTTAGATATCACTATGGTTTTGTGTAACACTATGTAATGACGAAATCGTTGGACAGCTTGAACTACCGCCAAGGCCAATTTCTCCACATGTGAATACTTGATTTCCGTCAGGTTGATATTCTAACTTAGGTAATAAATCAAATGTACATTGTTAGATTCATCTTCCTGAACCAAGACCATTCCAATCGTGGAATCATAGGCAACTGAGTATAAAAATTAATCCGAGTGGTAATTAGGCAGATGCAATAACGATGCATGGGTCAACACGTTTTTAAGTGCATCAAAATATTTATCGAAAATTTCATCCCAAATAAATGAAACATACTGTTTTAAAAACTGGGTAAAACCTTTCGTTAACTCTGCATAGTTCATGATAAACCTACATAAAAAAATTTCTTTCCCCAGCAAACTCCGGAGTTGGCGAAGAGTGGAAGGAGGAGGTAAGTTGATGATAGCCTCAACCTTCGATGGATCGACATGAATGCCCTCTTTTGAAATGATGAATCTAAGTAAATGTCCTGATTGTACACAAAAAACACATTTGTGTGGATCCAAAAAAATTTTGTAATGCATACATCTCATGAAGATAGTACATAAGTGTGAAGGATAAAGAATGAGCAAGTAAGTCATCTAGGTAAGGTTGTACAATATGTTTAATATCGTGAAATGCATAATACATAGCTCTTTGAAAATCTGCACTAGCATTTGTCAATCCAAAAGGTAACTTACAATATGCAAACGTGCCCCAAGGACATATAAGCATAGTTTTAGGTTTATCGGTAGGGAGTATGTTGATTTGATTGTAGCCAGAAAAACCATCCATAAATGAGAATATTTTGTTTCCCGCACAATCATCAACAATTTGATCGATATAGGGTGTAGAATAGTTGTATTTTGGAGAAGCCTTGTTAATATCCCGATAATTGACGTATACTCTGATATTCCCTTGTTTTTTGTTACGGGAACTATGTTAGATACCCAATCCATCAAAGGAATAGGATAAATAAATCCTGCTCGTAATAGTTTCTCGACTTCAGCTTTAATTGTTGCAGATTTTTGTGGATGTATTGGACGTAATCTCTGTATAATAGGCTTAGCATTCGGTTATGTCTTGATTTCAAGAATAACAATCTTAGGATCGATACCTACCATCTCTTAGTAAGACCAGGCAAAAATGTCGCGGAATTTTTGAAATAGGGCTTTCTAAGTTTTAATCTCGTCAATCAAACAAGAAGCACCTATATGAATGTTTTCAATAATTCCAGGTTTAATCGATATGTCAATAGGAATAGTTGTAGAAATATTTCCCAAATTTTTCTTAGAATCTAAATGTGTTATCGATGTGGGATTCTGAGGTTCCTGGACATAATCAATTGTAAATATAGATGAAAAATCATTTTCATTTTATCAAGATCGGGAAAAAAATAAGATCGATGATGAAGATCATCCCATGGTAATTCATTTGATGAAAAAATTTCTCAAATTATTTCATCAATTGCAAATACATGTTGAAAGGGATCCAGAAATGATGTCAAAGTTGAGCTTGATATACAATATGATGCTTCTCTAATCACATTCACTTGATCGGTAGAAGTTGATGGGGTGTCAGAATACGATTGTACTGCTACATATGCTGATTCAAAAGGACTTAAAGGCATCTCGCCATTATAAGAGTCCAATTCTGATTCTAAAGGCACAGTCCATGTATCATCAAATCGCATTCTACTTGATGTGATCATATTGATATTAACAATTTTTCGCAATATGTTGGGTGAGGGCATAGCGAAAGTTCCCATGAGAGCATAATCCTTCATTAGTCCTATACCAACATCTTCATATGGGATAATCGATTTTCTGACATGTTGGATACTATCTGTAGAATTATGGTCTAAAGAAAAGTATGAAAACTGATCGATTTTAATAGTATTTCCTTTGTGAGGAAAAATTATTACCCGAAAGACTAATGAAACAATAGAAGTCATTGTGTAAGACCAACTACGACCTAGAAGAAGGTTGTAATCAAGAGGGGCATCAACAACTTCCACCTCTAGGTTTACGATTTTTCCTTCTACTTCTATAGGCAGATCCTGGAGTATTCCATATGGATGAAATCATGTTCCGTCAAAGGCTTTAAGAATATTTGGTGATTGGTTGAGTGTTGTAGAACCAAGGGTTTTCCAATATTTTAATGACATTATACACGTATATTCCCCCTCATCAATTACAGTACAAAAAACTCATCTTGATTTGACTAATACTGGAATCTGAAAATCCATTTGATGTGGGAGTCTAGGTACAAAATTTTCAATATCAAAGACCATTAGGTTAGAGTCCTGAGGATCAATAGCTCTAATGGTTGATAATAGTAATTTCCTTTGTGTTGGACAAGATTGT
The DNA here is from genome assembly GCA_034641835.2 of Pinus albicaulis. Taxonomy (NCBI): domain Eukaryota; kingdom Viridiplantae; phylum Streptophyta; class Pinopsida; order Pinales; family Pinaceae; genus Pinus; species Pinus albicaulis. The sequence goes on along the minus strand of CM076579.1, from coordinate 93,283,783 downwards.
GGCACTTCAAAGGCTGACATTGCTGAAGGGGATATGGCCAAATCTTCAACAATGTTGTAATTCTACAAAACTCTCGCATGTGGATTGAAAGCCAATTTCTGAAGTACACCTTTAGCAGGTGGTTTAATCACTAAATCAGTGTTAGGTTTCTCAATTTGAAGTGGTTCGTAAACTGAATGAGTTGTTTCTGGTGTTTGACTGGAAGATTCAGTCTCTTTACTAGTTACAGTACTTTTAGATCCATAGTCTTGACATAGTGTCGCAACCATGACCTGAGACATCATTAAAATATATGACGATGAATTTGAAGACGATCCGATCATTTTACTATCTTGAGATAGAAAAGGATCCTTCAAGACGACAGGTGTGGGTGAAACTTTGACAAATTTGGATACCTTGGCTCGATGTGGACACTCTTTGGTATAGTGATCTTTGTCACTGATAAGAAATGGATAACGAGGTTTCCGCTTTTTGTCTGATGGTTCGGTTTTTTTGTTTTCTCTTTAGGAGCTGTATTTTATTTATTTTTATTCTTTCCTTTATTCTTATTACTAGATTTAGGTTTAGTCGTATATGAATCCAAAACATGAATTTTGGAAAAAAATTTGAGGGAAGAATCTCCTTTAGGTGAATCTGGTAGATTTATTATGGGAGAAGTAGCTTTAGATGACTTCTTACACTTTGTAGTATTAATTGTACCAGTTACACCATATGTGGCATGAGAACCAGAAGGAGTTGCAATAATTTGACTTGGGCATGGTAAGTCATAATTTTTTTCATATACAGTACTAGATTGTGTGTATACAAGGTCTAAGTACTGTGCTTGAGCTATGAATTGTTCTTCTGTAATAACACCTCCCTTAGCTACATCTTCAGTGATATTTGAAAGTACTGATTTTATGAACCATTCTGCTAAAATTTGATTCGAAATGAAAACCTTCACTAAACATCGTCTATGTCGTCATTCTTGTATGCGATCTGATATGTATGTAGACGTACTCTATTTTAATGAAGTTAAAAGTTAGAATTGTCATAACGGACTGGAAACTAAAAGTGAGTTAGGAAACATGTTTCTAAAGCATTGAAATTATTGAAAGATCCACGCGGTAATTCGATATACCACTTTGCAGCTAAGCCTATCAATGTTGCTTGAAAAAGTCTCAATCGAATGGAATCATCAATTAAGGAGTTGGATGCACACCAAAGATGATAAGTCATCACATGATTTGAGGGATCTTCTCCTGATTTTCCTTCAAACCTAGGTATATCACTAGGAAAATTATTTGGCATTGCTAGCCAAAACAGAAGATAATAAATTGGATCATTCGTGAGGCACGACAAATATGGTTATTCTAAGGTTGAATGAATGGTAACCGATGATTAGGGTCATGTTGAGCAAGATGATAACCTTGAAGAACAATACCAGTACCCAGAGGAGGATATCCAAGATAAACTCAAATAGCTTGATCAGATGGGATTGGAATACCTCCGAGGTATCCAAGGTTAGCCATACCAAACTAAGGTTGATCTAGTATTTGATATGTATAACCAGAGTATGGTTGACCTTGGTAGACCAGATTTTTCCCTTTTCGTCCATATTGAAGTTTCCCTTGAAACGGTTGATTCACAAACTGACCTAGAAAATGTTGGCTTGTTTGAATAGTAGCTCCACCAAGTTGTCCTACAGAGGTTTGAATAGTAAATTGAACGGCAAGTCCAGTTTGATGAGCAGTGACTTGAGGGATTTCCTATGTAACAGTTGATGCATTTGTTTGAAGGGTTGTAGCAACAAGGACTTGAGAAGCTCCAGGGATAGGTGTACTTAGTTGTTGAACATAATTTTGCACAGTAGATTGAATAGGAGTTCTTGGAGTACTCGGACCAGCTTTCTAACTACTAGGAACAGATACCTAAGGGGTAATTTGAAGTGCGGGTTGAACATGCTATTGAACTTGGGTATAACCAAATTGTCTAGCTAGCTAACCAGGCTGATTATAAGATACTTGTATAGTAGGTTACAATTGTTGTTGATTCAATGACAGGTTCCACATAGTATTAATGCTTGGGTAAGGAGCTCCCATTAATGGTTGCGGTGCGCAAAGTTGACCATAACCAGTTTGAGGTATTGGAACATAAGTTTGATAATTTTTCGAATAAGTTCCAGTAAAAGGTTGACCTCCTTGAAAGGATGGTTTATCTTAATAAAATTGTTTCCCTTGAGGAGATTGATGTCCCTAAATAGGTTGTGGCCCTGGAATAGGGTACTGCCCTTGAATAGGTTGTGACCCTAGAAGAAGGTACTACCCTTGAAGAGACTATCCTTGAGGAGTATACTTCCCCCCAAGTGGTAAATTTCCACCTGGAGAATCAGTTGAAGGAATGTTTCCAGACATCATATAGACTTGTTCCATTGTCAAATTTTTGGTATTATATTCATTAAGACCAGTTGATTGCGTAATATTTTCATAAGAAGGAGATGCTCCTGAGAAATTACCAGAGAGTGACTAGTATCCAATAGGAAATGATGGACCACCATACAAAAAAAATTATGGCGATCAAGAAAACATGGATGACTCACCTAACATGTTTAATGAAGACATGTAACTACCTCTAGGTATAGAGTAAAAAGGAATGTGGCGTGGTGAATAATTGAGACTAGTTCTATGTAGAAAGTTGGTAAATTGTTGATACCAAGGGTCTAGTTTAAAAGGACTGTAAGGGTAAATCAGTTCACTATACCTTAGATCTAAATATTATTGACGCGAAGAATTGTGATTTCTTCTTCTGTGTCCGTAATCTCTTCGATACTAATCAAGCCAGGAGGAAGATTCTTATTAATGTGAAGCTTCACTCGAGGTGAATGAGGGCAACCAGGAGTTCGAGCTATGAACTCTGAAGTTGACTCAAACAAAGTAGATTCAGATTCAGGTTCAAATATTTCAGGTTCAATAAGTTGAGTATCTGATAACTCACTGGTAGCAGACTCAACTTTGATTATTTCTGAAATTTCTAGTTGTTATTTATTTCTTCCTACTGTCTAAGGTTTATTTACTTCGTAATCAAGATGTATTATTACAGATGTGTCCCCTTGTTCAGTAGACCCGATTCCTCATTGTTGACCTCTTTCATATTTAATATTTTCCAATTGACATGGTGTATACTCAGGGGACTTGCCCTAGATTCTACAGGAGTGTCTCGGTAATTCAGCCACGGTTAATGTCTAACACATGAAATCAAAAAATACTTCAACAAAACACACCTAATTTTGCTAGGAAAACAAGCAATTTGAACACACGTCTACATAATATAAGAGACAAACCACACACAAATAGTATGTTTCCACACTAAAAACACTTGTTGGTGATGAAATCCAACATCGTAGAAGTTAATGTGAAAATATTGGCAGTTGGAACAGTTACCCCGACAACTTTCTTAATGAAATAGTCTGGTGCAAGTCCCTCCACTTATGCCATCTCGAAGTGAAGAGTACCCTCTAGAAAGTCCAAGTGAGTCTAGCCGATGTTTGTTCCAGGTATAGTGGGACCTTCCCTCCACCGTCACCTTGGGGAAAATCCTAAATATTATGGCCACTAAGGTCACCAATACAGACAAATGCACCTTGGGGAACAATCCATGATCCAATATACACGCAAGGGAAAAGTATCAAGCTAAATCCCCTTGAAGGCTCCTAGACATGGTAAATCCTAGGTTTTTCAACAAGTGACCCTAGGCTCCTCAACAATGTTTAATTTGAGTTTTACCATTTGTATTACGTGTACATCTTCTATCTTCACCAATGAGATAGGTACAATTACCTCACTAGTTCAGACATGATCTCATGCTTGACTCTTTTAAGAAGAGCTTCCCAAGGTACAAATGCAACAATTGGATTTCCCTACAACAAGATTCTACTTGTTTGTTTTAACTGTTTTGGAACATTTATTACAACCTATTCCAAAGCACTAGCCTAAGCTATAATGGTGGAATTAGCCCTAGAAAATGTAAAAATGTCTATATTGATTTTATTAGGCATTGTATTGATTCGCTTGTTATTTAACACAAGGGGTATGGAGTTGAAACTTTGATGATTTTGTGACCCAATGTAAAATACTCTAAATGCATCTATTTGACAAATGAAACTTTTTATTTTTAATGAATTATATTTAGGATAAAGTTGAGATACTTATTGAATTTAAAACACAAAATTCCTCATTCATAAACAAAATCCTTTCTGAAAAGAAGACGATTTCATTAAGAACTAAATTTATAAATATGATCAATTTCTCTTTTCACATAAAATTCCATTGACAAATAGGTCAAAAACTACAATTTCAACAATTAATCAATTCCCAAAAGAAAGAATTTCCTAAAAAACCCTAAAAAGTAGAAATTTCAAAATCAAATCAAAATTCTAATTCTAAATCCTAATTAGGATACCTATGAATGTTTTGTTCATGATTTCACTCAGTTTTTATCAGACTAAAAAATCTCTACTTATATTAGCAGAAAGGAAATCACGAAAGAGTGCTTGGTGCTGAATCAGGCTTCAGTGATCTAGAAGTTTTTCTAAAGTTGCAAAATGAATAAAGAATAAATATTCATAAAAGTAAGGTTGGAAATAATCCTGATGGCTCAAGAAGACAAAATCATAAAACCAGTAAGATAATGCAAATGAAGGTATCTTCCATATAGAGCAGTAGTAAACCAGGGAAAACCCTAACTTGTAAAATGCAAACAAGATGATAATCCACACAAGACTCAAAATTGCTGAAAATGAGTTCTCACACATGATTTGACAACTAGAATAGATCAGGGAAAACTTCAAGAATTTGATTATCCGCCTCTGAAAGAGAGAAATTTAATTTTTTCAAAATTTTCCAGGGGGTGCACATCTTATCAGTTAACAACAGTGCGCATGCACACTGGATTGAACTAACAAGTCGCGCAGGTTGCCGCTCTATCTTCCAAACAAAACCGCGTAGGCAAGGAAAAAGTTGGAAAAAATAAAAAGTAAGTTTTCTTTCTCAGATATTCTAAAAAATTATCTACCCAACCACCCTCATATAAGTCAAAATTAGAAAACTAATATTTCAAACTGAATATAAACAAAGAAAACTAAACTCAAAATATCCCCAACGGAGTCGCCAATTTGTTACGAGGATTAATCCCTCTTGCGGACAAGAGCGATCTCCATAGTACCCCAACGAGTAACTAGAAACAAAGATCCATTTGAATACCTCTTTCTCTATATTATTTGTATTTTAAGATCATTATAGTAGTACAGTAGAGAGGACATGCTCCTACCTTGAAATCCAAACGTCTGATGTAGCCCTTTGTCCCGTCGCTCCAAAGTAGTTCTCCAATGATAAGTAGAACTTGCAATCAAAGATAATACAAATAATCAAAGCATCTACAATATATAATAATAACAAATTACTAATCCAACTTAGTGATCAAGGAGTCTAAGTATTGACATTATTCCCATTAATACAAAAACAAGACAATGAGAACAAGAGATCCATATGTATTATCATAAATTAGAAAGAGAAATCTTACAACCGAATGCCTTGATGTTGTACAGATTCCTCCTGAGGTTTGAGCAATTGTTCTCCTTCATTCTGATAAGCCTTCCTCTCTAGAATAACCGACATTAAGTTATGGGCACAAAGGTGTGATGTTCAGTGTGTCAACAACAACTCACTAGTATGGAAAGTATGCACTCTATCAACTCTCTTCAACTTAGAATGTGGGTTAAGGATTCTATGGTGTGGTTCATAATATATACCTTCTCCTAATCACTGAACTTGAAAACTTGAGCTCAATTATAGGGAGATTGAAGAAGGTACAGTTGAGTCACTATTCCATAAAGATGGGGATGGATTCTTCTCATGAAGGGATTTGAGTTCCTTGGACGAGGGATAAGCTCATGAGTGGAGGATAAGAAACTCGGCTTGAGTCACTCTAGAGGCTTCCAGTTGGGAGAATATTTGACCAACTAGGCTTCTAGAAGTTACTTTTTCTTTTTACTTGATTTTCACAGGGTGTGTAGGTTTTAGTGGAAAATAGTGTGGCGGTCATCATGGCTAATGGAAGGATCATCAGTGCATGTGCAGGGAAAGGCTAGTAAAACAGTGCAGGCAGACTTTTAGGGGTTTTAGAGAGATTTTCTTCAATTTCCAAGACTTGATTCAGGAACATCGGAATTTTTTACCTCTAAGGGAACATGATATGGATGGTAATAGACCCATATGAATAGTCAAATGTCATGGTGAAAAAATGGTGTGTAACACAACAAAAGGAATTAAAAAAAGCAACATTGTGTTCATAAAGTATTTCAGGAGCAGTGGAATTATGGGACACTGGTACCCAATAGTGTCCATTTCTTTCCATGAACATGCTATGACCAGTATGATGGTTTTGAGGCAGGTATATGCCTTGGTTGTTTGAACTTCCAATGTGAGGAAACCTTGCCAATGGACAGACTACTCGATATGGGGGTGCCAGAGGAACTTGGAAGGTGAGTAACTACACGGAATGGGTGACTGGATTTCCTGAGGGTCTATGTAGTAGAGAAAGAAAATTCAAGGATATATTTTTTTTGGTCATTATCATTTCTAGATGGAATCAGATGCACATTAGGAGTGTGCCTTGGAATAGTGAGCCGATAACTTTTCACTGAGGGTACAGTAGTGCAAGATTGTAGCATTGGACATTGGATGTAGATTTGACTTTGATGGTGGATTATGGACTTCCTAGAAAGGAGGTGAATCCTGGTACTACTTTGAGGGTGGAGGTATCAGCCTCTGAATTCGCTTATTGCAGATGCATGCAACATATCATTTTATTTTTTGGTTAAGAAAATGTGTATATTTCTATATTTGTATATTATTGTAATTATTGTATCAGGTTGGTTTATAAAGCTCCATAGATAGTATGATTTTTTTTGGTTGAAGAAAATGTGTATGCATATGTATGTGTTTCTATTGTAAATATTGTAATGAGTTATGTTATAAATCTCTAGTAAACAGTATGTTTGTTATATTTCTGTAGTGGTCATTGTAAATACTACAATGAATTGTGTTATAAAGCTCCATAGGCGGTATGTTTTGTTTTTAGAATTTTGTTGGTTGTTAGGTGTCATTGAACACAGAGGAAAATGTTCCCCTAAGGGGGAGTGTTATGTAATAGCCCTGGTGAAAATTCCATGAAATAAAATATTAAAAATAATAACCACGGTCGATGGGACACATAGTCCAAGCTGAATGTTGGGAAAAACATCCTAGCAAGTTTCATTTCGGTTATTATGGCTAAAGGAAATTGGAAAAGGAAATGGAAAAGGATTTGGAAAGGCATGAGACATTAATTGGCATTTTATTTATTTAAATAATGGAAAATAGGAGAAAATGGAAATTGAAGGTCACAGGTTGAATGTGAGGAGGAAATGAAGGAAAATAATGGAAAATGAAGAAACTAGAGGCCTCATTAATAAAAACGCTTTTGAGGATCAGTGGGAAATACTTGGTCAGTGCATTTTTGGAGTTCTCTCATTATTATCTCTCTATCTCATACTCTTAGATACTTATATTTTTCTTGGAGCACTCTTGGTGAGTGTGGATACTTGTTGATTTGGAGCAAGAAGGCAAAAGAAGAGAAGGAAAGCGCAAGAGGACATCGGGATCAACATGTACAACAATATTTGATTGCAGGTACCGAGATGCATGTATGTTTTCCTCACTAGTTTTGGCATGCATGGTGTATGCGTGTGGATATTCCTAGCCTTGCCATTTTCTGGATAGCCATGGTGTTGTGGGTTTATTTCCATCGACTGTTTTCTGTTTGGTTCTCATGATTCCTTTAGTTTTTGGGTTGAGTTATTTGTTACTGGAGCCTTGGTTGGATAAACGCTCTGGAGCCCGGAAGACAGTTGTTGGGTTGAGTTACTGGTCCTGGAGCCTTGGTTGGAAAAATTCTCTGGAGCCCTAGGTGGGTTGAGTTACTAGTCCTGGATCCTTGGTTGGACAAATGCTATGGGCAGCAAACTGAGGGTGGAATTACTATTCTTGGATCGTTGGTTGGAGAAAATACTCTGGAGCCCTGGAGCAGCTTGTATAGAGACAAATTTGTGATGTTTGTGATGTTTGACCGTGGGGTGGAATCACTAATTCAAGGTTGAGGTGGTTTGGCCTTTGTAATCCCTAGATTGATTGTGATTGATGTGTTTGATGAGATCCCACATTCATGCTTGGAATATGGCACGGGGGTGATTGGCTAAAGAGAGACTTGGCCCAGCCAATCTATGGTCACGTGGAACGTGGAAGTTCCATCTATGGTTGGTTTTTACATTCAGTGATGAAGAGCTCATTCCTCTGGTATTCAGTATGAAAATGTACTAGTTTATGTATGGATTTTATTGTTGTTATATCCATTGTATTTTCGTTGTTTTTGTGCTGGTTATAAGCATGTATTAAATTAGTGATGATGTATGTCTCTATCCATGATTTTACCTGTAAATGAATACACAATGTATCTATGGTCGAATAGATTGTATTGTAGCTTATTATGTAGGGGATAAATGCTTCTTAGCGTTCTCAGATAAATAAGAGACCCCCATGTTTAAATATGTTGTTTATACCTGTATATGCAATGTTTGCGACATGGTTGATGAAATGCCTGTCATGGCTAGGAGGGGTCAAGATGAGTTCCTGATGATTTGATTGCTTCTGTATCATTTTTTTTAATGTTATTCATCATCCCCTACAGTTTCCTGAAGTTCTGGGAAGTGACCTGGGTTCTGGGGCTAAAAAGGTGGCACAAATATTGGATTTTTAAGCACATAACTAACCAAATAAATCCCTGGCCACTACCTTTCCTTGGCATGACCATAGCTATAGGATTTTAGCCACTACCTTTTTGTGAAACCAGCTCCAAAAAGAGAAGAAAAGAGATATCAATGACTTAGAAATAAGCCACTTCGAGGGGGAAACCTCCAATACATTACATAAATAAACAATTCTTGGATGATACAATTTACAAAACCTCCTTTCTATATATAGGAGTCCATGGGGCCATAATGTAATCCTAGTGGGCCACAATGTAATCCTAGCCGACCTAACAATAATAATTTAAGGGCACAATAATAACAAAATGGGGGTTACAAGGGCACAATAATAACAATAAGGGGTTTACACTAACAATAATAAGGGACTATACTAGTGATATAGGGACCTAACATGCCCCTCTCCTTCAAAAAAAGTGTTGTACTCAATGCTTGAGTAGCTCCGGGTGCTTCTGTATAAAATTCTCATCCTCCCATGTAGAATCTTCAGTGGGTAAGTTCTTCCACTTGATGAGATACTCTGAAATTGATCGATTCCGTAGTTGTCGAGTTCTTGTTTCCATGACCGCTTCTGGTTCCAATATGATTTTTCCTTCATCATCAAGTTCTGGCAATATTGTTTGAACTGGAAGATTTTCACCTATAACCTTCTTTAAGCATGAAACATGGAAAACTGGATGTACTCGCGAAGAAGCAGGAAGCTCCAATTTGTATGCCATAGTACCAATATTTTGCAACACCTTGTAATGACCATAGTACTTTGGCGATAATTTATTATCCTTCTTAGCTTGCTTGAGGGACATTTGTTTGTATGGTTGTAGCCGTAAAAATACCCAATCTCCTACATTAAAACTTCTCTCACTGCGATGTTGATCTGCCTGTTGTTTCATTCGATTTTGTGCCAAATTCAGGTTATCCTTTAAGAGTTGGAGAACTTCTTGCTGATGCTCGATGTGATCTTCCACTGCTTGAACCTTCGAATTTTTTCTTAAATATGATGTGATGGATGGTGGATGATATCCATAAAGTGCCATAAATGGGGTCATTTTTGCTGCAGTATGGAAGGAAGTGTTATACCACCATTCAGTTAGAGGTAACCACTTGACCCATTGTGTTTGTTTATCAGATACAAAACAACGAAGATATCCTTCCAAACATTTATTTACTATCTCAGTTTGACCATCGGATTGAGGATGATAAGATGAGCTATGAGCTAATTGATTACCCAAACAAGAAAATAACTCCGTCCAAAAATTTCTAGTAAAAATGGGATCTCTGTCGCTCATAATAACGCTTGGGTTTCCATGTAGCTTTTGAATTGTGTCCATAAATGTAGTAGCAACTGTACTTTCTTTAAATGGATGAGATAATGCACAAAAGTGTGCATACTTGGTAATTCTATAAACTACCACCATGATGACACTCTTTCCTTCGGACTTAGGTAAACATGTGATAAAATCCATTGAAATCTCCTCCCAACATTGACTTGGAATGGATAAAGGTTGTAGAAGACCTGGGGTCTTAATTGTCTCAACTTTATTCTGTTGGCAAACCAAACATTCCACCACAAAAATTTGAATATCAGATTTAAGGCCATCCCAAAAAAAATTCTTTCTTCACACTGTGGTAAGTTTTTAAAAATCTTGAGTGTACTCCTAAAGGAGAAGTGTGCAATTCCAAAATAATATTTTGTTTTAGTTTGGAATTCTTACAAAGATATAAGCGATCTTTGTACCAGAAGGAATCATTTTTCCAACTAAATGTATCATATGTACTAGGATCTTGCTGCAACTTTTGAATGAGTGTCCACACATCTTCTTCCTTCTTCCATTCATATCTTGCTTCGATTATCCAATCTGGTTGGATAATAGAAAAGGCACAAAGCAATTCTTCCACCACTTCATTCTTTCTTGAGAGTGCATCTGCAACAACATTTAGCTTCCCTTTTTTTTATATTATTTCAAATTCATAACCCAACATCTTTGTGACCCATTTTTGCTGCTCTTCTGAAGATAGTATTTGTTCCAAAAAGTGTTTAAGACTATCATGATCAGTTGTTACCTTGAAGTGTCTTCCCATTAGGTAAGTTCTCCATTTCTCTAGTGCATGCAGTATTGCTAACATTTTGTTCTCATAAATAGGTTTCTGTAAATACTTTCCTTTGATTGGACGACTTTCAAAAGTAATGGGTATTCCTTCTTGCATTAAAACAACACCAATTCCATTTCTTGAGGCATCATATTCCACAATAAAGGTTTTTGTGAAGTCTGGAATAGCTAAGACTAGTGCTAGGTACATTGCCTCTTTAAGGTGTTCAAAGGCCTTAGTTGCTTTAGGAGTCCATGAAAATGCTTCTTTCTTCAATAATGTTGTTAGAGGTGCTGCTATTCTCCCATAATTCTTAACAAACTTGGGATAATACCCTGTTAACCTGAGAAATCCTTGCAACTACTTTATGGTTGTGGGGACTCTCCATTCCTTAATGGCTTTAATTTTGTTAGGGTCTACATTAACACCCTCATGAGATACAATATGACCCAGATATTCTACCTCTTGTACTCCAAAGAAACATTTGGATGTTTTTCCATATAATTGTTTCTCCTGCAATAGTTTGAGCACCCTGTCAACATGTTGAACATGATCCTACCAAGACCTGTTGTAGATTAGTATATCATCAAAAAATACAAGCACAAATTTCCTAAGGAAGGGTTTGAAAATGGAATTCATCAACCCTTGAAATGTAGAAGGTGCATTGGTAAGGCCAAAAGGCATGACCAAAAATTCATAATGACCCTCATGAGTTCAAAATTTTGTCTTCATAATATCTTTAGTCTTCATTCTAATTTGATGATACCTTGAACGAAGATCCAATTTGGTAAAATAAATTGCTCCATGTAATTCATCCAATAATTTATCAATCACGGGAATGGGAAATTTATGTTTAATGGTGAGCTTATTGAGCTCCCTATAATCCGGATGCATGCGCCATGATCCATCCTTCTTGTGTACCAATGCTACAGAGTAGAGAAAGAACTTTGACAAGGTTGAATTATACCCGCCTCTAACATTTTTGCAATCATATGTTCAATTTCGCTCTTTTGGACATAAGGATATCTATAAGGCCTGATGTTTGGAGGAACACTTCCTGGAATCAAATGAATAGCATGATCATGATCAAGAATATGTGGGAGTCCTTTTGGAGTTTCAAAAACCTTGGAATGATTGGCCAACACCTTTTGGAGATCTATAGAAATAGATGATTTTGATGTTGGAACTTCTAGTGAGCATAATTGTGCAATTATGCCTCGTTGTTATTTCTTTAGAAGCTTTTTCATGACATTAGAGCTTATTATCTTTCTCAGCTTCCCTACAATACCCCGTAATTCAACTTCCTTTCCTTTTGAAAAAAATTTCAAGAAAATTTCTTGAAAATTAAAAGCTACCATCCCCAAAGATTGTAACCATTGTACTCCTAGTACAACATCAGCACCTCCCATGGGAATGGAAAGCATTGGATTATTCAATACATATTCCCAAGGGTCCCACTGATATTTTGAACTCTTAGACCTCTGGATGCATGCACAAGACTCTATGCATGTGTCTAGGAGGCTTTGGATCTCGATAGGGGATGATAGAGCTTAGTCATGGATTTGGCTTTTGGCCTATTAGCCTTCTCATTTTAATGATTATATATATGTATGTATGTATGTGTCTATGTCACTATATGAAAAGGTTTACAAGGATCATTCTTGTGGAGGAATGATTTCTTATGTGATTGAATGGAATGAAGAGGTTCCTGGTCTTATGAGGAATCAAGTGGGAAGAATTGATATGAATTGATATTATGTGTGTATAATATGCCTATGTTTTTTATAGGTAAATATGAGAGATACATAAGCGAAATGAAAGTAGTGTGCTTTGTGAAATGTTGGGATGAGCATGGATGGCAGAGAGACATTAAAATAAAGGTTTCTTATGGGTTCAGTGTGTGGTATATGGATGTGCAGTACTACCGTTGAGTATATATTGTGCATGTTGTATATTCAATGATTGTACCTATGGTGATGTATACATGTAACATATGTAGTATTGTATACATATGATGTTGTATATATGGTGTTGTGTGTATATTGCATATGCAGTGATAGGTATAGATGGTGCTATGTACAAGTTGGATATGTGGTATTGTGTACATTCTCACTGTGTGCATGTTGGATATGTGGTGTTGTGTGCATATGGTGTTGTGCACATGTTGGATATATAGTGTTGTGTATGTATGGTGTTATTTACATGTTGTATATGCAATTATATGTACATATGGTGTTGTGTGCATGTTGTACATATGGTGTTATGTGCATGATTGTACATGTGGTGTTGTGTACATGTTGTATATGTGGTGTTGTGTGTAGGTGTTGTCGTTTACATGTCGTGCATGTGGCATTGTGTACATGCCGTGCGCATGGTGTTGTGTACATGTGGTATTGTGTACACATTTTACAGGTGGTGTGGTGTACATTTAGTGTTGTGTACATGTTATGCAGGTGGTGTCATGTACATGTGATGCCAAGCACACATTGTGTCAGTAGCGTTGTGTACAGGTGACATTGTGCACATGTTGTGCATATGGTACTGATATACATGTGGTAGTGTGTGCATGACATACATCTTGTGTTGCGAGTATGCGGTACTATGTATGTGCATATAGTCATGGTATCATGACATATGCATTCGTCATGTTGTCCTATGTATATGTATATGTGTTGTGGTTTATTGTACACTGGGTGTACGTGTATGTGTTGTATGTTGGTGTAGGCATATGTATTGCATTGTATTGGACACCGAGTATAGGTGTATGTGTCGTATGTCAGCGTGGGTGTGTGTATTTTATGGTGTTGTAAATCATGTGTTGATGTATGTTTTGTGATGTACATTGTGTGTATTTATACATGATTGAATAGAAGCAAAGAAATTGGGTGCTTATCGGGTGTGGAGATCGATCCGGTATGAGTACAAAAGAGCAAAGACAAAAGTAAGGACCGATGAAGGATAAGTATCAGTATTTTAGTTTGGTTTTAATTATGCATGTGATCTATGATTCTGACCTATGATGGTCACATGTGATTTATGATTATGGCTTATGATGATTATATGCGATCTATGATTCTGACTCATGATGATTATACATAATATATGGTTATGGTAATTGCATGTGAATCATGATTTTGACCTATGATGGTTGTGTTTTTAGATAAAAAAATGTGATATGTTTATACATGATGTTTTGATCAAACAACTAGTTTGACTTTTGTTACAGGAACTGAACAAGATTGCAAGTGTACCTTGTTGACGAGCTACCAATGAGGTATGATGTGAAATTATTTCAATTTATTTTGAATATAATGGCAGTTATGTGCTTGGTACAGGAAGCATGGAAATGCCCGGTTTGGTGGTTGAAACTGATTGCGAGCATTATCAGCAACAACAAAAATAATTGAAACAAGAAGAAGTATGTTGGTAAAGCAGTTCAGGAGTAGGGCCATTGTGGGACACTAGTACCCAATAATGTCCATTTATTTCCATGAACATGTTATGACCAATTTTGGGAGCTAAACTTGCATATATTGAATTTCCTTATCATCCTATTTCCCTTCCTCATTTATATTATTATCAGTCAATTCATGTCCTAAATCGCACAAGTGTACCTCTTGTCATATATTTATGGATTAACTAATCAATGAAGCATAGTTGTAGGGGATTATTACCAATGCGGCTTACTAATTCAATCATTCTTGTAGATTTGGAGGTCGAATGACTAAGTTCATTATTATAAGGAAGACCATCAAGCTGGAAGCATTATCTTTGGATATCATGTGCAACGGTGGAACAACTTTGGATTTATCTCTCTGTTATATTTTGCATTCTATATTTTTTTTACAGCAGCTATGTAATTGTAGGAAAACCGTTGTCATAATTTCAGGAGTTGTCAATATGATAATTTATATAAGAGGGGCTATGGGGTTGTGAAAATGGGGTTATCATACGAGAGAATTGAGAGTCTGTAACAGTAACTTTGTCATGCAACTATAGTTAATGAAATTCTCATCTTTCTGATATTTTCCTAAGTATGTGATTTTATCACAACCCTGATTGGAGAGTTGGGCCTGTTATCTTGACCAGGTACTTCTAAATTAATGTATGTTTAGTTTCTTCTATTATACCTCCTTTTCTTTATTGTTGTAATGGTTTAATATAGTTTCTATTACAGTTGATTGTTGTTGCTACTTCCATTACTCTTGTAGTCGACTCTTGTTATGCATAGTTTATTGAATTATTTATCAATACAAAATTGTGTAATTGTTGCCTGCATATATTTTTCACATTAGCCTTGCAATAACCAGATGAATCCCGGATTGACATTTAATGTGGGAAAGAGGTGAATAATTTCATTCATACTTGGACACCAACATTTTGACATTGTTGATGGGGAGGCTATCAAAGCCATGAGGGCACAACCTGTATTGATCTCAGAATCATTCTCTCGTCCTGGGGAGGGAAGCTTCCTTATCCTACTCCAGGTCCCAAGTTTTAATTTATTTGTTTTTAATTTTTCTATTTTTTTAGGGGCCACTATCTCGTCCTAGGGAGGGAAGTTTCCATACCCTCCTCTAGGTCTTGAGCTTGAAATTTCCTGATTATTATCTTTTTCTTCTTTCTTTTTATGTTTTTAAGGGCCACTCTCTCTCATCTTGGGGAGGGAATTTTTCTTACCCTACTCTAGGTCTTGAGCTGCAAGAATTGTTTGAATGTTTCTCTTTCATCAGTTGCATGAATAGATATTTGAACAAAAGGGGCAGAGGAGGACCCCCAAAGAGAGAAAATAAGGATTTAGGTAGAACCACCTACATCCAAGAAATCAACACAAAAGCTAAATAAAAAGCATCTTCACAAGTCATTGTTAGGGTGAGAACTCATACAAAATCCGAAGGGTAGTCTGTTGTACAACCAGTACCGCCCTCGGAAACAGAAGTACCCCTTTCAATGACAAAGGGATAATAAGTAATGATAAAAGTATCAAAGGAAGAAGAGGTACTCCTTTCAACGGCAGTAGGAGAAGAATTAGCAAGTAGAGTATCAGAGGAATTGAGTATCCCATGTGCAGAAGAAGAAGGCTTGGAGGAATTCACTTCACCACGAGATCGAGGAAGTGTTGTTAAACAACCTCAAAAATTTGTTGTAGAACAATCAGAACATGTTGAAAAATATTCATGGCACCTACAACTTCCTCAATAGAATTCCAAATTGGAGATATTATAGGTGATGCGTCGATTAATCCCATTCCTTTGCATTGACTAATTTCTATGGGCTTTCCTCTGAAGATCCAGACACGTTCCTCTTTGAATTCGACATCATCTGTCGGGGGTACGACTACATAGTTGATGCTCAGAAGTTTAAAATATTCCCTGCTAATTTGAAAGGGACATCTCTACGATGTTTCATGGGCTTAGGAGGAAAATATATCACCTCATGGGATGATATGAAGAATATTTTCCTAGAAAAATATCAGTATTACTGCAAATCTCGAGATATCAAGGAAAAAATATTTAAGTTTATGTAGAAGGAAGATGAGAATATGGACGATTGTGTGGAACATTTAAAATATACTTTACAGAGATCAGGCCATAGTGACTTGGAAAAGGACATCTTGAAAATAATCTTTCTCCGGGCACTAAGGGAATAATCTCTGGAACTTTTGTATATAGTAGGAAAAATGGATATATCGAAAGAGGATTTCGATCCCATCTGTGAATTATGCATTCAACTTTCATGAGGGGTTGCAATGAATAAGCTAGGAATTCAGACCCTTAAGACATCCAGTGGAGGAGTTACGAAGGGAGAGATTGGAAATTAGTTGGACAATTTAAGGACCGATATCCTGAGTATATTATCCTCTCAGATGGAAACTTTTCAAGAAAAACATAACAAAATGGAATTAGAGAATTCCATGGCCATTTTATTCCCTCAATGCAGGAAGAAACATCTGCTGAAGGAATGTCCATTGAATACTGTGGATACTTGTGCAATATGTGAATAGAGCCATTCCACCAGCTCATGTTTGTCTCTTCTTGGCCTAAAGGCAGTATTTCAGAGAGAAAATGAAGAGGTATACCAATTGTACTTTATGGGTTCCAAGAAACCATGGCAGCCACAGCCACCGAACATGAATCAAGATATGCCTCGGGACCTTTCTCAATATTTTTGTAATTTAAATATTGGCCTTCAGTCGATACCTTTTTCACCTTCATGGCCTCAGATTGTCAATATCTGCCTTGGCTGCCTTGGTTCCCTCAGTCTAGTTCAAACCCTTCATGGTCTCAGAATTGGCGTGGGCCTTCTCCTCCTCTTGGATAGTTCTCCCAACCTACGCCACAATAGCAGTTATAGTTTCCTTCTAATATTACCTCTAGTAATCCTCCCATTCATCCTCAGATTCCTATTCAACCTAATTCAAATCCTAACAATAATGGAGTTCAATAGGTTGATACTCTTAACCTTCCTACGTATATAATTTCTACTACAGAAAGTAATGAGATAAATCTGCGATCTAGTCAGATATTTAATGCTAGGACTTCACAAATTATTGTTGAACATGTTGATGACGAAGTTTCAAAACCAAAACCTCAGATAGTTGGGGATGAATCAAATCAAGACTCTATAAAACAACGCCCTCCTCAACCAACTGTTACTCAGGGATTCCAAGTTGATCTGCCTTATCCTGAAAGACTAGCCTTGAGTAAATAGAATTCTCTCTCAAAGTTTGAATTTTTAGGGTAACTGCAAAATCTGTTTGTCAAAATCCCATTACTTCAAGCTATGAGGGATGTACCAATATATACTACGACAATCAGAGAATATTTTTCCAAGAAACCTGGAAAAAAATCAAAGGAACTGCTTACCATCCATGTTATGGGAAAGCAATCTGACATCATGTAGGAAAATTATATACCTGTTAAGTATGGGGATCTAGGGAACCCAATTCTGACAATACAGATTAATGAGGTTGGCATCCCGAATGTGTTGGTAGATTTGGGAGTCGTGATTAATGTTATCACCTCTCAAACCATGGTTACATTAGGTCTACTAAATCTTAAACCAACCCCTACCATCTTATAATTAGCATACAAATCCATAGTAAGTGTTGGGTCAAAAAGGTGATTGTTAAAGGTGACCTTAATGTTTCACATTAATCATCAACCCAGGGCAAGCCTTGTTATTTCAAGAGTGCAAGAAAAATATATGCGAGTGAAGTCAGAGGCCAACTATTCTAAATCGTTGTGAGAAATGTTATATAATTCTTTAAGTTCAATAAAATGAACTCAAAAGTAACTATGACTTACTTCAAACTAATCAAAGGAATCAACTCTTGTTCTAAGCCTATGCAGAAATAACCACTCAAGACTGAAATAAAGAATAGATTGCAATTGAAAAACATGCTTTGATGAATTGAAAAACTACCTTAATGAACTGAACAACAACCTTAATCAATTGAACAACAACCCTAATGAATTGAATAGCAATCCTAATGAATTGAACAACAATCAATTATTCTAGATTTTGCAATGTAATTCTCTATCAATCAACTAATAGCATCATTCAGAATTAAACATCAAACCAAATGTTCACACTTATGATGGTAAGATTCAAAAAATAATTGTATGCAGAATTGAACAGCAACCACGCTGAAACTAGTCTAACGAATGTAAAAGCATCACTTCATGATAAAAGAACATTAATGATAAATCTAATCTATTGAAAAGGAAGTTATAGCATATCATGCCTGTAATTAAGAAATTGAATGATAATGCGATGAAACACAAAGGATAAAAAATGCAAGATCTGTAAATAAATTTATAGCACAGAATAATAGGAGAACTCCCACAGGCTGGGCCCAAAGCCTCTAAAAGTCTTCTGCCAATAAATACTCAGAAGTTGTTTATACTGAAAATGCCAATTTCTTCATTAATCAATAGAGCAATACATTAGCATGAACTCGATGATTCTGTTAGGATACGTTTATTATAGGAAAATTATAATACATGAACTGCCTCCTCCATCCCTTTCACCTAAAACCTTTTATAACTTAAAGGTGAAATAAAACAGAGTAATGGATCCTCAGGATCAGGAGATCATGAGGCTTCGTGGCTATCAAATGAATACTCCAAGAATAGATGTGCCTCTACATCTTCCGCTAACTCATATGAGCCTATATGATTCCCTTTGCTTTTATTTTCTGTTGTTATTTGGTCATTCTGGTCAATAGTTTGGCTATTTCGATTCCATATCAATAAAGACAACAAAAAATCAGTTTTTATGCTATTAAAAACACCTTTTATCAATAATTCATTCTACCTTATCTTTGCATTATTTTCCTTTAGTTTATTTCTAAGATGAAGGAAAAACATATGAAAGTAAATGAAAAATCGTGGTAAAGATAGGGGTAAAATGTACCTTTTCCTCGGCCCAACCTTTTCCTCGGCCCAACATACTACCCTACTTACCTTTTTGCAAGTCCTCGTGCAAACAAATGATTGAGGTGTAGTTGGGTTAAAGAATATGCAGGATATACTTCTTCCTTGTAAAGTCTAAAACCATGTTTCTGTTTTACCTTTGCAAATGTTGAGTTTGTGTGCCCCTCTGGTAACTCATATTCATGATGAAAGTCTTCAGGAGGGTACTATACGATGGGTCATTTGTATTTGCACCCTATCCATGTAGGACCCATGTTCAAAATTATGTTACTATACAGAAGAAAAAGAGAAGAAGCGACTTTAAATTTCCTATACCGAAATGGTTCTATGTTCTTAACATTATTTGTAGAGGCTTGCCATCTCTGTTTGGCTGCTAGTAATGCTTCTTCCTGAATATCCTAGAAGTATGCCCGCCAATTCTGCACAATATCCTTGTGAGTAGGTCCTAATTTGGCTATAACTCCTTTCCGTTGCATAAACTTCTTATGTTGAGTAAAAAAATATAGGGGTTTGGTAGGTTCCCCTCTGACCCATAGATATAAGCCATGTTCTCTTTTATGAAAGGTATTGTAGGCCTTAGCCCATCTAGTTTTATTTTTGGCAAAGGATAGAAAATATTGGAACTGGACATCCCCAATGAAGGGCCTGGGGTTACTGTCTCTATCCTCTTCTAAAAATAAGTTGTGCAAATAAAATTCACACAAAAGATGCTCGACCTACTCATCCTTCTCATTGCAACATTGTTCAAATTCCTCAATGGTTTTAAAAGTAGTGGGCTTCCCTACCCTGATAGCTTCATTTTCAACAATAAATATCTTTCTACTAAAAAAAAATCATAATTAGCAGTTGGTGCTCTGCAATTCAATACATATGAGTAAAGAAAAAAAACTGTATTGGTTTTCTTCTTAGCCTGTTCCAATTGATCCTATGCCCTTTTCACTTCTACTCTCTCTTCCCTAAGCTGGGAAAAGGTTTCATCTTCAGTTGCAGAAAGGTCTTGAAATCATTTGAGTAATGCCCGATGTTTTTGCAAAGGCAATACTTCCTTCTTGCACTAGGCTAATTCATGTTGAACTTGAGTTAATTTATTGAGAAGCTTTTGATTTGAAACTTTTTCTACCAAAGGAGTGTAAGAAGGTGTTTCCTTTGTTTTAATTATTTTGTCTTCTGTGAGTATCAAATCAGTTTGAACATATATTTCAGCGGTATCTATCGTTTGGGTGTAAAAATCTATCTGGGTATCTTTATCTGCTATAAGTATCGATTCAATCTACATAGAGACTTCGGCCATATCTACCATTTGAGTAACAACATCTGTTTGGGTTTCCATGGTAGCTAATTCCTTCTTAGGCTTCCAAGCCTTGTCTTCTTCTTTCAACCATTTCCTTAGTTGTTTTACTATTTTCCTTAATTTTCTGCATCTCCTGCTCATTTTTCTCAATTTTACTTCAGTTGATCTTTCTTTCGAAGGGGTTTTGGTAGGAGAAGGAATAGAAGTGGCTTCGGGTTCAAGAATGGTTGTGCCAGTTCTAAGGTTATCAGAAATGATGTTTTCTGCGGGCATCCAAGAGGTTCTTTCAGCATTGATGTCCTGACTCGGTGGAATAATATTTTCTTCAGGTGTTAGGGGAACTGTCTCAATACTTTCTTATAGAATGGTATCCCCTGATTAGTTTCAAGACTCATATACTCTCTCTACCTGGTCTTCCCTATTCACCCATTCATTATCAGAGAGGGATAAGGCCATAAAATCCTGTGATTCATTTTTGGAAGGTAGGATTTCATATGGCCAGAGCTGTTAGAAAAGGCAGACTGGTTTATATGGTCCCTCTGTTCCTCGGATTGTTCCGATGGGTTCCCAAATTTGCAATATGTTCTGATTTTCTCTATTACTTGAGCCATTTCTTCCTTGTAGTCTTGTAAAGAAATATTTTTAGGGATTAGAGGTGGTGTATGGGATGTTCCCACCTCATCTAGAAATACAGAGGTGTTTTTCCATAGTTGTAACCTTTCATACCATCTTTGTTTTCCTTGTTCTGCAGTCGAAACATGGGTTCTCTTCCCTCTTGCTCTCCTGGGTATGGCTATTCTAGGGAGTTCAATTTATGCTCTGTCGGGGTTTTCTTCAGGGGCAGGCAGGGTAGGATTAACAAAGTTGTCCCATGCTAACTAATGTTTGTTTAACTCATGAATTATAATCAATTTAATCAAACCATGGTAACTGACAACTGCTTGAGGGTTTTTAGCTCTTCTAATCCGAACTGTTGTATCATGCAATAGAAAATTTAGGAGAAAGGGCGAATTAACTAAAAAAAATTTCTTAAGAATAGCCAATAGTTTAAATTTTTGAGACTTTATCACATCCCGGAATCCATCGCATGTGATATATCTTTGAATGAAGACTATCAATTCTTGCCAAGGCTGCTGCAAGGATGCAGGATTAATACCTTTCCCTTTTCGTTCCAGTGGCTCACCTAGGTCCTGTTACACTGAAATTGCTTCTTGTATAAGGACATGTTTATCAGTCCATCTTTCTCCTTCTATTGGAAGTCTGGATACCTCAGCGATGATTTCTTCGGAGACTGGTATGATTCTTCCTTTGACTATGGTATGCCCTTCCACAGGTTTTGAAAAAATTCAACTAATGTCTTTGTATTAAACCCTTGTAGTCTGTGTAGATATGGAATCGATTCAGTTTGCTAGACAACAGTGTGAGCTAATTCTGAGGCTTGAAAAATTATAGGTTCATTGCAGAGATAATTTCCATCCATGGCTACTGTGTTTTCAGAATTGGTTTCTTCACCCTTCTGCATGTGTTTCTTTCGGCTCTGTTAGTTAAAAAAACATAAACACTACATGTGGATTTTATAAAATATATTAAAAAATGGGACTTCATGACGTAAATACAGTGATTCTTTCGTCCAATCAGCATATCCGAAGGGAGTCACGTGGTTAACTCGCATGCTTATTCATTATGAATATTCGTACCCACTCCAATGAGAGAAGGGCATCCATGGCCTTAAAGCTCAAGAAAAGAGTAAAGGTGGTAAAAATCATGAATGCACATGAAGTAAAGGTCAGTCATTGGTAATCATCACAAATGTACATCAGGTGGAAATGACCAAAGAAGGGGAGAAAAGTAGAGTAGAAATTATTATGAAAAATATGTCTTATTTTGATGGCATAGTATGACGGAAGCATGAAGGTGATAGATTATTATTGATGTTTTCATCCCTTAATTCAGGATGAAAATATAATTCACTCATAGTTAATTATGCGGGTAGGTAGTGATAACACGTATTCAAGCAGTGAATTTCTCTTCAGGAATGGATCAATAGGAAATAGGGCATATAAAAGTAATTGGCTATTGTTATAAAAATACTGCGATACCACAAGCAGAACCACTGCTTCCATCAGGCATCCATAGCCTTGACAAGGTTTCTATTTTAACCTGGGAATGAGCCAAAATCCTCTATTTAAAAGTAGACATTTTCCTTGTTTTAGGGAAAGACCATTATGCTGGTGTGGTGGCCAGATAGTCATAGTGTCATTCACGAGAATTTTAACAGAGTGATCAGGTCAGCTCATGATGAGACCTCCTATCCTTCGAGAAGGTCACTACCCTAGTGTGTTTTCCATTGTGGGAATGTCACTTGTTAAACCCTTATGATCACGATAGGTTGGCTCATCATGAGACCCCCTATTCTCTCTTCTTAAAAAAATTTGCACATAGACATAATATTTTCTTTTCTTTTATTTTTATTTTTATCTTTGAGCTAGAATACTCTATTTATTTTTCTTGTTTTATGGAGAGACCACTATGCTGGTGTGGTGGCTAGATAGTCATAGTGTCATTCACGGTGATTTTAACAGAGTGATCAGGTCGGCTCATGATGAGACCTCCTGTCCTTCAAGCAATTTTAGTTTTCAAGAAGGTCACTACCTTGGTGTGTTGGCCATTGTGGGAATGTCACCTGTTAAACCCTTATGATCATGGTATGTAGGCTCATGATCAGACCCCCTATTCTCTCTTCTTAAAAAAAATTCACATAGACATAATATTTTTTTTTGTATAGATGGAGGGAGGCTCATTAAATCCTTAAAAGTTAGGGATGGTGTAAGAAGTAAAAATAATGCCAATACAATTAATACTCTTATTCCTATATCCTCATGCCAAAGAGAATTACCACTTGAGAGTGTAAAAATATATACCAGCATAAGACTATGGAAATGAATTGTGTAATAATATGTCTGAACATGAGATATCCAGCACTTCATTATACAGATAAACCATGTCAGCTTCCAAAGTAGAGATTTCCATCAAAATTTCAAAAGATCATAATATTAGTAATATCACTGATTTTCTCCTCTTCAGGGGCCAGTTCCTTTTCTTAAAATGGTTTTTATGGCAAGGGTGTGTAAAGGAAGAGTGGATATTCGAAAAGAAATCATCAAAAGATAAAAAAAATTATATTTTAAATGGAAAAAAAAGGAGAAATAAAATAAAAAAAGACATGCTAGAAAAGAAATGAGTTGTTCAATTGGATTGCATAGCAGTTGTTCAATTCAATTGAACACCAATGGTTTTGAACAGCAAAACTAAAATCACGCAACAAAAAACAACAGTTCATTTGAATTGAATGGCAGTTGTTCAATTCGATTGAACAACAACTATTCAATTCGATTGAACAAAAACTGTTCAATGGTTTGAACAACATAAATGAACACACACAAAAACACAGTTGTTCATTCGAATTGAATGGAAGATTTTCAATTTGGTAGAACAGAAGTTGTTCAATTTGATTGAACAACAACTATTCAATGTATTGAACAGCAAAAGTAAAATTATGCAACAAAAAAACATACGTTCATTTGAATTGAACGGCAGTTGTTCAATTCGATTGAACAACAACTGTTCAATTCGATTGAACAACAACTATTCAATGGTTTGAACAGCAGAAATAAACACATTAAAAAAACACAGTCGTTCATTTGAATTGAACAACAGCTGTTCAATTCGATTGAACAATAAAACACACAAAAGGAAAATAAAATAAAAAGAATGGAGTTGTGAACATCGAAATAAGGAAAAAGAGATGGAATTCTTATGTGCAATGATGAGAATATCTATAAATTGCAGGAAACATATATGCAATATTTACAAGAGGAAATAGAAATTTTTTATGAACTTAAAGCTGACGGGTCATCATCCCCTACAGCTAAAATTTGGATGGTGGGGTCATCGCACACCTATTGGCAGAAAGACTCTTTCGTAAGTGGTTTATGATAGAGGTGCACTCGGTGTCCATTGGATCGAAAGGCGGAGCCATATCCATCTATGGTGGTCAAGGTAGTGGTACCATTGTTGTGCACTTCTTGAATTTCGTATGGCCCGAGCCACCTTTCTTGTAACTTACCTGAGAAGTCTTGGAATCTGGAGTCATAGAGGAGTTCCCAATCTCCTTTATGGAATGTCTTCTTTTTGATGAGGTTGTCATGCCACTTATCTCTTTGTTCTTGAATAATTACAGTGCGTTGTAGAGCAAGTAGTCGTGCTTCATCCAATTCAGTTATTTTTTGGAGTCTTCTAACTTGGGCCTCCATCAAATTCAGCCCCACTTCCTGGGCTGTTCTCAGAGTCTTTATTTCAAATTCGATAGGAAAAATTGGTTCCTTTCCAAATACCATATGGTATGGAGAATATCCGGTGGTGTTTCGCCACATTGTGTGATAAGCCCACAAGGCCTCTGGAAGTCTAATAGCCTAATCCTGGCGATGTGTTGAGACTATTTTAGTGATAATTTCCTCAAGGTATTTATTGGTGCTTTCAACCTGCCTGTCGCCTGTGGGTGGTAAGGAGAGGTGACTCTATGGGTGACATGGTGGTTCTTTAGAGTGTCCGTGATTTTATTTCCCATAAACCATGCCCCTCCATTAGTTATCACTTCCCTAGGTAATACATATCACATAAATAACTCAAAAACAAAATTGATCAAAAATTCTTCTGTAGCTCTCAACAAAGCCATTGTTTCTACCCACTTCCTTACATAATCTGTGGCAACCATTATGTAGGTATTCTGATTTAACGGCAGGTTGAATGGCCCAACAAATTCCAGTGCCCACCATTCAAAAGGTTCTACTACCAACTGTGGTTGCAATGGCATCTCATCAAATTGGCCAGGGCGGCCCATTCTTCAGAAACTATCACCGGCTTGGACATATTTCTTGGCATCTTTAAAAATTGTAGGCCAATAGTAGCCCATTTGTAATACTTTGTGCCCCATCCTATGATCTGCAAAATGGCCACCACATGGTTCATCATGACATGCTCTTAAGATGTCATAAATCTCGTCTTCTCGAATGCATCTGCATATATGCATATCATCTCATGTATAGAAAAGATATCCACTGATCCAGGAGAATCTAGAACTGCGCTGAACAATCAGCTTTCGTTCCTTTGTTATCAAGTGTCTTGGCAGCTCTCCTTCTGCCAGATAATTCGCTACATCTGCGTACCATGGCATTTTTACTGCTACTATTACAACATTTTTTGGTCATCTAACCTGTTACTATTAGATGGAGCAAAGTACACCATGTAAGACCAATTTTACCCTAAGTAAAATTTCTTTCACTATGAAAAATAACTTAGTAAACCACATTTATTAAGTTGTTTATGGTCTAAACAGGAAACCCCATGAGAAAGTATTGAATAAATCCACATTTTTTTTATTTTCCTCAAGGAATAATTAGTTAAACATCAGTTTAATTAATATTCCTGGTCATATTTAACCCAAAACTGGAAAATTAATTAGATAACTCATTATCTATCTTATTATTTTCTAGGAATAATTATTTAAACCTTATTTAAATAATATTCCTTGTTAAATTTGAGTAAATCATTTATAAATAATTGAATAAATCGTTATTTATTTAATTATTACTCAACCACATCCTTAAAATAATAAATAAATCATTTATTTGTTTATTATTTACAAATAAAGGGATTTGATCAAAGTCAAATTCTTTTTTCCCCCAACAAATATAATAAAATATTTCATAAAAGTTGGATCTTAATTTGGTTAATAATATTTTAATTATGCACCAATATCTAAACTAACTCTATATTTTGCTATAAATAGAAGGGCTTTTCCATTCACTCGCTGCCTTTTGTTGCCTAAATATCACTCTGGATCTATACTTTTGGTCTGACTTTGATCCTCCATCATTGTCATATTTTGCTACCATTTTTCTTGTGAGCTCCCTTTGAGTTCCCTTTTTTGTCTGGGATTTCTACACCATCAAGAGAGAGAGATCTTAGATCTAAAGTGCTGAGGACATACAAGAACCCATACCATTGAGGGGGACTAGTAACATCTTTCTATGTTCCCTTCCCAGGTGTCAAAAAATACAAAAATTCTTTAAAAATATTCTTGTCTTGTCTATTGGATGCATGGAGCAAATCTTGCTTTTATTTATTGCTTAATGTCTTTTACTACATAGATCTAGATTTTTTAGCATTTATCTTAGTCAACTAACTACAAATCTAAAGCAATTGGCAATCGTCTTTGATGTTAGGGTTGTTTCTTATGCAAAGCTAAAGTGAGCTTTTTTCGTACATTTGCAATTAGAATTCATACTAACAACTGGCGACTCCACAAGGGTTTACGATTACGACCTTTGTCATTTGTTAGATCCCTGCATGACCAACTGCTTCAAACCCTAGGATTTTACTTTAGCTTCTTGTTTTTCCTTTCTTGATGTTTTTTTTAACCTATAAAACCCTAAAACATTAAAAAGTATAACTTCCGTGTGTTTACGGACCTATTGCGCAGGTGACAGGCATCAGCCGCAGCTGAGATGAAAAATGTTTCGAAACCTACTCCCGAGAGTGCCGGAAATGCATGTCCCACTTTTTGGGCCAAAATCTGCGACTCGGACCTTCAAGGTGCAGAAAACATCCCAAAACCTGTGACCTCTATAGAAATCAGGTCAGAAACTACAACCTGAACTTTTTGTGGGAATTTTTCTGAGATTTTTTTGGCTTTGTCTGAGCCTCTGTTTAGAGTTTTCTGACCTCTGTCTCCACCCATTTTGGACCTGTACTTTCTCTGTTTTACTCATTGGAGTGGGGAACCCAGCCCCCTAGGGCTTCAGTACCCTTCCACCTTTCTAGGAGGAGTTTAGCTGAAGCTGGTCGTCTGAAATTTCAATGTGTTCAGCCACTTTTCATATCTGATCCCTCCCCTTCAGATCCATTTCATATTGGTTACTCATCCATCCAAAACACATTTTTTCAGTATTGTTTGGGTCTTCCTCTAGGGTCCCCTCTGTTTCCCTCTAGGTTGTAGCCTTTCGCCACCTCATTTGCAGCAATTTTCCCTTTGGTTTTTTATTATTTTTAGCACTTATTTCCAGCAGATCTAACCTATAGATCATTGTCCCTCCCGACTTTAGATCCATTGGCTATTTTGGTGTGTTTTGACTAGATTTTTTCCCACCAACAGACTAGTTGTTGAGAGGCCCACCTCCTTGGGTTTAGTTGAATGCATAATTAGTTGTTTATTTTTTGTTATATTCAGTTTCATTTACTGTTATTTGCAGATTTATTTAGAATTATACAACAAACGTTTTTCTTTTTCTCTACAAACGTCTGGGTTTAAAAATTAAAATTAACACACTTAACACACACCCTAAGTGAAGAAGAGCCTGGTTAACACCATCAGGCAAAGACTATAACATTGTAATCAATTGATCATGCACCTCACTACCCTTGTTTCGACATTGTAATCATTTGATCCTGCACCTCCTTTCCCTTGTTGGTATCTCTTCCCTTTGTGATCCATGTTTGTTCTATCATCATTGCGCCCCCAAGGCATTTATCCTAGAGACTTCTTGGCCTTCATCCCTAGTTTCCGTTAGGAAGACTTACTCCTCCGTGTAGGATCCAAGTTATTCCTCCACCAAGTCCACATTTTGACTCCTCTTCTGGTTCATTGGGTTCCCCTTCTGGTTCCATCCTCGACTCTCGCCCTATCACCTTCACCATGTCTGGTTCAGGACCTAACGCTGGTGGTAGCCCCAACCCTAATGTCGAGAATACTACTAGTGGGACCGCAACAAGAACTATCCTGGCTACTCCCTTGCTCCCTTATATGGTAGGCCTCAGTCTTCCCGATTTTAACCAGTTGATCAATGACCCCATACGCCATGACGTTGGTTGGCCTGCTATGCCAACCAAGCTCCCTTCCGTCATCCCCAAGTTTGAATGTCTTGCTAGAAAATATCCTACAAATCATGTTCGATCTTTTCACATGTGGTGTTCGTCTAACTCCACTACTGATGACTCCGTCTGTCTTCGATTGTTCCAAAGTATGCTTAATGGAAAAGCTTCTAAATGGCATTTCGATCAAGCCCCCTCCTCTCATACCACTTTTGCGACTCTTGCCCGGGATTTTCTGTCTTATTTCCAGCTTCCTCTTCATTATGACACTGGTACCAAAATTTTGACCTCTTTCGTCAATCATCTGTGACCCGCCTATCTGATCATGTACAAGAGTAACGGAGAAGAAAGAGCCTATGTCGAGCCCCTACCTTCGAAGACAGTGTCTACATGGAATGGTTCCTTAGATCCCTTTTTCCTACTATCAGCAAAGATGTCCCATCACATTTCCCTCGGACCGAAAAAGGTGCTCTCTAAATTGCATTGAAATATGACCTGATCTACGCTTAGTCTAGTTATGTTTATACCATCTTACCTTATCTCCCTAGACCCGGTGGTGCCAATGCACCAGGGGCATCCCATTCTGCCGACGGTACCATTGGATCCCTTTCTCATCTGTATACTCATCCTCCCATTGGTTATGGTTTCCCGTAGGGAGGGGCCAGCTCCTCTAGCACTTTCCCCCCTCCCGATAGCATGTATCTAGGATACGGCATGCCTCCTCCTTTTTTCCAACATGTTTACCACAATTTTTCCCAACCTCCTTATTATCTGTATCCACAGTCGGTGCTCCAGCTCCTCCAGCATTAGCACCCCCACCTCCCTTGCCTTCTCAACCCCTGCAATAGTAGCCACCACCCCCCCAGGGGCAGGTGTATGCACAGTAGGGCCGGAATAATCCTCCTACTTCCAAAAAGAAGAGGAAAGGAACCCAAAATCAATCTGCCCCCAGTAATCCTGGACCTAATCTCCAAGAGAATGCACCTAACACTACTAACCAGCAATAGGGCACTCAGCCCAAGTAGAACATGCATGTTTGCACGAATAAGCCTTGTTCTTGTTGTGGTGTCTATGGTCATTACACCCATGATTGTCCTCTTTTACCACAGATGCATCAGATGTGGGAGAATCAAGCAGCATCGTGAGGACAGCAAGCCTCCCCTTTGGTTCCTCCCAATGCTGCACCTATCCAGTCAATTGTGCTTACCAATCCTTTCCCTTAGCAAGGATTCATGGCTACCCAACCACCTGAAGGTCAAGCGGCCACTAAACCTCCTCCATCTGGTACCTCTGATTACCAAATTCTCATGATGAAATCTGACCAACCCATTACCGTTGACCTCAACCTTCAGACTCGGTCCCATGAGTGCAACAAGCGTCCCGCTATGTCTGCCCCCGAGCCCCCTTCTTCAGGTTCTACAGATTCTCTTTCGACAACCAATGGTTCTTTACAGATCCCTTCGCTTAAGGCAAAGGTTCATACCAAGGTCCCTAAGGGACCATTACACTGAAACGTTGCTTCTGGAAAATCTGCCCATTCATATAGTATAGTAGATGATTTGGCACAATCTCCTGATGCCATCTCAACGCTATAACTCCTCTAGTCGTGCCCTTCACAACGAAAATCTCTACTATTTTCCATGGGTGTTGTAGATACTTCAAATGATCATTTTATTGTCTTTGATGTTGACTGGTCATAACATCCTCCCTTTCCTGCTTCTGTTGCCTTCCAAATCCCCTTAAAGATCTGGAATGCCAACGTCTCCCGTTGTGTCATTGATAAGGGGGAATCCACCTGTGTGATGTCCACTTCAGTTTGGAAAAAACTCAGATCACCTGAGTTGGACCCTTCCACTATCACTCTCCGAGCATGGGATGGCCACTCCTCCAAGCCCATTGGAATTTTCTATAATTTTCCTATTACTCTTAAGGGCAAGACTATTTTTGTTGATGTAGAAGTCATTGATGCCCCCTTAGATTACAACATCCTATTGGGTCGTAGCTACACCTATGCGATGTTTTTTCTACCATCTGCTGTTCACCACAAGATGTCCTTTCCCTATAATGGAAAGATAGCCACCATTGACCAGTTGACATATTACGAATCGAAGTCTCAGACCTCCCTTGAGTCCATCATATCTTCAGTGGCCAAAAAGAAAACCGTCGACCCCTTTACCAGTCTCTCACCCGGAGTCTACAAAGACTCCTCTTAGCTTGGTTCATTCCTTGGTCTTCCTCCTCCTGTATTTGATCCCAGCTCATCGAATGTTTGCATGATGTAATCGTCTCAGGCTTCCCTCAAGCGGCCTGCTTCAGCTAGTCAGTAGCCCCGCACTTCGACTCAGCCTTTTGGACCCCTTCCTCCTGGTCCCTCACCTGCAGCTGGTATCCATGAGCCTCTTTACCCTCCTAGTATATTTCCTCCTAACCTTAACCATCTCACAGTCATGCCACCTGGCCATTACCCCTCCGGTCAGATACCATTCCTGGCTCCCCCTTCTGGAGTGTTCTCGATACCTGTCATGGCTACCTTATCCCTCCCTAACCTGACCCTGGGGATTCCTGTCTGGTACATCGATCCCCCAGTCACTATCCTACTTGGTCAGCCCAAACCTTATCTTTCTTTCACCCCAGTTCAACCGATCCCCATGACCCCTCCCGCTGCTACCATGCCTCAGCCATCTCAACAGGAACCTCCTCCTATTGTGACAACTTCGGGTAACGGGGGCAAAGCTCGCAAGAAGGCACGTAAAGACAAGGCTACGTTCACTGACCCTGCTCTTCCTTAGCCTCCAAAGCCTTGTGCTTTGTGTGTTTTTGTCGGTCATGCCACCCATCATTGTCCTGAATTGCCTCGTATCAAGCCCATGGTTAATGTTGTGTTCCCTGAGTCTACGGTCCCTGAAGCCTCTGTTTCTTTCTCAACTGCAACCAAGAACCCTAAGACTATTCACACCAACCAACCTTGTGCTTTGTGTGATCTCCATGGCCATTATACCCACCGTTGTCCATGCCTCACGCATTACCGTGCCTCTTTGGAGGTACTTCAGGAGTATGAGATTGAACAGAACCAGTCTTCCTCTTCCGTCCTTGTGTAGTATGCTTCGAGCCAGCTTGAGATTCATCCACTCCCATATACATTCCCCCTCCAGATGTCAAAATGACAGAGTCTTTGGCCACTTTCCACTACCTATCATCATCTATAAGATCCACAGTGGAATACCCCCTTGGGACTTCCCCTTCTGTTTTGCCTGACCTCCCTTCAGCGATCACCTTGGGCTCAACATCGGTGGATCCTTCATCTACTTGTTTTTCTGTCACCCCGTGTGACGATGCGCATGTGAACCTTTCTTCTCGTGATGATGAGTCAGGTAGCTTCACCGCGTCAAGTGGTTTTTCTTCCACCAGTCACCACATATTCTATTCCGATGATGAGATTATGAAAGCAATCACCACCCATGACTTTATCTATCCCCCCTTACATCAAACCCCTGCTTTCGAACCACATACACCTTGTGGCCATTACATTGACACCCAATGTTTGGGTAAGGGGGCACCCATATTTGAGAGACCAGGAGAAGCAATTCTCCACAGCTCTCCTAGTGTATCTAGTCTTGTCTACTCTAGTATCCTTATTCTTTCCCATTCAGAAGAACCTCTAGAGTCCCATATCACTTCATATCACTCTAGGGATGATACCCCTCATCATTCCTTCATCTTACATCAACAACCCAGTCTCCTAGACATTGTTGTTGAACAACCTATGGATTTTATAGGAGAGCACCAGTTCATTATCTCCGAATCCACTCTTTGGGATAGTGACACCATGTATGCTAGCCTAGAAACTTAGACCATTTGCTTCATATATGAAATACCAAAAGAGATTGGTAATCCTACACTCCCTTTATCGAACTGCATAACCATAACGAAAACAAATGGCACACCACATCATAAAAAAACGTTTATATACCCTCTTTCTAAATACATTTTGGCATGACCATAACATGCCTAGGGGCACCTTTGTCCCTCAACCATAAATATCCCATCTCTCAGCCAAAAACATCACTAAAACCCCCTTTCTCTGATAGGTTGCACTTTTCAGGTCATTTCCTGGGATAGGGTGCAGTTTTTGGCCCAATACTTGCTACCCAGGTCGCAGAATAGACCCCAAAAAGTGCGGCCTGGCTTGTTCATGAGCTCTAAGTTTCTAAAATAAAATTTTGATCTCCTGAAATGAAAGAGTAAGGGTAGGCCTCTTACCTTCAATCGATGTATCTCAATTCCAACAGTCGGTTTTTCCACTACACTCGCCGCAAGATTTGGGGCATTTTCTCCTCTCTACATTCACCATAAATACACTAGAAAATGAGTGAATTTGGAGGGAAAATGCCTTATTAAAAGAAACCCATGATTTTTCTTTCGCCTGCTGCGGAAAAATCGTAGCTCAGTTTGACAAACCATCTACACCGTTGGAAATCTCTCACTGAGCTCTCAAATGGGTATCTGTTAGATTTTTGTTATTTGATACTTCACCAGGACACATTTTTCCAAGAAGGGTCACTTCACCACTCCTCAAAATCGAATTTCTTCACTTGCAACACTTGTACTTGGGGCACCACTTTGCCTCCATACTTTTCCATGCTCGTGTTGAATTTAATCATGAGTAACCATCTTGTACTCATGTTTTCATGGTCCCCAATGGACCTTTTCTGTGTGGAAGCATCATCGATTTGCCCCTATTTAGAGCATCCGATTTGAGTCATCATCTCATTCATGGAGTCTATCTCAAGTCCCTTTGTATCCTGCTATAGTCCTCCATCCTTCATTTCTTGGTCCCTCTCTCGTGTCACACATTATGGCCTTCAGTCCTACTGTCCCCTATCCCCTTTTATATTGTGTCATTTGTTGCCAAGTCATCCATGCCCTTTATGCTCTAACAAGGGAAGTCGTTTGTCCGCTACTCAGTACCCCCCATTTCATCATCATCCCTAGTGTCCCGATCGGCCACTTTCCTTTCTGCTAATTTTTTTCATGCCATAGTTGAGGATCCCTTATTGCATCACTATCCACCTATGGCGGACCCTCCTTCTGTCGACATCGGATCATTCATTCGAGAAGACAGGTCTAGAGGCGATGTACCTTAGTTCCGGCTTCACTCTTGTTCGAGTGCCTCGGATCGGGCAAAGGGACTCCTTATTTCCCTTTGAATTGATTGTTTCTCAATTCCAGTTCCTTATGGCATGATCGAGATCCGTATACTTGATGGTTCAGTGATGCAGCAGATTGTACTGGTGATTCCCAGGTGTGTGTGAGATTTTTCAAACCTCATGAGGGGGTGACCCATCAGATAGCTCCCCACAAGCCAAGATGACCTCTTCATTACAGCCTTTGATGCAGCTCCACAGATTTGATGGTTTCGGCCTCAGTGGCGTGCATCGCCTTTTAGTTTGCATGTATCATTCAGATTTACAGAGCCTTCTCCTGCTCACAGGGCCTCTTTTGTTGTACTTATATCTCATGTACTTAGATATTATTGTATAAGTCTTGGCTGTTATCCCAAGCACAGTATGTATGTGGGATCCATTATCCTGTTTTTATTTGGCTCATGTTTATGCCAGCATGTACTATATAGTTCAGTCCCTTGTTTACTGGACGCATTATTCTTTGTACTTTGTCTCGACAGGCATAGGTATGCCTCCCCCGCCGCCTATAGAATAGGTACTCACTCATAAAAGAGACTTGTCGCACCTATAAGTATCGCCTCCTCAAGGTCTAGTCCTCTAGTGCTTTGTTCTACCTTATATTTCTCTCTCTATGACTTCCCCTTCGATGTCTAATGATTGAGTTCTTACAACGTACTTCGGTCATACGATTAGCTCCTAATGCTCACACGTTGGGGGGAAATATGTTACACCATTTTTTGGTCATCTAACATGTTACTATTAGATGGACAAAAGTACACCATGTAAGACCAATTTTACCCTAAGTAAAATTTCTTTCACTATGAAAAATAACTTAGTAGACCACATTTATTAAGTTCTTTATGGTCTAAACAAGAAACCCCATGAGGAAATATTGAATAAATCTACATTTGTTTGATTTTTCTCAAGGAATAATTAGTTAAACATCAGTTTAATTAATATTCCTGGTCATATTTAACCCAAAACAGGAAAATTAATTATATAAATCATTATTTATCTTATTATTTTCTAGGAATAATTATTAAACCTTATTTAAATAATATTCCTTGTTAAATTTGACTAAATCATTTACAAATAATTGAATAAATCATTATTTATTTAATTATTACTCAACCACATCCTTAAAATAGTAAATAAATCATTTATTTATTTATTATTTACAAATAAAGGGATTTGACCAAAGTCAAATTATTTTTCCCTCCAACAAATATAATAAAATATTCCATAAAAGTTGGATCTTGATTTGGTTATTAATATTTTAATTATGCACCAATATCTAGAATAACTCAATATTTTTTTATAAATAGAAGGGTTTTTCCATTCACTCACTACCTTTTGTTGCCTAAATATCACTCTGGATCTATACTTTTGGTCTAACTTTGATCCTCCATCATTGTCATATTTTGCTACCATTTTTCTTGTGAGCTCTCTTTGAGTTCCATTTTTTGTCTGGGTTTTATACACCATCAAGAGAGAGAGATCTTAGATCTAAAGTGCTGAGGACTTACAAGAACCCATCCCATTGAGGGGGACTGGTAACATCTTTCTATGTTCCCTTCTGAGGTGTCAAAAAATAAAAAAATTCTTTAAAAATAATCTAGTCTTGTCTATTGGATGCATGGAGAAACTCTTTCTTTTATTTACTGTTTAATGTCTTTTACTGCATAGTCTAGATTTTGTAGCATTTATCTTGGTAAACTAACTGCAGATCTAAAGAAATTGGAAGCAATATTTGATGTTAGGACTATTTTTTATGCACAACTAAAGTGAGCTTTTTTCATACACTTGCAATTAGAATTCATACTAACAGCTACAGCGAACAAATTCTCATCAGGGAACTGGTCATCCATCGCTAGTGGGTCATTTGACTTTGGAACTCTAGACAGGAAAATTGCAACTACGTTCTCCTTTCTTGGACGGTCATTGATAGTTATGTCAAACTCTTGTAAAAGCAACAACCAACGAGTCACTCTTCCATTTATGATAGGTTTATTAGCTAAATATCTAATGGTAGAGTGATCGGTACACAGGAATACTTGATAGCCAATTATATAATGTCTAAATTTATTAATAGCATAAATGACAACCAATAATTCCTTTTCGGTCATTGTATAGTTTAATTCCAGAGGAGTGAGATTCTTGCCGATATAGTAAATAGCGTAGGGCTTCTTGTCCTCTTATTGACCAAGAACCACCCCTATCGCTGTATCGTATGCATCTGAGGAAATGTGAAAAGGAAGCTCCCAATTGGGGCCACGTAAGATTGGTGTAGTCGAGACCAATTTCTTCAAATCTGAAAAAGTAGTGTCACATTTGTCAGACCAGTGGAATTCAAAATTTCTAGTTAATGCATACAAGGGTGCAGCAATTTGTAAAAAAATCTTTATAAACCTACAATAGTACCATGCATATCTAAGGACACTATGTACCGTCTGAGTACAAGGTGTGGCTAATAAAAGAATTACCTCTATCTTTTCCAGATCTACCTGTATTCCAGTTGCAGAGTTGTAGTGTCCTAGGATCACTCCTTCAGTCATCATCATGTGACACTTTTCATTGCTCAAACATAATCTGGTAGCAATAAATTGTTCCAATACTTTTTCTAGTGTTTGCAGTGCCTGATCAAAGTCATCTCCATATGGAGTAAAGTCTTCCATGTAAAAATCGAGCCCTTCAGTTATTAAATCAGAAAAAATGTTGAGTATGGCCCTTTGAAATGTTGTTGGGGCATTGCATAGTCTGAACGGAAATACCCTATAGGTGAATGTACCCCAAGGGTAGGTAAAGGTCATTTTATCTTGGTCTTCAAGGGCTATCTGGATTTGATTGTAACCACTGAAACCATCAAGAAAAGAGAAGAACCGCTTTCCTGCCAATGTATCAAGGACCTGATCAATAAAAGGGAGGGGGAAGTGGTCTTTTTGTGTTGCATTTTTCAGTTCTCTGTAATCCACATAGATTCTCCACTTACCATTCTTTTTAGGAATGACTACTAAATGAGAGACCCACTTGTTGTCTGAAATAGGATAAATGAAGTTTACATCTAGCATCTTTTGTAATTCACCTTTTACAATGTCTTTTAGATGCGGGTTTAACCTCCATTGAGGCTGCCGAATAGGTCAAGCATCCTTTTTAGTATAAATGTGATGTGTACATAGTTGAGGATCTATACCTTTCATTTCTGGGTAGTCCCAAGCAATGGCTCCCTTATATTTTTGTAAAATTTTAATGAGCTTTTGTTGTTGGTTACTATCCAAACTGTCGTTGATATTTAAAAAATTTCCTGGCTCAATTTCAATTGGCATGTTGTTGCGAAAAACAGTCGTGGGTATGTGATGGTAATCAATGTCTACTAAGGGGTCCTCTTATGCTAAATTATCAAGAACTTTTTTTAACATTTGGCACTTTAAATTTTCTGAAGTAGATGGTTGGTTCATGAATTTATTGATTACATCATCTTCAGTTTGATTTTGAATTCAAGTGCTTCAACTATTGCTAGTGGTGAACGAATGTTTTGTTCCCAATATTTATGTGGTTTTTTGTGAATATTTACAGTGGGAAGACTTGGTTTGGCAGGGGGTATAAGGAAATATTCTTTATGTCATCTCCTCTAGCAATGTTCATGTTGCCTATTCGACAACCTATGTAAGCATTGGTCGTCACTAACCAAGGTTGTTCCAATATCAGGGGATGTCCATCTAACCTAATTTTTGGGTTAATAACTAAAATTTCTATCGGGTACTCCCATGAGTCCACAAAAACCAAGATGTCCTGTAATATACCTTTTTGTTTGATAATAGATTTTTCAGCAAGTTCCAGCAAGGTAGATGTGGGTTCCAAGGTTGTTATACCTAACTTCTCGCAGGTTCCTGTAGTTGAGATGTTGATGGCCACCCCAAAATAAACTAATGTGTTTGAAAAGGAGTGGCCAGAGATTTGTACTGTGACTATGGGGTTTCCTGGATCCTCGTATTTTATTGGTGTTTCTTTACCCGAGTAAGTCTGATTGTGCTCCCACTACGTGGATAGTTGGTACAATCTTTTCTTTCCTCGCCTTTTTTTTTCCGCACAGTTCTTTAATTGTTTTGGCATAGATAGGAATGTCTTGTATAGCCTATAGGAGATGAATTTTAATGCAAATATTTTTTAATTACCCTAGGAGATCAAAATATGAAGAGACTATTGGTTTAGGTAGTGTTAATCTCTCAAGGAATGAAGGAGAGGAAATAATAAGGTTTTCAGGATCTTTTTGGCCAACTGTGTCCCTCCCCTGCTCTATCTATATTCTTGTCACATATGATTGTTTAGGTACTGTTGGAATTCCAGACTCAATTTGTGATAGGGCCGTATCTTCTTCAGGTGAAATAACATGCCCTCATCTCAGCATAAGTTCATTACATTTATTTTGTTCAGTTTTTGGGTTTAGGTTCTCAACAATCTAGATTAGTTGAACCGATCTATTATTAGGATTAGGATTGGGTTGAGCTAGTAGTTGAGGATCCATAATAGGCTGAGGATTGTGTTGGACTGGGTATGGAGCGAGTAATGTGGGTTGATTCTGAACCCATGTTCCCATAGGTAAATTGGTCATTCCCATAGGTCGCTGCTAGTTTTGAGACCAACTTGTATTCTGTGAAGTGGAGGCAGACCACTGGGACTGATATGGATTTTTTTTCCAGTAAGGGGGAGAAAAAGGAAAACTTGACCAATTATTACCTGAAGAGGATTATGTTGGCCAAGGAGGCATGGAAGATGATTGGGATGGCCACACAGAAAAAGGTGATTGGACCTTCCATGTTGTTCTAGGGTTCTGTTGATTAAATTATGGAGGAGAAAAGAGCTTAGACGGGTCTTGTGACATACTTAGCCATGCTTTCCACTGCCGAAATTGATTCATTAGATACACTTGTTATGTTTCTTCTTCTTCCTCTTTAAAAATTTCTTTCAACCCTGGGAGTGAAGGGAAATGGTCAGTGGCGTGGTCCTTGGTACAAATAGCACATGTCTGGACCATTTCTAATGAACACTCCCATTGTTTATGCTTCTTCCAATAGCGTGGGAAAAAAACAGCCAAGTTATGTTCAGCTAAAGCTTGCTTCTGCTTGGCTTGTAGGACATCTAGTTGTGTTGTGAGGG
Source organism: Pinus albicaulis (assembly GCA_034641835.2). Lineage (NCBI taxonomy): Eukaryota > Viridiplantae > Streptophyta > Pinopsida > Pinales > Pinaceae > Pinus > Pinus albicaulis. The sequence continues at coordinate 93,244,864 of CM076579.1, read as the reverse complement.
TGCCTAACATATCAATTTTAAAATCTTCTAAAATATTTCTATATTCTGCTCTGGTCCCGTTGCCACCTCACTGTTTATAATTCCTCGTAACTGAATCTCGTCTGGTTGGTCTACTTTTCGTACTACCTCGAGATCACCTGATACACAACGAAATAATGTCATCATATTCTTCTTGATAGATGTCCCATTTTCCCATTATATTAAGTGTCTCTACTCATTCTTCTTTCATTCCTTTAATCATTGTTGCTTTCAAATATCTTTAGGCAGTGCAGTATATGAATATATTTGAAAATTATACTGAAATCATTCAACATATGCTTCTAATTTCTCATCATCTTTTGCAGACATATTGAAGATTTTGTCTTTTATTTCTCGAGTCCAGCATTCATCTTGATATTTGTTAAGAAAATATTTTTTCATATGATCCCAAGTATTAATGGTTCCCCCATCAAGCCCCATAAACCAGTGTAATGTTGCCCCCTTCAAAGTAGAGGGAAATAGTTTTAGTTTCTGAGGGTCAATGGTGTAGTCATATCCCCTACATAAGACATCAAACTCAAATAAAAATGCACCCGGATCTTATGGGGTCAGTCCATGGAATGTGGGGATGTTTTGTACTGGAATAGCTTTTATAGCGGCATTTGTGGCAAGATCAACAATGGGATACTCCAATGCTGATGTCTGTCTCTAGTGTTGCTTGTGCGCCATCTGATCAAAGATGTGCCAATAATATTTATGGATTTCTTAATCTGCGAGGATAATTTGAGTCAAATTAGGGAGTGGATTTGGATGAGGCCTTGTAGCACTTCCTTGATCTAGGATATTGGGTGTCTCTGTCTCAACCACTATCTCAGGAGATCCAGGCTCTAGATTTTTTACCTATACTGCACTACTAATTTCTCCCTCTCCTTCCTACAAATTTCAATAATTTCCCTCTCTCGAAGGGTCGGGACTTAAGTGTTATATAGTCTGAAGGCTTCGTTCAGACCCTTCTGTTTTGATGTCAATCTCAGCATGGGCTACAGATGGTGAGGTTGTTTCCTGAGGGACTATAGTAGGACTCTGCCCAGGAATGGTTCTAGGTCCTATGGATGCTTGGGATTCAGCCTTCTTAATGATTTCATCTATATATGTTGTTCTACCAAGGGCCACCACTTCGTTGGGTTTTGTGGATTTAAGTGGGGAGTTTTATCTAATTCTACCTTTTTCTTCCTAGTCATAAAAAAAAAACACCTATCCTATTAACCTTTGCACAATTGCTGAGAAGCGGGCTAGAGAGAAAGCATTTTTCTTTCTAGTACGTAGGTTCTTACCTCTCGTTTTCAATACCCAATTATTTCACAACAAAAAGGAAAAATAAATAAAAGACATCACTTCTAAACACTCTCCCCGGAAATGGCGCGAAAATGTTGGGTCAAAAAGGTGTCTGTTAAAGGTGACCTTAATGTTTCACATTAATCATCAACCTAAGGCAAGTCTTGTTATTTCAAGAGTGCAAGAAAATTATATGTGAGTGAAGTTAGAGGCCAACTATTCTAAATCATTGTGGGAAATGTCATCTAATTCTTGAAGTTATATCAAATTAACTCAAAACTAACTATGACTTACTTCAAACTAATCAAAGGAATCAACTCTTGTTCTAATCCTATGCATAAATAACCACTCAAGACTGAAATAAAAAATATATTGCAATTGAACAACACACTTTGATGAATTAAGCAACTACCTTAATGAATTGAACAACAACCTTAATGAATTGAATACCAATCCTAATGAATTGAACAACAATCAATTATTCTAGATTTTGCAATGGAAATCTCTATCAATAAACTAATAGCATCATTCAAAATTAAACATCAAACCAAACGTTCACACTTATATGATGGAAAGATTCAAGAAATAACTGTATGCGGTATTGAACAACAACCACATTGAAACTAGTTTAACGAATGTAAAAGTGTCACTTCTTGATAAAAGAAAATTAATGATAAATATAATCTATTGAAAAGGAAGTTATAACATATCACGCCTGCGATTAACCAATTGAATGATAATGCTATGAAACACAAAGGATAAAAAATGAAAGATCCGTAAATAAACGTATAGCACAGAATAACAGGAGAACTCCTAGAGACTGGGCCTGAAGCCTCTAGAAGTCTTCTACCAAGAAATACTCAAAATTTGTTTATATTGAAAACACAAATTTCTTCATTAATCAATAGAGCAATACATTAGCACAAACTCGACGATTCTATCTCGATACGTTTATTACAGGAAAATTATAACACATGAATTGCCTCCTTCATCCCTTTCACCTACATCCTTTTATAACTTAAAGGCGAAATAAAACAGAGTAACGGATCCTCAGGATCATGAGATCCTGAGGCTTCATGGCTATCAACTGAATACTCCAAGAAGGCGTGCCACTACATCTTCCACTGATTCATAGGAGTCGATACGATTCCGTTTGCTTTTCTTGTATGTTGTTATTTGGTCATTCTGGTCAGCAATTTGGCTGTTTCAATTCCCTATCAATAAAGATAGTAAAAAATCAATTTTTATGCTATTAAACACAAATTTTATCAATAATTCATTCGACCTTATCTTTTCATTATTTTCCTTTACCTTATTTCTAAGATGAAGGAAAAACATATGAAAGTAAATGACAAATAGTGGTAAAGATAGGGGTAAAATGTACCTTTTCCTTGGCCCAACAGTAAGACCAATAGGAAAGTTGGAAGATATAACCATTTCAGTAGACTCATGGCATTACCCTGTTTATCTCTTGGTGTTACATACGCAATCCCCAGATGGTGCCCACCCTTTGATTTTAGGAATACCTTGGCTTGCAACTGGAGATGCCTATATCAGGTGTCGGTCATGAAATGTGGTGATATCTAATGGGAAGATCACAAATAATCTCATTCTTTATCCCCCTGGAGAACTAAGCCCATCAAGAAAGTCAACATCCATTGTAATACAAAATCCCCTACATTTAGAAGAGTCAAAACCTAAAAATGAAGAACTGAGACCAGTCCTCACTATTGGAAAATCCCTCTATTTTAAAGATGAGATAGTGGATGATACCATATGTACTTTTATCAGCAGTCCCTATTCCATTTCTGATTCAACTCTTCAATTCCTAGAATATTTCATGAGATGTAATATGCAGGAAACCATTGAACCAGAAACTAAAGTTGAATATATTCCTGTAGTCGCACCTCGTGACAACGTCCCTATATAAATTGAATCGGGGAAGGCATTGAACATTAATCCAAACCTTTCAACATCCCAGACCCGAACAACTACTGAAAGTCCTACAAGACTAGAAGGAAGATTTTTCCTGGGACTATACATATATGAAGGGAATCCTTGTTGATTTATGCACCCATCATATATACATTAAAGAAGATTGTCGACCTATGAACAACCCCAGAGAAGAATGAATCCGCCTTGAAGAACATTGTCAAAGATGAGCTTCAGAAGTTACTAGATGTAGGATTTATTTACCCCATCTTGGGTAGTCAATGGGTATCTCGGTAGTTATTGTTCCTAAAAAGAATGGTAAGTGGCGGATTTGTGTGGACTATAGGAAAATGAATAAAGAAACCCTAAAGGATCATTTTCCATTGCCCTTCATTGACCAAATCCTTGATACTTTAGCCGGAAAGAAGATTTTCTCCTTTTTGGATCGACTAAGTGGGTATAACCAAATCAAAATAGCTCTTGAGGATTAGGATAAAACTACCTTCACATGCCCTTAGGGAACCTTCACATACAGAGTCCTCCCATTTTGTCTTTGTAATGTGCTTGCCACCTTTCAGAGGGAAATATTAGGAATTTTTCTAATATATTCGACGATAGTGTTGATATTTATATGGATGATTTTTCCCCATACAGAGATTCTTTTGAAGAAGGGTTGGAAAACTTAGAGAAGGTACTTAAAATATGAAAAAAAAACACATGTTTCTCTAAGTACAATAAAATTCCACATGATGAGGGAATAGGGAATAGTTATGGGACACTTGCTTTCGGCCACTAGAATTCGAGTTGATCCTACCAAGGTAGAGGTAATATTACATTTTCTTGTACCCAAGACACTGACATAGGTATGTAGTTTCATTGGTTGCATTGGATATTATAGGATTTTTATAGAAAATATTTCTAAAATAGCATTTCCACTTTTTCAGTTGTTGATTAAAGATGCATAATTTCTATGGATAGATGAGTGTGAAGTAGCTTTTGCAAAGATCAAGGAACTAGTCTGTGGAGCTCCAATAATACGTGGTCCTGACTGGAAACTCCCATTTCATATCAACACTGATGCTTCTCAGACAACAGTTGGGGAAGTTTTGGGACAACAAGAGGAAAAAAAGGCATATGCAGTTTATTATGTCAGCAATAATTTGACTCCTATTGAATTAAAATATACGGTAAATGAAAAATATTTTTTGGTTGTTATTTACGTTGTTAATCAATTTTGGCATTACATTACTATATATCCCACTTTTGTGCACACTAATCACACAGCAGTCAGGGACTTGATGAATAAACCTGTAACCCCTGGTCATATTACAAGATGGTTATTGTTAATTCAATAATTTGACATTACCATCATAGATAAACCACGGAAATATAATGTAGTTGTTGATTTCTTGTCTAGACTAGATAATAGTGACGAAGGTACACCTATAGAAGATATTTTTCCAGATGAACATCCTTTTTCAATTTCTACTCATACTCTGTGGTATGCAGATATTTCTAATTATCTTGCTATAGGAAAGGTGCCTCAGCATTTTCCATACAAGGAACAGTGGAAGACTATTCATCATAGTGCCCATTATTCGTGGATAGCAGGATATATTTTTCATACAGGAATCGACTAGCAAATCTGACGATGTGTAGGAGAATATGATATCTATGATGTCCTGAAGGCTGCTCATGATCGTCCCTATGGATGAAATTTTTGAGATAAACGGACAAGTCATAAGGTGTTACATACAGGATACTATTGGCCCTCCATCTTTCGGGATGCAAGTAATTGTGTCTAAAGGTGTGATAGTTGCAATAGATGGGTCAACCTAGTCGATCAGATGAAATGTCTTTACAGCCTCAAGTAGTCCTTGAACCCTTTAAAAAATGGGTTATTGATTTTTTTGGCCCGTTTAATCTATATTCACATCAGAAAGTTCATATTTTGGTCTACACAGATTATGTGACGAAGTGGGTAGAGGCCAAGGCAGTTGTGAAAGAAACAGAACAAGTTGTCTCGGACTTCTTATTCGAAGAAATTTTTTCTCGGTACGGTGCTCCTAGAGAGATACTTTCAGTTGGGGAAGTGTAATTTACATCACATATGATAGCAAGGCTTATGAAAAATTATGGAATTAAGCATAGGGTTACATCTCCATACCATCCTCAGGTGAAGCTCAAGTGGAAATCACAAACAAGGTATTAGAAAATATTCTCACAAAGACTGTAGAAAAACATCGCCAAGATGGGTTTGTGACTGGATATTGGATTGAAGACGAATAAAATGGTGTCTTTAGGGTTTTCATGGACCTGCATTTAGTCATCACAGAAGATAGTGGAGTATTTGGAGGCATGTGAAGGGAAGCAGGAGGACTGGCCTCCATGCTTTGAAATCCTACTTTCTCCATATTTCCCCCCATTTTCCTTCTATCGAAAACCCCTGGAATGGCACGATGAGCTCTATTCTTGGGTTCGTAGGGTGATACAGCCACCACTTTCTCCTGGACAAGACTCGGTATTGGCAAGTGACAGATGGGCTCCAAAACAACTTCTCCTATTGTCCAGGCATGGGGTTTTCGGTCCTAGATACTCTTTCGGCCATGGGATTCAAGCACTGCTATTATGGAAGCGAAACCCCCATTTTTGGGTCTCTCAAAGTTTTGTATCGTTGGTCGTATGTAGTGGCAAAGGCGAACTTGAACTGGTGGAACATAGCCCTTTACCCTCAGCCCACGTTTTCTCAACCCTTCTCTGGAAGGCTCTACAGGTTCTCTATCTTGGGCGAGGTTGAGGATGGCTGGCTCTTGTGCACAGATGTGGGCTAGAGATTTTTTCCCTCCTCAACTATGAAAATTCCCTCAATAACCTGGGGTGGATGAGGGTCGGGGCTCTTTGTCTTCCCCCTGGAGAATACTCCTCTCTGTTTCAAGAACCAACGGCTAGATTTCATAGCGTCGAATCTAAGCTTTGCTCACTGTTCCAAACACGAAACAACGATAATTACCTTGAGATGTAGAATTGATAACGGGTAACCAATTTTAGTTTTTAGATCTTTATCGAGGGACCCCACAGCAGGAAAAATACTTTTTAATAACGGTACGAAGAACTCAACACTTTTGTCATCTTAAACAATAAAGTACGTGAGTTTTTAATGTTCCCAAATTGGGAATAGCTACACTATTGTGAATAATTTGAGTTATTACCAATGTGGAGCTACATCAATATCTAAAACACTCTGATGGAGTAGCAGTGATACATTAACATATAAAATACCGAAGAATCCAAATAGCCATCACATTATATCATAGAAGCATAAGATATACAAATCCGCGAGGAAATGATCACTCAAGCAAGGCACTACAAGCCTCAAGAGACATGTACATGAAAACATGAAGAACATCGCTACATGAATTAAGCCCTAGGCTATAATAGTGTAGTTTTATATGAGATAACTTCAGTAATACATGTCAATACATAGATATTAAAATATATGGTTTCTACAATCATTGGGAGAGAATATATAAGCTCCCAATCACTACCTCAAGTCAATCCTGGAAGGATTGGCTATAATACATAAAACCTACAAAATGTCGTAGTTGTTGGGTAGCCGCAGCAACTCAAGAACTAGAAATAAGTGGAGAAGACTCAAGATGCTGCAACCAATGACAAGATCTTCTCCAATGGATCTCTAGAGTGAAAGGTTGATCCTCTCACCTAAGATCTCACCCTCCAAATAATTTTCTAATCCCTCACATCAAATTCTCTCAAAAAATAACGCTATCTAAGGAAGGGACTGTGTTGCTAATGATGGCAAGTGGTTGGCCTAGTGCCAAAGATGGTGGAATCTGCTCATAAACCTCCCTTAATGATCTCCCAAGGGAATTGAGGCTCCCTCCTCTGGAAAACTAGCCAAGGATGGTGTTGTAGAAAACCTCCCCAACAACACCCAGCAACACTGCAAAATCTCCAGCTGAAACTGCGCTGATGAAAAAGGATGATGCTTGACCTCAATGCCTGAATATGGGGAATGAAGAGAAATCCTCCAGGAGGCCCCTAAAGAAGGAGGGGAAATCCTAAACAGGAATTTCCCGGTAATTCTTGCTAAACAACAAGAGATTTCAGCAAGTCTAAAAGACCAAAGATGAATAATACTCAACATGAATCACAATGGCTGCCTTGCCCTCCTTTTAAACAATGTGAGCTCCCTCTCCATGTGTTCCACTCATGATAGCTTCCTCTTCAAGAAACCTTCCCTCCTTTTTCACTATGCTGGCACACAAGATGCCTTCCACCTCTTACCACTGCACAGTTTGACTTGGTCAAACTTGACCTAGTCCTCCTGCAAAAAGCCCCTTTTCACACATGGGGTGTGGAATCTAGTTCTACAAGTGATCCCCTTTCACACTAAGAGGATTTTTATTCCCTACTCATGAAATGAATGGGTTTCCTACCCATCTTATTCATCTCCTATGTGAAAATGGAAAAAATTAATGTTTCATAAAAATTGGGAACATTACAGTCCTCCCCTCTCAAAGATTGCTTGTCCTCAAGAAAGTGCAAGGACCGATTGATTTATTTCCGCTTACTCTCCCTGTAGCATCCATGCATGATGAAATCCTCCAATAAAGGATGCCATATCATCAATTAAGTGTCCAAGTTGTCCCTCCAACATATGAAATCTAGCTTTTAGTGAACATCCCCAAATAGCTGTCATGTAGAAACAAATATCCATGGAGGAAACAATGGGATATCTAAGGGCCTCCTTGAGGCATGAGATCTGATATAAAATGGGACTCATCATCCCCATATGAATCTCCCATCCCTAAGAAATCATCCATACAACATAAGTTGCCTCCCAACATGGCAACTCATAGAAATCTCTCTCCACCTTAAGCTCCAGAAATTAAGGTGGGCTGAAAATCTGAATATGGAAAGCTTCATAGCTTGCCCCATGTTTTCCTCCCCTCCACTTATGATTAGTGTGGAGTGTGTGCTGATCAAGGGTTGGAAAAGTATTGCCTTCAAGTGGCAAAATGAAAAGCAATCCTCCAAGGACCTCTCTTCCATCAATGAAGAACAAGTTGGCCCAAGACACTTCATCCATGATGAATAGGACATGATCATCATAGAATGTCCCAATGACATGTTTGTTGTAGGTCATACCATGTGCAACAAGGTACAAAAAATGTCTCATAGGGTTACAACGCAACCTCACCCACTGCAGCTGCAGAAAATAACATGGCAAGCATTGTATAGAAAATATCACCTCTACTACTGAATAGTAAATAGATGAGTGAACCAGCAATACAAGATCAAATACATGCCCATATACATTCAATGGATGAATATCATCATCAAACTCATGGCCCACCTCAAAAGAATGCAAATAGGTGGTTGTGATGGCCATGTCTCCCCTCATGTTCCCATTAGAACATGCAATACATAAACTTTGGGAATCATCTCCCCTCAATGACACATTCAACCCTTGTGTCCTACTCAAAATCATGCCTCCCATAAACATACCAGCAACATCAACAAGGGAGATCATGATCAACAACAAAATATGGTGACCACTGGTGGTTTCGTGTGGTGCTTGGAGGTACCAACAGTCTCCCAAGTGGATGCAACACAGTTTTAAAAACCATTAATGTACAAGGCAAAATGTTTTGAAATACAATGCTAAACATATAAATTAGCTGAGCATGTGTGGAGTGGAAAAATATTTTCCCAAGGCCATGTGTAATATGGTTGTCCCCGTCATATGGTTTGGCCCAAATTTTCTCATGGAGCAACATGAAAAATTTTCCCCTTTGAGGAGCCATGCACTACAACATAATGATAAGAGTATGAAAATCAGCAAATGTAAACAAAAGGCTCTTACCATAGGCTAGAAGTAAGATGATAGATGGATCCATGTGTGTGACCCTACTCCCAACTGACAGCGCTGTGAGCTCATGCAAAAGGGCTCTTTCCCATGCCAATATTTGTCCCTTGACATGCTCCTTGTCAAGGACTTCCCCGGTGAAGCTGTTGTAGCTATGAAGCACCTTCCAAGATGGAAATGCCTCCTGATTAGTCCAAGCCAAAGATTAGTCCCTTTGCACTATGATAGTGCCCTCCTCTACTCCAGCAACACCATATATCATATGAGAGAAAATCTACCTGTGCTCTCTCCAAGATAGCTCAAGCAACCCATGTGCTTGCTGCCTCCTCATGCTTACATCATTTAACCCATGTGATGAAGGTATCATGACTGATATATATACCATATCAACACCATGTATCCCTACTCCCTGCTGCTCAATGATGTAAACATCTTGCCACCTCTTCTCTATTCCCATCCTCCTAAAAAGAGGATACACTAAGTGATGGCCAAACTCCCTCAAGAGGAGCCAACGCAGCCAAGCCTCCTACTACCCGGTATCATATATTTGCAAGTGGCTAATCATCCTCTTGCTCCTCATCCAAACCCACTCAACTCCTTGTGGATGTCTTCTCTTATTTTCTCCCTTGGGTTTCCGCTCATGAGGATCCTCATTCTCCCAAGCCATACCTTCCCCTTTGCATTCCATGGAAGTTTGAAATGCAGCTCCTTGGAGACCTTCTAGAGAAGATCTCTCACCCATGACTATGTTGGATCCATGAGGACCCAAATGCGATGGAGGTAATATTTCCTCTCCACCCATGTTTAACAGTGCTGCTAATTCCTCCAATGGTGTAGTAGTTGTTTCAATCTTCGGTTCAAGACTTGTTTCATTGTTTTCATGGGAGTGTCATGGTGTGTTTCATCCTCCAATTGTTCACATCCCAACCTCAATGGCTGAATGTAACTCATCAAAGAATCATGAGGATGGTGGTTTACTTCCTCCTTGCACAGCGCAGTGCAACCAGGATGCTCTAAAATAGCAGAGTGTGCTGATTCTTGGACCTTAAAAGATGAATATCCACATTCTTTTAAATGTTATTCTGAAATAAAAAGTGGGACTTTAATCATACCTTGATGGTTCTTGGGATATTCTTGTGTGGCAGCAATGGCTTTTCCTTTTGATTCAATGGCTACTTCCTCTATAGATATATAAGGCTGCTCCCCCAAAGCTGCAGCAGCATTGGTGCAATCCTCCTCCCATGGTGGTGTGAGCCTTTCCTCCTTTGTTCTCTCTCCATCAAAGGTTTTGATTACCCTTTGAGCAAATTCTGCAAAAGAAATCACCCTTTAATGGACCAAGGGTTTGAACCACCAAACAGAGGCTTCATCCTCCATGTGTAGTGCTGCAATCTCCACTGCTTCTTTCTCTACCACTAGATGTAGCAGAAAAAATTCCTCCAATTTCCTCACCGAAGCTCTTGCTAAAGTATCCCCATCAAATGTAGACAATAGGAACCTATTTCCTCTGATTTCCTTTCTACTGCAGGGCCTTCTCTCCTCCTTCTGCTGAATAAATTGTGGGAACGTTGTAGTTTCCCTAAATGCTCTATAGTGAGATTTATATTCACCCAACTACTTACTTAAGATCTAATGATACAAGTATCCTCCATGCCTATCTTCCTTGCCTTCATGAGAATAGGAAGTGCATGGACCCTCCTCTTATTCTCTTTGCTTCTCCTCCTTGGAGAAGCTCTTCTTTGTTCCAAAAATAGATGACAGCAAGCTCTTCTTCTCCATCATCTCCTTCTGATATCGAACTCACAGGCTGTGCCAAGTTTGATGCTCTAATACCACTGTAATGTTCCCAAATTGGGAACAGCTACACTATTGGGAATAATTTGAGTTATTACCAATGTGGAGCTACAACAATATGTAAAACACCTCAATGGAGTAGTAGTGATACATTAACATATAAAATACCAGATAATCCAAATAGCCATCACATTATATCATAGCAGCATAATATATACAAATCCTTGAGGAAATGATCACTCAAGCAAGGCACTACAAGCCTCAAGAGACATGTACATGAAAATATGAAGAACACCGCTACATGAATGAAGCCCTAGGCTATAACAGCATAGTTTTATATGGGATAACTGGTGTAATACATGTCAATACATAGATATGCAAATATATGGTTCATACAATCATTGGGAGAGAAGATCTAAGCTCCCAACCACTACCTCAAGTCAATCCTGGAAGGATTGGCTATAATACATAAAACCTACAAAATTATGGAGTTGTTGGGTAGCAGCAACAACTCAAGAATTGGAAATAAGTGGAGAAGACTGAAGATGTTGCAACCAATGACAAGATCTTCTCTAATGGATCTCCAGAGTGAAATTTTGATCCTCTCACCTAAGATCTCACCCTCCAAATAATTTGCTAATCCCTCACAGCAAATGCTCTCCAAAAATAACGTTGTCTAAGGAAGGGACTGTGCTGCTATTGATAGTAAGTGGTTGGACTAGTGCCAAATATGGTGGAATATTCTTATAAACCTCCCTTACTGATATCCCAAAGGAATGGAGGCTCCCTCCTCTGGAAAACTAGCCAAGGATGGTGTTGTAGAAAACCTCCCCAGCAACACCCAGCAACACTACACAATCTCTAGCTGAAACTGCGCTAATGAAAAAGGATGATGCTTGACCTCAATGCCTAAATATGGGGAATGAAGAGAAATCCTCCAAGAGGCCCCTTAAGAAGGAGGGGAAATCCTAAACAGGAATTTCCCGGCAATTCTTGCTAAACAGCAAGAGATTCCAACAAGTCTAAAAGACTAGAGATGAATGATACTCAACATGAAACACAATGGTTGCCTTGCCCTCCTTTTAAACAATGTGAGCTCCCCATCCATGGGTCCCACTCATGATAGCTTCCTCCTCAGTAAACCTTCCCTTCTCTTTCAATTCTCTATCCCACAAGATGCCTTCCACCTCCTACCATTGCGCAATTTGACTTGGTCAAACTTGGCCTAGTCTTCCTGCAAAAGTCTCTTTTCACACATGGAGGTGTGAAATCCAACTCTATAAGTGATCCTCTTTCACACTAAGAGGATTTTTATTCCCTATTCATGAAATGAATGGGTCTCCTACCCATTTTATTTATCTCCTATGTGAAAATGGAAAAAATTAATGTTCCATAAAATTGGGAACATTACAGAGTTGATGGGTTTCCCTGTTGCATTGCAATATCTGGTTAGTGGGAGTTGGTCTCTTTAGGACTGCTGGTCCCTGAAGGACCACTCTATTGTTTCAGGGGCGTCAATCTCCCTTAACCTTCATCTGAGAGGGGATGTTTCGAACCTGAGCATCTCTAGATCTGCAAGGGGGGGGGGAGGGGAAAAAACCTACAAATCTGCAACAACAAAACGGAGGCTTGTCCTACAAAAATATTCTACAGGGGAAAAAAGCTATAGCAATACCTCCAGAACAAGTTGGAAACACCCCCACAGCCATACATAGTAGAACAGCTGGGCAAAACACTAAAGATAGACAGCCCAAAAATAGAGGAATATTACATGACATATGAAGCTCAGGCATTAATATGTCATTTTAATTGTTTCTGGCCTAAACCAATGGAGCTCTTCCATTGGATTTTTACACACTGGACCACAGACTTTGAAATCCACCTCTGGTCCAAGGGGTTTTTTATTATTAAATTTAAATCATCGGAGGACAAAGATTTCATTATCAGATATGGACCTTGGTTTTTTGGATTCACTGGTATTTTTATGACCCCTTGGTTCCCATATTTCGACTCAAACACTATGACAGTCACCAAAATGCCAGTTTGGGTCAGATTATACAATCTCCCCCTTCATTTATGGAATAACTAGGTCTTTGAAGGTATTGGTAATAGTATCAAGTGATACATCAAAATAGATATTGAGAGATTAGAGGAGAGGATCTACACCTTTTCACGAATCTGCGTGGAAGTAGATCTAACCAAAGGGTTACCGGAGAACATCAGGATGATCTACAAACAACAAAACTGGTTGTAGTCACTAGAATATGAAAACACCACATTTAGATGCAAAATTTGTAGCCTGACAAGACACCTACAAAACACATGTCCTGATGCCAAAAAGGAAAACAAAAAGAAGAAACAGAAAAAAGGCTGGCAATACCCTCCACTTGAGTCAGAGGAGGATGAGGTAGAAGAAAAGGACGAGATTTTTTCTATGGAACACAATCAGACTACAAAGGAACCAGAAGTACAAGGGAATTCTCCTATAGCACACATTGACCCACAAACTCTTCTGAACCAATCAGATATGAATCCCGAGGACACTGGAAATGGTGGGATTAAAAGACATCATTCTTCAGATACCTTAGACTCATATAAGGACAATGGTACTCATGTGGTAGATAATCATATTTTCCTTGCCTCTTTTGTGCCATCTCAAGGCGAATGGCGCAAGGTCGAGAAGAAAAAAGGAAGGAAAACTTGATTTTACAGGGATTTCCCTCCCACTCTGGTGGCTGCAGATGTTCGGTGTCATCTGTCTTTCCCTCATCCCTTTTTTATTTTCTTATTTGGAAAACTCTTATTGCTTGTGCCCGACTTTGTTTCGGGCTTGTACTGGGTCTTTGTCACCTGTCGCCCACAGGGCGTTGCTTCTTATGGAATGCCACGGCATCTACGATGTAACTTTTTAGATTTTATATAAAAATTTTGATTTTTTCTTGGGGAAAAAAAACATCGCCGAGATTGGGCTGAAAAAACTTCCTAAAGCTCTCTAGACATACAAAATAACATGGCGGAATATAACGAGGTTTTCACCATATGAGCTTGTATATGGAAAATCCCCATTGTTTCTAGTGGAATTCAATATTAACACACTTAGAACATCTATTTAAGTAGGATTAGATCTTTTAGAAGCCCAGAAACACTGATTGGAATAGCTAAATGAGCTAGCTGAAATTCGTTTAATGGTTTTCCAGAAAATTGTTGCAATTCAGCAACAGAGAACAAAATTACATGATAAATTTATCAAGAATAAGGTGTTTCACAAAGGGGATTGGGAACTACTATGATTCTCGTTTTAAGGACTTTAAAGGAAATATTTTCTCTCGTTGGATGGGACCTTCTGAAGTTGATGCGGTATTTTATAATGGAACTGTCATACTTGTCACAATTGATGAGACACATGCTTCTTTTGTTGTAAATGGACATCATCTCAGATTGTATCACCACCCAACTTCTAAATATGCCTTCATCAAACATCTCTTTGATAAATCTGGTTTTAAGGTTGTGAGTGCAAATAATTCCTCCTTTTCATCCTCTAATTTAATATATATATATATATATAATAATTTATATAAATAAAATATTGTTACTACTCAATTGTTTTTCATTGCGAGTACTATATCTGGTGTTCATATTCTGCGGAGGCTGGAATTTTTCGAAATACATGGTGTTGTTACTCCTTAGGTGTTGTCACTCCTCCAGTGTTGTTACTCCACGGTGAAATTTTTCTAAGTACAAGGTGTTGTTACTCCTCTAGTGTTTTTACTCCATGGGGAAATTTCTAAGTACCCAGTGTTGTTACTCCTTCGATGTTGTAACTCCTTCGATGTTGCAACTCCTTCGATGTTGTTACTCCTCGTGTTGCTACTCCATGTGAAATTTTTCTAAGTACCAGGTGTTGTTACTCCTCCAATGTTGTTACTCCTCTGGTGTTGCTACTCCATGGTGATATTTTTCTATGTATTCGGTGTTGTTACTCCTTCAATGTTGTTACTCCTTCGATGTTGTTACTCCTTTGGTGTTGTTACTCCATGGTGAAATTTTTCTAAGCATGCGGTATTGTTATTCCTTCTGTTATGTTACTCCTCCGATGTTGTTACTTCATCAATGTGGTTACTCCTCCGAGGTTGTTACTCCACCAAGTTAAGTCGCCAGGTATGTCTCCAATCATACTTTGTGAATTTGATTAACAATTATTTTAGCATGACTGCAGATGTTCATCCTTCAGTTGGGGGGAGGAATTGTCATGAATAAAAAGACAACATAATCAAATCATAATGATTATTTGTCAGCGTCATCATTAAAACTTGTGCACTTACACTCCACGACCCTCACCCTATTCTGCACAATCATTAATTTACATCAAGACTTGAAATAAGTACTTTTACGTAAATTAAAAATTCCTTTCCAAATATGCGAAATAATTACCATAATATTCCTTCATCATTACCATAATCTACCATTGATTTTCCCCCATTTCCCAAAAATTACCATCTGTATTTCACTATTACCGCATTCTATTTTTCCACAAATTCATCACCACAAGAATTTACCTGCTAATATTCTCCCCTAACGGTCTTCTTCTACTCTAAAGTGTTGCTACTGATCTATCATGAAATGGGCAGGTTGGACATGAGACATGAACCAGAAAATACAATTCCGGTTCAAAGTAATGCAGATGTATGGAAAATATTTATAGATGCGGGCTAGGATATCTATTTTGAAATGTTACAGGGATTCGACGAGGCTATCACAACTAAATTTGTATTGAAATTGGAAGGAAATCACTCCAGATTTTGGGGTTTGGATATCTCTGTCACAAAGGAATCCATCTCGACCATCAGTGGTGTTGGCGCTGGAATTAGCACTTGGACTGCATCAAGCACTTGACCAACCACATCCTAAACTCTAAGGAAATTTGATGATTTGTTTTATGAGATTGGTAGGTGGTTTAAACTCTCATTCACTGAATAGAGATTCCAGACAAATCTATTGTTCTACTAATGAGGGTATTGGATCCCGATGTGGTAGCAAAAGAGTGATTTTGTAGCCTGTGAGGAGAAGAAAATGTGAAATGGAAGAAGAAACAGTGGGTCTGCAAGGCAGAAATCTACTTCTTGTGATATAAAATAACACAAGTAGTTATTTAACAATCTTTCAACAAGAGAAAGCTATGTCTAGTCTTACAATATTCTCACTGAAATATTATGAAAGATAATTGTCATAATCAAATGCTCTTTCCACTATTATTATATACATTTTACCAAGAAGGTTCATTGTGTGAGACTAATAAAATTTTATAAAACACATGAACATGTCAAGAGACTGATAAAAACACATAACAACATGAGGGATTGCAAACTGCAACTGAAGATAATAAGATATGGAAACACAAGTGAAATAAACAATACACACACCAGATTGATAATAATTCCTTAGAAGTTTCTTTCAATTTTATTCACTAAAAATTATTTATCATATGAGTCAATATTCTAAAACCACGAACCTTTACTTCATATAATTTTGTCATATATATACAGAAACACAATATTTTCATCTCCACAAATTTAGTGAATCTGTTCCAAAAAGTTATAACAATCTCATGCAAGAGATGACGCTTATCTCTAAAATTAAATACAAAGTTCTATATCATAAATAAAGTAAACATCATGAAGGTTAAGAATTTGAAGTGGTTGTATGATGTGGTGGTCTGTTGGAAGACTAATCCTATGTTTTGGTGCAACCAACTTCACAAAAAGTGTGAACAACAGTGAAAGTGACATGTGGTTGTTCTCCTTAAAACGTGCAAAACAGAACCCTGAAATTTAGGAGATGACTTGATACATGGCACTTGGAAGCATCCATTATAACTGAAATCTCCTCCACTTCACCTGCTTTGATGTCACCATCATGATAGTAAAAAAAAAAGCATCTCATTTTCATCATATGTTAATATTCAGAAATAATTTCTACCTTCGTATAAAAGGTAGCTATATCCAGAAACATGGAAAATTAACCCCCAAAAATGAAAATTTTCACCAAAGACAGCTATGTTCCTTCATTCTTAAGAGGTCCAGAATAGATGCAAAAATCCTTATGGCCTCAGATTTAGTCACCCTCTTATCTGACCTCTTTCTCTGTGTTTGACTCTTTGGCTAAGTATTCTTCTTCTTCTTCATTTTTTCTTCTGGACTCTCCTCAATATTGATAATTTCATCTCTTAATGAAGGATTAGAAATCAATTTACCTTTTAGTCTGAGTTTTTTCTTGGGCCTAGTATGAGGTATCTGAATATAAGGATTTGGAATGAAATTTGACCTCTTACCTCCATGGATGAATCTACTAGATTCTCCTTCTTCATCCTCTGATTCTGTGTACTTAGGGTCATTGTTATCTTCATAAGAGGAGTAGGAGTGTATCACGGTCTTCTTTCTCATCTTGATCGAAGAGCCAATGGAGGAGACTAGTTGAGCCAGAGTAGGCTCTTCCTCTATAACATTATTTTATGTTTTATGTTTTCCTTTCTTAAAAGATAGAAAAACCTGTGAGAGAGTGGATTCTCTGAACGAAGTACCATTGCTTGGTTTTGTTTGATAATATGTTTCAGGAATGTGGCTTGATATTTTCACACCGGGGTTGACTTCCACTGGTGACAAAGCAGGCTTAGATGTTAGAAGTCCAGGGTTGACTTCCACCAGTGACAAAGTAGGCTTAGATGTTATAAGTCTAGGTTTGACTTCCACTGGTTCTTCTACCATAAAGAGCTTCTTCCTAGGTTGGCTTCTTGAAGAGGAAGCTATTTTCTCCTTTTATTTTGACATAGACCTTTTAGGAGACATAACATTTTTCCATTTCAATTTATTCGTATACTCCTCCATGAATGCCCTTAGGGTATGGTGTTCTCTAGGTGAAATGATCACTGGTGAACTACTGACATGGACTTCATTAACTGGTGACATTGTTGGCATAGGCATAGGGTTTCCAACTGTCCTAGTCGAGCTTCTAGTTGGCCTTTTGATTGAGATGGAGGGAGGGTCAACTTGGCAGAAAATTGATGAATGGACAGAGTTAGGCTGTGAACTTTTTGTGACAGGGGCTGCACTAGTTTTTTCGTCGGTATCTCTTTTCTTGGGCCTCCTTACCCTTCTCCTGGAGTTTATGCTACCAAACCCTTCCTCTCTCAAGAACTTATCCCAAGTGTTATTCTTCTTTCTAATATGGTATACAATCATAATTTTAATTAGACCCCTATGAAGTAAATTGTGCAAAGAGTAATTAGGGATCTTCTGCAGTTTTAGGGACATTTTGAGAAAGGATTTATATAGAAAATAGGTCAAGTTCATAGGTCTATCTCCTGAAATATGAACAAGGAATATTAACTAATAATGGTGGACAGAGGAGAACCTACCCTCGCATGTAATGTATTTTTTCACTATCGTAATCACATGTTTCCATTCAGCCTTAAGGCAGGAAATATGTGCAGTCGGATTCCACTTAACATTGACATGTTCGGGCTTAAGGTAGAGACTTACTTCTGTGGGCAGTGTTTTTTTTTTGAACCAGCGTTCACCAGTTGCAGAGGTTTGAGTAGCACGAGCTATGATGGCCTCGGAGATGTTGAATTTCTTGCTTCCCAGCTTGACCTTTTCACCATCAAAACTCTCAGAAAAAGCCTGAGATAGAGCTACATTCTCCCCAGAAAAAATTTGTATAAATTTATACCACCTAGAAGATTTAAACTAAGGTTTGGCCCTAGCATCAACAAATATGTTATTTGTTGGCTCAGACCTGTTGACATTACCACCTTTTCCCATATCTTCCAACAACTAGACTGCTTTAAAACATGGTTGTTCGATTCTGGTTGCAAAAGCCTACACGAAACCATGGTTTTCCTACTTTGAAATACTAAAACTACTTTTTGGAGATATGACTTCCATTAGCTGTAGTATACATAGAGAAATTTGGCCAAGTGAACACAACACTCACTCCTTTGATTTTGTGCATGTAATCATGGTATGGATTAATAGGCATGCTTTGAAATCATTCGAAAATAAGCACCAAGTCATCCGACTATGCTTAACACTCCACAATACCATTAAATCACTGATACCTTGTACTATTATTTCTGCTTCACTTAAGTGGGGTAGCTATAGGTTAGCTACATAGATAATGTAACCACTCACTAATAATAATCCTCCTAGGTAAAACAATAATTAATATTACTTAAAATAATAATCATGTTTATATCATAGGAGGTCTTCAATTATATTCAAACATGAATGGTCCTTGCTTTAAAAATATTCTTTGTTTCTCCTATATGCTTGAGAAACAATTGTCTTTACCTTTGAATTGCAATAAACCAAATCTCGGCGAAATAGCTGCACTTTTCACTGAGTTACCACTATGAACATGTCCCTGAAGAAATAGCAGCTCTTTTCACTATGTGAGTAATATGACCTTCAATTTAGAGAAATAGTTGCATTCCATTATATCATTGTGTTGACAATGAAATTAAAACAGAGGTAGCTATTATCCCGGACAGGGTGGATGTAACTTTATTACCTAGACGAAAAATAGCCTTCGACACTAAATTAAGTTGAAATAGTGATTTTAACTTATTTTATGAACCTAAAACACTAATAACACCTATACACTTAAAATTACCTTGATTTTGAGACTCTTTTTTGACCTTTATTGAAAATGACTCAAACTTCGACATGGACTAGGACATTAGAAAATTTTGAAAATAGTGATACAATGGCGATCACACCATTAACATTTTCAGTGTTAATATTTGGATTGCTAGAGGGAGGCCAAAAATGGTTCTCATGGAAATCCCCTTTGCTAGAGTTCTCGGAACTATTTTTACAAGCTGGAGAAATAGCAGTCCTAAAGGGAATGGGGTATGATCGTAAGTCTCTGCCATACCCATGGGGCGAGGTGGCATATTTTGTGTTGAGGTATATCACCTGCGAAGGGAAATTTACTATTTTGTTCAAATATCATTTCAAGCTTCTTGCGTGCCTTCCGTTTCGGCATGCACAAATCCATTCATTGGACATGCCTTTCTTTCTAGGGAAGAGTCTTCAACTGATGGCACAATCCGCCTGTCGCTCTCGATAATTATTAGCAGTCTTCACGAATCACGGGTTGTTCCAATTATTGGTAATACATGCTCTTGATCGAACTCCTATGCCTTGGTCACAATTCTTTGAGTTGGCGGAAGAAGAACTTGAGATTATGATGCATGCAAGGGAGGAGGACAAAATATAAGCAATGGAAATAGAAAGCCACAGTCAAATTTGTTCCACAAGAACCAGCATCACTTGTCGGTGTGGGGGGGATGAAAGAAATGGAGACATAAAATGTAGTCGACATTGTTCCAAAGGAACCAGCGTTGACTGAAAATTCACAGAAATAATCGTCACCAGCCAAGGAATCAATAATTTGTGTTCTTACACAAGAACCAGTGCCACCCATTCAAATGAATCAGGAGTCTGCAAGGGAATGTACAAGTGGTGCTATTACACAAGAACTAGCACCACCTATTCAAGTAAATTTAGGACCCGAAGTAGAAATTGCAAGTGGTGATTTCACAAAAGAACCAACACCACCTGCTCAAAGGAATCAGGAAGAAGTTGAGGAGACAGGCCCTGTAGTCAACATTGCTCCACAAGAACTAGTGTCAACTGCCAAAAAAAAGGCAAAATGGAAGGAAGTATGGCTCAACTATTGAATTGGGGGGTGGAGAAGGATAACTTGAGTCAGCAAGCATAGTTAGGAGCGTTATCACTCTAATAATTCCAAAGTTGTGAGATTTTAGTTTAAAGTCTAATAATATTAGGGGTAACCACAAACCAACTTTTAAACTCTAGGATCTAGCCTTCCTAGGGTTCAGAGAGGGCTCTCTCTTTAAGATTTAATTTTGTTTTAATTATAAGATATTAGGCTAGTTATGATTGTACAAATTGGTTTTGGTTTGGTTTGGTGAGAAAAAATCACTTAGTGAGATGGATAGTGATAGATATGTATGTTTATTGGGCTAAGGAGTCAAAATTCAAGCAGAAAGGACTAGGATCATGGTCAAAAAGTCAAATATTTTCAGGGCAAGATAGATTAGTCTTTGAAGACCTTGGAAGGCTGATTTGTGAAGTGGTTTGGATCGAGATAAAGAGCAATGAAGGATTATTTGATCCAAATAAGGAAGGAGTAGACAGAGGTCATTCGAAAGAGGGAGAAATTAAGGGTTCCCTACTCTAGAAATCAGCAAAAAACATAGAAATGATAAACAGTAAAGACAGGGTGCTTTTAACAAATCCTGAAATAATACTCCTAATTTATCATTCAAATTTGGAACACATATATGGATGCATGTAAAAAATAAGAAGATAAACAATGACAAGTAGAAAGTACTTCACTTCAATGGCTCATCACATGAATCCTAAAATATGATGCTAGATGATTTGATCCAGTCTGCTACTCGAACTTGCAACAAAAAGCCTTCAAGTACATAAATATTGGCTATCGAAATCTTCAGCAATTTATTCCACAACAACACTTCAAAATATGAAGTCTATACACAAAAATGTTTACAAAATATCCTAGAATAATCATAGTATTTTTTGAAGAAAAATAAAATATCTACTACAAAAAAATAGGGACAGTTTCTTAACAACTTAGCAAGTTGTCCTATTTATCCAAATAAAATATAAAATTGTTTGTGGATTGGGTGTAGCTGGCTGCCTTGTTTTCCTCTTTGCTGGAAAAGATATTTCAAATAAATTTTGAAATATTATCTTCTGATCTTATACTCTTTCATCTGATACTCTTTACCTCTTATACACTTTACCTTTGATACACTTTAAACTCTGTAAAAACTGCCTTACTGCTGTAAAATTTTGTTTTGACTGCAAAAAATCAGCAAACTGTTTTAATCTTTCTCTCTGTATTTTGACTTTTACAGCAAGTCAGTGAGTGATTCCCAAGATTCATCATCAAGAATTTTATCTTTTTCAGCTTCCTAAAGTTTTCATCTGCCTCGGTGTATCTGGCAAATGTTGGTTTTATGACAAATAAGTGTTTTATCTCATGTTGTAGATAAAACAAGTCTTCAAAACTTCTATGTAAAACCTTCCCTGTAGGAATTCCTTGTCCTTCTGTCTTCTTCACTTGCTCTTTTGCATGATCTCTGATATTCATGTTGTATTCCTCTTGTGGCATGAGTTTATCATTTATAACCAGAATGTTAGGAAAACCTCTTTGCCTCAAAATCTCAAATTTAACCATAAACTTGGTTATAGCTATGTTCATGTTGCCACACTTTTCTTCATCTTGCTTCATCAAATTATTTTTTGAAATGAATTTCCTTATTTCAAGGATTGTCTTTGTATTATCAGTAATTTCAATTTCTTCTAACTCTTGTTTTTTCTTGCTGTTAAGAAATTTGATTAGTTCTAGGGCCTGCTTAGGTTTGGCACCTAGCTCATCTTTTGTTTTCTGAGTCTCTGCTTGTGCTGCCTTTAGCAAATCCTTTTGCTCATATATTACCTGGATTGATGCCCAAACATCATTGATGGCTTCAATGATTTTGTTCCATAACTGATTCTTGACATAAGACATTGGCTCCTTCAAGGTTAACTCCTTTTATAGATTCTTTAGTTCAACATTTAACCTATTAGCCCTTTGTTCATGAGTTTTAGCATTGATTTGGGCTAGATTTTTAGTATCTTCGAGATTTTCAATTACTTTCTTCAATCTGTTAATCTCGTTGGTTTTTAGTGTCATTTCATCCATGGCTTTAACTATTTTATTAGCCTCATCAGAATGTTGAGCTGCGTAGTAGAGGATTATGTAGCTGAAGTAGTGGATGATGTCATTGGCACTGCAATAGCCAGTGGTACTTTTGGTGCCAAATCTTCTGCCAGAGTTGAAGGCACAGCTATAGTAACCATGGGAATTACTATAGGAGCTTCCTGTGCTTTTGTAGTTTCTCTTTCATGGAAAATCTTGTCCATTTGGATTTCCATCTCTTTTATCTGTCCTGTTAATTGAAAAATCAAGTTCATAATGTCATTTTTCTAACTTTTCTCTTGTACTATTTCTTTGGCTTGTGGATTTTCAGTTGGTGGAAGCTTGACCTGTTTCCTCAATGCTGCAATATCGGCATTATTTTTCTTCACTAACTCCTCTACAACTTTGACATTTACAGGATCATATCCAACTTGAATAACCAACTCTTCTACAGACTTAATCCTAAGATATTTAGTATATGAGGAAGCTTTGTCAAATTTCATTTGATCTCTCATGTTTATGATTGTATTCTGGAGCTTTTGGACACTCATAGCCTTGGTAGTTATGGTATAATATAACATTTCAGAACTTTGCCTATGAAACTCAATTTTATCTAGTGCATGAATACTTTCTGTGGGCACTTCAAGATCAACTTTCTTGTAATCTGCCACTGTCTTTGGAGTCTTAACTGTTGGTTGAAGCACTGACATAATAAACTTCTTGTTTGAATAGTCAGAAGCTAATAAAAGTCGGTTCTAAATGTATGGTGTTTGTTTCAAATACTGAGAATATATCTCATTTTTTATTTCTTCATTCTTTGTCTTAATCTGCTTATATTTTTCCCTAATGTCAAGATCTTTTTCTTCTGTTGTCTGTGAGGAGGATGCCTCCATATTCTGTTGCTTCTCTACTACCTGTGTATTTGAATTATCAGGATTTTCTTCATTTAAATTCTTTGTGGCTGGCTCATTTTTAATGACTGTAGCAGCATCTATATTTTTCACTCCAACATCTGTGTCTTCTACCTCTATAGTCACTTTCTCTTTATCAACTAGATTGATATTAGGCTTTTTATTATATCTTAGTTTAAACCTAGTTTCATTTGTTGTCTCAGCAATGTAAGTATCTTCTTCTCTGACTCTTTTAGTAGCTTTCTCTCCTTGATTTGTAGTTTGCAAGGTGTGACTAGTATCACCCTGTTTAACCGAATCTACCAAAGAGTTTTCTAGCCACTCAGTTTGATTGACATATTGTTCAATCTCTAGTTTTTTCTCATGAATACAAGGTGTTAGTTTGCACTTAACTCTCATTTTTCTTAGTATTCCTTGTGGATCATATTTCCATGAGAAGCTGTCTTCAAATTTGTATTCAAGTAACTGTTTGGCTGCTTCTGTTCCTGCATCACTATGATTACAAATAAAAGGTCCTACTTGATTCTTCAACTTAAATTGGGATTTCTTTTTAGCTACTAGGAAGTTGATAGAATATGAATTTAAGATTTTCCCGATGTACTCCAAGGCAAAAACTCTCATTGGCACATATTCGGGTAGTTTGTAGGGTAAAATATTAGACCCAAAAACTCTTATTTCTGTATGTTTTTCGTATAAGTACCAATCTCCAGTTCTAGTATGCTCTGATAGTTGTAGAAATTTCTTCATTTCATCACCAATTCTTGGTTGTTCTGTATTTGTCAACATGTTTATCAATGGATGAACAAAGTAATCTATAAACTCTGCATAAGTGAACTCTGTGGACTCTTTTCTGATCAAAGATGTCCAAAAGATAACTGAAAGTGGATTTCCTTCTATATCAAGCTTCTGGAGGGTTATAGGGAACTTGTCTACTTGAAAATATAAGAACATATGGAAAAGAAAGGATGTATATCTAAATACTCCTTCAGTTGGCAATTTGACAAGCTGATCATGAATATTATCAGCTATGTTTTCAGCATAATTGAAAATGACAGAAGGAGGTTGTCCTGGTGCAAAGGTAGAAAGAGAGCCTAGGATTGACTCATCTGTATGTTCATCTGTAAAGTACCCTAAGATAAATGATAACATGGATATGACATGCCTTGACCCTTCTGGAAATTTTGAAGTAGAATAAGGAGGGTTGATTTGTGGAATTTCAACATGTAAGGGCATGAATAATTGGAAAATTTGAAACCTTTTGGGAAATTCCATAACAATGTACAACTTTTTAAGAGCTTCTATTGATAAAGGAACAGCATTGGGATCAGGTTTAAGTTGTAGCATCTGGTTTATTGACTCGGCAGTAATTGTAAACAATACTTCTTTATTTGCATTTACCATTTCTCTTTGTTCAGGTGAATAATAAGTCTGACATGACCTAATAACCTCTGGGCATTGATGAGTGAGTTGAACAACATATTTGGGTAGGTTTGACTCCCAAATTTGGACTTCTTCAACCTGATCTAAGGACTTTTCAAGACTCCAGCAGTGGAGGTCTAACAGATTGAATTCTACTAGTGGGTCTGCTATTTTATAATCCACATCTGCTAAAGGTGTATGTTCAATGTCTACAAGAGGATGTTGTAGAGGATTTACAACAATTGCAGTCTTGGAAGACATGGATGGATTAGATTTTGACATTTTTTAGGCTTTCTGGATAACTGAAACCTTGTATTTGGACTTTTTTGGACTCTTCTATAAGATTAAATTATTTACATAAGTGTTTTTTATTGTAACAAAGGTTCTTTGGATAAAAATAGGCACAACTTGGTTTTTTCTTAGGTTTCAACCTTTAAATTTGGCTTTCAATTGTTCTTCAGACTCTTTTACAGGTTTATAAATAAGAAACAAGGGTTTCTTCTGCTTTTTTCAGTAAATACTGGACCGAAAATGGTTCAAATTGGGCACTGAAGGGTTGAGGCTACCTACAAAGGATTTCTGGACAAATTTTAAGTCTTATAAGGTTTGCAAAGACTGAAAATATTCAATTTTAGTTTAAAACCAGTTTACCATATTGAAATAGGGGTTTTATCAGATTTTTCACAGTGAATTTTGTTCTTTTCAAACAATTACAGGGTTTTTTTGTGGGTAAATAGGCTTTACTGGGCTTAATTCTTTCAGAAATTCCTTTCAAATGATAGACAGATTGTTTTTCTTAGGAAAATACCTATTGTGCAGGTATTAGGTCTTTCAAACAGGTTTTGAGGCATAAAACTGGCTTCTGATGGCTTTGAAGGTTTCTGAAAG
Organism: Pinus albicaulis; assembly: GCA_034641835.2. Lineage (NCBI taxonomy): Eukaryota > Viridiplantae > Streptophyta > Pinopsida > Pinales > Pinaceae > Pinus > Pinus albicaulis. The sequence goes on along the minus strand of CM076579.1, from coordinate 93,218,923 downwards.
CAAACTGGACGATTCCAGTAGTCTTTGACAGCAAATGCGAGGCTTTCTCAGGCTCTCTGGACATAAAACCAATGTATCGGCTTCTTTATTTCTCAGTCGGAAGGATAAACGCATACAAAAAATGCAGGAAAAAGAGTTAAATGGGCGCAGTATGAGGTTTATTTAACATTTTAGGTTTAAAGAGCCTGCATTTAATGGTGGTCATGTTGAAACAGAGGGTGGTTTTGGTCTTCAAAGGTGGAAAACCGAAGGTGGTTATCGTGTGGGTTTGGGTAGTAAGTGGTTTTGGTTGGATCGAATGCAATCCAGTAAGTTGTTGCCGCATGGAGGAGAGAGAAGGATGGAAAACCACCCATTTCACAGAGTTTGAAATGGGTTTAAATCACGCAGTTTAAAATTCGATATTTATTTTGGATCGTCGGATTGGAGGGCGTTAATGCGAACGGTGGGGATTAAATGGGAAATTTTCTCGGTAGTGGGGTGTGGGGCCCGAGTCTTTTATATGTTGTGGTGGGGTTAATTTTATCATTTAAAACATAGTTTTAAACGTAAAATTATGTATTTATTTGATTGGTGGAGTATGTAATAATATGGTGTATAAAACATTAACAAATGTTTAATAACCAATGGCGCGGGATATATTACATGGTAAATAAAAAATTCACATGTGTTTTAAAACCATTGGGAGCGGGATTTATATATATAATGTTTAACCTATGGGGAATGGGCGGGACTATATTTCAACACGTGCGGAATAAAACCATATGTTAACATTAAAAAATGGGTTTTTTGGGATATTTAAAATAAGGGATTTAATAAATAACGAGAAGGGTATTATAATGGATTTAATACTTTAAGTTGGACATTAATATGAAATGAGATGAAATGAATCAAAATACATAGAAATAAACTAAGTAAAGTGTAAATAGGCATTTTTAGCATAAAATTATCCCATTTTGATTTTTACACATATACTTAGGACAAAACGTATTTTGTGGGTTTTTTAGTGTTTTTGGATGAAATGAAATTAATTAAGGGGGATTTTACTTTTTCTAAGAAAAAATGTTTTTTACCTAGGAAAAGGGTTCGTATTTTTGGAAAAGGGTGAATATGCTGATGAAATGGGTTTTCATGTAGGGAATCCAATATTTTTAACCAATCAGTTATTAAGCCTTGGGTCGGTTGTTATAGGTCAATTTGGGTTCCATTCCCAATGACCTGGTTAACTGAACATCATCTCTAGGACCAATGATTAAGGGTCTATCATTCCCTATCATTTCAAGTTGTTACATGCCCTAGGACAAGAACAAGACAAATCAAGCGTGACTTTCATCAAGCAAAGGTTTCCAAGGTTCGAAGTTCATTATATAACATATGAGAGCTCACCAAAGCTGCCTCTAAAGGGATTAAGTGCGTTGAATATGCAGGTAGCCCCATGCAAGGCTGCTCTCCAAAGCACTTCCTGACATTCACAGGTGCGTTGGTCACATTGGGAGCGAAATTCTCATTGTTCCGGAATCTCCACTTGGCCAGTGCCTTCTAGAAGAGTTCACATGTGTCAAGCCTCGAATCCAAGTGTCCATTTGACATCTACATGATTGGGAACATGTCTTTCCTATTATTGGAAAGTCATTGATTGCAAAACAACCTTTAGCTCCTCTATAAATTGAGCACAGATCTGAGCGCTTGGTAAGGAAGAATTTGAGTAGAGAAATGTTAGAGGATTTTCAATTGAGAACAAGAATTGTGTAACAGCTGCTGGAGAGATTTATCCTGTGATGATGCTTAGGAATTTTTCTTTAAGGGTCACTTCAAATCAGTCACTAGGTTGTAACCTCTCCTTCTATCATCAATAAAGAGTACAGTTTGTTTTTCCCTATATGCATCTGTATTGGCTTTGATTTTCCATATTGCAAGACCTTGGTTGATGTATATGGTTTATGCTTTACTAATTTAGCTAACTAACTTGAATAGACATCTGTATTATTGCTATCTTATGTTGTTTTAGTGTTCTTTCTTGCAGGAAGAATTTCGCACAAACCGCTTGAATTTGAAGCTACAACGGAAGCGATAGAAGGAACCATTTTGAAGCGCTTGGATCATAAGTAAGCTTCTAATCTATTCTGTGTGTTTGTTCTTAGTTAGGAGAAATAGTCGTATAGTCTTTAATCTGTTGCTCTAGACTAGCACATGTCTAGGGAAGTGTGTTTTATCTGTAATTCACAATTCTGGCCCAACAAATTGGCGACTCCATTGGGGAGAATTTCTCTTAGTTCTAGGTGTTTAAGCCTTTGATTTTCTCTATTTACCCACCCAGTAGTTGTTACTCATAAAGATTAAAATTTTTAAAAGCTAAATTTGCAAAAGGAGTGTGTTGAACAGTAGTATTGTTCCTTATACATTGTGCCCAATGCACCATTCGACAGGACACAGTGCTTTGCATAGCAATGTCTCCCTTTCAGGCCTACATTACAGAGCATTGTCTCCCCTTGGAGATTGCGTTGCCTCTTGAAACCATCCAGATTCGCTTGAATTTTCCTTTGCAATTTGATTCAGTTTGTTTTATGTTGTGTTTTGGAAAGTTTGGTCCTCATATTGACCAGTGAATCTATATACTTCTTGCTCCTTTGAATGAAAAATTTTTCAATGTTTGTTTAAAACATTTTTCTTTATCATTGACAAGTCGATTTCAAAGTATTTTTCATTGTCGCATTAAATATCTTTTGTTTTTGAAATAGAAAATTGTTGTAAGTTCTTCATTTCCTTGATAGGAAAAATTGTTGTTAAAATCCTCATTTTTCCTTCAAAAGAGGAATTGTTATTTGTATTATTCATTTCTAGAAAGTAAAAATAATTAGAATTGTTGATTTAGTGCACTTAGTTTCTTTTCTGCATTCATAACATTAAATAAACTGAAAAGAAAAACTTGCATTTGCATGTATAATTTTGTGTGTTTTGCAAAAGGAACAATTAGGAAATCTGCATTTAGTTTGTGCTCATTGATTTTTTTGCTCACAAATTGTTTGCTATTTCCCCTTAGTAGCTAGGTTTTTCATTGAAGAAACTGAAAGTGAAATATTGTTCATCATTCTTAGTTTTCATTTTAGGAGTTTCCTAAACATCATCGTGGTGAACCTTTGAAAGCCAAATTGTTAAGCAAGATCAACATAAAATTAATCTCAATTTACCTAACAAATCATTGGAACCATAATGACAACATTTAGAAGGTCTAGGCTAGAGACGTGTTTCGGCGTCATAAAATATAGCAGCTGTCGTTAACTTGTCTGCGATACATTCCGAGTGTGATACCTCACTCCACGTACGTAAGTATATCATAGCTCATCCACGTACTTTCGGGTATATCGGGCAGTGTTATAGTACGATAAGTATAAAGGGGTGCTCTCACTGTGAAATTTCACATCAGACGGTGCTAATACAGACTTGGGCCTCCATGTACCTTTGGGTATATTTGGGAGGACAAATTTTAGGTGCTATCCATCCATAGTGAACCAAGTTGACCACCTTGTAAATTGTGATACACCGAACATAGCATTCGAGGAGATTACCTGCCCGTACTTCTTGGTTTGCCAGGAGGTATTCTGCAGTTCATAGTTTCTTGGTAAACCCTTTTTCCTAGCATTACCCTTTTATTTTGTTTTTTTTTTTTTGGTTAAAATAAATCAGTAATCATGGAAGAACAAAATCCTTTTCCCCGTCGTTCATGTAGATTAGCTTTAAAACCACCTTTACCACCAGAACTAGAAGTTACTTCTGGTAGGCAAAGGCGATCACGAATTGCCGAATCAAGTATAATTCATGCCTCTGGTGAAACATCATTTTCCAAAAAACCAGAGTTAGCTCACGTTGTTTCTACACATCACGGTTCGTCTACTATTGTCAAAACAGAGTCTTCACAGCTACCTATGGTCATGATCCATCCAATCAGTGAGACCATACCTCCTGGACCCGACGTTTTTCAACCACAAATTGATCCAGATCCTGTCTCTTCTTTTCCAGAACATCTGAATCTAAAAGTCGAACAATCAGAATTTGTTCCTACCTTGGTCATCCCACAAATTTTTGTAGCCATTGAAACTCCTATATCACACATTCAACCACCTGAAATATACTTTGGGCCTGATGCTGAAATACTTCCACCTAGTTTAATTTCGATTGAAGAAATCCAACAAGACGATACACCTTTAACTCCAACCCATTTTGGGGGGGACCTTTACCTGTACAAGTATTTTCCTCAATCATTTACATCTGCTTTTGTTGATCCTGTTCCCATTCAATCTCACGTCGATTTTAAAGGGTATACATTTGGTCAAACAACCATTTCTGAACCAACATCTTCGGTTGGGCCTGCTGTTCCAATTATGTTAGCCCATGCCCTCGCTACCCCGCCGATGTTCACAACATCACCATAGTCATATTTTCATGGTGGCCCTATGGTCCCATCAAGTTACAAATCATTATCTAGCACTTTCTCTAGTGCATCTTCAAGACCATGGTCTTTACCAATGTCATCATCTGGTATTTTAATTGGTAATCCTATTGTTAGTACTAAACGTCTTGCTTCATTATATACATCATTAGGGCAATATCAAGATGGTCCTTCTGGGTCAATTCCTTCAAGTACCATATCAACTGGACTCCCAGCATTAGGAGAACAATATTTTCTGTCTTATTATCCTCCTCATGTTGGGGGGGAACATTTGGTCACCCAATATGACAGTACTCCGTCACTTTTTGGTAAATATAACATTGACAAGAATGTTTGTCAATGGCAGCCCACTCTGCCTATCCAACCACAAACAGTTGTACATTCGTATCAACAAGTTAAATCTGTTACATCCACTTCATTACTGCTTGTCAATACATCCATACCCCTGTTACATAATCAAAATGTTGTGCATCAACCTTATCAAACGGGTCCTTCAACTCAATACCATCAAGTATTGGGTCCACAGACTCCAAATCCTTTGGTTAATTTACAACAACCTGTATCAGGATTCATTTATTCACAAGTTGGTCTACCATTTTATGGGATGTCACAACCGCAACCTGGTTATACATATCAACCAAATCCAAGTTATCCTAACTTGGGTTATAACAATGGTGGGTAGACCCCTTGGCAACCTCAGGAGCAATTGCCTCAAACTTTATTTCAACAAGTATCATATCTAGGTTTTGGTCAACAGAATACTCAAGTGTTTGCTATGAAAAACAACCCCTATCTGGGTTACCAGTAGCAGATCCCTTATGTTGGTCCTCAAAGGCCTATTGCTCAAGAAATTCCATCTTACCCTAGTTATGCTCAACCTGACCTTAATAGACAATTTCCTTTTGTTGCAACTTTAGAATACCATATTTAAATCAGTTGACCAATGATCTTATTAATTATGCTCCTTGGTGGCCGATGATACCTCATAAATTACCCTCAGATATTCCTAAGTTCAATGGAAACCCTGGAGAATATCCATCGACTCATGTCATGACTAATCATTTATGGTGTTCATCAAACTCCCTAAATGATGATTTTGTTTGACTACATATTTTCCAGCGTACGCTCACAGGTCCGGCTGCAAAATGGTTAATTGAGTTACCTAGAGCTTCTTTTGACAATTTCACTGCCCTAGCTACTGCTGTTTTGACCCATTTCCAATTACCTATCAGATATGAAACAGGAACGAAACTCTTGACCAATTTCAAACAGACTAATGCTACTCACATTTCTGATCAAATTCTTGAGTGGCGTCGTCGTTGATGAATGGTTAAGACATTTTTTCTGAATCAACTCCTTGTTGAATGGTTCATTAAGTCCCTGTTACCATCTATAACTGAGGATGTGGCTAAGGGTGGTGTCTTCACAGAATAGCAAGTTATTTCTTGTGCCCAATATTTAGACTTTATTTACACTTATTTTGGCATGCTCTATGAAAAAATTCCTAATGCGCCGACATCTAATTTCAATGTTCCTCCTCAAATAAAGGAATCTCATGCCAGAGACGGCTTGATAGGCACTACAAGCACACACCACAATACTGCATCTAATCCTGCTCTTACTTCCAAAATTAATGTTGTGTCATTTGACAAAGGCAAAGGTGACAAGCAACCAGGAAGTAAGAAAAAGGGGAAATCAAAGAAAAAGCAAACTTCTAACCCACAGGAAAGATCATCTGATCAATTGTCTGGACCTAGGAAACCTTGTTATCCATGCATAATCTATAACGAGGAACACTTTTTTAGGGATTTTCCTCACCGTGTTGAAGTCTCAAAAATCATCAAGTCTTCTCATGCGTCAGCTGTGTCGACAGACCCATTTCCAAATCCGGACACTAATTTGGTTGCTACAGATCCAACTCCTAGTTCCCAAGTGTTGATGTTATCCGCTACAAAACCTTCAATAGATATTTTGGTGTCAATGCGTAATAAATATTATGGTAGTCAGGCCACTGATCAACATACTACCTCGACTATGAATCTGTCTACGGAATCAGTACTGCCTACTGTTATTCCTGAATTGAAAATCAAGCCACCAAAGGGAGTAATTCATAAATCGACATATAATCCTCGAGCAAGAGCTGCACAAAATTATAATATAGTTGAAGGTTTGGCTCAATCCCCTTCAACTATGTCTGCTCTTGAGGTATTACAAATTTTTCCCTCACAAAAACAGGCTTTTTTGTCAACCATTGGTGGAATTGATCTGACTGATTCTTATCTTGTCGTATTTAATCATATGAGCTATGTGCCACAACTACCAACAGAATTACCATTCTCCATACAAGTAAATGTTCTCAATCACCTTGGTCATCGCACTATTACTGATGAGGGAGCATCTACATGTATTATGTCTTTAAATTGTTGGAATTCACTTGGCTCGCCACGCTTATCACAATCATCAACGACGTTGAAGGCTTTCAATGGAAGAACATATAAACCTTGTGGTACTATCAATAAACTGCATGTTGAACTAGGGGGAAAAACAGTGAATGTTGATGTCGAGTTCTGTTGAGCATCAAAGATGTCCTTTCCCTTTACCAAATTTCACTTCATTTCCTTTGTCCCTTATCAATTACAGGCTTAAATGGTCAATAGGATTGGTTAAAGACACTTTAGGAATGTATACAATGACTGAATTTCTATATTTTCATGGTTTTGTTGTTGTAGTAATTTTTTACTAGACTCAGCTACAGAATGCAACCATTCTGTAGCTAGTCGGATATTCCGCAGCTATCTTCATGTTCTCATAGGTTACAGGTGTCACTTCAGAGAAAAACGCATATGGTTGAATTCCACAACGCTCCCACATCATTTATTGCTTTCTACGAAGTCTGAGCAAGAATCTACAGGTGGTTATGCACATGGAAGAGATCAAAGCTAAGAAGCAGATTCCTACCAGGACAGGGAATCTACAGATGTCTCCAGCAAAGTATGAGGCTTCCATAAGAGTTCTAATTTGATTTTGATTGAAAAAGACACTTGTTCTTGTTTATTCTCAAGGGTAGTTATGTATTTCTTTTATAAGAATGACTCGGGAGACTGAGGGACAATTAGCTAGATTGATGTTTTGTTGCTAGATCTCAAAAGACCGTAATACTCTGTTTTTGAAATACTTTTCCTTTAATGAAATAAGCACCGCTTTATTGCAAGATCTGAGGAAATCTTGAGGATATTTGTATGCTAATCTGGTGGTAGAGGGCCCCTACTTCCCGAGAAGCTTTGTGCACATTGTTTAGATAAGTAACTTTAGCCTTGTTGCATTCCTAGTTTAAGCAATTTTCTGAACTTTGTGTTTTATACTCACTTGCATTAGATGCTACAGTCTAGTCTTGTTCTTACGAATTATTCCAAAATATCACTAATATTGAATGAGATATAACTGTAGTATTTTAGGAATTAGTTTCCTTTTTCTGAACTTTACGTTTTTGTGCTCAATTACATCAATTTTTACAGCTAGACTTGTTCTTCCGAATTGTTCCAAAATGTCACTAATACTGAATGAGATGGGGCTGTAATATTTTAGAGATTATTTGCATTATAGTGTAGTTGTAATACTCCGGAGATTAATGGTGCACTAGTTCAATTTCTATTCACTGTATTTCAAGTTATATTAATGGCACTGTAGTTCAGTTTCTATTCACTATATTTCAAGTTAGGATAATGGCATTCTAGTACAGTTGTGGTCACTGTATTTCAAGTTTGAATGATTGCATTCTAGTTCAGCTTTATCCATTGTATTTTTAGTTTTATTAGTCAGTTGTATGCTAGTTTTGTTCCATTAGACTTCAAGGCCTTCATTATTTACAAACTACTCTTGTTATTAATCTCTTCCAACACATCATCATATGGATAGGAATTAGTGATATCAGTTCAAGGCCTTGACTGTTCTGCAATCTCTTACAATTTTACAAATAGCCTTTTCCAAAACTATTCCAAAAGATTTCTAACTTTCGAATGAGGCTTAGTAGTGACAATTTAAGTTGTAGAATGGATTAATTTTAGTGTCATAGGTTAATTTAGAGTAGATTTCCTTACTATGCTACAAATAATATTTTCCAATTGTTTTCCAATAAATTTCTAACCATGGATGAGATTTTTGTGATATTGTAAGTTGTTGTTTACTTAGAAAAACCTTATTGCATTAAACTTATCCTTTTCTCAAGATATTCCAACATATTTCTAATGAATGAATGGGACTGATTTCATGTTATGAGTTATTTAGTTCTTGCTATGAGTTATTTTTCTTGTAAAAGTATTGCATTTTCTGTTCTCAAGTGTCATACATAATTTAGAATAGGTTTTGCTCTGTTTTAGTGTGACCAACAACTTCTCTTTGCCAAAACTTAGTTCTTTTCCTCTTAGAATAAAAACACAAAACCAAAAACATTGGAAAAACACTTAACACAACATAGTTAGAAACAAATACCTAGGCACATATAGTGCACTTCACTTCAACAGTTTACTAGCCCTGGTTCACAATTTATGACCTCAATTTAGGAACACTAAGTTGAGCAGACATTTTGGCATCATTTCCAGGGAAGTGTAACTAGGTAGCCTTGTTTCTTACCTCCTAAAAACAATGATATGCGTAGAGAAAGAGACTCAAGGGGTAGATTCATAAGAAGCAAAAGCTTGATTCCTAGAACACCACTTGTTTCACCAAGACCAAGAGCCAGCACACCTTCAACTCAAACCCACATTCCATCCTTTACTGATCCTAGACTTCCAGAGGACTTAAGATCATATATTCCATTAGAAATACCTTCCACTTTATCCACTGAACCTGTCTTAGAAGAAGATTCTGAGACCCCTGCTGGGGACATAAATTTTTCAACTTCTACAGAAGAATCAACTATGGCAAAAGAAGGGGGAGGAGGAGTTTTTAATGGAGAACACACACTATTTGGAGGGGGTAGAGGTAGAGGTAGAGGTGCAGAAGGAGAAGGAGGCAGAGGAAGAGGTAGAAGAGAAATGGGAATCTCTTTTGGGTTTCCTATAGTAGATGAAGAAACCAATGCAAGTATGAAAAACATTTCACCCTCTGTCCTTCCAAAATTTTATGGACTTAAAACTGAAGATATTGAAGCCTTCCTATTTGAATTTTAAGTCCTATGTAGAACCTATGACTACTTACAAGATGCTCAAAAACTTAAACTATTCCCTTCAACATTGAAAGGAACAGCATTAAAATGGTTTATGAGTTTGATCAATAGTTCTATTAGGACATGGGAAGACATGAAACAAGCATTTCTAGAGAGTTATTTGGATTACTGTATGCCAGTCAACCATAAGGAAGAATTTTTTAAAATGTTACAAAAAGAGGATGAAAATTTGGAAGATTTGTTGGAGAGGTTTAACTATAACATCAAGAGGGAAAAAATGGAAAACTTAGATCAAGACACTTTGAAAGCTCTCTTATTGAAGACAATTAGGGATGAATGGTTAGATATCCTTAACATGATGGGAAAATGGGATATATCTCAACTCAAATTACCTGAAATAGTTGAATTATGTATCAACCTTTCAAGAGGGAAATCTAAAACTATAAAAGGACCAAGAGACCCTGCTCTTGCAAGGGCAAGTAAATCTTCTTCTGGGACAGTAAGTAGGGAATAAATAGGACATATGCTTGATGAATTCAAATCTGATATCTTGGGGAATCTTAGTGAACAAATAGACACCCTTAAGTTACAAAACAAGCAAAAAACTGAATCTGATGCCTTAGCAATATTTTGTCCCAAATGTAGAAAGAAGCATGCCCTGAGAGAGTGCCCTTTGGATGCAAAAGTAGTAGAGACCTGTGTAATTTGTTCAGAAAAACATGAGACCAAGAGCTGTCCTTCACTTCCTGGTCTTAAAGCTGTCTTTCAAGAAGAAACTCCTACAAATTCCACAGAATCTCTCAATTTTGTCTCTAGGAGACCTTGACAAGGACCTCAAACACAAGGATTCCATGATCAACTGTATAATCAACCCCTACCAAATTGGAATTCTTGGCAGCAACCTTGGCCCCAATTTCAAAATCAATCTCAAACTTGGGCACAAGGAGCACAAAATCCCTATGGAAGATACTCTCAGTACCATCAGTATCCACCACCCTATCCACCATATTCACATTTCCCTCATCAACAAAACTTTCAAAAAAATCCTCAAAATCCACAACATCACAATCAGCTACTTCCATTACCATTTCCTCAGAAAACAAATCAGTTTCCTTCCCAACCTATACCAAACCCCAACAATAAAAATCCTCAGAACACATACATGATAGAAGGCCAACAGTTTCTAACTTATTTGATCACTCCTTTAGACCTTAGTGATGTTCAACTTAGGTCTGGAATAATACTTGAAAATAGGAAACCTTCTGTAATCATACAAGAGCAAGACAATTCTGAGGAAGATTCTCTACAGATAAATAAAAGTCTTGAAGAGAACACATCTTTCCAAGACCCAAACATTGAAAAATAAAAACAAAAAGAACCAATAATTTCAACTCCTATATTAGAGCAGCCATCAACATCCACTTCTACACCTCGCTTTCCAAAAAGATTAAAAATTGATAAGGGTGTAGAAAAACAAATTATGGTGCCTAATTATGATTTCCTGGATGAGCTGAGAAATGTTTGTATTAAGATCCCATTATTGCAAGCTATCAAGGAAATTCCAATCTTAGCAAAGACAATAAAGGAGTCGAGCATGAAGAAAACAGGAAAAAGAATAAGAGAGATAAAGAAAATTCAACTGGCAGGAAAAATAGCAAATATCATGATGGGTAAGATTGCTATTCCAAAGTATCTAGACCCAGGAAATCCAGTTGTTAAAATACACATCAATGGAACTGAAATTCAAAACACACTTATTGATTTAGGAGCAGCAATCAATATCATGAGTAGACAAATCATGGATAAACTGAAACTTCCTAATCTTCTTTTTACACCCACATTATTACAATTAGCAGACAGATCTGTGATCAAACCTAATGGTGTAATAGAAGACATTCCATTGTCCCTAGATTCTTGGGAGTATCCTGTGGATTTTATGATCCTAACTCCTAATAATAATCTAGGAGGTCATCCTATTATATTAGGAAGACCTTGGTTAGCTACAACTGATGCTTTCATTAGTTGTAGATCTGGTGATATGTACATCTCTGATAGTAGTTCAACCAAGAAATTTACCTTGTATCCTCCAGCAAAAACAATTACAGAATTGGATGATACTCAATGGATAGAGGATGAAGAAGACTTACAACCTCTCTTCACAATTTCAGAAATTAGTGAAGATAGCCAGATTCTGAATACCTTAGAAAAGTTTGAATCCTCTTCGGAATATAAACATGAACAATTTCAAGAAGAATCCAACATTGAGTTTTTATCATCAAGATAGATGTCTCTCTATTCCATGGATAAATTTGGCAGCTTTACAATTGAGATATTTCCAGGAAAAACTTTAAACATAAACAAAAACCTAGAGAAATCTCAACAAGCAGAGCTAGTCAAGATATTACAGAGACATTCTTCTGCATATGCATGGGAGTACACTGATATGAAAGGGATAAGCCCCAAGACTTTCACTCATCACATCTATATAGAGGAAAATTGTAAACCAATCAGACAACCTCAAAGACGGATGAATCCAAATCTTAGGGAAATTGTTAAAGAAGAATTGTAGAAATTGTTAAATGTCAACTTTATCTATCCCATTTCAGATAGTCAGTGGGTTTCTCCTTTGGTAATTGTGCCAAAGAAAAATGGTAAATGGAGGGTATGTATTGACTACCGAGAATTAAACAAAGCTACTCTTAAAGATCATTTTCCCTACCTTTCATAGATCAGGTGTTAGATACATTAGCTGGCAAAAAGTACTTCTCATTTTTAGATGGGTTTAGTGGTTATAACCAAATTCAAGTAGCACTTGAAGATCAAGACAAAACCACATTTACCTGTCCTTGGGGTACCTATGCTTACCGAGTATTGCCATTTTGACTATGCAATGCACCTGCAACATTTCAAAGGGCAGTACTAGGAATCTTTTCAGATCTAATACATGATTGTGTAGAGGTATATATGGATGATTTCACAGTCTATGGAAACACATTTGAAGAAGCCTTAGTAAACTTGGAAAAAGTTTTAAAGAGATGTAAAGAAGCAAATCTTTCACTAAGTCATGAGAAGTGTTTTATGATGTTTACTGAAGGAATTTTTTTAGGACATCACATTTCAGGGGATGGGATTAGAGTTGATGAGTGAAAATTTGAAGTCATCTCTAACTTATCTATTCCAAGTTGTCAAAAATATGTTAGGAGTTTTCTCAGATTTACAGGATATTATCAAAGGTTTATAGAAAAATTCACCAAGATAGCATCTCCACTTTTCAAATTACTTACCAAGGACTGTGAATTCAAGTGGAATCCTGATTGCCAGTTAGCCTTTGAGACCCTGAAAAAAAAAATATCTGAAGCACCTATTTTAAGGGGCCCTAACTGGAAGTTACCTTTTTATATTTCAACAGATGCCTCAAATAGAGCTCTAGGAGTAGTATTGGGACAAAAATACCTGATTCCTTATGCCATCTATTATACAAGTAAAAATTTGACTCCTTCAGAGTTAAATTATACTGTAACTGAAAAAGAGTTTTTAGTTGTTGTTCATGCCATAAACAAATTCAGACACTATATAATAGGCTATGAAACTTTTGTTCACATAGATCACTCTGCAATTAGATATCTAATGAACAAATCAATTACTAATGGCAGAGTCATAAGATGGTTATTGCTCTTACAAGAATTCAACATTACCATTCTAGATAGGCCTGGAAAACAAAACACAGTAGTTGATTTCCTATCTAGACTTCGAAACATCAAAGACAATACCCCAGTTGAAGATCAATTCCCTAATGAATATCTTTTTGTAATTTCTACTCAAACTCCTTGGTTTGCTGAAATTGCTAATTATTTAGTTTCAGGGAAATTTCCTTCAATAATGAATGCAAGAGACAAAAGAAAGATCATTTATGACAGTGCAAAATATTCATGGGTTTCTAATGAGTTATACAAAACAGGTCCATATTTTATCATTAGGAGATGTGTTCGGGAAGATGAGATGCCTGACATCGTCAAGGCATGTCATGATGAACCTTGTAGCGGACACTTTGTTGATAAAAGGACAGCTTATAAGATCCTTCATTTAGGATATTATTGGCCATCCCTTTTTAAAGATGCTAAAAAGTATGTCAAAAGTTGTGACAGTTGCCAAAGGATAGGGAAACCTTCTCCTTCAGGTGAGATGCCATTGTAGCCTCAGGTACATATTGAACCTTTTGAAAAATGGGCTTTAGATTTTGTAGGACCTATTAGTCCTCCATCAAGACAAAAGAAATATATATTAGTTTGCACTGATTATGTTACCAAATGGGTAGAGGCCAAGCCATTACTTTCTGCTACTGAAGCATCTGTAGTTAATTTTCTTTTTGAGGATATTTTTACTCGTTTTGGTGTCCTAAGGGAAATTGTTACAGATCAAGGAGCTCAATTTACATCAAAGCTAGTGGAACAAATGATGGAGAGGTACAAAATCAGACACATAAAATCTACTCCCTATCATCCACAAGCAAATGGTCAAGTGGAATCTACTAATAAGGTCATTGAAGGGATCCTAACGAAGACTGTTCATTTGCATAGAATAGATTGGGCAGATAGGCTTCCTGAAGCTTTGTGGGCCTATAGAACTACATGGAGAAGAACAACATGCCATACTCCTTATGAACTTGTTTATGGAAAGCAAGTTTTGTTTCCCATAGAGTTCCAGATTCAAACTTTCAAAATGGCAGTTCAGCTAGGACTTGATCTAACAGAGGCACAAAAGCACAGATTGGAGCAGATTAATGAATTGGATGAGATCATACAAGATGCAGTTCAAAAAACAAGTATAGTCCAATAGCAAAGGACTAGATGGCATGATAAGTACATCAAGGAAAATAAGTTCAAAGAAGGTGACTGGGCTCTCTTGTTTGATTCAAAGTTCAAAGATTTTCAAGGTAAATTCCAAACACATTGGCTTGGGCCATATGAAATTATGAATTTTTTTGACAATGGAGCAATAAAAATCAAGACAATAGATGAAGAGAAGGTCACTTTTCTTGTAAATGGTCATAGATTGAAGTTGTATCATAAGCCACTTTCAAGAGAAGAATTTGTCAAGAGATTCCAGGAAAACAGTGATGTGAAGTTAATGAAGAAGAATTTTTCTTCTTCATCAACTTAGTTGAATTTTCTGAATTCAAAAAGCATAAAAATAATAATAATAATAATAATAAACATGAGAACTAATCACTGATTAGCATGTTTATACAGAAAAGATAAAGTGAAAATCAGAATCCTTTCTAACACTTTAGCTTTTCAAATTTGTTATTTTCATATGACGACTATCCACAAAATCATGATCTCACTCCTTTGATGTCTCACTTCATTCATATTTCATTCATTCCATTCCATTCATATTTCATTCACTCCACTCATCCATACTTCATTCACTCCATTCCATGGTCCACTTCATTTTCATCTCATGTTTTTAAAATTTGATCTGCTATAGCAATTGAATATTACAAATCATAAGTTAGAGACCACTTTTCATATTTCACTCCACTTTACATTTATAATCCATTTCATTCCATTACATTTCACTTCACTCATGCTCCATTAAACCATGTTCATGATCCATTCTAATTCACTTCATACAGCAATCCATTCCATGTCTCAAAGCTTCTATAGGTATATAACGTTCCGGACGTGCGTCGACTAGATATTAAATGGGATATCCTGAAGGAAATTATCTGACAACCACTTGTTCAGCAACAAATTGACCACGGAAACCTATGTCAACAAGAAAAATCAAAGGGATTATGAAGACTGAAGAATCAATTATTTTCAAAGGAGTACAAAGCATATCAAAACCACAAAAAATTAAAGGAAAGGAAAAGGTAAAGTTGTGAAATTATTATGATGACGAATATAGAAATTTATATTATAGTTAAGTCATGTGTGATTAAAAAAGTTGTTTTGATTATTCATGTTGGTCATGCCTATTAAACCTATCATAGCTTTTGGACAAAATCCCTTTCATTCCACCATTTCCAAATCATCATTTAAAACTTAACGGTTAGGCGTCTTAGTGACCTGTTAGGCGGTCCAATCACTAACCAAAGTATTTAGTGATGATTTTTTAATTTCCCACGAGATGTTTCTACGGTATTTTCTACCATGATGGCTCTCAAACTCATTAATTCATGTGAATCACCCTCACCATATTTTACTCATTCTATAACCTCTTCATGTCATCATGCAGCAGCTAATTCCTCTTTGCATAAACGAGAGAAAGGCACCTTTGGAGTAAAACGGCTCTTTCCATGACAATTTTCACCATGAATAGAAGAGCGATAAATTGAAAGGTTGAGAAGAGAAGCCATGGGTCTCATAGTAAAATTAGAACCAGTCGGAACCAAATATGAAGGGTTACCCACAGATTAGAGAAATGCTACAACGGGTTGGGTGGTTACGAGTTTTGGAAAAATTCAATGGTTTTCATAAAGAGGTAACTAAGACATTTGCACGGTCACTTGATAGGCCGAGAGGTTGGGAAATGGGAGATTTTAAATTCGTAATACAGAATCTTTCATTGCGAGGAAACGTGAGGGTACCCGAGAAGGTGAACGTTGGTTCAAAAATAGGGAATTTCATAGTAGGCATGAAGCAAATGCCCAAAAACCCACGGTATGGATATTTCCATTTTTAAGAAAGGGCATTCCTAGCTCGACCTTTGAAGAATAGCGTGGAATATATTTGCTCATTTTCAAAAATTTGCATAACTTGTGGGGGAAGGTTTGGTACCCTCTATTTTTATCGTATTCGGTTAAAGATGCATTTCTTAGATGAAGAAATCAATTTACCTTTTCCTACTTCATAGTACGAAGAGAATGGCCTCTAATGTTCAAAAGAGGTTCAATTCCCTCGAAACCACTTTGTATACCATGGCATAATTAAAATCCTAATTGAACATCATTTGAAAGGTGGGAGACAGGCGGGATGAGTTTCTAGTAAGGAATCACTTTGAAGAACGAGGAATCTCCATGCGAAGGAAAACTTATAAGAAGAAGCGAGAAGGAAAAATTTCCAAATGCAGTGAAACTAAAAAAGCTGATAAGTCCATACAAGAGAAGAAGTGAGAGATAATTTCGAAGAAATTGGGCGAAATTAAGAAATAGATTAAAAATGAGAAGATGATGAAGGTATGCCAAGGAGAGAGTGAAGGACCATCTCAGCAGAGACGAAGCCACGGACTTGGGGGTATATTGAAGAAAACGAGGGGATTAAGCAAAGAATCATAAACATTGAGGATGAAAGGAGACACAGCTGCTAGATCACACGAGACCCGATATGAAGAGGATCTTTATGAAGAAACTCCAGAGATAGACCCGACACATAACAAATCTATAATTATGTTGAGTCATTGGAAAAGAGAGCCTCAAAAAGTAGAGGAAGAACTCCTAGCCCATCGAATACGCAATTGATGTACTAGAGAAGAGACAAACATGAGTTATAAGTACTCAATAGGCACATAAAGAATGAAAATGAAATTTTTGAGGGAGAAGGTTAAATTTCGAAAAGTGATATGAATCTAAATATCTCTGCACCAAATGGAAAAGTTGTACAAGGCTAGTGAGAAATTGAAGAAGAAAAAACAAAAATTTGAAGCGGGGGCACTTATAAATTTGAGATTCAAGTTGGTCATAGAAACCTAGGAGGCCATTGAATATCAAGCAAAGCGAAGAAGGAGCTTGGATGTCTGGCGGTCTCGAGAATACATGAATTGATTGCATGAGGACATGCAAAGACTTTGCGATTAGAGGGTATGTTGAGCCCCAAAGATGTCCTTTTCTTTCACCCAATTTCACATCATTTCCTTTTGTCCCTTATCAATTACGGAGCTTAAATGATCAATAGGATTAATTAAAATCACTTTAGGAATGTATACGATGACTAAATTGCTATATTTTCATGGTTTTGTTGTTGTAGTAATTTTGACTAGACTCGGCTACGAGAATGCGGCCATTCGCTTCAGCTAGTCACCTATTCCCATGACTATCTTCATGTTCTCATAGGTTACGGTGTCACTTCAAATAAGAACGCATATGGTTGAATTCCAAAACACTTCCCCATCATCTCTTGCTCTCTCACAGTACGAGCAGAATCTATGAGTGGTTATGCATGTGGAAGAGATCAAAACTAAGAAAACGATTCCTACCCGAATGAGGGACTCTACGGTCTCTCCCGGCAAGATTACGAAACTTCCATGGAAGTTGTAATTTGATTTTTAATTGGGAAAGACACTTATCTATTTCCTCTCAAGGGCGATTATGTATTTCTTTTATAAGAATGACTTTCTGGGGAAATAGAGATATAGCTAGCTAGATTGATGTTTTGTTGTTAGATGTAAAAGTGCATAATACTATGACTAGAAGAATTTTTCTATTTTAATAAAATACATTCAACTTCATTACATGATCTAACGCAATCTTGGGGAGATTTGTGTGCTAATCGTTGGTAGAGGGCCCCTAATGCAAAGCTGTGCATATTGTTTAGATAAGTAACTGGCCTTGTTTCATTTAGTTCATTAGTTTTCTGAATTTTTATGTTTTATGTCATTTACATTAAATGTTACACCTAGTCTTGTTCTTACGAATTACTCCAAAATATCACTAACCTTTGAATGAGACATATTTGCTTGTGGTGTTTTAGAGGTCTAGTTGCATTTTCTAAACTTCATATTTTTGTGCTCATGACATCAATTTTTATAGCCATTATTGCTCTTATGAATTGTTCCAAAATATCACCTGCCAGAATAGAGACAGAGCTATAGTATTTCGGTGACTAGTTTCCACTTTAGTTTAGTTGTTAAAAATTTGGAGGTTAACGGCACTCTAGTTCAATTACATTCCTTGTATTTCAAGTTTGATTGGTTGCACTCTTGTTGAGTTTGTTTAATGTATTTCCAGTTTCATTTAGTTAGTTGTATGTAGTTTTGTTATTAGACTTCAGGTATACATTATTTACAAAGTACTCTTGTTATTAATCTCTGTTTAACCTTACATCTGTACCATATGGACGCACAAATTAGTGATATTAGTTCAAGGCCTTGAGCATTATGTAATCTCTTATAATTTTACAAATAGCCTTTTTTCCAAAACTATTCCAAAAGATTTCTAACTTTCGAATGAGGCTTTAGTAGTGACAATTTGAGTTGCGGAATGAATATTTCGTATCATAGGATTTAAATTTAGAATAGAGTCACTCACTATATTTGCGGAGACTATCTTTTCCAAATGTGTTCCAACAAATTTCTAGCCATGGATGGGATTTTCTGTGATATTGTAGATTTTTGTTTACTTAGAAGAACCTCATTGCATTAAACTTATCCTTTTCTCATTGTTCAACATATTTCTAATGAATGAATTGGAATGAGTTCCTGTTATGAGTTATTGAATTCATGTTATGAGTTACTTTTCTTGTTAAAGTTTTTCATTTTCTATTCTCCAAGTGCCATACATAGTTTAGAATAGGTTTTTCTGTTTTAGTGTGACCAACAACTTCTTACTGTATGTAGTTCTTTTTCACTCTTGAGAATAAAAACACAAAACCAAAAACATTGGAAAAACAATAAACACAACGTAGTGAGAAACGAGATACCTAGGCACATATAGTGCACTTCACTTCAATAGTTTACTAACCACAGTTTGACAATTTATGACATCAATTTAGGAACACTAAGTTGAGCGAGACATGCACTTCGCCCTTTCATGGGAAAGAACGTTTTTGCGGTGGTGACAACGATGCATATCATTTTTGCGTGCATAGTCTTCAAAGCGCATCTTCATCCTGCGAACGCGGATTAATCATTAAGTATTCAACTACGGGCTTCAACCCCTTTAATCCCTTACGTCTTGTGGTCGTGCATTGTGATGGCCTCTGTGTTGAACCATAGTGTGTTGTGATTGTGGAACTCGGAATTACTGGATTTGTCACCACATGTGACCTGCCACAGTGAAATAAACAAATTATAAAAACCGAGAATTGGCGAAAAGAAATGTTGTGGAGGCCTGGAGGACGAGGTGGCGTAGCTATGGAAACGATGGTACATTGGGAAAACGAGGTGAAAAATGCGGTAAAATGGAGGTTTGGTGGAGAAATGCATGCGAACGTTCGTCCAAGCGGGATGGCGATGATCGATGGTGGAGGGTTAAATATGTAGGCGAGGTGATATGATGTTAATGCAAAGCAAAGTTTTGGTTGTTTGAATCGAACTACAAATTAAATGCACGTAAAACATGTGAAATGGGTTTGATGGTGGGACCTTATATCATGGGAAAAGGGAGATTCGTGTTCCAGGACCGTCGGATCTCGGGGAGAGATTAACGAGGGCTGTGATCACATCAAAGGGTCACAAGGTGATTGATTGTGGGCAGAGGGTCCTATTTCATGGATTTGTCTCCACGACTTCTTTGGGCACGATCACCGTACGATGAGCCAACCTTAGATCGGACGACGTGTATGTCGATATCGCGTCGGGTCATAGTCATTTAACGCTGGGGAGGAAAGCTTTTCAAAAACAACTTGAAGCCACGTGTCGACATGTGGCATTGATCGCGATCAAATGAGAAAACAACAGCCCTTCCAAAGGCCGGTGCGGTCAGGAAACCGCCGGTTTTGTGCATAGTGGCCGACGCGAGGACCCATAGAAGCGATTGATTTGTGGGGCATTGATGCGGATGGATCGACGATTGATATGTGATCGAGAGGGTGAAAGGGGGAATGCGAGCAGTGGGGCTTGTGATGTCCATTGGATTAACGGGAAATCGATGGCGAAGCACTCCCGAGACCAATAGAACAAAAGCGTCATTGTTGTTAGCTCCACGTAATCGGCAAATTGGAAAAGTACGTCTCGGGGAAGAAGATCATTTCAACCAACTTTGGGATTCTAGGATCTAGCCCTCTTTAGATACGGAGAGGGATCTCTCAATCGGTGCAAAGATGGATTTGTCTTTGAAGTTTGGGGTAATGATATTGAGCTAGTTATGAAGGCCAAGGGTTTCGTTTGTTTTTGGATGATTGAGCATGATTATTATTTTGAGGAGAAAGTTCTAATAGAAAAAGTTTCATGGTGAGAATTTTCAAGTGAATAGAACAAGCTTGTGGCTAAAAGGATAGATATAACAACGGATTTTTAGTCCATTGGGCTATGGAGTCATAACAAGGCTTTAATTGAGCAACAACATCAAGAGTGATCCAAAGGAGACGTTATCTATATCCTGCAAGATTATTGAGATTAAAATGATGGAATGGAAAAACTAAAGTGTTGGAGGTGGAAATGATAATAATTTCACAAAGGATTTCTAGTCGGTCCAAGCAGAAAAAGCCTTTCCCAAGTAGCTGTTTAAAACCAACCAAGGACGGGGCTAACCATTGACCTCTTGGGCAAGTTTTATTAAAGCGACTTAATTGAAAAACAATCAGGTAATCCACATAATTACCTTTAGAAAGTGTGAAAACATATAAGATTAGGCAGAGTGTAACTTAAGATTAGATAAAGTACTTTTAAACCTGATATTCTTTCGATTGACACCAAGAAACTTTCATAATATACTTTTGGAGAATAGAAGCTAGAAACGGGGCAAACTGGCAAAACTTTAGTCTAACTTTAATAAGCAAATAAGGAAAATAACTTTCAAGAACAATGCTTAAAAGAAAATAGTAGGACGGGGAACTCCAACATTCTAAACGCATGGCCCTTATTAAATCATTCTTAAATAAAAAAATAGGATGAAAACATTGAGATAAAGATTTTCGATCGAGAGAAGATTCTTGATATACGGTAGGTCCTAACTCTATAAATGTTGTTCTTTATCGAAGAATAATGAACAATATGACACAGAAGGAAAACAATAGCAAAAGGGGCACTTCATCGCTGATATAGACCGAGGATCCCAAGAAACGAGCTTGTTATTGATGTCAAACCGATTCTGGATCTTCAAGTCCAATGTTTCGGTTCGGCAATCATCTTCACTATCCAACCTAACTAATCTAGCACAAACGAGGCTCCAAGGGCCGGTGAACACTATTTACAATCAGAAGTTTAAGCTCAAATGTGTTTCAAGTTACGCAACTTGACGATTTCTCATCTTCTACGGAAATTATTTATAGAAGAATGGGGAGGTGAGATACGATTAAAGATCTCTCGAGACAATTGTCTGATTCGATAACTTGGCCTTTGAGGGGCTCGATGGAGAAAGTTTACGAGGTGGTATGTACGTATTAACTATTTTTCATTTAAGATTAAGCTCGGTGGGAGCTTTTGTTGACTTTAAGGCTACGTTATGTTGGAGTAACTGCGGATATTTTGCATTGAATTCCTGCGGCGATTAAATCTTTGGCTACGTTGAGAGAAATATCTTTGTTGGATAAATAACTTGACCTCGTTTCGCGGTTTAGAGCAGGTGGAACTTATAGTAGGCGGGAGGAATCAATTCGCCTCGTGCGGCGGTGGAGGACTTTCTATACATTAAAAACTTATAATGTTCCTTTAATTGTTTTAATTCGGGGAATTAGGCTTGTGATAATCATTCCCCAAATTTGTCTTCAATCTTCTGTTCTCTTGCTCTATTTTTTAACAACGATACTCTTTTAATCGGATTTAATAACACGATGTCTTGTTGATGTACGGAGTCGTGCAAAGGCTCGTATAGCGTCGAGTTCCCATGGAGCATCGACAAAACGTAGAGTGGAGCCTTTTTAGTGCCTTTCCCTATGATAACCAAAAATCCGAAGGATCGTCACCCTCGCCCTTTCTTTTCCTTCATAATATGGGAAAAAACCTTCGAAACACTGCAAAATAAACAAAAAATTTATGAAATCTGCATAATTTGGGAAGAACTACTTCGAGAAGGCGGGGGAGGAGCATAGTCGTTGGATGGCGGCATCCAACGGTGAGTCAGCCAAGAGGAGGTTAAAAGGAGAGTGGGGAAAAGAATAAGACGGAATGATCTTGGACCGTCGGTCCGGACACGTGGATGGTCCAAATTCAATTGGAGGATCGCGATCGGAGGCAACACTCAGCGGCCTTCGTCTTAAAAATGCAATGCGATTTAGCGGTGGCGGGCGTCGATACGAGGATCAAATCAATGGTGGGGAATGAATCGGAGGGATAGGCGATCGGGGGAAGAAACAAATGCGTGCGATCAAGCGCACGCGATGCGATGGTAGCGCGGACCATCGATCTAAAGATTAGATCAATGGTGGAGAATGAATCGGGGGAATAGGCGATTGGAGAGAGAAAACAAAGGCATGTGATGAAAAACTCCGATGTGATTGAGCAATGGCCTTTTAATCGACTTACGATTCAATGGTAAGGATTAATTTTTAGAAAAATATTTGGTGGAAAACCACTTATATTTATTCAAAACCCAAAAATTTAAATAAAACAAAGGTTTTGGTGGATCGGGGTGGAAAAATATATATATGAAAAGGCGCCCATTTGTGAGGCCATGGGTTGATGGAATATGATGGGCACAGGGCTTTTCATAACAAAGTACCAATCACAATCAGAGCCTCGGTCGGGCTTTTAAATCAACCCATTGGAATCTTGCGATGCGATTAAGCCCTTGGGATCTTTAACACTTGGTCTCGAGTGAAAGTTGTATGAAGTAGAAAATCGGAGGCGAAGTTTATATATATGACCCAATTACATCATAACTTTTGATGCGGGTCTTTCAATCAACCCATTGTATTTTTCTCGATGCGATTGCGTGATCGGTCTTTTTAATCTAACCATTTTCATTTAATCATGTGGCTTTGGAATTTTAGATCAAACTTTGGATAAATGGGTTTTATGACTTTACAAAAGAAAAAGGTGATCGGGGAAAGGATTTTTACAAGGTTTTACACACGGAAGGTAGGCCCACGGTTTATATGAAAATAATATAATCGGGGGTTTTAAATGCAAAGGCTAATTGCATCGGAACTTTCGGAACATGGCAAAAAACTTGCGCACTTGGATCTTTCCGATGCGATGAGCACGAGAACGGGGTTAGCGCTTGGTTCCAAGGTGTGGGCATGTGGGGGAAGTGGTTAGGACTTGGGCGGGGGGGCAGGTCATGGTAATAAAACTTTGTTTTTTATGACTTTTTCGAGTTTTCAGTGGCTTTTGGGGTTTCGGTAAGGTTAAAGAGTGAGTCTTTAACTTTGTAAAAGTGATTTTTCATGAGGGGAAGAGAAGAGGAATCATGAAAACAAAGGATTTTTATGGAGAAAAGGGGAGAAAATGAAGGTTATTTTTGAGTGGGAGAAGGGGGGAAATGATGGCTTTTAGGTAGTCTTTCTTTTGGAATCATCAGGAATTTTAAGGAGTATAAAATGGAAATAGTAAATGAAGATTTTGAGATAGAGGCATGAGGCCTTCAAGTCTTCAAGAGTCAAAAAATTTTAGCAATAAAATTTGTTCTTTGAAGGCTCAAAAAAGTCTTAGCCACCTTTTGCTATAACAAATTTTATGGGTGGCTAACGGTGGCTCCCACTTGGGGATGGTGCCTTCTTGAAGGAATCAAAAACTTGAGACTTGCATTCTCTAGAGGGCGGCCTATGCACCACATCCATTATGTTCTGCGGGAGAGCTGACACATGCTGATCCATTGGGTTTCCCTTCCTTTGCGGGATGATCTTGCTGCGAAAACATATTATCAACTATAAAAACAATGGATCTTTCATCAACAAGCTTTCTACCCAATCCCACCACTAATCTAGCATTTTTCTTCATTAGAGTGCACTTGGATTGGAAAACTCTTTTCACAACATTTTATTCTTGAAAGTAGGAAATATAATATATTTCTACTCCTTATTCTCCATGGGCTCGAGATTAAACGGTTGAGCCATATGATTCTCTACCTATTACATCAATCGTACAGGATTAAATAGTCTATTGATTTTATTCTCTAATTTCTACAATAGAAATTTAAAAGCATTCAAGTCGAGTTGAACGATCTAACTTGATGTTTTGGTCTGTAGCATAAAAAGCAGTTTTGTACATAGACATTTTATTTTTACTTGAAAATTTAAAACAAAATGGAAGGCTTAAGATCTGAAAATTCAAAGCACTTCAACTTCATCTTGATATGACTACTGTTTTGACTTTTGTTTGAGTTGTTTCTTCTTTGTTCTCGGTTCAGATTTTGAGTTAATTAGAACCGATTTTTACATCTCTTGACTCACAAAATAAAACGAAGGATTTGAGTCATCTTTCTTTGGAAACTTGGGTTCATATTTTGAACATGTTTGAACCTTTAATTTATGTCATAATCTATCTGCGATAAGCCAAGATTAAAAAGTTTGGAAAATCAAATTCACTACCTATCGACGGAGAAAATTTAAAACTAATTAGTCAAGATTAGGGCACATTTTGACTAACTAGAAGTGTGGTTTTCGGGAGTGGAATTTAAGCTTGCACACTTTGATTTGTGTTTCTCTTTTTTGGTATGGGGCTATACCTTTCTTGTTTTCATAATCTTGCCCTCTTTTCTTTCTTTTCTTTGTTTTTTTTGTATTTTGATTTTTCTAACTTTGAATGCAATGTCGGATGAGATATTTATAATGAAAAAAATATTAAAGAGCTTTCGGAACATAGCATATATTAAGAGAAGTAATGTTTGAGCATCTTGCACACATTAGCCACCTATAAATATTTGTTATACCAAAAGGTGGCTAAGGTAACGAACCTTCAAGGAACAAATTTCATTACTAAACTGTTGGCTCTTGAAGACTCTTGAGGGAGCTCCACCTTTTCTCTGTCCAAAACTTCTTGATATTCCCATACGGAAACTCGGAAGGAAATCCTACTTATTTCCAAGCCAAATTACTGCTGAGGACCCTTTTCCCCTTCCCCTCTTCCAAATCTAACCTCATTTTCTACCCCTTGAAAATCCCTCCTTTGCATGTTTCTGCTACTCCCCCTTCCCGTCATAGAAACCCTTGATTGGGTTCTAAGACATGCCAACGCGCGAAACCTTCATTTTCCTTTCAAAATCCTTAAAAAACCATTAAAGTACGTATTTTCTATGTATTGGACTTGTTGTAGATATAAGTCTCTAACCCCTTTTCATCCATGCGCCATAGCGCCGAACGAGCGAGTCGGTCGGGCGCTAATCATATTTATGTTTATCCCACCCCAAAAAAAAACATTAAAACACGATATATTTTGAAAAACTTGGGTTTTTAATTTGTTTTTCATTTATTCCACCGATTTCATTTTTGAACCGTGCACTTGCAGGCTCAGTCGATGCGGTCGGACGGTGCGGAGTACGTCTTTCGGTGGTCCCCCACGCGAAAGCTTCGGTTGCCCAAAATCGGTGGTGTCCATCGCACCACCTTCGGGGAAAAAGGTTGTTTTCCCAGAGTAGCCGATGATTCCATACACTTACCGCCCCGCATCCGTGTACTATTTGCAAAACCGGCTTGTCCATCGCGCATTAACGTTCGGACGGGATGCCCGAGCGATATCACTATCCACCATCCGTCTGGGCGGGCCATCCGATGGTGATCGCTCGCGAAGATGCCCGACAATTAACGAGGGTCGCACGCAATAACCGAGCTGTGGCGCGGCGAGAAAATCCAATCTCATCGTCGATGCAATCTGGATGGTGGGTCCATATTCCATCACCCAGTTCCCTCCGTTTGACTTTCAACCTACGCTCTAGATCGTCGATCTTTGCACGATTGACGGCTCGGTTCAATCTTATTTTTTCCCATTCCACGATCTCGGTTGATCTGACGGTTGGATGATGCCATCCAACGGCCACGCGCTTCCTCCACTCGTCCTTTCGACCGGTCAACCTATTTGCGAGTTGTATAACATTTTGTATTTTGCGGGGTTTAAGTGATTTTCCGCTATAAATTGAAGAAATTCGAAAAGTGAGGCGGCGACCCTCCCGCTTTCGATTCACCGAGAAAATCATTCCACGGTGCCTAATTTCACATTTTCATCGATGTTTGTCAAGCATGGATGCCCGAGATGACCCTGGGTGACCTTGCACATCGGCGAAAACCATGGATTTGGCACGGGTAAGGATATCGGTGCCAAAGACCGGAATGCATTGGGACGGAGGATGGAAGACATATTTCAAGGGATCACAACTAAGAATGTTTATCAAAAAGCGTAATCCCCAATTCAAAACACGGGTTAAAGAATATCGGGGGTTTTTCACGAACGCCTCACACTTCTAAAAATAAGGCAAATTGATCCCTTTAATTACCACGATGCCACTTGTGCCTCCAAACTATTCAATCGAGAAGCCAATTTATTGATCGGACCCAGGATATCTTCCCTCACAATCAAAGCACTGTGGGAACAAATAATACTAATCAAGGTCTGTATCTCCAAATTGTGGGCAAACTATTTTAAAGGTTAAGAAACGAGTCCGACAGAATCTTTTCGATCATTGAGCCTTGAAAGACACAAACGAGTTATGAAGCGAGTTATAACGATTACATTTCCCACCTTATGCCTTTTTTGGTTCCCGAGAGCCGGGGAATTGCATTGATTACATAATTAATAATACTTGACCCTTTAAAATCCTCCCACCTCTTCATTCTTCTATAAATACTTAGAAGATGAGAAAATGTTGGTCTCTGGACATATGAATGTATGTAATAGTTGATACCCAAAACTCTTTTGATGCCCTGTTGTTTTCAATTCAAAGATATATAACTTTGATATGGGAAGTTTGAAGTTGTAGAGACCCATGGGAACAACGATTGTAATAGTTTGAACATCAAATACAAAGGCTGTTGCGATTTATGGGATCTGATTTGTCATCGATAGTGATGTGTTCCTCCTTTACATCGATTGTTATTTTGCTTAATGTTTCCTCTTTGTTCACTTTCTCGGATAAAGGCGACAAACATAGAGCTAGGATTTACTTTCAACGTTACCCTACTCTTCTTCTAAGCTGTTTTAACTTTGTCTATCTTTTCTTCATTTTAGAACATTATCTTTAGAAAGTTACATCAATGCGAGTCGGTTTAAAGGCACTTGCACGATATAAATTTCTCTTTGTCAACATTATCTATGTTTTCCTTATTGAATATGTTGAAAGGAGGGTAGTTTAAAGTCACTTACCTGATCTTAAACTTTCAACTATTTTTTTTTCTAAACTAGGTACTTCCAAGAAAGGCTAGTTTAAAAGGTATTAACGATCTCAAAATACTTTTATGGTTTTTCCTAATTGAATATGCTAAAATCGGGGGTAGTTTAAAGACACTTACACGATCTTAAGGTATTCGATCTCTTTTAAAGTTTTCTAAGCGAAATTACTTCAAAACGAGGGCTAGTTTAAGGTATTATTTTGATCTTCGAATACTTTTTTATGTTTTTATTTAAGTACATGCTAAAGAAATATAGTTTAAAAGAAATTATTTTATCTTGGTACATTTTACTATATCTTCATTTGTTTGTTCTTCATTCCCTATACATTTCATTCCATAAATTCTGTCCCCCGAGATCCTTTGACATAAGTGACTTGCCCCATGGATCTTGCTTGAACTGTTGTCCAATTAAAACCCTCCTATGACTCCATAGCCCAATGGGTTAAAACTATCTTTGCCTTTTTGTCGACCAAATCATTCCTTCACCTGTGAGACACATCCACCCTTCATTTTGAAACGCCTTCGCCTTCATCATGTCCTTGCCCAACCAAAACAAACAAAACCTAGCTCTTCATAAATAGCCTAATATCACAATTTCAGCTATTAAAGATCACATCTTTAAACTCATTCATAAGAGATCCCTCTGCGGATTCGAGAGGAGCTAGATCCTAGAAATCCCAAAGTTAGTTGAAATAATGTTGCTTCTTCGATTTTTAGTCTTACCAAATACGCTAAAATTACAAATTCCTAACATTTAAGGCGACTCCTTTGAGAATACTTCTAAGAACTTCAAAAAACTTGTGAGTAAAAAGCAACCTTTTTAGAGCCTTTCTTAAAAGAATGGTAATCATGATAGAACTTATTTGAATCGGTGAAAAACTAAGGCCAAACCTAAGATTCTCTAAAGACTTTATCCAACCTTGAAAAATCAGCGCTTAGACATAAGAGTAGTTGTCTTTGTCTCATAACCGTAGCTAAGTTTTTGGAAACGAGTTAGGATGTTCTTAAAAAAAAACCACTGGCGAAAAATAACTCGAGAGAAAACTTTGAAAATATTTCATATTGATATTCGATAAACATGGTGGTGGACCATAAGACCTTTTACCTGCGAAAGAGCTAAAAATTCCATGGCGAATCCACAATCTTGAACGGACACTTAAGACTCCTTTGGGAGAGAACCCTTATCATTGTAACACCTTTCAAACCGATCACAAGGCTATGGTGAAAATTTTTCCAAAACGAGACTAGTTAACCTCTTAAAGATTGTCATACTCGGTTGAGCTTATCTTGTTTATTTATGGGTACGAAAAACATGACATATTGGCTTCTAGAAAGATTCACACTATAGCCTATCCGGCCACGATCCACCTAAGATAGTTGATAACCCAAAAATTATCTAGGAAGTCCCCTAAGATAAATTTGTCCAACGTTTCGAGATCACCCATGAGAGCCAATTATGTCCTTGAAAATATTTCGGCTCTACAACAATCTCAAGTTGACTTAGTAAATCCATTTAGAACTAGGTCTCTTGGTGATTTAGATCAGTTTGATTACGAGTCTTCACTATCATCCCCACAAACAAGTGATCTTATTCGTAGTAGAGAAACAACACCTCACGATTTGCATTTTCTTCACAACACAGGTGCCCCTCATCCAAGATCAACTCGACGATCTATTCTTTGGTCCATTCACTCTGCTCACCCTACATCCAACATTGAGAACCACCCCACTTCGTACTTTGTCCCTCTTGTAAATCCACCTCCACCTCCTTCCATGGGCGCATGGTATGCTCCCCTAGTCCTTCTGTTACCACTAGTCGATCTTCCACGGAGCTATAGGTCCAAAATCCCATTATATGATGCTAAAAATGCTACAAGCCGCATCCCCACCAACATGTGGATAATATGAATGACTACTTTGAAAAAAATGAAATTGATGATGATTCGGTCAAACTTGGGATTTATTTGCTCGAGCTTAGGGGAGAAGTGAGGAAATAGTTCAAAGGTTTAACCCCCATAGTATCATTGATCTACAAGCCTTCCATCGAGCATTATTAAACAAATGGGGAAGTAAAGAAAAACCCTCTCAGAGTCCTTTCGACTATAAAAATCTCCATAGAGACAACGGCGAAAGTGTGCAAGCTTGTTGCACTAGATTCAATAGTGTGTATAATGCACTTTCCCCGAACTAAAACACTCACAAGGCTCAACTTTAAACAAGTTTCACGAAGGGTTTGATCCACGAGATGGCACATCGGCTAAGGGAGAGAGATTTTGCAACTCTTGAAGATATGCAAAAAGGTGCTCTTCTGTGGAAGTCAACCTAATGGAGAAGAGAGCAAGAATGAAAACTAAAAGAGAGTATCCTTCGAGAGAGGAAAATGTCCTTCTTCCAACTCAAGATGGAAAGAATGATGTAGGAGATGATGAAGAAAATGAGCATCCTTGAGGGGAAACCTGAAAAGCGAGTCAAAACAATGCTCCTCGAAACAAGAACCGAACGAGAATCGAGGAATTTTAGAAGGAACCAACCTCCAAACAAACCTAGGGAAGATGATCAGATCACTCCTCCCTTTCATCAAAACTATATAAGTGAGGTTGGGGAAACGAGAGGAGATAATAGAGGAAAGATGATATCAACATGTTGGGAGTAGATAATTATGACTTTGAGATTCATTCGATAAGGAACAAGGTTTTCATACCCCTTATGATGACAACAAAGATGATAATGCAAGTTATTTTTAGGACATGGAAAAGGTCATCATAGAGCCTCAAAGAATATGACCTTAGAAGAAAAACCGGTCAAAAAACTCCCAACACCAAAACCTGCGACCAAAACTTCACAAAACGGCACTACAACCAAGCCTAAAATTGTCGAACAAAAGGATAAAATAGTAGATGTGAATTTTGATAGAGATAGAGAGAAAGGCACTCAAAATAATGAAAAAGCAGTGCGGACATTAGTAGTGGTACCACGCTTCAACTGGTACTCCTGTTAAGACCATTTTGTCTAAAAAGCAGGTAGAACAAATCGACAGGCTGATGTTCTTTGATGGGCGGGAGCTAGTAGAGTACGAGACAATTTCATCAAAGAACGCGAAGATTCTTTTCGGCCCTAGAAACGGGGAAATTTCCAAAGATCGAGAATCTTTGTTCCACGACTAAGTTAGCTGCGAATGTATATAGGACCCAATTTTTTAAGGCTTTAAATATTGAGGATAATAATGACTTTTAGTCAATCTTAATGATGACCGACGAGCTCATTTTTGGTCCTAAGATTGAAGGTATATATCAAAGAGGACTTTGTACCTCCCTTTTATATGAGTTTGTGTTCATGACAAGATCACACATAATGCTATGCATGACTGCGGAGCCTCGCACAACCTTATGCCAAAGGTGATAATGGAAAGGCTAGGAATTAGAAATAACTTGACCTTACAGTTATATTCTTTTGATTCAAATAGAGTAAAGTGCCTTCGCTTTGATCGAAGACCTTTGTGTGAAGTTTGACCCAAATCTTGACCAAGTGCATGGTGATGGATGTTGTGGCCAGTGGCTGATGTCCCCTCCTAAGTGTGGCATGTTATTGTCAAGATCATGGGGTGCCAAGCTGCAAGGTACCATACGGATGGATGGGACATATGCCACTATTCCTGGCCACAACCGACTCGAGCGTACGAGAGAGTCACACATGAAATTCATGGTCGGGTAGCCTAGAAAAGCACGAAAATTCTCCCATTTATTCTATCCCATCTTGACACGGATTCATTTATCTTTTTGCAATAATGAATCCACAAAGCAATCCCGAACGAACACGATGACTCCAGTAAATAGTTAGAGACCCCAAATCTGAGAAATAAATGCGGTTCTAGATATGGAAGAAAATGAGGAGAAATTTTTTTGGAACGGCGCGGTTGAAACAATGGACCCGAGTGAACAAAGGCAAGATGGCAAACAACGGTACGCCCCTCATGCTCGACTCCATGACAAACCTGAGAAGGTGAAACAAATACGACTAAGTACCAAAGTTTCACAGCAACCCTTGAGCATGTTGGTTCGGGGGATAATAACCAAGATGAAACCGAAATAGTCCTCTGTGGGTATGTATTTTGATGGGTCATGCACTAAAAACAATCTTTGGTGCGGTGTACGGATTACCAACTTAACGAAAGCAACCACATGAAAACATTTTCACTGCCAAATTAAACTTTCGATGTTAGATAACATAGCGGAATATGAATCCTTCTCTTAGGCTTCCATCTTATTAAAAAGTTGGGAGCCACAGGTGTGTGTATGGGGATTCATAACTAGTCATTAAGCAAGTCAATGGGGAATATAACGCAAATAATCCCGGGATTAGAGCTTATCGAAACGATGTCATGGACCTTTTAAAAACTTTTGAGGAGTCCAAATTGATTTTTGTTCCAATAAAAAGAAATATTTCCGCACACAATTTAGTTTGCACGGCTAGAACACGCTTAATGCCATTTGAAACCAAATGTTTGTACAAATCAAATTAAGTTTAGACCGAGCGGTGGATAATAATGAAAAATATTGGCGGGTCTTTGAAGGTGACAAACAGATAGAGAGGATTCTGGCAGGCGAGGAGCAATTTGAGTGATCTAATTCGGATTCTAAATCCGATGAAAATCACCTAAACAAAAGTCCCACGAAAAAGAAAAACCATACGGTCCCATAGAAATCAACATGTTAAATAAATAACTTGACACTCCTCTTTTGAATAATACAAGGACACGGAAAGCGAAGACATTGAGGTATTGTCGTCAAAAGACAAGAACATACCTGGGGGGCTAGCACGGTTAGAAGACCTCTTTGATTTTAACGATGTAGCAAAGAAGCCCACCATAGAATACATAGAGTACGAGGTCTGAGAATGCAACATAGGCACCGAGATCAGCCAAAGTTAATTGGCTAAGTCGACCACCCGGACATGAAAAGGAAATACGTTGACTGTTTAAAGAGTATGTTGATGTGTTTTCACGGAACTATGAAGACTTGAAAGCCTAAGATACATAAATCATCCGACACAAGATCCTTGAAAGAAAACCAAAAACCCTTTAAGCAAAAGCTGGCATAGAATTAATCCAATACAAGCACTTCTAGTAGAAAATGAAATCGAGAAAATGTGTAGAGCCAGAATCATTGTGCTTGTGAGGTTTTCGATTGAGTTTCTAACCTTGTGGCCAAGTGAGGAAATACGGAAGAAATCAGATTGTGCATTGATTTGAAACCTTAACGAGAGCCTCCCTAAAAGACAATTACCCTTTACGAAATGGAACACATTCTACAAAGGGTAGTTGGTTCAAGAGGATTTCTGCGGTAGATGGTTTTCGAGGGGTATAACGAGGTGTTATTACTCCCGGAAGACCAACTCAAGATAGCTTTCACCACTCCTTGGAGCACTTTCATGTATGTGAAAATGCCTTTTGGATTAATGAATGCGGGGGCCACTTTCCAAAGGGCCATGGACATTGCATTTTCGGAAAGGAATGGAGCACTTCATTGTAATTTACCTTGATGACATAACGAGTTTTATTCCAAATCCGATGA
The DNA here is from genome assembly GCA_034641835.2 of Pinus albicaulis. Lineage (NCBI taxonomy): Eukaryota > Viridiplantae > Streptophyta > Pinopsida > Pinales > Pinaceae > Pinus > Pinus albicaulis. The sequence goes on along the minus strand of CM076579.1, from coordinate 93,185,605 downwards.
AGAGCATCTAAAACATTTAAGAAAGGTCCTTGAAAAGTGTAGAAGGTTTGGGTTATATTTAAATCCCAAAAGAACGGTGTTTGGCCTTTAGGAAGGTAAACTCCTTGGCCATATCATATCGGAATAAGGGATTAAAATAGATCCAAATAGAGTTGAGGGAATACTACAAATTATCCTACGACAAGGAACATAAAATAATTGCGGTCCTTTATTGGAAAGATTAACTTCTTAAGAGGTTTATTCCCAGCAGAAGAGCTCCTTAGAAACATGAATAACATGCTCAAGAAAGAAGTAGGAGTGAAATGGGTAGCAGAAACCAAAAAATCTGGCAATTGGTAAAACATGCACTCACCGAGCACTAGTCCTAATCAGCCCGGACTTTTCAAAGAGTTCCTTATTTTCTCTTTTGCCTCGAAACATCTTGTGAGCTGCCGATCACATTGCGGAAGAAAAACCAGAGGAACAACCCATTTCTTTTTTAATGAGAGCTTTAAAGGGATGCACCCTTGAAATATAACATAATGGAAAAACAGGGCCTATGCTTTGGTAAAGGCCTTAAAGGGACTTGAGGTGTATATTCTACATTCCACATCATTGCCTATGTGCCTAATATAGGGGTAAAAGACATCTTGTCACAAGACCCGGATGGAAAGAAAGTAAATGGATTCTTTGCTATATTAGAGAGTATGATTTGGAAATTAGACCAACCAAACTTATTAAAGGTCGGGAGCCTAGCTCAACTAATGGTGAATCTAATCTACAAGCCCTTGACATTAACATGGTAGATGCCTTGGATGAATAGGAAGAAGTGCCTACTCCTTGTCGAAAAGTAGTATCAAAACTCACCTTGGTACCTTTGATATCTTGTATGTGCTTGCAAATCTTAATGCTCCTCCTGATTTATCGAAAACAAAGCAAGGTTTTAAAGTTGAAAGCTAGGAACTATTTCATTTTAAATGAATGTTTATCTTTATTGAAAAATCTTGATATTTATTGCTTAAATGTTTGCTTGAAGTTGATGTAGAGAGGATCAAACATGAATTCCATGAAGGAGAGTGTGGAGGTCATCTTTCTTCAGAAAACCATGTGATAAAATCCTTAGAGCTATTTATTCTTTGGTCCACCTCTTCCGGGATGTCCACGCCCAAATGATAGTTTCCTGTCACAAATGAGAAATTTTTTAAAGGCAAAAGAAAACTTCTTCCTTTACCATTACAACCTATCAACTGTTGAATCTCCTTTTCAATAGTGGGAGCCGTTTCATAGGGGAAATCCATCCTGGCAAATGCCTTGCTTACAAATGGATTCTCACAGCCCATGACTACTTCACAAAATGGATTAGAGAAAGTTTGTCCTTCTAGGAATGCCACGATTAAGCTCATTATAAAATTCCTTGAGAAGACCATATCTTGTCTAGATTTGGATGCCCTAGGAAGATTATTACGTGATAATGTTCTTGCTTTTGTTCCAAAAGATGATTGATTTTTTGTCACGGTATGATTACACTTGGTCATTCTACTTTACCTTTACCCTCAAGGTAATGGAGGCTAGCGAGAATCATCAAATAAAATTTTGGTAACCATCATCGAAAGGCTGATTGAAGAGAATAAAAAATCATGGCATAACAAGTTGGTGCATGCTGCGACGCAGGCGAACGGATTGACCACAAAAAATTCCATTGGAATGTCCCCTTACCATCTTGTTTATGGAGCATATGCGGTGTTTTCCCCACCCGACCTAGGTGTGCCGATAATAAAATTAATCAAGAAATACGATCGGAAGAGGACGACATGATTAGGAGGATCGGAGTCGAATAATACATCTCCGGAGACAGAGAGGTTACAATAGGGCTCGAGAAGGTGCAAGAAAATATAAAGAAGTTGTTTGACAAAAGAACAAGGCTTGTGTTTTCCAACATTGGAGATAAGGTACTCCAAATGGGATTCAAGAGAGGATAAGGAGGTAAACATGGAAAATTTGATAGTTTGTGGCAAGTTCATACATCATTTAGTCCACCATTGGTCCAAGTATTTTTTCTACAAGGTTAGATAGCACGGATACGTTTGGGGGTCCTGTCAATGGCGGGGGTCCTTAAGAATTACTACTTTATTTGAGTTCCATTTTAAAGCTTTCATTTCCATTGTAAATACCATTTTTCTTTGTTGGTCTCATGAAAGAAAAAGTACAAAAACAATAAAAGAAAAGAAAAGAGGGCGATTGTGAAAACAAGAAAATTACAACCCCATACCAAAAGAGAAAGAAATTATGAAAGTGTGCCGACTTAAATGCCACTCTAAAAACACACTTCTAGTTAGTCAAGCTGTCTAATCTTGACTAATTAGCTTTAAATTTTATAGCGATAGGATAGTGAATTGGATTTATGGCTTGTTTAATCTTGGCTTATCGATAGATAGATTAGGATAGAAATGAAAGGTTCAAACATGTTCAAAACACGAACCTCGGTTTCAAGAGAGATGGCTCAAATATGTTTTATTTTACGAGTCAAAAAGATGTAAAAAATCTGGTTCTAATCGGCTCAAAATCTAAACCGAGAGAAAAAGGAAAGATAGCTCAGTCAAATCGGTAGAAAGAGGAAAGAGGAAATGTTTTCAAATTTCGAGATATTAAGCCTTCCATTTTTATTTATTTTTCTGCAAAATAAATGTCTATGTGTAGCTTGTCTTTATGCCATAGATCACGACAATTCCATGACTTAATCTTGACTTGAATATTTTTAAATTTATGTTTTATAAATTTAGAGAATGAAAATACGTTGGACGAGTTTAATCCCAACAAATGGTAGATTAGGTAGAAAATCATCTGAACTCAACTATTAAATGCGAGTTCGAGGAGAAATAAGAGTAGAATTAAGATTAGTTTCTGCTTTCAAAAGAATAAAATGTTATAAGGTACACCAATCCAAGTGCACTCTAATGAAGGAAAAATGTTAGATCGGTAGGATTGGGTAGGTAGAAAGTTGTATTGATGAAGATCCATTGCTTTTATGGCCGCTAATATGTTTTCGGAAGCACATTATCCACGGAAAGAAAGGCAACCCAATGGATTAGGCAAGCTGATCGGCCTTCCAAAGAATGAAGGTGCGAATTCTTGATGCCTTCAAGAAGGCACCATCCCCAAGTGGAGCCACTATTAGACACCTATAAATATTTGTTATACCAAAAGGTGGCTAAGATTGTTAAAACCTTCAAGGAACAAATTTCATTACTAAAGCAATGTTGGCTCTTGAAGGCTCTTGAAGGCCTCCTGCCTTTTCTCTGTCCAAAACTTCACCGATGTTCCCATCGACACTCAAAAATCCTACTTATTTTCAAAGCCAGGTCTCTTTGCAGGACCCTTTTCCCCTTCCCCTCTTCCAAAGCTAACCTCATTTTCTACCTTCATCTCCCATGAAAATCCCTCCTTTGCATGTTTCTCCCCTTCCACGTGTAAAAACCCTTGATAAGGTTCCTGAACCCCTTCTTGTATCGAAACCTTCATTTCCTTTCAAAATCCTTAAGAAACCATTAAAATGCATATTTTCTATGTGTTGGACTTAAGCCCTCGAGGCTAAGTCTCTAACCCCTTTTCATCCATGTGCCCTAGCGCGAGAACCAACGCAAAGTCACCCGAGGAGCCTAATCGTATTTATATTTATCCCGCCCAAAAAACATTGAAGCACACGATATATTTTTTGAAAAACTTGGGTTTTTAATTTATTTTCATTTATTCCCACGGTTTCATTTTTGAACCATTCCGCGAGTACGATCGGATGATGCGAATGCAATCTTTCCATGGTCCCCAGCACTAGAAAGGCTGGTTGCCCAAAACCGGCGGTATCCACTCTGTCTTGCCTTTGAGCAAAAGGTTGTTTTCCCGATGACGTGATTCCATACACTTGCCGCCACGCGTTCGTGTAATATTTGCAAAACTATCGTCCATACGCCGTCCATCATGCATTCACATTCAAACTGAAATGCCCGGTGATATGCCGCTATCCACCATCGTCCGGGGCGGGCCATCCCGGCGGTGATCGCTCGCGGGGTGCTAGAAAATTAACGAGGTGCCCACGTGATCGCCGGGCTATGGCACGGCGGAAAATCAATCTCGCCGTCGATATGATCTTAACGATCGACGGTCCCATATTCCATCGCACGATTCCTCCGTTTGACTTTCAACCTGCGCTCTCGGCGAAGTCGATCTACACGATCGACGGCTCACATTCAATCTTCTTTCGCCCATTCCTGATCTCTCAGGTCCAGTCTGAGCCATTGGATGATGCCATCCAATAGCCGCCTTCCTCCACTGCGTCCTTTGAAACGAGTCAACCTATTTATGCGAGGATTTTTATAAAAAAAATTGTATTTTGTAGGGTTTTTAAGTGATTTTCGGCTATAAATTGAAGAATTCGAAAGTGAGGGGTGTGTCCCTCTTTACTTTCGATTCACGAGGAAAATCATTCGGTGCTTGTTTGCCGTTTTCATCGATGTTTATCCAAGCACGGATGCCGGATGACCACAGGCGACCACACATCGAGCGAGAACCATGGTTGGCACGAACCAAAGGATATCGGTGCCAAATACCATAATGCATCGGGACGGAGGATGGAAGACATGTTCCGGGGATCACGGTACAAGAATGTTTATCAAAAGCCTAATCCCGGAATTCAAAACACGAGGTTAAAGAAGATACGAAGGGGTTTTGTCAACGGAAACGCCTCCCACCACCACAAAATAAGGCAAATTGATCCTTTAGTACCACGATGCCACATGCCTCAAACTATTCAATCGGAAGCCAAATTTATTGATCGGGACCGGATATATCGTCCTCACAGAAAATCAAAAGTTTGCCAAACAAATAATACTAATCAAGGGTCTTATCTCCAAATTGTCGACAAAACTATTTTAAAGGGTTAAAGAACGATCCCGAAGCCCGGATCTTTTCAATCGATGGGCCTTGAAAGACACCATCGGTTATGAATCGAGGTATAAATGATTACATTCCCACCTTATGCCTTGTCTAGTTCCCAAAGGCCGAGGTGCATTGATTACATAGTTAATAATACTTCACCCCAGGAAATCCTCACCCTCTTCATTCTTCTATAAATGCTTCGCAGGAAGTAGAGAAAAATGTTGGTCTGGACATGCGAATGTGTGTAATAGTTATTCACAAACTGCGATGCCTGTTTTCAATTCAAAGATATATAACTTTGATATGGGGAAGTTTGAAGTTGTAGAGACCCATAGAGCTTTGGCGATTGTAATTGGTTTCAACATCAAATACAGTACATTGATTTATGGGATCTGATTTGTGTCCAGTAGTGATGTGTTCCTCACTTTGTCGATTGTTATTTTTCTTAATGTTTCCACTTTATGTTCACTTTCTACGATAAAGAGCGACAAACATAGAGCTAGGATTTACTTTCAACGGTACCCTACTCTTCTTGAAAGCTTTATTGTCTATGTTTTCTTCATTTGAACGTTCTCTGCGAAGAGTACATCAATGCGGAGTCGGTTTAAAGGCACTTTCTTTGATCTAAATTTCTCTTTATCCTTGTTATCTGTTTTCCTTATTAAATATGTTGAAAGCGGGGAGTAGTTTAAAGGCACTTACGATCTTAAGCTTTCAGCTGTTTTTATTTTCTAGCTGAAGTACTTCAAGAAGGCTAGTTTAAAGGTATTAACTTTGATCTCGGAATAAATTTATGGTTTTCCTAATTAAACATCTTGAAAGCGAGGGTAGTTTAAAGACACTTTTTGATCTTAAGTTGTTCGTATGCTTTTATGTTTTCTAACTAAAAGTACTTCAAAGCGAGGAGCTAGTTTAAAGTTATTGACCTGATCTCATAATACTTTTATGTTTTTCTTTAAGTACATGCTGAAGCAATATAGTTTAAAAGAACTTATTTGATCAATTTTGTTTTACTATATATCTTCATTTGTTTGTTCTTCATTCATGCTCATTTCACATTCCATAGAATTCACCATAAGAGATCCTTTGACACTTAAGTGACTTTCCTCATGGATCCTGCTTGAACCTCGTTGTCCAATTAAAACCCTCCTGTGACTCCATAGCCCAATGGGTTAAAACTATCTTTGCCTTTTTGTCGTACCCGAAATCATTCCTTCACTGCAGTGCCTCCACCCTTCATTTTGAAGCGCCTTTGCCTTCATCATGTCCTTGCCCAACCAAAACAAAAAAACCAAGCTCTTCATAACTAGCCTAATATCACAATTTAATCTATTAAAGATCCCCATCTTTAAACTCATTCATAGAAGATCCCTCTCTTTGGATTCGAGAGGAGCTAGATCCTAGAATCCCAAAGTTGGTTGAAATAATGTTGTACAGGTTTAGTCTTGCAGTACGCACAAATTATAGATTCCTAACAACGCCATTGACTGAACCTCCAAACAATTCCGCTCCATTCAATTCTGAGAAAAATGAATTGTTACCGACGGTGAATGAATAGAGTAAGGGCCAAGCCATAAGTTGTCGGAATTTCCCATGCTTGCCCTTTCTTCCCTCCTTGAGTCCCACTTTAAAAAAAATTCTGAATTTTGAAATTGGTGGCCTTTGTTCTATTACCTTCGAAAAGCTTTTTAATGCCAATCTGTTTTTACTGCTGATGGTTTGTTGTACGCTTCCTCCTGGTTTTGTTGAATATGGATGGTTTGATTTATTCTTGATCATATCATTTTCTTCGAGTTTGCAAATCTTGAATGAACTTCAACCTTTGGTACACCAAGGTTGTTTGGAAAAATTACATCAGCACCATACACTAGCTAAAGGTGACATACCGATAGATTTCTTCAAAGTCAATCTGTCGACCCACGGTGCATGCTGAACTAGCTTTGTGTGCCGAGGACTTTTTGTTGTCCTCCAATAGTTTCTTGATTATGTTCACTAAACTTTTGTTTGAAGGATGCCTTTCGATCCATTACCTTGAGGGTAATAGGTCGTGGAATGACCCAATGTTATCGATATATGTGACGAACTCAACCATCTTCTTTGATCCGAATGTTCTTCGCATTATCGGTGATGATCTTGGTAGAGACGACCAAATGCAGAATGTTAATCTCCATAAATTTTATGATAATTAAATCATTGGTGCGCCTACGAGGAATGGCTTCTATCCACTTAGTAAAATAGTCTGTGGCGGTGAGAATCCATCTGTCTTTGGGCGAATATGGTGGATAGTTCTCTATAAAGTCAAGTCCTCAGCATTGAAAGGGGGCTTCAACGGTGATTGGATGCGGTATGGGTAGGTTTTCTTTTGCCTTCAAAAAGTTGAAATTTATGGTAGGATATGATAATCTTATGCACATCATGGAAAAGAGTAGGCCAATAGAAGCGGCCCTCAAAATTTTGTTGGTTGTTGTCTTCCGATGGGCAGCCTCCACTCTCCTTCATGGAACTAGTATTTAACCTTCTGCATCAAACTCGAGCAAACATTTAAGCAATACACCACTTGCATTTTTCAAATAACGACATCTATCTATAAATGCAATAGTTCTGATTTTAACTTTAGAACCTTTCCTTTGTTTTTTTAAACTAAGGTGTATTCCGTTAAGAAAAACATAAATAATGTCAACATACCAAGGAGAATTCATAAAATGATCTTCAACTATAGGAGTTGAGAATTCTTGGTTATCCAACATTAATCATATTAATATCGAGAACTTCCAAAAATTTGATTGACCATTAATCTAGATGAACCTTGGCCTTTGATGAGTTTAGCGGGTTTATCTCTAAATCATATTCAAGGATATGACCAATCAACTTTACCTCTCTTACCATCTAGAGTCCCTGTAACCAAATGTCTTTAACAGGCGAGTTTGGGACAAAAGCGATGATGTGTGAGTGAAGATGTACACCACGAAGTCTTTGAAGCTTTAACGAAACGAAAAGCTTTCTTCTCCATAATGGTATACTTCAAAGGGGCATCCCTTATTGCCTTGCTAAGGGTAATGGAGGCTACTCTTGTCCTTGTGGATTTTTAACGAAAAGGACAATAGCTATGGTATGTTCGATGCAAATGAAAAAATATAAAAATCTTTTGAAAAATCGAGACATATAAGAACCGGTGTTTTTGGTTAACGCTTGTTTCACCCGATTCGAAGGACTTCTTTTCTTCGAGGTCCATTTTACCCCTTGCTCCTTATTTAATATGTTTGTGATATTCCTAAGAGCTCAACCAAGTTGGGGAGGAACCTTCTCAAAAATTTTATCTTTCAATGAAAGATTGCAATTCTTAAATGTTTCGAGGATAAGAGATTTTTAATATGGCCTCAATCCTCTTTGAATCTATCTTTATACCCTCTTGAGAGATAATGTGTCCAAGAATTTTACCTTCTTGGAGACAAATAGTGTCTTCTTGGGGTTTAAGGATATTCCAAACTTTACGCATTTCTCGAAAACCTTTCTTAAATGTTCTAAGTGCTCTTCATACATTTTTTTAAAAACACGGTGACATCATCGAGGTATATAATGATGAATTAGCCCGAGTTCTTGAGAATGCTATGTCGATGGCTCTTTGAAAAGTTGCTCCAGCATTCATTAGACCAAAGGGTATGTTCACATACATGAAGGTGCCCCATGGTGTAGTAAAGATTTGTCTTTAATTGATGCGGGGTAAACTAAAGTACGATTGTATCTGAATAGCCATCGAAGCAAAGAAATTCTTCTAGACCCTACCACCCTTTGTAAATATGATCCATCTTGGGTAAAGGGTAGTTGTCTTTCGGTAAACTTTGTTTAAGTCTTTAAAAGTCTATACAAAGCACAGTTTCTCCCCGATTTTTTTCCTAATAGACACCGGATTAGACACCCACTCGGAGTATACAATGGGAAAATAATACTAGCATCGTGCATTTTCTTGATCTCATACCGAACCAAAGGCAATCGGACGGGGGTTTGTGCAACGCATGAGTTTACGTTTAAATGGCTTTTGGTTTTCTTTGAGGGAATTTTTGTCTTGTATTATTTCGGTGTCATAGGACTAAAATATTCGTAACTCCATGCGAAAACATCGAGAGGAAACTCTTTAAACGACTCAATGTATTTAATTTTAATATCGTTTGGTAAATTCTTGGATAGTTTAATCATTTTCGGCTTAAGTTCGCGCCAATATTGCACTCTTCCACTTCGGTCTCTACGAGTTCCAATTTCGGTTTATTCGCCACATCGTTAAAATCGAACAACTCTTACAAGGGGCCGGACCCTTAGGCAAACTTTCATCTTTAGGTGCGAGTCTCTAACTCCTTTGTTTCTAACTCTAGTCCTTTCCTTTTTGTTTTTAAAAGTTTGCTTGATAACGGGTTTATATTAGCAAGTTTAGGGAAACGGTTCTTCTTCATGTTAAAAATTTTCTTCCTTGCGATCTGTTTCATAGTCGAGTAGAAATGTTTAGTTCAAATTCATTTACGAATTGCATGAAGTCTTCTATTTTCTTGTCATTGTCAAACACCCGCGATACTTCTCATTATCGAGCACGGTGGTCTAAATTTTATTTGAGTTGTGCGGTATTTGGTGTTATATGACGTTAAGCATGTTAAAACTGCCAAAGAGAGCTAAATTGTGGGCCTGATATTTCTTTTTCTTGGGACAAAAAACGAGTTTGGACTCCTCGAATGTTTTCAAAGGTCCATGACATCGTTTCTATAGGCTCTAAGTACGGGATGATTTTCGTTATACTCCTTATTGACTTGCCTAATGACTAACTACGAATCACAATGAACTTTAATTCTTTTCGCTCCCTATCTTTTTCAACAAACGTAAGCCTGAGAAGGATTCATATTTTTCTGTGTTATTGGAACAGCAAGTTTAGTTTTCGAAATACTTTCTATGTGGTTATTTTCGGTGTTAGTAATACAAACACTGCACCGGCATTCGATTCTTAGTGCCCAAAGATCCATCCAAATACATACTCACAGGAGGACTATTCTTAGTTTCATCTAGATTACTATCTTCAACTAACGTGCTCAAGGTTGTTGTGGAAACTCGGCACTTAGTTGTGTTTGTTTTGATTCCCAAATGTTGCATTCATTTTGAGGTCGTTTTCTTTAGCGTCCGGAGTTTAAAATAAAAGGATGCATGACCTGTAGTTCAAGACCTTTTTTAGTTTGCTAACGTCTTCCAATGCAACAAATTGTTTTAATATTTCTGCATTGTGTTCCTCTTCCTCTCTGTCGGTCATTAATCCTGTTAAAGTGACTTTCTCACCAAGTGTTTCATCATTAAACATAATAAAAGAATCAAGGCCTGTGTTACGGAATATGGGGAGAGTTTTGTGGTTTTTCTTGACTTGTAACTATGAATTTCATATGGGAATCCTGTGCTAGTCTTCTATTCGATTGAAAACAACGATAGTCGCATAGGTCATGTCCATTTGCATAGTCCCTTGTAACTTAGCCCCAAAGATCTAGATAATAACATTCCATACTTTGAGGCACATCAGCCACAAAAATATCCATGACTAGACATTTGGCTAGAATTTGGGCTAAGTTAACACGAGAGGTCTTTGAAAGTTAATCCCAAACATTTTACCCTACTTGAGTCAAGAGGTAAAGGTATTTATAAAGATGCAGTAATTTCTAGACCAAGGCTCTCCATCACGGCTCTAGGCATTAAATTATGAGAAGCCCCGAATCATGCATAGCGTTGTGCAAAATCTTTTCATGAACGTTTAAACTTACATAAAAAGGGAGAACGAGTCCCTCTTGATATCTATCTTAAATCTTTGGACCGAAAATAAGCTACTGGTTGGTCATCATTGAGATTGAATGTATCCTCATTTTCTTCTATTTTTAAAGCCTTAAAAATTTGGGTCCTATATATATACATGTTGGGAAGCTAACTCGGTGAAGACAAAGATTTTGATTTTTGAAATTTCTGCTCCATCTTTGAAAGGATACGCTCTTTAAAGTGTTGGTTTTAAATATGTAGCGCCACTCTATCGGCTTAACATCAACTGGCGATTTTTATTTTTACACTTGACAAAATTGTTTTACGAAGTCTTGAAATTTGAAGTGTTAGTACTACTAATGTACACTACATTTTCATTGTTTTGAGTGTCTTTCTCTTTATCATTACGAGAATGTACAGCCACTATTTTATCCTTTTGTTTGACAACTTTAGGCTTGGTCGTAGTGCTATTTTGTGAAGATTTTTTCGGAGGTTTTGTTGTTGGGGGGTTTTTGATTGGTTTTACTTCTAAGGTCATATTATTTTTGAGATTCTATGATGACATTTTCCATGTCTTCATAATAATTTTACATCATCATCTCTTCGTCATCATAAGGTGTGTATAGACCTTGTTTTCTATCATAATGAATCTCAAAAGTCATCATTATCTAACTGACATGTTGATGTCATCCTCCTCTTTTATTTCATCTGTTTCCTCAACCTCACTCACATAATTTTGATGAAAGGGAGGAGTTGCTACGTATTCAGTCATATTCTAAGTGTTTGAGTTTGGTTCCCTTCTAAAATTCTGACTGCGGATTACGATTTCTATTTTGAGGAGCATTTTGGTTTTGGCTTTTGTGCTCTCTTAATTATGCTCATTTATTTCAACATTTCTTCCATCATCCTCTCCATTTTTTGAGCTTGAAGTAGAAGGAGAGTTCACTCTATGAAAGATACTCTCTTTTCGAGTTTTCATTCTCGCTCTTTTTTCTATTAAGTTGACTTCCAGAAAGAAGCACCCCTTTGCATATTTTTCGAGAGTTGCAAAATCTCTTTCTCTTAGCGAATAAGTCATGTTAGAGTCAAAACCTTCGGGAAATTTATTTAAGGCTCGGTCTTGTGGGGGTTTTAGTTACGGGGAAAGTGCATTATATACACTATTAAATCTAGTACAATAGGCTTGTACACTTTCCCCGAGGTTTCTACGGAGGTTATTGTAATCGGCAAAGGACTTGGAGAGGATTATTCTTTACTTCCCATTTGTTTAGCGTTTGATGGAAGGCTTGGAGATCATTAATACTACGGGGGCTAAACCTTTTAAACCATTTTCTTACTTCTCCCCTAATCTACGAGCAAATAATCTAGCTTGACGGAATCATCATCGATCTCATTTTAAATCAAAGTAGAAATCCATCTTATCCACATGTTGTGATGAAGTTACAACATTGCTAGCATCATATAATGGAATTTTGGGTGATAGTCATTTGTGGAAGATTGACTAACGATGCAGGGAAGGACTAAGGGAGCATACGGGTGCCATGATATGTGGTGGGGGGTGGGTTTACGAGGGGTGGATTGACAAGAGGAGGTGTGGGCTGAAGTGGAGTGGTTTGAACGGTGGATGAAGGATGGACGAAGTGGATGGAACAACAATAGATTGCTAAGGCGATCTTGGATGAGAGACACCTAAGTTAAGAAGAAAATGTAAATAAGGAGGTATTGTTCCTCTTCTACCAAAATGTTCACTTGTCTCGGGAGATGAAAGTGAAGACTCGAAATCTAGTTGATCTAAATCACCAAATGACCCTAGTTCTAAAGGGATTAACTAAGTCGGCTTGTGATTGTTGTAGAAGACGAAAGATTTTGAGAGTTGAATTAGCTCTTGGAGGTGATACGAAGATAGTTTGAAGATTCTATCTTAGGAGACTTCCTAAGGATTATTTCTGGGTTATCAACTATCTTAGGTGGATCAAGGTAGGATGGGCTCTAGTGTGGATCTTTCTAGGAGCCACTATCTTGTGTTTTCGAGACCCAAATGAACGGAAAAGTGCAACCGAGATATGACAATCTTTTTAAGAGGTTAACTTGTATGTTTTCACAAATTCAATCCGACGAGTCCTCTAACTTAGTTTGAATGATACTATGATGATAAGGGTTCTTCCCGGTGGATTCTTAAGATGCTGTTAAGGATTATTGAGTCGCCAAGTAGAATTTTTTAGCTCTTTTCGAGAGGTAAAAGGTTTTATGGTCCACCACCATGTTTGTTGGATACCAATCTAAAATATTTTTAGGTTTTTTGAGTTATTTTTCAATTGTGTGGTTTCTAAGAATGTCCTAACTTTCTGTTTCAAAACTTTTCTATGGTTATGAGACAAAGACGGTCCACACTTGTAGCTCGCCAGTCGGATTTTCAGAGTTTAGATAAAGTCTTGGGAGAATCCTAGGGTTTACCTATTTTGTCACAGAGATACAAACAAGTTTCATCATGATTACCATTCTTTGGTAGTGCTTGAAAAGGCTACTTTTTACTCACAAGTTTTATAAAGTCTTTAGAGGAACCTAAGGTAAAAATTCAAGTTGATTCCCACTGGCGGAGTCGCCATAAATGTTAGTTACTAGTGGCTCGGTATCAAACATAACAATGTCATAAAACCGGTGTCTAGAGGTTTTTAAGGGGGTTTGGAGACTTTTATTAACTCGGAAAATCCCCGGTGGAGTCACCGAAAATGTTAGCTCACTGTAATCGACAAGATTGGTAAAGTTCGATCTCAAGGAGAAACATCGTTTCAGCCAACACTAAGGATTCTAGGATCTAGCCCTCACCGAATGCGAGGGATCTCTCCAATAAGTGCAAAGATGGATTTTTATTTGAAGTTTGGGGTAATGATATTAGGCTAGTTAGGAAGGCGAAGGGTTTTTTTTGTTTTTGGATGATTGAGCATGATTATTATTTTGAGAGAAAGTTCTAAGTGAAAAATTTTTTCAAAGGTAAGAAGTTGCAAGTAATAGGACAACTATGGATAAAAATATAGATATAGCAGCTGGTTTTTAGTCCATTGGGCTGTGGAGTCATAACAAGGCTTTAATTGAGCAACAACATCGAGAGTGATCCCGAGGGGCAAGTCATGTTTATGTCACAAGATTATTGAGATTAAAATGATGGAATGGAAACAATAAAGTGTTGGAGGGGTGAAGCGATAATAATTTCACAAAGGATTTATAGTCTAGGTCAAACAAGAAAATCCTTTTAATGCTTGTTTAAAACCAACCAAGGACAGGGCTAACCATTGACCTCTTGGGCAAGTTGTATTAAAGCAGCTTAATTGACAAACAATCCAGTAATCGACATAATTACGTTCAGAAAGAGTGAAAACATATAAGATAAAACAAAGTGTAACTCAAGATCAAATAAAGTACTTTTAAACCTAGTCTGCTTTCAATCAACACCAAGGGAAACTTTCAGAATCTTCTTTTGGAGAATAGAAGCTAGAAACAGGGAAAACCATGGATTTACTAGTCTAACTTTAATAAGAAAATAAGGAAAATAACTTTAAAGAAAAATGCTTAAAGAAAATAGTAGGACGAGGGAACTCGACTGTTCCTAAGCGCTTAAACTATATTAAATCATTCTTAAATAAACAAATAGGAGGAAAACATTGAGATAAAGATTTTCGGTCGAGAGGAGTTGCGTGCTCCCAAATTAGGTCCTAACTCTATAAATGTTGTTCTTTATCGAGAGAATAGTGAATAATATGACATACATAGAAAGGAAAACAATAACAAAGAAAGGAGCACTTCACCGATGATATAGACCGAGGATACGAGAAACAACTTGTTATTGATGTTAAACCGGTCGATCTTCAAGTCCAATGTTTCGGTTCAACAATCATCTTCACTATCCGGCCTAACTAATCTAGCACAAACGAGCTCCAAGGGCACGATGAACACTATTTACAATCAAGTTTAAGCTCAAATGTGTTTCAAAGTTATGCAACCAACAATTTCTCATCTTCTACGAGTATTTATAGAAGAATGAGAAGGTCGGATACGATAAAAGATCTCTCGGGACAATTAATATGAATTCAAGACTTCTCAACCTTTGAGGGGCTCGATGGAGAAGTTTACAAGCGGTCTGTCTCTTGTATTCGTGTTTTAATTTAAGATTAAGCTCGGTGGGGAGCTTTTGTTGACTTTGTGGCTGCGTTATGTTGGAGTAACTGCGGATATTTTTGCATTGAATTCTACGCAGCGAGAATTAAATCTTTGGCTGCGTTGGGGAAAATATCTTCGTTGGATCAATAACTTCCGGCCTCTTTGTTTGAATGGTTTGAAACCTGATGGAACTTATGGTAGGCTGGGAGGAATCAATTCGCCTCAAGTGCGGTGGTGGAGGCCTTTACATCTGTTAAACACTTATGATGTTCCTTTAATTGTGTTTTAATTCGAGGGGGGGGGAATTAGACTTTTGATAATCATTCTTAGCCGTAATTCCCCAAATGTTGTCTTCAATCTTACGTTACCAGCACGCTCTATTTTTTAACAGCGATACTCTTTTAATCGGATTTAATAACACGGTGTCTTGTTGATGTGCGAGGGCGCGCAAGGCTCATATGGCGTCGATACCCATGGAGCATCGACGAAACGTGGGGTGGAGCCTTTTAGTGCCTTTCCCTCTAATAACCAAAAAGCTAGAGGATCATCACCTAGGCTTTATTTTCCTTCATAATATGGGGAAAAACCTTGAAACACTGCCAAAGCAGGCAAAACATTTGTGAAATCTGTCGTAATTGAGGAAGAAGCTGGCGAGGAAGGTGGGGGAGGGGAGCATAGCGATTGGATGGCAGCATCCAACGGTGGAGATCGACCAAGAGGAGGTTAAAATGAGAGAGGGAAAAGAATAAGACGAGAATGATCTTGGGCCGTGCGATCCGGACACATGGACGGTCTAGATTCAATCGGAGGATCACAATCGGAGGCAACAATCAGCGGCATCGATGTAAAAATGCGATGCGATTTAGCGGCGTCGATCGAGAGATCGAGATCAACGGTGGGGAATGAATCGGAGGGATAGGTGATCGGGGAAGAAATAAATGCATGTGATGTAAACATGCAACGCGATGTGTGGCACGAGCCCGAAGTCGATCTAAATATTAGATCAACGGTGGAGAATGTATCGGGGGAATGGTAGGTCGAAGGGCAAACGAAGGCATGCGATGAAAAAATCCAATGCGATTGAGCAACGGCCTTTTGATCGGCTTACAATTCAACGACGAGATTAGTTTTTAGAAATAATGGCGGAAAAAAACTTATGTTATTCAAAACCCCAAAAATTTAAATAAAACAAGGTTTTGGTGGATCGGGGAGTCCAAGAAAAAATATATATATATGAAAAGGCGCCGTTTGCGGGGCCATGGGTTTATGGAATATGATGGGCCGGGGATTTTCATAACAAAGGGCCAATCGCGATCGGGCCCAGGCTCGAGCTTTGATCAACCCATTGTAATCTTGCACGATGCGATTAAGCCCTTGGGATCTTTAACACTTGGTCCCGGTGAAAAGTTATATGAAGTAGAAAGGAGGGGGGCGGGTTTATATGTATGACCCAATCACCTTGAAACTTTTGATGCGAGGTCTTTCAATCAACCCATTGTATTTTTCTCGATGCTATTGCGCAATCGGTCTTTTTTAATCTAACCATTTTCATTTAATCATGTGGCTTTGGCATTTTTAGATCAAAATTTGGATAAATGGAGTTTATGTTTTCTGAAAAGAAAAAGGTGATCGGGAAAGGATTTTTACAAGGTTTCACGCATGGAAGGCGGGCCCACGATTATGTAGAAAATAATATAATCGGGGGTTTTTAAATACAAAGTCTAATCGCATCGGAACTTTCGAACATGGAAAAAAACTTGCGCTTTGCTTGGATATTTAGATGCGATGAGCGACGAATAGGGTTGGCGCTTGGTTCCGGTGGGGGCATGTGGGGAAGTGGTTAGGACTTGGCCAAAGAGGGCTTGAGTCCTTAGTAATAAAAATTTGTTTTTATGACTTTTTTCGGAGTTTTCAATGGATTTGGGGGTTTCGGTAAGGTTAAAGAGGTAAGGTGTTTAAATTTGTAAAAGTGATTTTCATGAGGGGAAGAAGAGGAATCATGAAAACAAAGGAGTTTTATGGAGAAAAAGGGGGAAAATGAAGGTTATTTTTGAGTGGGAGAAGGGGGGGAAATGATGGCTTTTCGTGTAGTCTTTCTCTTGGAATGAGTAGAATTTTACGAGTATAAAATGGAAATAGTAAATGAAGATTTTGAGGCAGAGGCATGGGGCCCAAGAGTCTTCGAGTCGACAATTTTTTTAGCAATAAAATTTGTTCTTTGAAGGCTCAAAAAGTCTTAGCCATCTTTTGCTATAAAAAAATTTTATAGGTGGCTAACGATTGCATCGAAAGTTTTTGTTTTAACGGGGGAATGCGCTCTCGACCATTTATCCAATTGTGATAAGCGCTTTACGGAGCTAGTGCTTGGTTTTGGCGCCGGGTCATGTGGGGAAGTGGTTTTGGGGTGAGACCCCGAAGGGCTAGCCCGATATATGAAAGAATATGAGTTTTTGGCCTATTTTCGGTGCATTTTAAGGCCGAAAAAGAGGCAACGATAGAGAGAAAAAGGGGTTACTTGGCCTAACAAAGGGTGTTGTAGGGTTTAAAGGGGAATGGATAGTTTAGAGTATTTGGGAAGGAAATAAGAGAGGGGAGAAAGGTGAGAGACGGAGGTTAAGTGGGAATGAAATAGAGGAAAAGGTCTAGGAGGCTTCAAGGATGATGTGTTTTCGGAAAAGTACATTCCTTGAAGGCTCATATAAAAAAATTTGGCCCCAGGTTGCTTGTCAAAAAAATTCATGGGGGGCTAACATAGTCAAATGCCTTCAACTTGTGAAAATCCTTTAGCGAAAAGGAGAGATTTATGTCTATTCACTTTTCCATATGGTCCAAACTTGGTTTGTAGTATGCATCTAACAAGTTTTCTTCCTTTTGGAAGAGGAACAAGATCCCAAGTATCGTTTTACGATAAGGAAAGATATCTTCGTCCTTCTTCATCCCAATATGGATGGCCAAGAGAGCTTCTTCAAGGTTTCTAGATCGAGTTTTTACTGGAACTTCGGCCAATAAGGAAGAGGCTCTTTCGAACTAAGAATGTGTACGTCGTCGATCGGCGGGGGTCCTGAAGAGAACCTATTGCATCCCTAGTAGAAAGCCCAGGACCCATATTGGAAGTGGTGGAGTATAAGGAACAATTTCAAGAGGTGGAGAGGTTTTCAACCTTGATGTCATCATCTCGACTAGAGAATGCTATTAAAAATGAAAGAGAGAGAGGTGCACATATGCCGAATCGAGGCTCGCATGCCAAAGGTGGCACACTTGTCGAACTAGGCTCACGGAGCGATATATTTTCATCAAATTTTACATCTCTTTTAATGATTAAATTTTGGATTTTGGTTTAAGAAGTCTATATCCTTTGACATCTTGAGAATATCCAACAAAAATGCATTTTTCACTCTTGATTCTAAGGCTTTATGTTTCACATGCGGAATATGGGCCCAAGCATCACTTCCAAAACACGAAAGTGACTTACATGTTTGGTTTGATTGAGCTCCGGACTTCTTGTGGAGTTATATTATTTAAAGCCTTAGTAGGAGTCCGATTTACTATGTAATTTGCACGATTAATAGCTTAACCCAAAAATTGAGACCAAGTCCTTTAGATTGAAGCATACAATTAGCCATTTTCTTTTAAGGTACGATTATTTGGTTAACTACCATTTTTTGTAGAAGTGTAGTTAATCTTTTGCAATCGAATGCCATGTGAGTGAAAAATTTGATACATTTTGTTGTTAACTATTCTCCTCATTGTAAAGTCTTAAAATTTGATGTCAGTTATTTCTCAAAAAATGTAAAGGCCAAGAACATGTTAAAAACTTCACTCTTGAGTTTTAAAATTATATTAAGTGCATACGGAAAAATCATCGATGAGATTTAAGAAGTAATTGCAACAGAATGAAACAACGAGAAAGTGGACCACATAAATCAATGTGCACAAGTACAAGAAAGTGAAGCATGCCGAGAGAGGCACGTTTGTCAAAACTATCCCCATGAAGTTTTTAAGTACACATACAGGCCAAAACCAACCGGCAAGATACCATAGGAAGACCGTCACCATATTTTCCTTACATAAAGTTTGAAGAGAGTGATAGTTTAAGTGACAAATCGCTCATGCCAAATTTTACTCACTTCATCATTGTAAGCAACAAAAACGGAGGGAAGACATGATGACCCAAAGTTGTCAAACTTATACAACCTTGTGGAATCATCATCAATGCCGGTAACTAAAATATGTTTAGGATCTTTGAGGTCCTTGATTTAACATCATGAGGTGAGAATTCTACTATTTTCCCGCTACTGAATGAGTTATCTAATAAACGAGAGAGAAGGTTGCAAGACAAGGAAGGAACACATAGTACATCATTAAGCTGACCATTATCGAGATGAATGGTTCCGGATCCTACAACACTGAGAGATCTATCATCACCAACATAAATATGTTTGGTGTTACAATAATTTAAAGAAGAAAACATGGCTTTATTTTTGGCCATGTGATAAGGAAGCTCCGAATCGATGAGCTACTCATGAGAATGAGAAGAGGAATATACATCTAATGCATAACTAGGTCTTGATGCTTGACAACCCGTAAAGCTGCCATTCCTTTGAAAGATGAAGGTGAAGAGTGCTCCAAATTGATGTTGTGCTTCTTCATTGTTTCTTAAGGATTCATCTTCTTAAAACATTTTGACTCTAAATGGCCATCACGATTGCAAAAGTTGCAATTCCTATACATCTTCTTTCCTTTGTTTTTATGTACACTTATAATTTTGGTGAGTTTCTTTTTGGGTTTGTACCGTTGAAATTGCTTAGGACCCTTGTTTGGTTTCGGACATACATTTTTTTAGGATATATTCTTGGGATTCTTTTGATAAGATTGCTTTTGGGCTACTAAGGCTTTCTTGAAGTGTTTCCACAAGTGATAAGACCACGGTGTAAGGATTTTTCTTGTTCTCTTATCAAAGAATCACAAAAGGAATCAAAATATGGATTCTTGTAAGTGGTTCTAGAAGAAATGATTAAACCTCTAGTGGAATGGAAGGCGAAAACAAATAGAGAGTAAGTAGGGCCAAGCTTAGCAAGAGAATGAAATAGATGAGGCTAATATGTTCTACTTTTGACCTTAAAACCTTCTAAAAGAAGTCGAAGGGTCTTGAATTTGGACAAAAGTCTTCAATAGAGAGAAAAAATTATTAGGGTCAAATTAAGAAACTCATTTTAGAAATTTTGGTGAGCCACGATTTTATTTTGAATGCCAAAGAAAATATTTAGCTTATACGAGGCTTCATGAGGTGTGTCAATGTCAAGGATATGAAATCGAAGATCTTGAGGTTGGACATTCCTATCTGGCAGCTTGTGCTTGATCTTGTTTTATTTCCCATTTAGCAACTTTATCATCATTCCCATTTAGAAAATTGATCATCATCAAAAGGTTTAGTTTCTACCCCTATGTCTATTCTGTCAATCCCTTTACTTCTAAGTATATCTACCATGTGAGGTAGCCATTGGAAATAATTGGTGTTGTTAAGAATAATCGGGCATGCACTTTTTCCATTTTTTTTTTAAACTAAAGCTGATAAAAGCTTAAAGCAAAAAATTGCTCTAATGGAAAGATCTCGAAAAATTAGGGCTTTAAAAAATGGCTTGAAAAACGGCTTTCGGATGAAGAAGTTATGCCTTTTTGAAAAAATGAGTTGAAGATGTCGAATAGTTACGAGAATGAGATGAAGTGTAGATTTTTAAAAAAAAAATCACCCCTTTTAACAAATTTTTTTACAAAAAGAAGCTTAAGAAAGAGATTTGAACCCAAGACCTCTATTCTCATAAACTAACCCCTCACCCAGTGAGATAGCAAAAGGATCCCATTATTGTTTGAAAGGAGGAAGGGTTTTTTCTTTTTTTTCTTTTTTTTTAGCGTGCCTTTTCATAACACAAAAAACAAAAAGCGAGCCAAAAAATGAAATCTGGCCCCCAACGTCGAGAATGTTAGATTTTTATTAGCCTTTTTACGGCGACTATCTTATTTTTCACTATTCACGATTTCGAGATTGCACGAACGCGGGGAAAGAGCATATGCAACAAAAAAAACCCTTTCACATTTTACGATTTGTCGGGAAATCGCACGGCGCACGAGAAAAGAGCATACATAGAGAAGAGGGTCTGGGGCAGAAAAATAAATAAAACCAAAAATAAAAAGAACGAAATAATCGAACTAGTAGCAAATATAGCTAAAATAGATGCTTTATACCTCAAATCTAAATTGTCATAACTTGGGTAGCAGAAACCATTTTCGACGGATGAAACGAAAGGTATTCCTCAGCACCGCGGATGTCGAGACACAGGTAGGCGATTTATGACCAAAAATGTTCGGGAAATAGTGAATCTACAAAAACATAATTCATGCAATCAAGCGGCACGGATTTTGATCAACAACGGATGCGACCCTCATCGCTACGATACCATGTAGGAATTTACAAGGTAAGTTAAATGAATCAAGAACCAAGGTCGCTCACAAAAAGATCAAAAATCGGTACGCCGGTATAATCATGTGGTTAAAACCCTCAAAGAGGGAAACGGTGCATGGTGCGAGCCAACGCGGCCACTTGAGGCAATTTTATTAATATAAAAGGAAAAGTTACATATGTTTCTCTCATAAACGGTTACGAAAAAATGAACCTCCATGCTCTTTAAATAGAGATCATGGACCAATCGAGTGTTAAGCCATAGGTCGAGTTTCATTGTCACAGGAGTGAGAGATAATCATCGGATCACTACAAATCGTGACCATCGAATTATAACTTAAAAATGTACACTTGGTAAAGAAACATACTTTACCTAACTCTATGCTTTAGACTAATTTAGTCTTAACTATTTCTATGTGTCGAGAATATCCTAACGGAGTGGAAGCTCCAAGCCTCCAAGAGGAGAGGGTTCTCTAGGAGTAGGGTAACGTAAACAGTGATAAGACACCATATACTCCACCATAATCCTCACCACCATCTTCACCTTCATCTTCATCCTCTTCCTTGCTACAACCCTTACTTGTGCTCATCGACATACCTCCAAAAGGAATTGGAAAAAAAAGCATGTTAAAACTTTATATTAAATTTGAGTTGCCTATGTATAATGGTGAAGTGAATACGGAAGGCTTGAAAATTGGGTTCGTCGGTCGGTCTCTTTGTAAGGATTAAAAACCTTCAAGATGATGATAAAAATATCAGTAAGAGCTTCCTTAAAATTTGGAGGGTACAGCACTAGTATGGTGGGAGGCCAAGAGACAATATGAGATAAAAAAACATGGTAAGATCTCAATCTCTTGGTCTAATTTCTTTTTTGTAATTAAAAGACAATTTTACCCTCTAGAATATATGTAGAAATCCATCATGAATTGGCAAAACTTTAGAAAACTTAAAGGTCAAAGTGTGGAAGATTACAGAAGAATTTAGAAGAGGAGCTCTTATGTTAGATGTTGATTTGCATTCACAAGACACATTGTTGAAGTATATGGGGGTTTACATAGCTATCTAAGGCATACTATCCTTATGTTCAATCCCACTAGTCAATATGAGGTTTGTGTGCAAACCACTCACCTTGAGGCAAGAGGAAAAAGTATTCTAAATGATGGTAAAGAATCAGTTAAGGGTGGAGAGAAAGGAAAGGGATTTCAAAGAAGGAAAGAAAAATGCATCAAGATTAAAAATTAAGAGGAGAAAATAACATGCAAACATTGTTCCAAAGAGGGTCACAATGAAGACCATTGTTGGAAGCTCCGTCGGAAGATGATGCCCAGAAATTCAGCAGAAGCAAACGGTTATGTGCCAAGAACGGAATTTGGGATCCAATTTGGTTGATGAAAATAAAACTACGACCATGGGTATGAAAGCAAAAGAATCCATTGCTAGCACTATTTCATCAAATTGTCACACTAGTACTCCAAATGAATAAACAAGGAATGAATTATGTCATGTGAGAGTGTTATTTCAAAACATGCCAAAAATCGACACACTATTTGATAGTGTGTCTCAAGCCAATTTGATATGTGAAGACTTAGTCAGAGAAACTTAATATTGGAAACCCTTCACATCCCAAACCATATCCATTGGGTTGGATATGAAGAAACATAAAATTAATGGTTACGACAAAGTGTATTCTTCAATTTGCAATCACAAAAAAATTCATTCGAAAGTTGAATTAGATGTTGTACGCTTGACATTTCACGGAATTTTTTTTGGGTGGTCACTTACCTCTGGTAGAAAAGCCATCTTCTATAATACATGAAAACAGTACCACTTGTTCAAATATAGTGTGGAGTATATTGTGAGATCTCATTTCAAGAAACTAAATATTTCATTAGTTAATCGGGGAAAATGAAAAGACTAGTGAATTCAGCGAAAATTTTGTGCTTCTTATTATTCAAGCAAAGAATGATGTTGATTATGAAACATTTCAGGGTTGTGATACAAAGTTTAAAATATGATTTGATTGAAGTGGTTAATAAAAATAATGAGATGTTTTAGGAACCAATGGGATTACCTCCCACGAGGGGAATCAACATGAAATGCGATTGCGGCAATATTGTCCTCTTCCTAACATGGCATGTATACAATGTTGGTGATGAAGTGATGAAATCAAAAATAAAATCAAAGTTTTGTTGGATAAAGAAATCATCTAACCATTATTTCTCCATATGGGTCACTTATTGTGTTGGTTCCAAAGAAGGATGGAACATGGCACGTGTACATAGATTTATTTGCATTGAACAGGTAAATAACCATTATCCACTTCCTAGAATAGATGATTTACTTGATCAATTAAAAGATGAAAAGTATTTTTACTAAGTTCAACTTAAGGAGTGGATACCATCGAATTAAAAATGTTGAAGGTGACATTTGGAAGACAACATTCAAGACAAAGCATGGTTTGTTTGAATGACTTGTTACGCCTTTTTGGTTTATGTAATGCTCTTGCTACCTTTATATGTGTGATGAATGATGTGTTGAGTCCATTTCTCGATGATTTTGTCATAGAATACTTAGATGATATCTTGATTTTCATTAAATCACTTGATGAACATGTCATGCATGTAATAAAAATACTTGCCAACCCAAGGAAGAACATTTTGTTTCCAGAAGATGTCAAAATGTGAATTTGGTAAAACTTCTTTGGTGTAATTGGAACATATTGTTGGAGGTGAGTTGAGGATAGACCAGCATGCATTTGAGTTCATTGTGAATTGGCCAATGCCAAAGACAATCACCGAGGGTAAGAAGTTTTGAGGCAACCCAATATTGGAGGAGTTGTATTGTTAACTTATCTTCTATCGCGGCTCCATTACATGCATTGAATAGTGTGAAAAAGGTCTTTCGGAGTGGGGACGCAAGCGAGAAAAAATAATTTTGTGCTTTGAGTAACAAGATTAGTTCAACCCCAATACTTGCACTACCTACTTGAGACAACCCTTTGAGATTCGGGCGATGTAAGCAACTATGCCATGAGCCGGTGTATGCAACATGGTAAGCCCATTTCATTTCATTCGAGAAAATTTCAATGGTGAAGTGATTAACTATCCTACTTATGAGAAGGAGCTTTATGTGTTGGTTCAAAGTGTGAAAAAGTGGAAACACTACTTGATGGGAAAAACCATCATACACATTGACACCAACCATTTCAATACTTACGTCGTAAACTAAGTTGTAGCAATCAAGGCACTTTCGATGGATGGATTTTCATAGAAATTCCACTTGGTATCAAATAGTCATACATATTCTTGAGGATACTACAAAGGTATCAAGAAGAAAATGTTCAAAATCAAGGAGAAAAATTTTTCGAGAATCCTTCCATTGGGGATTTTCTCGAGAATACCTTGTGGGGTTCTACGGGGAACACCATTTTTGACGAGAAGAACAAGGACATCAAAATGAGGGAGTGTAGACTACCTTCGTGTGGGGCTCAAATGTACAAATACAAGAAATACCAAATAGATCGAATTAGAAAGGTGAAATTGTACCCTCATTTTGTTGAAACAAAGAAAATGATCTTTTGGTGTCCGAAAAGCTTCCGGTGGGGAGTGATCGGTGCTCAAAATTATGCTAAAAAATGAAAGTCATAAGAATGGTATGTAGCAAGAATGACTACATAGATCTCATTGTTTTGAATGCGCACAACTAATTTCGTGGGCTTAGAGCACCCCTATGCTCCCATAAACACGTTTTGTCTATTTTTTCAAACGGAAAAATGTTTGGAAAAAGAAATTACATGGAAAATCTAGTCGTCGGTTGTCTGCTAGCATTGGTATGCCCATGTGTTAGGTTGATTAGTCGGAAAGATTTCTTCTGCAAAATCGAGGAGTTTCGACACTTGGCTTCACGATGTTAGTTTGTTATGGTGTGTTGTGATTGGTTGGGAATGTAGCCAGCACATGCGCCGTGACCCAACTAGAGGCCACTGTATAGCATGGGAGAGCACATAATTTTGGCTCGAGGTACGGCCGGCCGACAATGGGGGTCGAACCGCCTCTTAGTCCATAGAACAAGCCTTAACATTGCCATCACATTAGTACTTAACATACTATGGTTTCTGTTAGGGGTGGGGTTCGGAGCCTAGTCCCTACAATGGTCATCGCTTAGGGGTGGGAGGCTAGGCCCCCCTCCCCTGCACCCCCACCCCAATTGACCATAGCCATAAAAAAAATGTAGCCGACTCCATGTGTCCACCTTAACATTTAATGCTGAAGGTTAGCGAAAACCTTGCAAAGTTTTTTATTATAAAAAGATATATATATTTAACCAAATAAATTAACTCATCAACAAATTCGCTTGAAAATTTGGGCAATCTAACCCTTTCTGTTAGCGGGTTTGGGGGAAAAATTGTAGGATTGTCTTTGGTTGGAGGAATTTGTGGAGCGATACGATGCCAAAACTTGGGGAAACGATAACTTACTCGGTGTTTCTGATTCGATGCAAAAAGAGACTTCATAGGCATTTTTGGTCACGGAACCATTGGAATAGGTTTATTTGTTTTGGAAACATTGTAAAAATATGTAATCACACTTTTGAGCGTAATAGAAAGGGGCCAAGCTATTGGAAGTTGGACAAGGAGAAAGTAGCCCGGGAGGGGTGAACTCCTTCATCATTTTTGTGTTACTATTTATGGTGATGTTCATGTCTATTAGATGTTGTTTTTCGGTGCTTGTTTTATGTTAATTTTCTCTAGAAATTCATAAAAACTCATAGTTAACTTTCAATTTACCTCATAATCCTCAAGAAATTTTTTTGTATTATAAATTTGAATTTAGCACGGAGAACACTAATTTTCCCATTCATATCGAGAACTCTTGACGATCTTCTCTCAATGCGGGTAGAATAATGCAGGAGTGCCTCATAAATTCTGCGGCGATGGTGCGGCAATTCTTGATTCATCACAGCCAACTTCAAGCAAGTCGCTTCAACAAAGTCAAAAATTTTGGTAGGGTAGCATGTGGAAAAGTATTCAAGTTTTTCATAAAAAAATGCGAAAAGAGTGGAGGCAACATATCTTGGAGATTTTCTTCTCATATCTAAAATATGTTTCTCCGATCGAGCTTTGTCTTTGATTGATCACGCTCACTTTTAATCATGGATAGTTTTTGTTGATATTGATCACATGTAGTAGAAATGTATATATACCATGATTCCACATGATTTATATAACCTTCGATCTACAGTATCATATTATTGAATGAATTGAAATAGTTGTGTACTAGACCATGTGAATATCATCGGCCAATAGGGTATCTAATAGGGAAAACTAGCTTGTAATGGTTGTCCACTGGAAACTAATTTTTCTAGTGGCCTTATGGATAAGATTCTTGAAATTGGCTATGATCATTATATATATCTTGGTGGAGTTTTTAAAATAATAGGTTTTAGGAGAAGAGGAACAATGTCTTGTTGTTGCGCAACAAAATAGAGAAAGGACCCATCGGCAATTTTTAGGATCACTAACGAAGATAAAGACACCGCTCGGCGGAAAGGATGGAAGTGGGAATAAATAATGTTCACGAGCATTTTTAGAAACATATAATCAACAAACACCCTAATCTCTGAGGAATATTTCTTATCTTGGTTGACAAATGGACTTATCCATTCGGCCTCATCGGCGGGAATATAAGTCCCAAGAAAACAACATCTTGTCAATCGCCTTCTTTACCTTTCCTTTGACTCTCATATTTAATATCTATGTTCGATGCTTGACTAGTTTTTCATTTGTTTCGAGCTATCTTCATCTCCCCCAAATCTCCTTTGATGCCTTTTAATTCAGAAATTGAAACGGGGAATAAATATTCATATTCTTTTAGAAAATCAAAAATTCCTTCGTATTCTTCTCATCCCAATAAAGTATTCCTTCGTATTAATTTTTTTGTTTTGAGTTTTAAAGTAAATTTGATATATGTTGTTGTGTGAACATGAATAGTGACTAACTTTATATGTGTTATTTTTGGTACGACGATATTGCGATGTGATATCTTCCATCGCATATCGCAATCGGGTGAATGAACCTTGGAATTGCGATGAGCTAAAATGTACGACCCTTGATGAGCTAAGAATTTTGTGATCTGCAATATTGCGACATTGTATTGGTTCTTAGAATTTCGATCTTGTGCATAGTGGAAAATTTTCTCGGTCGCCTTGTAGGTACGCCAATTGTGTAAAGTTACTGACCTTGCTGCATCACATCGAACTTATGACGGTTGGTTTCTCAAAAGTTCCAATATAGTACCCGAGATAGTTTTTCCTACTTTGGTCACAATGTTAATATTCAGCGCAAAATTGGTTATGGTACTCATGGTTCAACGTGTCAGTTATCTCCCTTCATATTGTTGCACTCTTCCTGGCCAGGTAAGTTATGGACGATCATACGTAGCATGTATATTCACTTGACAATGTGAAAACCAAGGTATTCTGCAAGCATTGGAAATTCCCTCATGACATGACATGCATGGTCATAGTTATAGCATATGATTAGGCATCTTCCTCATGTCCTTGCTCCCCTTGAGAGTCTCCTCATCCTCATCCTCGATGAATTCAATAACTACGAGAGAAAGGATTGTACGATCTAGGCGATCAACCAATGCATCTGGGTAACATTGATTTGTAAAATGTGTAGGTAGTCTAAACTTCACAAATATATTCTTGGGCACATTAGAATAATTCTTAAGAATAGGACATAAACGGGGGTGAATGGCCAAATTCCCTACAAATTTCTTAAAACGCATTCATAGACATGCCTTGATGAGGAGGAACCCTGTGTTGAGTTAGACCCTAGAAGGGCATTGCACAAGAAAGTTTTTGCAACTCAGGGATTATCTAGTGGAGGCACAACGAAGGTTCCCATAGGTATGTTAGATGATCCTTAACCCCACACAGTACACGAAAAATTTCCATAACATGATGCCCTTGAACTTGGAAATGTGTGCACTAGACTTTGAGCTCACCTGCGGTCGCACGTGGGAAAGATCCTTTAATTTCTCATTGAGGTTGGAAATTTTGTTCGAAGTCTCATAATAGCGATTCAATGGAAGGAGTGTCCATTTATAATCTTGAGAATCCTACCATTTCTTTAATATAGATACGCACCTTCTAAGCATCTTGCAATGTGTCAATCTTCTGTTCAATGACGGAATCCTAATCATTGCTAACAAATCCTTAATAAAGAAATCCCTCTAATGATTAGGATGAAAGGGTAGGATATTTTTACAAATAGCATCTTTAAATCTTTGAATACACTTCCAGAAGATTCTCCCTCCCTTTGTCTAATTTCCAATAGTTACTAACGAGACCTTTCTAATTAGGTTAGGGTAAACTTAAATTCTTGAAAAAAATATCGTTTAACTATATCCATAGTAGTGTTAGGATTTACATCAATCCACTTCATAAACCATTGAAGCACGGTATCTCAACTGGTATTTTATAACTCAATAATTTTGGTGGCATTGAAAGTCTGTCGAGCCCTCCAAACAACTTCACGCGGATGTAAATGTTGTTCAACATATTCACCACGTCATCCTAAAAATTATGAATATTGGGTAAGTGATATGACCATATTTCCATCCATGATTGTTTATACAGGTTGAAAAATTATAAATCCCTTGGAGCACGGATGAGATCAATTAGCGAACTTGTTGAAAACCACTACTAGAACTAGTTCCTCCACTAGAACTACCTACACCATACCTATAATGTACTTGTTGGAATTTTATAATCTTACTTAATTTAGAAAAGAATTTATCGGGGATTTGATAAATTAATAAGGGAAGGTTATGGAGAGGATTTGTCTTTTGCTTTATGTTGTGGGTTTTCACTAGCGGGAACTAACTCATCTTCAAAGAACATTCGCCTCATCATAAAGTTCGTGTCATCATCTATTGGAGTCACCATACATCATAATTGGTTGTACAAATGGCTCACACACATGAAATAATCTAATTACGAGTGGGGCTATTGGTCCCAACCAAACTTCACAATACTTTCGCAGGTGTCTCTATTTTCTAGAAGGAGATCCATCATTCTCTCCTTTTCCCCACAACTCGAGAAATATCCATGTTATTCTCCAATGATGTTAAACTTATCACCGCTTCTCCTGTCATGTGTAACTCTCTTCTTCTACCTAATTTCCCACAACTTCCTTTCTTTCCACTTGTCAATTCCTTCTCTCCCCTCACATGAGTGCTCTAAAATCTCATGCCTTATGCAACTCTTATTAGTCCATCCTGATAGTCCTTCATTTTCCTGTGACTACATTTCCTCCCCCTAGATCCAACCCCTAGTGATAATGGTTTTAAGCATCCATTTGATCTTCTTGGAAAGAGTAACATATCTTCTTCAACCATAATTACTTTGATCGAAGGAGAGCTCTCTTTCAACAATCTTTCATGCAATCCAAACTTGAATATGACTTTCTCTCTAGAAAAGGACGGATCATCTTTGGCTAAAAACTTAGTAATATAGCCTTCTAAAGTCACATTTACCCAAAAATCAACAACCCTTGGTGGGTATGTGTTTAATGGTGGAGTCCGGCCAAATGGTACAGTGACCAATCTCCTACGAAGCTCGGGCGACTTCCAACCCTTTGCTTTAACTTGCAATAGTATTAACCACTTTTTAACTTCTTAGGGAACTCACGCTAAAATATTTTGTGGTCACAAGTAGGTTCAACATACGAAAATTCTTCTCTAACCCAATCTAGATTCTTCTTCCTTAGATGAGTATTTTGTAGAATAAATGGTCAACCTTCTCATGCCACCAATCTTGAATACCTCTACCAAAAATTTTAGATACCACGGTCTACTTCCCTTCTAAAATTTTAGGATCCCATAAGCGAAACCATTTGTTGGTTAAAAATTTACGGTAGTGAATACCCGGAGTTTTCAGCAGATTTCCCAAAAAAGAAGGCCATACGTAGTCGAATTGGTGGTGGAAAATTATTTTTTTTCATGCCATCATTTCCATCATTAATCATCTTATTGTCACATGAATAAATCAATATTGAGACATACATTCAAAAAATTAAATATAGAGACATCATACTTAAAAGAGCCATAAAATTTTAAAAGGGGTCCGCTGAAACATTGAACCATGTAACACAATATTTTACGCTAGAACTCCTCTTGTTATTAATATAGCCCAACCATTACATCGAGGATCCGGATCGAATTGTGTGATATTATTAGATAAAATCACATTAAAATCCATATACATGAACCAAAAATTTGTGTGGATTGCATAATCCCGGAGGGCGATTAACAACGATGGTGGAAACGTTAATATCAAGAGATCTATCATTGATTGATTCTGATTTTCCCTATACATATTCTTTTATAGGCTCACTCACTTGATCTGGTCCTCACGAAGTTTCCTTTATCCAGCAACTTTGATCTAGTCGATTTGACAAAATCCTAGTACCCTCTTTCCCCTTTGGGTGCTTCTTTCAAGAATTAATCTTTCTTTCACGATTTTCCGGGCGTGTTTTCCCATTTTTCCATTTGTTTTCAAGTCCCAACATTTAGTTTTATTTCACATTGAGAGTTTTACGGTGATACTTACGGTAGCTTTATCCATTCTTCCTTTATAATTGTTCTATGCAAACTGCAATTTTCCCATATTTATCCAAAAAATAGAGGACAGGCTTACCAAGTGCTTGACCTAATTTATTTGTGCTTATCACATGGATACTTTGCCCTAGAAATGTTAAATTACAATTCTAGCCTCCAAATTGGATGAATAATTATGCACTTGGAAATACTTTCTCATCCCCAACAACCAAACTTCTAACTCCTCACCTTTCTTGTGATATTTGTTGAACGTGGAAGAATTGGTTTTCCTATACCCACCATGCGAGTCATCTCCTTCATACTTTCTCCTGCGATGCCTAGGTGGTGATGGATTTAGCTACAATCATACTCAAAGGTTATATCCTCTTTGTATGGCATGGCATGAAATTGATATTGATGATTACTTTCATTCTTATAACTCCCTTGAATCCTAAAATCCTCTCTTCCATCGTGTGTTATATATTATTCAACTCACTTAGATTTAGAATTATTATTATTTTCTACTATAAGTGATTTAGTCTCTCGCATAATCTACATGTTGTTGAGATTTTCTCCTATTTAGATCAAATCAATATCTCATTATCAAATATGTAGTTGAGCACCTCCATCTATAGAATTCTAATGGTCTCAACCAATTATTTTCTCTCTTCTCCATCATTTCCATGACCATTTGAGTTTTTCTCAATAATTCCAATACTCATTCCTGCTTCCTTCCTCTTCATAGCTATAGGACCATCAACACCTACCATGTCTTGGATGCTCATTTGGTTTTGGGTTTCCTTTATCTAATCAATTTGATATAAATACACCTATGATGTGGAATTTTTCAATTGACTACCCATTAGTCATGTATTAGAATCATGCTAAAATGAAATTCAGCGCCAAGTTGGATTCATGGGAATTTTCTTCCCGATAGGCCACCAAAAGCCTTCCTTTAATTTCTAGAACTACTATTTACTTAATTCAATTTTTTTAGGTGGACCATTGTATCCTACATTTCATAAACTTTATATTGACTATTCATTTGTCCCATTTTGAGCTCTATGTTGAAACTTATATTTATTAAAGTTTTCTAAGCAGTAGCTCTAATGCCTCTTTATTAATACAAGTATATTTCTACTAATTCGCTATGGATTTGGTTTCTTAGATCAAATTTCTAATTCCCATAATTGATTCTACTATCTAGTATCTTTCCTTAGACTATTTCCATGTCCCCATATAAGTTACGAGTAAGGCATTATGCCTCTTGGAAGTGAGTCGATACATGATTCCTCCCTCAACTTGTTCTAGGTATAACTCCCACAAATAAATTTTCTTTTCACTTGTAGTATCTGGTTGAAAATTTATCATTCAACTCTTTCATTCTAAGTTGATATTTTGTTTTCCTTGAAACACACACAACCCTTGAAATTTTTAGTGTCTAAAATAATGTTCGGGAGCCCTAAAAAATACTCATAATTTTAAGACCTATAAATTATACAAAAAAAAAATTTAGCTTTCCCACACATTCTATAATTTTTCATTGCACTCAACTAATCCATAATGCATGCATGTTTTTATTTGTGTGTCAACTAAGTTTTACTACATAGAAGGTGTTTCCTTCTATAGGTTTGTGTGTCCAACTAAATCCCGTCACATGTGTAACTTTCCCTTGCACACAGCTAAGTTGCTTTGCATATATATATATATATATATATATATATATATATATTACTTGACACTTAAGTCATGTTGTGTCCAAATATTTTTCCTATTGCACAAGTAGTTTATGCTACAAGTGTAGCTTTACCTACCACACAATTAATTTATACCAGAGAAACATATATTTTCCCAGTGTGTGTAATTAAGTCATTGCATGCCCAATTTATTGTACTATGTCAGATCATGTTTTTCACTACATATTTACTTTGTGCACACTTACATTTCACTGCACACCTACTATATTTTGTATGATATGCATAAACCATTTTACAGTGCACATGTATTGTAGCAGTACCACCTTCTATTTAGTAATACCATGCTTGACACGACTTACCACTTCAACTTCTAGCCTCGTCATGGTGCACTATCCTGGTGACTTTGACAAACCCTCAATAGGTAACACCTTCCACTGTGATAGTCCACAATACATACAAAAAAATTCAAAATTTTAAAATTTCTCGCAATTTTTGAATTTTCTCAAATTCATGCAGGTCACCATTGGGGCTTTGCTTCAAGCTTGGTCAGACTGAATTCAGTCTTGAGTCGGAATTAATTTTCATCACACTTAACCATTTCAATGTTCTTAGGCATAAACGTTTCATGCTTTTTTCCCTCAATTCATGATTTTGAACATTTTTCTTTCTTAGCTCCTCTCCAAAGATTCATGAAAATCTCTATATAGGGCCATGATGATTTTAAAGATTACTTTAAATGTTGGTAAAACTAATAGTTGGTAAGTTGGGAAGCACGAGACTAAGTTTTTTCTTTTTTTTTCCATGTTTTTTTAAAATATTTTTTGCAAATATGATTTTAAATATGTATTTATAATTAACTTATTTGTGATTTTTATAGTTTTTCACCATCAATTATTAATGTGGATATGCTAATATCATAAAGATGAGAAATTCTTGTCCAATACTTCCTTATTTCATTCTAATTTAAATTTTAATTCTTGTCAAATGTTTCTTTATTTCATTACACAATTTTAATTTATTTACTTTTATAATTTTGACACTAAGTTTTTGTCTTTTGTTTTCCATCTTTTTAATATATAATATATTCCTAAATTTTTCATTGATTTAGTCTATACTTACTTGTTTTATGTAAATTCCCACTTAAAGTAAAAAAATTACTGCTGACTTCTCTTCCATGTTGTTTATATTCTTATAAATTCATAACCATAACTTTTAATGAAAAAAGTCCAAGTTTTAGAAAATAAAAAAGAATTTATTACTTTTAAATTTAAAGTTAATTCAAAAATGTTGTCATGACTAGCCATAAGTCGTGTTCTAAAGATAGTTATATGGTGTTAAATATAGTTTATATGATATTAAGAGATAGTTATGTGGCAGCTCTATTGAGTAAATTTTGATAAAAATAAAAATTTTCAATAAAAATACTATTTTGTTGATTAAAATTATGAAATAATTAAGCACGTTCACTATATATTTAAATTAAATTGAAAATATTATAAAACATAACTCTAATAATTTTATATCAAATTACAAATATCATATAACTCCAATAACTTCTGCAAAATATGTTTTAATTCATTCCTTATCTCAAGGAAGATAAAATGACAATATGCTTTAAATCCATACAATTACAATATGTTTTAAAATCTTCCTTTTACAATTACTAAATAAGTCCAAAGTTTTTCAAAGTGTTGCACATAGGTGAAGGACAAATTTCAAGACGTATTTTTACCATTGCGGTGCATGGAAGAGGTATAAAGTCTTGCTAATCTCTCATGTGAATATTTATACTGCCTTACGTAAATAAAACTCTTACAACTTTACGTAAAATTTGAAAGTGTTTGTGGGTTTTTTTGAGAATTTGACCCAAAAAAAAATTTATGTAATTAGATATAATTTAAATAATGATGATAATAAAAATATTACAATTTTATCATTAAATTTTATTTTATTTTTAAATTAAAATGTTGATATTATTTTAAAGTTAGATTACATCATAGACATCTAAGTGCTTAAAAGGGAGAAAAAATTTCCCATACTTTTGAAAAATCATTGAAACTGAACAATTAAAGCCAAATTTGCACTTATTTGCTCCCAACATAAATAAGGAAGACATTTTTACATTGACTAAGCACATACGAGGCCCAAGGCAAGGGGCGAGAACCACAACTTCGAACTTAACTTTGTTGTCAAAAAAAGAACAAGGAAATTTTGTTCATACGTTGATCAAAGACTATTCACGATCCATCCCAAAACAAGCGAAGAAGTACGCACTAGGAGAGATCCTTCCTTACCCACGACTTCACCCCGAGTCATTGCACTCCAGTCATGACCAAAACCTAAAACCACTTTATAAATTATCTTTATCCATCAACGTGGGAACTACCACAAAACTCAACACTTGCTTGACTAGGAAGACCTAAAATATCCCACCATCTTTTGCCCTTTGCCCATGTATCATTCTCTAAGGAAGAGATGTTGAACAAAGCCCATGCGTTAGAACCAGAAGATCATTAAATTCTCATTAAATGTAAAGTAATTAAATTTTATTATTTAAAAAGTCATATATATATATATATATATATATATCTATATATATATATATATATATATATATATATATATGTGTATGTATGTTTGTTTTCGACACAAATGAGTAGTGATTTTATTAAATCTATGTCAAGTCATATCTAATATACAATTCAATACATTGTCATTTTTCTATAGGATATTCCATTGAAGGTAATCACTAAATTCATGGGAGACAAATCCCAATATTTTTTGTAGGTATTACAAGCGAGTCCTTCTACATGTTTACGAGAGTAAATTCTTACATATTGCAAGCATAAGTGAATGTAAAAATAATACATTGAGTTATTTGGGAGCCTTTTGGAGTAGATAATTCACATGGAGTCGGGATCCTAAAGCGAGTTAGAATCGGTTTCATGTTCTCGCTTTTCTTTGTCGAATTTCATACTGTGAGAGGTAGTCCGGTCATTCGAGGAGAAATATTTTTCGGCATTGTCTCTGCGTGCATGATCATTGCGTGAGCTACTCTAATTGAAATAAATGTCTAGTAAAACTTTGGGGTGAGCTGCTTCATCTCCACAAGATTGGAGGGTGTCAATTCCAATGCTCTTTGCTCAAAATATGACTCCGGACCTAGAAGCTCAAATCGTGAAGGAGATTTCTCTTCATTTTCCATGGCACTTTCATAGTTCCCTCATCCTCATTTGGGGATTCATCCATAGTGGTATCTTCTTCTTGTTATGGATCTTGAAGAGCCTCGAAAAGAGTATTTTCTAAAGGAAAGGTTTGGTATTGGATCTACTTCAACATATTTCTTTGGGGATGCAACTTTTGTTGATTCCTTCTTTAATTAGTGTTGGTTGAAACTCACCACTTTAGAAATAGGGGCTTGGGCATGCTCATCTTTTTTTTGCAGGAATGAGTTTTTGGCATAGTGCCCATGAATATGAGGTCGATGAATTTGAAAGGAATTTTATCATGGTCAATTTGTGGATATGGCTCCATTCTCAAGATTTATCTTTGGGGCCTACGGTAAATCTCCATTGATGTTTACCTTAACAAAGATGCGGGGAACGAAGAAAATTGACCTTCTTTTGGTTATGCTTTATCCATATAGCAACTTAAATTCTTTCTAATGTCTTTTAGTGCATCGAATCCCCAAATATGAAGAGGAGAGTATGGTATCCAAAAACCCACACAACTAGCACAATATTGATCTTAGAATTTGGATTGAAATATAGAGTCCACGGAAGGTGATAAAGATGCCTCTGAACCCCATGGAATATGGACTTGATGCGAAAAATAAAATATCATTCCATTTTGTTGAGAAGAAAAAAAGCCCTTATAAGCCTCTTCCAGCGCAAGAAAGTTACTTGACCTTGAAGCTTAGGGGCCCATTGTTCCACGATCTAGGTTTCAACAAATTTTTGATTCAACCACAACCCCATAAAATTTCGACCCGATGATTTTTTTACGAGAGGTAAGTCCCTTGCATGGATGCGAAGGAAAGAGTTCCACTACAAGGATCTCAACTAATTTTTTTCTCAAATTTTGGGGGGATAAGAAGTTCCCTTGGGTTTTTTGAGCACATGCCAAGGCTTTGAATGCTACCTCCTCATCCATGGCACAATGAACAAAATTCTGCGAAAAGGTAGACACGATCAACAATGGAAACAAGTGAAGCTATGGTTTGAAGGGGTCTTAAAAGAAATGGAGTCACACCACACACACAGTCCACATACGCAACATTACCATCCAAATAGGCTCGAAGCATGCTCCAAACCTACAAGAAAACCTTTGGTGTGTATCTCTCTCCTTCTCTCTCTCTCTCTCTCTCTCTCTCTCTCTCTCTCTCTCTCTCTCTCTCTCTCTCTCTTTATATATATATATATATATATATATATATATATATAGAATTTTAAAATTGTATTTATATATATATATATATATATATATATATATGTTTGTTTGCTTTTTTCTTACACAAACTGGGTGATTTTGTTAAATGTGTGCCGGGTCACATCAAATACAGAATTCAATACATGGTCATTTTCCAATGGGATTTTCCATTAAGGTAATGACTAAATTCATGGGAGAAAGTCAATATTTTCCGCACCCACTACAAGTGAGCCCTTTTGCATGTTTACAAGTGTAAATAATTACATATTCGAGCATAAGTGAATGTAAAAACAATACATTAAGATATTTGGAGAATTTTGGAGTAGAGAATCCACACGGAAGTTGGGATCTTGAGGCCTAGTTAGAATCGGTTGCAATCTGCTTTCTTTATTGGATTGACTTCCTCTTGTGAGAGGTGGTTCCCCTTTGCATTCGAGAGAAGGATTTTTCAGCTCTTGTCTCACATGCATGATCATTGCATGAGCTACTCTAAATACGATTGATTTTCGGTAAAACATTGGGGTAGAGTGCTTCATCTTCACAAGAGCGGAGGGTGTCAATTCCAATTTTATTTACTCAAAATATAACTCTGGGCCTGGGGTCTAGCAAGTGAAGGAGCTTGTCTTCATTTTCCACTAGCACTTCTATATTTCACAGGTCCTCATTTTGAAGTTCATCCATAGAGAGTGTCTTATTCTTGTTATGAATCTGAAGATCCTTAAAGTTTTGTTGAATGAAGGTTCTGGTATTGGATCTACTTGACAAAATTTATTTGGGGTTGTAGCCTTGTTTGTTGATTTATTCTTCACTTATGTCTTTGGTTGGAAACTCACCTCTTTATAAATAAGGGCCAGGCACGGTCATATTTTTTTGTTGAGGAAAGTTTTGTAAAATCTCCAGTAGTATCAATATCAATTCATTTTAAAGAAATTTTATCATAGTCCAATTCATGGATATGAATCCTTTCTCCAAGATTTATCTTTAGGGCCTTCGATAAACCTTCATTGAGGTTTACCTTAACAAAGATGTGGGCACAAGAAAATTGACCTCCTTTTGGTTATGCTTTGCTCCAGATAGAGACCCAACTTGTTTCTAGTTTATTTTAGTGCATCGGTACCCAAATATGAAGAGGGGTGTGGTGAGAACCCACATCGGGACAACGTTGATCTCATAATGCAGATTGAAATCTAGAGTCCATGGAGTGATAAAGTGGCCTCTAGATCCCATGAAATATGAACTTGATCTAAAAATCAAACATATTTTAATTTTATTGAGAAACAAAAAGGCATAGAATCCCCTTCCAATTGTAAGGAAATTTACTTGACCTTGAAGCTTGGGGGCCCGTTGTTACGCTGATCTGGGTTTCAACGACTTTTCAATTCAGCCACGACTCCATAAACTTGTCGACCAACACTTTTTCTAAGAGATCTAAGGATATCTTACATGGATCAAAGGAGAGAGTTCCACTACATGGATCGCAACTAAGTGCACTACACAACTTTTTAGAGAAGAATAAGTTCCACCAGGTTTTTTAGCGAGGGCTCACGAATCCTACCTCCTCCTCCATGGAACATCAAAAAAAATGCTCTGGCAAAGAGCTAACACAATCATCGGTGAAAACAAGTGAAGCTATGGATTCTAGGGGTCTCAAAGCATTGGAGTACATGCAGTGGGTGATCCACCTATGTGTGGCGTGACCATCCAAACATACCAAACTTGGTGAAAACTTGCAAGAAAACCTTTGGTTGCTAGGGAAACCCTAGCCTCCTAAAGCTATATTTTTGGCAAGTACATTTTCTTTGAATACATTTTATTTCTATATATGTTTTTATAGTAGATTATCAATATAATTAAGTGCTACACATTATGAATTAATTATGATATATTTTTTTAAAGATGGGAAACATGTTACAATATTTTTTAAAAAGAAATTATACTATAAAGTGCACCAAATTTTTCAAAGGAAACATCATAAACAATAGAATATAGAATTAATTAATGCTTATTTGAGAATTTTTGAAAGACAAAAAAACATAAAATGAAAGGACCATGTTACGATGAAATTTTATTGCAATATTGCTTCCTTGAGCCTTACAAATCATGAGGCCTATGTTAAAGTTAAAGAATTTTTCTGATTATGCCAACATGTGAATTCCTAATAAATAAAGAAATAGATCGTGATTTATAACTTTGAAATCGGAGGTTGTTTTTGGTGCAATTGCTCCATATTTCTCCTTGATCACTTTCTATTGAGTCACCTTTGTATTATTTCCTTCATGATCTTTGAAAATATTCAAATCACATAAATATTTTACCGCTAATCTCACGGGTATACACTTACATGTTCTTGTTTTTTCGGTACGGTTGATATGAATTTGGTTGATTTTCTCTTTATAGAAAATAATAAAAAATATATGGAGCGTTAGTTTCATTTTCTTGAGAAGTTAAACAAGGGCATTGAGAAAATAACTACGGCACCGAGAGAGATTTGGTAGCATTTGTGGAATTGGCGAGCATGTCTTGCTCTATAATGTTGTACTAGACATAGATTTCTTTCTTGAGAGCATAGATTTCTAGATCTTGTATAGAAGAAATTGAAGTTGTATTTAGCTTATACTACATTAACATGACATTGCAAACATTCAGGGAAATCTTGCCATACATTTGTAGAGAAAATTATAATAGAGTTCAAACTTTTCTTATCTGGTCTAAATGCTCCAATATGCAATAGTGGTGGCTTTCATCACTTCAAAAACGGTAAAACAAAGTCTATTGAGAAAAAAACTCCAACACTATTAGAGATTTGGTATCAACTAATATTGATGAACATGTCTTTCTCTGTGAAATTGTTTGCTATTGCACACATATCTTTCTTGATCTTGTATAGAAGAATGTAAGTACTGTGTAACATATATATTAACCATGAGAAACCAACATTTGGTGAACACTTTCCATCACATTTGTAGAAAAAATTACAATAAGTATCACTTTTATTATCATATCTAAATGCTCCTATATGCAATAACTACCTTGTGTCTCATATGTTAAATTTGTTACACTTTTGCTATTATTATTTTAAAGGTAAAATACAAATTACTATTTTAAATAAAAATAGTACAAACAATCACATTAATTTTCATGGCCCCTCGTGTAGCTTCCCCTTATCACTTTTTAAATACCAAATGTTTGTAACTTATTCTTAATCACATAGTGTCAATTTTTTCA
The DNA here is from genome assembly GCA_034641835.2 of Pinus albicaulis. Lineage (NCBI taxonomy): Eukaryota > Viridiplantae > Streptophyta > Pinopsida > Pinales > Pinaceae > Pinus > Pinus albicaulis. The sequence goes on along the minus strand of CM076579.1, from coordinate 93,145,358 downwards.
AAACTATAATCTACAAGTCTCACCTTTTATAGATTTGGTTTTGGTGAATGTTTTAGAAGAATGAGAGGTATCTAAATTCCTTACCCTTTAAGAAGCATCCTCAATTATTATACCAACGACCTCGACATCCAATCTAGATATCCTAGATTATTATTAATTGGCTTGATATTATAGAATTTATAGGGTGCTGTTTTATGTACTCTAATTCCTATGAGGTCCATCACACTATGTATGGGGTTCATTGTAGCCTTGGATATATTATGATGTTTTTCTTGTGGCTACGGAATTAGTTTTGGTTGTCACCTAGTTATCTTGATTCAAAACTTAGTTATCATGATTCAAAACTTAGTTATCTTCTCGGATCATTGCAATGTTGGATATATTATGTGAACTAATATGTATAATTTAACCGTTAAGTAAGAGGAGTACAATGATTACTTGTAAATTATCACGATTTATATTAATTAAAAAAATGATTTTATCTAAAATAATTTGTTATAGACTTTCACCTCGTTTATATATGTAGATTTTTTACTACAAATCTACGTCTAATTACGATTAGGTATATATATATATATATATATATATATATATATAGTTTTTCTTAACAAAAATTTAATATTCATTAACAAAAAAATCACAAAAAGTATGTATGTAGTTATAACCCATTACAAATAGGTAATTAAACATAAATTTAGTGTTATTTAAGAAATGAAAATTGTAGTGATTTCTCCTTTGGAAAATCGGACAAGAAAAATGACATTGTGGAAATGTCGAGCAAAAGAATTTACAGAAATTTGAGAAACATTAGAGAATTTTAAAATTTTAAAAATCTCTAAGGTCGAAGGTAAAATGTCGAATTGTGCACCAAAGACATAGGAAAAATGTGCTTTGCACGCATTTTTCTTCGATAGGTGCGTTGGTGTGTGCGCCTTTCCCTCAAAAATCCATGCGGTCCTAGGAGTGGAAGAATTCACCATCCGGGACCACTTTACACACTTAGGGAGGAAATATCTTCCACTTGAGATTGCCCAAGGACAACCGCCTAGAGCCACCTTGGGACCTCAAGTGAGCACACTAAAAGTCAAACCCCACTCTTAGGTCCTTGTCCACAAGTGTATAACGGAGGAAGAAGGATTTGAATTTGCCTATAAATTTCCACCATGAGAAGAACGAAATGAGAACACATTGTTATATTGGCCAAATTGCCCATGAGAAAGAAAACCGAGCGGTGTGTGATCTAAGTAGCAATAGAGTTAGAGGATTTGGTTGTTGGCCACCCAATTAATCCCTTAGGGGAAGAGAGGCCTTGCGAGGACTAGATCGAGGAATGGAAATCCATTCTAACATTGGGTCTTAGAACTCCATAGAAAGGATTTTATTCCACCTTTTTCATTATTGTCTCGTTTGATTCAATGGATCTTGTTTTTTTTTTCATTTTATTTGTGTTTATTCTTCTTATATGCATCATACTACATTACGTAATTTAGCGTGTTTTTATATATTGGCATGTGTTCACCAACTTTGCTAACCATGTTTTCTACTATGACCATAGCTTGTAGGTTGCAACCACTCCTACCAAGCTTAGCAGTGGTTTAGTACACTTGTACACAAAACCACCACTACGAGTTGGCGACTCCACTTACATTTACCCTTTAATTAAGTGTTTGCACTCTTGCGAGGACCTCTCTCTGCTCGGGATTGTTGTTGGACCTACTCTCCTCCTCTCTTCTCCCCTCACTCACCCATTATCAAGACTTGCCGAGTTCGGGGAGTTCCGGAATTTTTTATACATAGAAAACGTACGCATTTTATGTAGACGGATGCAATGGTCCACACATGTTCGGCTCGGACTTGCATGCGAGTTGCGCGCCTAAGAAATTTACGTACGGAAACTAGAGAACATATTTTTCGGTGGTTTTTCTTCGGTTTACCCAATTGTAAAATGATGGCCGACCTAGATAAAAATTTCCAACACTATTTTGGTGTCCCATGATTATTTGGAACATGATTTTGTAGATTTGTGTTTAGTCTTGCTAGTTGCATATTTTTAAATTTCAAAGTCTAACTTCACAAAACTCACATAGTTTAAGTGAGGTAAATTAAGTGGCGAAAATCCACCCTTGCAATGCGAATTAACTCATTTTGTGAGAAGTAGTGTTATATCCACATATTACTTAGCTAGTTTCCATTATTTTTTCCTAGTTTGATCATTAATTTTAATTTTAATTTTTGCACTAGGAATCGGGACGGAACTAAAATATCTTAGAGAGCAAGTAATGTTTTACGCCCTTACATGACTGGCGACAGGCATGCATATGAGCACTCTCTTTTGATAATTTTCCACCTCCCTTTAGTCAAACATTTATTTTAATAGGGAAAATTGTAAGTGGCCCACTATACGCATCATTTGCTTCTCTCAAGGAACAACAGCTTATAGTTTAATAGGGGGATGTGTAAAGGATACGCATATCCACATCTTACACACTTTTTGATTTTTACTTTTGCACATTTACGCACCATAACAAAAGTAAGCCACCTTAAAAACTAACTATCGTAAAACTCTGTTAAATCTCACCAAAGGGCCACAAGACAATTAATAGTTCAATTGAGACCATGGGGGTAGGCATCAATAAACCGCCATGGTCATTTTGTCTTGAAACATAGAAGTTGACTTTATGGGGAGATTTAATGTGTCTGTTCGCCCACGGAAAATAAAACATGAGTACCCGCGAGCCACAGTTACGAGGGTTCGACTTAGGCCCGATTGCATGTGGTATTATTTGAGGGCTACGACCCATATAATGCTCGATATAGTATTTGATTACCAGAAGATCAAGACTCCAAATTCTCACGTGGGATGACAATACTTGGTGGCCAAATCTAGGGCATCCATCCCTAAGAGGTGACGATGTGGCGACACTAGATCCTCTACCCATTGTAGTCGATTCTTCGGCTACGGAAGGCGTCGTTGTTTGGGGACGTTAGCCCCAATACCCACCAAAAGATATCTTCACAAGGCTGGTTACAATTGAGAGTGTCGGGGACGTTTAGGTCTTTAGGATTTTTAGTATCATGCACAAAAAACAACCAAAATAATTTTTTGATTGATTGATCATAGCGAACTAATATAAAAGAATAACCTTTTGTTTCGCTTAGTTTTATGTATGTGGTCACCTTTTTATTTTGATATACAATCTCTCTTTGCTCTCTGTATTTGAAGAATATTCTGTTCATACCTAGTCTACACCATAACGGACCCAATGGGACCTCGTCGATCCTAGACGTCTTTCCCACCTCCCTCCATTAGCGGGAGGAGTTCCGAGTATTTCGCCATTTGGGTGTCAAAGACAGAAAACCGCCACCCTTATTGGTTCATCCTTTATGGGGCGTCTTTAGTTGGGAACCCCCAAGGTTCACCCAACACCACACGGTGGGAAACCCCCGAGTCACCACACACCACTCCTCCCACAATCCCTAGGGGAATATGAGCGCTACCCATTTGGGAAGCCAACGAACACACTTTTGGGTACGTCATAAACAAACCCCATACCTAAAAAACCTGTGTTTTCACGATGTTACAAGTAGCACTCAACACATAGTGCCTTTCTTAGAATTGTTGAACTTACCCAGAGTATATCAAAGTTAATGAACTGACCCCATTGCACACAACCCCACTTGGCCCCCCATGCTCCCAAACTCCCTTTGGACATTCCAAAATTTGAAGGAAGTAATCGAAGACCCCGAAATCATGTAATGACTTTCCACTTGCTGATGTTTGTCAAAAAATATCATTGATGATACTATTCGGCAAGACTATTTCGGTGCACCTTAACTAGACCAACCGTGAACTAGCATGAGGATAAACCTTCTGCTACACATGGAACCTTTAGCACCCTCGCTATTACGTTCCTCACATATTTTCGATTACCCATCCACCATGATTCAAGGATGGAATTGCGACACATTTTAGACGGACACCGACCATCCATATCTCGAGACCATCTTCATGAATGGAGCAACGTCAAAGTTTGTGTAAATCCAAACTCGATGATCGGTTATCTTGGACCTATTCTTGAAAAATATCACTACATATATTTTGAAAGATGTAGCAGCTCAAGTGCCTACGTCCAGAAAGGATGCTGTCAACAAAACGAGTCAACTCGATTTGATATAGACACGGTGGGGATACATTTATATTGTCTTTCCCTAACGCCCGAGTGCCTACAACTTATAATTAATTTCAGGCGTAGCCGAACTTTACGAACAGTTGATGGGATCACTAACCCGAAATCACCCTGAGTAAAAGCGATGGTCGTGCCACGGTTATTACGTATGATCCTCACCGGAACATCATGCAACCAAGCTACCATTAGATTCGATTATGCACCTTTACGAACATGACCAATAGGGTACGGTTGTACCATCTCAACAAGGAGGAGTCATACCCTCCTACACGAGCCCAAGTACGTAGCTAGAAATACGCGTGAAAAATCTCCCCCTCGAGAGAAATCATTCACAAACCATGGGTACGGACCCCGATATTCCCAATCCTCGGCACAAAACCCACCAATGCCAGAATAATACATTGGTGAGGTTGTGCATCCTTCCCCGAGCACAACCGCGCCAATCATGTGACTAAAGAGAATCCTAGACTGTCCACTCTAACGTGACGAGGAAGAAACCAAAAAACAAACAAAAGGAAATCATGGACGGAAATAACTAACGAGCCCTCCCGATCTACGGTGAAACTCCAACCGAAATCAAAACCCAGGAGCCAAATAGCTCCCAAGGGTAGAACAAGAGGGCTCATCTTAGGACCAACCACTCTTGCACAATTTTTGGTAAGGTATGGCCATTACACTCAACACTTTCCCGAAATGCGGGGGGCGGGAAAGCTTCGGGGTAGCAGGAGTACGAGGGGGACCCATGCGACAAACAACGTAATGTGAGAGCCCTTCCCCCCACCAAGGGATAGTTAGTAGCCAACAACAACAAACACTGAAGCGTCGACGATTCCTGAAAAAAACAACCACGAAATCTATAAGAATGGAGAAGAAATTTTTTTTCAAGCATGTAATCGAAGTTAAGATACACGACCGGACACCGATTCATTAGGGGCTAGCACGGGTGCATCAACACCATTGACTATGTCCAAAATTCCTATTGAACACTTGCAAAGATGGCTAAGGGACCAACTATGCAAACAAGAAACCACTCCAAAGTGGCCCATAATTATAGAATTGTGAACGTTTGGCCTCAATATCCCATTGCCATGTCGACCTTGAAAGTCACGAATTATTTCCCAAAGTAAAGGAAAGCCTTAATTTACACGTTAGCGCAATCGACCTTCAGGTTACACCTAATGGATTTTGATTTAGATAAATCCACCCCCAGGCTCCTTCATTGGTAGCCTTCAGGATACGGTGTTGGTCCGAAATATCACCTATCACCCGAATTTGTATCATTGATGAGGTGCATCCAAATGCATCATGTCAAATAATGTTTGGTAGAAGTAGGGTCTCCAAACTAAAGCCATCGGACATCACACTCGAGCATACGACGGGCCGCTTGCTCCTAGTTGGTCTCTATTTAAATGTCTCGTTCTTCTTGGCCAAAAAAACGAGTCCTTATGAACATTGAGGTCTTGGATGCTTATATAGATTGTAATATACTCATTGGGTGGAGTTATATTATGCGCCATGTCTGTAGCATCCTCCCATCTTACGAACCATGATGTTCTCCCACAAGGACCGCATCATTGTCGACCAATTGACATATCACGACAAGCGATCCCTAAAAAAAACCAACATAGTTCTACCCTATGTAGACACATCTTCAAGACTTACACACATTACCAAGAATATGGAACATGGCAATTCAAATCGTCGTCTATCCTCGGATCATTCCTATGAGATCCCCGTCATACGGAATCATCGGAGTTGATATCACGGGGGCTCCCTTGTGCACAATGTCTACATCAAGCGAAACAAGCTAGGAGATAGAGACAAGCGATAATGATAGCGATGCCTTTGCCATGGCGACCTCTGTCCTACTGCGCTCTCCCGAACTCCTTTTCTATACCCTCCATCTAGTTTTGTGTCTATGATATTGGCAACGGTGGTGTTGCCAAACGTATCTTTTGCGATGCCGAGTTTGGTACTTGGTCCCACCTACCATGACGGGTGTCACGAGAAATCAAGACCTCTATAGGGTTAATCCCCCTCACTCACAGTGGAGGCCCACCTATTATGAAACGGTACATGCCATACCATCTGGGGAAACATACGTAGCAAAACCAATTGTCACAACCAAGAAAACCCATAAAGGGAAGAAGGTAGAAAATCCCATCATGCAATGGGAATTACAACCTTGCACCATATGTGATATAGTAGGCCACCATACCCATATCTTCACACGAAGCTAGATGAACCAAAACCCCTCGTAAGCTTTGAGAAATATCGCGGCAACAAATTCTTGTAAAAAAGGAACCAACCACCAAAATTCAAGGCAAGGCATTGCGTGCAAAATACACATGCAATATACGCAAAATTATGGGCATTACACCCATCATGCGAAATACCATGATACGGGGATGCCTTACATGCCCTCGAATAGCCATATCAAGAGGATCCATCCATGCGATCGAATGGAGAAGAACCTCACATCATATTATATCTTGAGGATGCAGCAGGTCACACGACCATCTCTGAATTCATCTTCCACCACTCTATCATACGTTTTGTACTTTACGATGAAAGTGACCATCTCATCGATTACGTAACGACCCGACTCATCCAAAGATAATTGTCCAGGTGGAATGTGTGTACTACATTGGCACATAGCGACTCGATCTTCATGTCAGAGTATGTTGCAGCAATCACACATTAGTGGAGTGCCATTACATCCTTCGATTTCATAGCACTAACCAATTTACAAATAGCCATAGTTTTCCTTTCCCTAGAAGATGGCTGCGACATAGAGAATCCATAGATAGCTCGACAACATGGGAGGATGTGACAAATAGGTCCATTCTCTTCACATCGTAAAGAGTAGTCCGGTCGAGGAACCCTTAGTCACCCCACCCAACCTCCATAGAGAAGACCAACCTATGCATTGTGTAACACATGCGACCATGTGGTTGCCACATGCCCAAAGCTAGAGCGCTACTGCTGATACCGATCACGTCACCAAAAAAAAATAGGACGGGGAACACCAAAAGAACGACGTTCTTGTCTGGTATGTCAAGGTAAACTGTCATGATCAACATTTGCCACTTACATCCCTCAAGTCCACCCAATAATTGACATCATTCATTCATTAGAAATGCACCCCCAATATATCATCAATCCGGAAGCTTAGAAAACCTAATGGAAGGCATATTTCCCCCACGTAACCTACTCCATTTTTACATACCAACACGTTAGCCAAGGTTAAAAAGGTTCATCAACCTAGCATGACTGATATCCCGACCTAGATGGACATGTAGGTTATGCGATAGAATCAGCCACTGATCAATCGTTGTATTTGAAGCACCTCCACCGAAACGACTTTCACATGGTCTCCTTTTCCCTCGGGGAACATCTCTCTAACCGAGAAAATCACACACTTCTTATTGCCAAATGTTGCTCACATTTTCACTACATCTTGTAAAATGCGAACACCTCCCTAAGCCACGAGAGGTAAGAGAGAAATGTTAAGTCTACACTCCCCAAAATAGTTAGACCTACCCAAACAAAAAACTCAAAAATGGCGGCAAAGGAATCTCTCCCCTACCTAATGCGTTTAGAGCGTCCACTTCAAGGATGAAGAGTAGTGTTGGTTCGACACAATCTACGTAGTAGGAACGATTGGTACCACGCACAATTTTCACTAGCCATAACCAAAAAATAGAGGCATGCCCATTAATGTATACATTTAGGCACCTGCACCGGAGCACAACTTCTAAATCCTAGAGAGTGCTTAGCCTTATGAGGAACCTAGACTTTCTCCCATGACTACCATGATGTAATTCCTCCCCCACCAAATACGAGATGACACGATACATCATATACGATTCATATCATCATGTATCAAAACCATGACTCGGAGTTGTCTTCTCATTGGTCGGAGATCTCAAGTCCGTTTAACGACTACGAGAGTAGTGTACCAACGACGGTACAAACCCAATCCATACGCCTGTGGTGACGCGTACGATTCCACCACATCAACGATGGAGTCTTATTCATGTCGTCGAATTAGCTCCCATTGGGACTAAACCTCTAACCTCATGGCCTTTCGCCGGACTCCAACCCCCCTTGGGATCCTTATTCAACTCGGTGAGGATATCCTTGAGGCCATGACGAACCAGATTATCTATGGGATGCGATGCATCAACACTTGTTTTTTCTTCTGAAAAAACATTCGTATAACAGATAGGAAACGAGAGATTTATGCAATCGAATCAAAATATTTCCCTCCATCGGAAAAGTCGATTGGTTCAAAAATCCCATTCGACGCCGATGTGTTCGAAGAAGGGAACATGTCAAACATTTCGCCTACCATAAAGGTGAATATCTTGAAATTACGAAAAATTCGAAGAAATTTCCTTTGAGAAGCATGTTCACTAGAAGAGATAACCTCTTACACCCATTTATTGCAAAGAATATCGAGATATCTTCGCATGGGACTACTCGAAATGCTTGGAGGTTTAGTCCACTATTGTAGAGAACCATATTGACACCTAGCACGACGTACCACGGTACGACAAAAACTATATCCGTGCACCAATCAAGGCATAAGAAATTAAACGATAAATCGATAAGATTCACAAAGCCGAGTTCATCTACCCCATCATACACATCATGGGCTTCCAACCTTGTTCCCGCCATGAAAAAATAGGGCACCACATCTTATTTGTACCAATTTTCGCGCGATTTGAATTAAGCCTATCAAGGAGAATTACCCTACCCCATTGATCAACCGGGTCATCGGTGGCTGTGCGGGACATGAGGCCCTCTCCTTCATGGATTGTTTCTCTGGGTACAATCAAATTCAAATACGTCACACCAAGCTGGTATAGGGCGGGGTATTTCACCACCCATGGAACACATTCACATACCAGGTGATGCCATTCAGCCTAAAGAATGTTGGATCCAAGTTCAGAGGTCCATGAATTATATCTCTCATGACTTGGCACACCTCATCCTCGCCTACTTGGAGCGACCTCAGCATCCCCGATTCAAGAAGCGATTAGATCATCTTGAGGATGTGAGAAGTGGTATTCAACGATGCCGAAAATAAAACCCTGTGCTTGAACCCCCTCAAATACGCCTTCTGCATCATTGTGAGGAAGACTTCTAAGTTTATTGTGTCCCATTAAGGAATTAGAGTGGACCCCCTCAAGGTCCAGGATTTTCAAAGAAGGTACCTCCACCTCGAACCCTCAAGCAACTACAACTAGTATAGGGAACACTACGATGGAAAGACCCTCTAGCGAGGATGTTTTTGAGGAACCCCTTGTAAAATTACCCTAGACATCTAGTTTAGGTGGGAGGTTACTAGAGGAGGTTGGCGGTGGAAGTTTTGTGTATCTTTTTTATGGTGTGCTTATCATCCTAAATCTTACGAGTGCGTTCACCTGAAAGCCTTTGGTGTGCACAAAACATTGGCACGTCGGGACAACATGTGCTCTATACACCTTCCGAGTGTGCCTCTTGTGTACACCATTCTTTATAAATATTCCAAACCGGTGCGTTCTAAAAACCTACGCAAGCGGAAATAGCTCGGTGCGGTCTTACGAAACCGCACCGATTACTTTTATAAAAACACTGCCCTTACTTAGGAACATTTGTAAAATAAAATGCACTAAAAATCCACATTTTTCACACTCCAATGCTCCATAGCTCTCAGCTTAACGGTGCAAGTTTTCCTTGTGTGAGGGGACGCCACCGCCATCGGTGCTCCCATTGCATGCATTGCTGTTATTGACATACCACATCTTGCATTTTGAATTTTTCAAACGGTGGGAAAATTTGGTTGCAAATTCTATAGCCAATATTCCTCCTTCATAGCCAAATGTACAAGTATTTTCCTTTTTTTTTCATTAATTAAACCTTTTAGCGAGATTATTTTTAAATTGTCTTTAAAATTCACCATTTAAAAAAAAAAAACAATTGTTGCGCGGTTTGCTAGAGTTGTTCGGCTCGCACCGAGTTCACGGTGTTGCTTGCTTGTAAATTTATAGGCCGCATCGCAACCGGTGCAAATGGTATCCGCTATTTCTGACCCGATGCGAAAGGTGCCATAATTTATTTTTTAAAATTTAAAAAAAAAATTGCGGTGTAACATCGGTCTACCTAGCTGCCGTTGACTGTAGAATAGTGGGAATGCGGTGCATTGACGGGGAAATATCCACCCTGGGGTGGAAGTAATTTTGTTAGCGCACCTCATTATAGCATTTTGACATGTTTAATGGTGTGGCCTAGTAAATGCCGCAAGTGACTATGTGCGGATGTGAGGAGGGCGGTGCGTTGACCAAAGCCCTTGTGCCCCGAGGCATATAGTTTGAGTAAGCGCAAGCCTGCGACATTCATACATAGTCAATGGTACATTCTGTGCTCTGTTGCATCGGACTTTGGAACAATTCCAAGAGGGAGGTGCACTTAAATTTATGGGTGCTGCCCTTCGGTGTGTTGAAAATTTTACGGTGCAATGCCTCCGGTGCGTGACAAAAAAAGATGCCATAGTTACGTTCATACCTATTTTTTGTGGCCTTGCGACTCCTTTTTTTCCAAAAAACATTATATATGTATATTCATAAATACATGTCTCATTTAATAATAAAAATTATTTAATATCGATCATTCGGCGACGTGAAAGGAGAGAAGAGAGGGAACAACGACAACAATATTTGGACCTATATATCATGGTTCGCCCAACGGAGGCACGAGAGGAGAGAATGCGTACCCTCTCCCTATTATGGTAGCTACACGGGGCCTCCCTGAGCGGGTAGGCCTCCTCGAATTATATGAGGAGGCTACTTCCCTAAAGGATCATGGTGTGTTTCTACGACATTTTATCCGTAGGTGGAATGCCCACTATAGGCCTCACGAGTTGGTCCTAACTAGTGGCATGCACCTTGTGGAGGACATCTGTTTCATTCTTTGGGCATCGACCAACGGTCATCATGGAGAGAAAGTTGGACCATCGGACACATCGAGTCAACGACCTACAACATCCCGGTGGTACTCATGATCATGGTAGGTGGACAATCGACCATGTCCGGTCATACGATGAGCAGCGAAATGGTTGATCACGATCGACGAGAACCCTTCGGTGCCGGATCAGCGAGCATGTGAAGATCAAAATGTATCTAAGCTTGTCAAAGGCTACACCATTGGCCCGAGTAGGCACGAACTAATCTTGATATTGATGATGTACCACCAACTGATATATGACATTTATATTATAGTTGTATATTTTTGACATTATACAGTTATATATATATATATATATATATATATATATATATATATAGTCCATGTATTTTATGTTCATGTTGTAGTTGTACTTAAATTACATATTTGTGATCATCATGATATGTATATTGTTAGGTTATGTTATATATGTTCATTTAATGTGCAGCTTGCAAATAGATGTGTATGTGATAACAGTTATTTGACATGAGATGTATATTTGATGTTTGTGTTATGATGATGTTATACAATGCTAATTGTGTTTTGTTATATGATCGTGATCACGATGATGTTAGCGAATTTGAATGTGTTTTTTAGTCAAATATGATGTTTGTATGATGGTTAGAATGATTGTGATGTTTATTAATTAATTTAATGTTAAATGATCATGATATTTATTAAATATTATGTTGTGATTGTAATTGAAATTTTAATTTTAATTATATGTAAAATTGTAAAAATTGTGTTGTATTTGTAATTGTAATTTTATTGTAATTGTATTAAAATATTTGTGAAATTTTAATTGTAATTATAATATTTAATTTATTGTGAAATTATTTTAATTGTAATTGCATATATGACAAATTGTAAAATTGTAATTGTAATTCTAATTGTATGTAAAATTCTAAAATTGTAATTGTATTTGTAATTGTAATTTTAATTTTAAATGTATGTAAAGTATTTGTAAAATTTTAATTGTAATTGTATATATGTAAAATTGTAAAATTTTAATTCTAATTCTAATTGTATGTAAAATTCTAAAATTGTAGTGTAATGGTATCTAAGTAAATTTGTAAAATTGTAATTGTAATTGTAAATTTTATGTAAAATTCTAAAAGCGTAATTGTAATTGTATGTGCTATCACCAAAATTGTACTTGATTGGGTATTTGATCAAAAAAATTTGGTGTAATTGTTTCAAACCACTTCTAATTGAAGCTTAGCCTCTTCATTTTGAGAGGATTCTCTCATGACTAATTTATGATATGGGTTAACGATAAAGATAGATGGCTAACTCTATGAATTATGTATTGGTTTTGTATGTTTGCGAGTTGAAAAGATAAGTCTTGCTACCATTGAATATATGGAGTCCAAATTAGTAGGTTCGGTGGCAAGGTTTTCTTGACATGAAGTTGAGGCAAATAGAGGTCTTTAACAAGGCAATTTGCTCATAAAACATAGTAAAACATAGTCATTTCATTGCTAAGGAAGTCGAGCATAAAGTTATGGTCGAGTAATAGCAATGAAATATACTACAAGTGGTGCAAGGTAATTCACTCATAAAACGAGAGGAAAAAATGGGTTATAGGTATTAAGGAAGTTAAGGCATAGAGTTATGAATTGCGAGTAATAGCAATGAAATCTGCCAGTGGTTTTCAAAGATAATTCACTCATAAAGCATAGGAAAACACGGTCATTTCATTACTAAAAGAAGTCGAGCATAGAGTTATGAATTACGAGTAATAGAAATGAAATCTTTTTACCAAGTGGTGATACATAAGATGTATATCAATAAAAAATTAAAATCCCATGAGAATCTAGTCTATCAAGAAAGAAAACCACTCTATATTATTGATATGAGTCAAAACACATAAGGCAACGAGTATTTCCAAAAAATCTCAACCCTTGAAAAATTCAACTTTACGCCTTTATTAGACATTACATCATCAAATGATCTACCACACAGATAGATTCATGCAATTTTTTCATAATGACACCTTGCATAACCATAAAAACATCTATTTAATGAGAAGTGGCCAGTCCTTTTCCTAATAAGACTCAAATTGTTCATTATTACATTTAACAACTTATCTCTAACGATAGTTACATCTTTGAAAAATATGCTTTCACATTTTCGAAGAGGGTGATGGGACTCATCACTACATGACCTCTTAATTGACCTCCTCTAAAACTGAAAACAAAACCCTATTTTTTAGGCAAAGCTGGTCTTCATCTACAACGGATGCTTTGGCTAGTAGTTTGTCTTGATTTTTGTGTGTTAAGTGTTGAATAATTATTGTCATGGTCCTTCAACACTTGGATAATATCTATGTTTGTCCAAATATTCTCGAAAACACCTTAAAAATCTCTGGCACAACACGCTACGAAAGTGAATGTTTTCGTAAGCGTACTTTCTCATAGTGCTACAAAAAATGCCTTTTACCATCATCCTTTTTTATTCTTTTCTTTCTCCATGGTGTTCGTGCTGCCTTGATACATCTCCCATACAAATTTCACCTCTTGAAAGCTCTTAAATGCGGTTCAAAAAAGAAAAAATAATGCTACGGTAGTTTCGTAGCGATTTTGTTGTTTTCAAGCCCAAACACGCTACAAAACTTCTGAAAACAATCAAAAATCAAGAATTTTGTGTAACTTCTAGAAACTTTTCCTTCTAAGTGAAAAACTCGGTTTCTAACATTCCATTAGTTTTCAAAACCATAAACCAACTTACACTATGGCTCTTGAGGGTTTCTTCCTCATTTATGATGGGTTGAGCTATTAGCTCTTCAAGAACTATCATTTTTAGGCCTTTTTTCTCCAACTCTTCATGATTAGTTCCAATTGCTCTAGAGGTCCTTAACATGATCTTTCGACTTCCTATTGGTGGCTTTCAAATGTATGTTCATCCTCCTTACATGTTTGGCCTCTTTTCTCAACGGAATGGTCCATTTGATATCTTCTTGTGTATTATCCAAAGTATTAGGCTCTTTTGTCAACTGCTCTTCCCAAAATTTCATTCATCTTTCTGTTGAACCTTCTCTACATTATGTTTCGTTGCTTCTCTTTTCATAACAGCAATTTCATGATTGGCCAACTTCAATTTTTCTTCGAAAGTTGAAACTTTGTTTTTTACATCACCTTCTCTTTTCCTTTCTTTGATTTTCTAATTGTATCTTTCTTTGTAGGTGATGAAAGGTCAATGATATCTTGTGGTGGTTGGTACATGTGTCGATGGGTGGATGAACCTCTTTACTACTCTCTAATAGCTTCCTAGCATGCCACATCATGAGCTTTTCTTGCTTGGAACACTAAAACACTGCATCTTCTCCTTCAAATTCTAATATCTTTGTTGATTTAGCCTTTTTATGCAATACCTTCGCTATGTCTTGACTGGACTATTTGAGTTTCTTCTATCTCAATGGCATGTAATATATCTTCTAGATTTCATTTTAATACTACTCTTTGTCTTCTACGACCATTGTTTTCTCTTGTAAGGCCATTGTTTGGCTCCTTGTCATCCTTTAGTTCCTTGTTTACTCACGGCTTGTTTTTGTTTTGCGAGGTTTGACCACTTTTGACTTATGTTTCCTTAGGATAGGACATTTGGCGTATCAAAACTTCTGCAATTGTTTTATTTAAGTCATGATTGGTTCACTTGGTTTTACCCTTGCGGGTTTACTTGGTTCTGCAACCGATGGTTCACTCTGTTTTGCTACTAAGGGCGATGGAATTCTCTAGTTTTGGGAGTTCTTGAAGGTGTAAAGAGCATCCAACACAAAAACACTAACAAACAAAAATGAAGACGGGTCTACTAACAACCTTTGAAGTTCATGTAAATCTATCAATTTCATTAAACCATGATGAAACAGTGAAGTCGCAATTGCTTGATTTTTCTTGGACCTTATCTTCCATTTTTGACAAACTTCTATGCAAATAGAAAGGAATATCAAGGAAGTACACGATGAAGTGTAGAAGTAGCTTGAAATGATATGAGTAGACTTTAGCATTCTCCTTTCACAAGTAAAACACTTTTGGATGATGAGCAACAATTCTTAGTAGTTGTCCTTCATGTGGCCTCACATGGAATGGCATTGGTGAGATCCATTTCACTTTTTCGAGGCTTCATAAACTCTTTGCTCACATGTTGAACTTGAACCCTTTGAACCATTTCTCTTGTCCCCTTGGAATCCCTCTGACACACGCAATAACCTGCGGTGTGATGGAAATATTAAGCATTCCCCACTTTGGTGGCTGTTCCACGAAATTTAAAGCAAACTATTTGTTTGTACATGGAAGCCTTGTAATTTCTCACAAAAATGTAAGCAACTTTTGTCCTTTTGAAGACTTCCACAATGTTGTTGGGTCTTCAATGATCAAATTCGCCTTATGTTGGCTCGTATCTCGGACATTTTTCCACCTTATTTTTCCTTCTTTTCTCTGCCATTGTTTCTTGATGTCTTCACGCTAAATCATGACGATTGACAACCTTTCTTGATAAGTTTTCAACCTCACTTGATCATGCTCAATTTAAACCTTTGAAAACACCAACAACGACTTTGACTTAATGCAATAGCTCTCGAGGAGCTCGATATCACACAAAGAAGGAATGAGAAATGAGAAATGAGTAAGATTAGGAAATATTTTTGAAGTTTTGATGTCTTCTCATGACACGATGATGACTCATGCATAACTAAGCGGTGATGATGACTTTGTAGACTTGTCCATGTACCTTGTTTTTATCCCTCCATGACTCGAATGGTATCTAACTTACCCTTTCCCAACAATACTGCGACACCTAACACTTCAATCGATAAGACGGACGAGAAACCACACTTTGGTAGCATATCTAGTGTAAGTTTGGTTGTTTTCACTACGAAACTATCATCGATTTCGTAGTTTTTAAGCCAGTGAAAAATGACTTTTCTCAATGTATTTCTCTACGAAACTATGGTTTATTAGCTAAAATGGCAGGTTTAGGTACAAAGAAAACCTTGGGAATTGAAATCGATCCAGAAAATAATGAATGATGTGACATGAGATTAAAAAATGAGTGATTTTAGACATTAGGGTAAACTTAAACAAGAAAAAATTAAAATTTCCCTTGACCAAGAATATAAAAAAATAATCCTAGCCTACTTTTGACACATGAGCCTATTTAACTTTGTCGAGCTGATGCTTCATTTTTAGGTGATAACATTATGTAAAATTCTAAAATTGTAATTGCAATTGTAATTATACATGAAATTGTAAAATTGTAATTCTAATTCTAATTCTAATTCTAATTGTAAAATATTTGTAAATTTTAGTTGTATTATGGTGAAATGATTGTAAATGCATAAAATTGTAATTGTAATTGTATGTAATTTTAATCGTAATTGTATGTGAAATTGTAAAATTGTAATTGTAATTGTAATTGTAATTCTGATTCTAATTCTAATTCTAATTGTATGTAAAATATTTGTAAAATTTTAATTGTATTCATGTAAAATTTTTAAATTTGTATTAATGTATGAAATGATTTTTTTTTTAATTTTTAAATTTGTAAATTTGTAAAATTTTAAATAATTGTAAAATAATAAATCTAGAATAATATGAATTTTTGTAACATAATAAAGTTTATGTAAAAAAATGCAAATAAATTTATGTATTTTTAGAATTACCATTGTTTTATTATGATCTTACATACAAAAAAAAAGAACTTTCTTAGGAGGTACATAATTTTTTGAGATCAACATCATTACCAAATTATCAAGTGAAATGTTGAATTTAACATTAACACAATGAAAATTTTCAATAAATTCAAAAATACATATTATAATGTTTTGAAAAAAAGAGTCATATTATAAGTTATAAGGTAGTTAAGTCCTCTCTTTATAAAAACCCATCTTAAAAAGTATAAATATTGATGAAATAACATGTACCATATCACTCTTGGTTCTCATGATCACCCTGATATGTTATTTTCATGGCATGATAACACTATTTTCTCAAAAAAATATGTTTTGATCTAGGGAGTCATATCTCAATGCAGACCACCAATCCCTATCCAACACATACGAGTAAAAAAATACTGATTACAATGTTTGGGGAAAACATAGGGCTCCTTGACTTCATCCCACATCTCTCTAGAGTTGATACATGTCGACCTACTATCACGATCTTCTTTAAATTATTCGATCAAAGGTGTCCCACCACTGCACTAAAAATAACACATTGGAAAGAAGAGAAATCCCGCTGACAGTCTCTTGTATCTTTAGATGTAACCTAATGTCCTTTGTACTGAGTTTTATCACGGTGGCTAGATGCGACTAGATTGATCGAACTCGACTTCCGCTCCACATTCTTGTGTGATGTGTACGTATCGGCATTCTGTGCAAAAATGGTGTCCATATGCAGCATAGATGGGAACGGAAATGCACCTATAAAAAAGTTGAAAAATCATAGTGTCATATCTCTTATAATAACTTAACGGTTAAAAATATGAAATATATATGTAATTACATTTGAAAGGTGCATTATTAAGTTTCAAATGTACATATATTAAATAGATTATTACGAAGTTCTTTTAATCCTAAGTTCGCATATCTTCGACCTGCATTAGGTAACGACTAGTTGTAGTATTTCTCTGCGGCAGTCGACAACCCATTGTTGGGTCATATTTTTGGCATGTTTTCTTTTAAATGATCGGGATAAGGCACACTTTTACCATTCCAACCATCTGAATTGTTCTTGTGCTATCCCATTCCATCCTCTTTTGTTCGTGCAATGCGACCCACGGTTGTGTCGCTTCGAGTGTAAAGAACGACTTTATTGATTTCTTCAATTGTTGCATTCAACGATGAAATAAAAACAACATTATAGAGTACACGAGAGATCAAAATATATGTTATATCGAAGTTAAACATGAATATTTACTTCGTGTGATTTGAAAATTTATAAGCCACTTACTCTTTATAAAACATACTTTCCATTCGTTTGGAGAAACTCCCCTTCTCTTTTGTCTTCATCGCTGTCATCCCAATCCTTTTGGTCTATTGTGGAATCTACTTGATGCTAATCATTAGCATAATAGAAAAACTCATACAATATGTGCCCTACGGTTTCCCTTTGTCGGACAAAACCTTTCAATTTCTTCATGTACCTACGTAAGAAGAACATCCAACGATAAGAAACCAGCCCAACTAATTCAACCTCATATACTAGGTGCATTAGAAGATGAACTTGCAAGTCCATGAAACTTTTTGGTGGTTCCTTCTTAAACATACAAACAATCTCAACTATCTCTTAACGCCACCATGGAATGCTAGCTACTGCATGAATCTCCTTTGATGTGATCCAACATACAAATGCGAGATAATTTAGATATGGCACATATACTAGGTCTTGAGGAATTCATGTTCCACCGCACGCATGAACAAAGGATAATGACAACGAAAAGTTATAAATACATGCAATAATATATGAAATTAGCTATGTTTTATGATCCACCCATGGGATAAAATTTATTAATATAAAAAATAATAAAATCATGCTTTTGACATTATACGTACTCTTAGAAGATTCAAATAGTCATGCGATTTTAGCCACGACAAATGGTCATCCACGGTGAAGCGACATCGTAGTGAAGACCCGTATGAAGATGGCACGGGAAGTCACCATTATAAATTCCTTTTCCAAAGAAAGATCATATTTTTTAAATCCATGGGACATCACCTTCTTTGAAATACCGGGAATTAGAGGGACGATACACGCCTCTAATCGTGTCGTTCTAATTGTCTTAGCCAACGTTTATTTTTAGTTTTTGAAGTAATAAGATCTTTCCTAAAAGCCAATGTGTCACTTTTTTCGATGATATGTGCCTCCATAAATAATATGAAACATTTTTAAATATATACATGGGGATCTAATAAGTGGATAATCTTAAGATGCTCCCAATATGGGAGGTTATAAAAGATAGATTTCCTTTTCATCCCAATAGGAAATTTCTCGTATGAGTGTCGAAGAATTCGGGATCATCGACCATAGGCTCCCCATTTGAATCGAACATTTATATGAACTCCTTCTCCCCTTCTCTCTCTCATATGCTCTAAGCCATTCAAATGGTGTTGTTAAGAGCCTTTGGGTTCCCTCTCATATATCATTGAAAGTGGACGATGCTCTTCTGTGGGGTGTTCTTAGGAGGTACTGAGCAATCATACACTAGATTTCATAGGTCCTTGATATATAGCTTTTAGAAGCTCACAAACATTTACATCCAAAATATATGCCATTTACAAGACCTACGAGGTTATTGTGTACAATTTATATCGCAACATTAGAATATCATGAAGATCGAACAGTTACAATGAATTAAATAACTAATATGCGAAAGAATATTGTTACGTGTATAAACAAATCGATAAACATGTAATTTACCGAGAGCAAACTCCTAAGCACGGATAGTCATGTGTAGGTGGCTTTGTATTCCATACAACGTAAACTTGATGACCACTATGTCCCCTACAAAAGAGAGGGGTGGTGGAAGAAAATTTAAGGCCCCAGAAAAACGTGTCGGTCGTATGAGCATCATCACCTGGCTGATCATCATTTTGGAATGCATCTAACAACATTGTCATCGCAAGCGTTCGTATCCCTTAAGTAATCATCCATACCAACCTTTATTTTATTGCCTCCATTGTCGGCTTGTGAAGAACTACTATTGTTGTGGTCATTCCTAATTGGTGAATGCGGACATGGTAAATTGAATCGATGGTTGATTCAACCATTCTTGGTATCGTTCCTCTCCAATTTTTCTCTTAATTCGACCTTCTCTCGATTTGACATTGTCGTGGGGTGCAACGAAAGATGGTAGGTAAGTCGCTCATCATCACACTAGAATCCTAATAATTTCAAAGTATTTGGGCAGTTAGTACAAAATCTATGATAATAATTGGTAAGAACATTGACAATGCATGATTAATTCGTTTGACGTTGAAATTAATAATTACATTAATACACCAAACAATTATTATTACCATCATTGTCTCGAGATTGTGGTTAGAAGATGCAATATTGTTACAATTGGCAAGGTGAAGCGACTTTCCATTTTCATCTACAAAATGCAACTTTAGGTATGCTACTCCACGATAAGAGCTTTTGATGTTTTGTTGTTTGATTATTTTGTACATCTAAACTCAATTAAGATACATGAACCTAAAAAATTTTATACATTATAAATTTTATTAAGTTGATTGACATGGGTAAAAAACAAAATTCAATTAGATAATGAAAATATAAATAAAATATGGTGATAAATATTACGTCTCGAGATGGATAAGGGAGAAATTAAATGGTGGAATTGAGAATGTTATGGAATGAAATTTGGATTTTGAAGAATTGTCCATTTAATATAATTATGATATTTTCTCCCTTCATTTGAGAAAAATCAATAATAAATTTTAGCGCCCACACCTAAAGTAATTTCGGTTCCTTAAAAATGGACTTATTGTTATCGATGCTTATGTACGGAGATAACGCAACGGTGTTGTTTTAGTTACTACGCATCGGTGTCATGTTATTGCGATGCACCGGACGGTCTTATTAATTGATGCCAAAGGGATGAAAATCCGTAAATAAAAAAAAACATAACTTTATTTTTTTTAAGTGAAAAAAAGAGATAAATTGAAAAAATGAGTTGCCAAAATATTTTTTGAAAATATAATTTCATAAAAACAATTCTTTAAAATAATAAACACTTTTCATTATTTCACTATTTTGGAAAAAAAAATCGACCCCGAGAGATTTGTAAGAGACATACCTGGAGCAAGAGGCAAGAGCACTGTGGAGCAACTAAATACTTTCGAGCAGTATTGAGACAATCGAATTCCAAACCTTTGGTGATTCGAGCCATGAAATAGAATTTCAAATGATAACGTGATTAAATTTTGTTGTTTTTTACATTTTTTACACTATTTTTTACGCGGTAAGTAAAAAATTTCAATTTGTTCATTTTCATAAAAAATTTATCCATTTTTACCCTAAACCCTTAATTATTTTTGTTTCTACCCTTGCTTCTTCCTTGTTTACCTTGATTTCGAGAATTAGGGATTTTCATTTTAGATTTTTAGGTTTGTATTACTATATATATAGGCCTATGACATCCAACCCACGGAATGACTTGCATAGTCAAATCCCAATCCATGTCGGCCCTTGCGTGAATTTAAAAAAAAAAAAGAATTTTTTTAATCGGTGCGCCACACGCAGCCTAGTGCCCAGGTGCGCATTTGGCTTATCCCAATCTTTTAGTGCATGTACTATTTGAATTTTATTTTTATTTTTTTAATGTTTGTGTGCCATGTGTAAAATGGGAGCACCGAGTGCGTTATTTCATTATAACACCTTTGCTCACGTTTTGTTTAGCAAAAATAATTTTTATTTTGTGTTAATTGGTGCACCATGTAATATATAACGCCAAGGTCTGTAGTTGACAAAGAGCACCGTACGGTGGTCCCTTGTTTGCGCGGAGCGTTTTATAAGAATAAGGCGCACCACCCCATATATTACAAGAAACTAACACTAAACGGTTTTATTATTTTGTTTGTATTAATCGGTGCGATGGTTAAAATGTAACACATTGATGCTCATATTTGACATAGTGCACCATACGGTGTTTTATATTGTTTGGGAAGTGTGTTTATAAGACCACCACGCATCGACGTCGGTGCATACACCATGAAAAAGCGCACGGAATTTCTTGATATTTTTTTTTTTTTAGGCTGAAAAGTTGACAATTTATTTGTAAAATATATTTATGAGTGATATGATACGGGTTTAATATTGATAAAGAAATGGCTAACAGAGATCAGTAACAAAAAATACTAAAAACACATCGAGAAAAGTAAAAAAGGAAAGTTCTTATATAGAATTCTTTACAAAAAATATTATTTTTGAACTATGTGTAAGTTTAACTAATATTTGTTTTTTACTATGTATCATGTAGAGCCACAAAATGACGAAGCTCGATAAGAATATTTCTGATCTAGGACCGGAAGAGCGTAAAATCTTGATGGAAAAATTTGCAAAAGGATAAACATGTGAATGAAATAATACTGTCGATCAAATATGAGTTTCTTTTTTTAATTTGCATTAATAATATACTTAAAATTAGTAGATAACATGTTTCAAACAATACAGTAATTCACATCTATTTAATGTTCTATAGGGACCAATAACTCGGAAAAGGAATGTTGTTCTAAGAAAGAAAAAAAATATAACATGAAAATGAAAATGAATTTCTCCTTAGCTCATGCGGGAGTGGTGTTAGAGGTTAACGAAAGGAAAAAAAAAATTTACAAAAGTTTGGGGATCTAGTGGAAAAAATGTATAAGTTTCTTTCCACTTACAATTCAAAAATCAATCCAATGGTTCCAAGGAGCCAAATTTTATCTAAACTACGGGAAGATTTTCCCGGAAAATTGAGTCGATGAGACAGACTGCAAAATTTTAATAGAAAAAACATACAACAAAAAAAAAAAAGAAGGAATGAAAAAGTAATATTCCTTTAAATGTTTTTTTAGAATTATTTATAAATATCACTTTTTTTATATTTAATTTTCATATATCAATATGAAAATTAAATAACTTATTGTCATGTTACATTTTTTAGGAAGATTATGAAAATCTCAAAACATGAACGAGCTGATATTAGTAATATACCGGTAGGAATGTCCAAAAATGTGTATAAGGAGGTGAGTCGAAGAAATGGACAAAATTTCATCGCAAGAGGAGTCGTCTCAACAAAAACATGCTTCAAATGTGTTGGACATTGGGTTCATCGCTCCTGTTAACATTTCGTGACATGGACTAACTCTCATGGATCCTAACTACGGTGATTGTAATAGAGACTAACGCCTGCGGAGATTTTGGTCTAATGGAAATTATAATTCCAACGAGTGGTATCGAACGACGGTCTCGAATTCAAAACTCAGCAATGCACCATTTTTTGGTCATCTAACCTACTATCAAGTAGATGGACCCAAGTACACCATGTAAGACCAATTTTACCCTAAGTAAAATTGCTTTCATATGTAAAATAACTTAATAAACCACATTTATTAGGTTGTTTATGGTCTAAGCAGAAACCCCAAAAGGAAATATTAAACAAATCTATATTTGTTTGATTTTCCTCATGGAATAATTAATTAAACAATAATTTAATTATTATTCCTCATCATGTTTAACCCAAAACAAAGAAATTAATTAGATAAATCTCTATTTATCTTATTATTTTCTAGGAATAATTATTTAAATCTTATTTAAATAATATTCCCTGTTAAATATGAATAAATCACCCACAAATAATTAAATAAATCGTTATTTATTTGATTATCGTTCAACCACTTCCTTAAAATGGTAAATAAATCATTTATTTATTTATTATTTACAAATAAAGGGATTTGACCCAAGTCAAATACCTTTTCCCTCCAAAAAATATAATAAAATATTCCATAAAAGGTGGATCTAGATTTGGTTAATGTTATTTTAATCATGCACCAAGATCTAGAATGACCCAATATTTTGTTATAAATAGGAGGTTTTCCTACCATTCTTCACCTTTTGTTGCCACAATGGATCACTGCGGATCTATACACTTGGTCACATTTTTCTACATTATTTTGTGTGTGAGCTCCTTTGAGTTCTATCTTTGTGCGGGTTTTCTACACCAGCAGAGATTCTAGATCTTAAGTGCGGAGACTTCCAAGAACCCATCCCATTGAGGAAAATTGGATACCTTCTTGTTTTCCTCCATGTGCCCTTAATACAAAAATTCTTTTAAAAATTGCTCTTGTCTTGTCTATTGGATATATGGAGCAAACCCTTCTTTTCTCTTGCTTAATGTCTTTCTATGCATAGATACGGTTTTTGCGACTCTTTTCTTGATCAACTAATTGCGGTTGAAGATATTGGCGGCCACTTTTGATGTTAGGGCTATTATTTATGCGTAGCTAAAGTGGTCTTTTATTTTTGCTTAAATGATTCATATAACAATTGGCGAATCCACACGGGTTTTCAATTACGGCAAGTTTATCGTTTTTCATATTCATATCCGGCTACTTGAGACCCTAGGGTTTCTTTTCGACTTTTTTGTTTTCCCCATTTTCATGTTGTTTTCACCTGTAAAACCTAAAACATTAAAATTTCTAACTCGTGTGTTTAAGCCCTATTGCGGAGTGACGGACATCGGTATAGCCCCGGGAACGGCAACTTTTAGGAAATGCGCCGTCGAGACACTGCCACGAGCTTCGAGTCGCCGCGCCCTGGCCATAGCTTCTGACACCGGACCTCCGAATGGCGCACCTCGGCCCTTTTCTGGGCACACTTGCTGAAAACGAGGTCGAACACCAGAGCCTGCCAATTTTTGTTCTGTTGCGCAATTTTTGGGTTTTAAACCTGTCGGGGTTTTCAGCTTTGTGTCTCCCCATTGTTTAAACCCTGGTTAAGTCTATTTTTGTCATCTAAGTGGGAACATAGCCCCCTGGGGCTTCGGTACCCTCACTTTTTGTGGAGGGATTTTATCATTTCGGTCATTTTTTTTTCGAGTTCGACCCCTTTTTCCGGATACGATGCCTCCTTTTCGGACCTCTTTTAATCGACTCTTCTCCCTTTCGAATCACTCCTAAAGATTTGTTTGGATCTACTTGCACAGGAGCCTCCTCCTTGCCCCTTGCTTTTGCTGATTTCCTCCTTTTTCCAACCACCTTGCCTGCGCCTCTTGGCACCAGCAATCTTGCCCCTCTTTTCGGCCGACTTTTTCCCTTTAGATCCCTGTCCCTTTCGACCCTAGATATATTGGCCTCTTTTTTAATGTGTTTTGACTAAATTTTTCCCTCTTTTAGATTAGTTTTGAAGACCCGCCTTTTTGGGTTGAATCGATGCACTAATGTTGTTAATTTTGTTATTTCAACATTATATAATGTTTTTGCGACGTATTTTCGATTACGAAGCACACTTTTTCTCTTGCTCTCAAAACGAAAAGGGTTTAAAAATTAAAATTCACGCCACACACTCACCACAAGCAAAGAAGAGCTGGTTTACACCACCGGGCAAGACTTTGCTAAAATCAATTGACCTTTGCCTATCTTGACAAAGGGAAGATAGGTCTGGTGATGATTTTAAAGTCTTTACTTTATTAATTGTAAACTTGACTCTTCTTTACTAGGGTGGTGTGTGGCGTGAATTAATTTTAATTTTTAAACCCTTTCGATTTGAAACAGAAAAAGTGTGCTTAAATAGCGAAATATCTTTGCAAACATTATATAATGCTGAAATGGAAAATTAGCAATATAGTGCATCGATGCCAAAACTGATGTCTCAAAGACTAATCTAAAAGAAGAAAAAAAATCTAAGTCAAAACATTAAAAGAAGATTGCAATATATCTAGGAGGCCAACAAGGCAGATCCTAGGGAGGTTGTGAAAGAAGATGCGAGATCACAACCAGGAAAACAGAGAGATGAGACAGAAAAAAGGAAATCAACAAAAATTAGGAAAGGAAAATACAAAGCTAAACAAACAAGAATTGGTGAAGGGAGAAGAGGAACGATTAAAATTACGAAAAGGAAGATTCTCAGTGCAGAAAAAGAAACAGAACTCTGAAAAAGCAGAACTGAAAACAATTAAAACTCTTCCACAAAAAGTGGAGAATACTTGAAACCCTGAAGAATATATTCCCCACAGATGAACAAAAAAATAGATCGAACTAGAATAGATGCAATTTCAGAAAACCAGCCAGCACCAACAGACAAAAATTCTGAAAAATAGGCTGAAAAATTGGTGGAATCGCGAGTGGCAGTGCGGAAATCGCGAAAAAAAAGGCCTGAAAATGCGACACAGAGGTCAGATCATAGTTTATGGGCTGAAAAATGCGGCTGAAGCTTCGGGGTGTCTCGCGGCGAATTTAAAAGTGCGCAAGGTCTCGGTGCGGGAACATTGTGTCACTTTCTCTGTAGGCTTGGCTGAAGTTAGAAATTTTAATGTTTTAAGTTTTATAGGTGAAAAACAACATGAAAATAGGAAAACAAAAGGCTGAAAGAAACCTAAGTGAAGTAGGCACATATCTGTGATATAACTGACCAACGTATAATTACGTCATATAGTGATAGTATGAATCCTTTGTCGAAAATGCGAAGACACACTTTTAATATACATAAATAATAGCCTAACATCAAAGTAGACAATATCTTGAGTCTGAATAGTGTCAGAGAAGGCTGCAAACAGTCTATGCATAGAAAGACATTAAGAAAGAAAGGTACTCCATATATCAATAGACAAAAACACATATGCACATAGGAAGAAAACAGAAGGAAGTATCCAATTCTCACACCGATGAGATAGACAGTCGGCACTTAAGATCTGGAATCTCTCTCTCTCTTGTTAGTGTAAGCCAGCTGGAAGCTCTGCAATAAATAATAATAAGCGACACCAAGTATATAGATCAGTAATCTAATAAACAACAAAATTGAAAAATGTAGGAAAAACCCTCCTGGCTATAACAAAATGTGGAATAATTCAGCAGTACATGATGCATGGCATTAACCAAATCTAGATACCTTTTATGGAATATTTATTATATTTTGGAGAAAGTATTTGACTGAGTCAAATCCCTTTGACTATGAAATAATAAATAAATAAATAATTTATTTACCATTTTAAGGAAATGGTGAACGATAATCAAATAGATAGCAGGCATTTAATTATTTGTAGGTGATT
Source organism: Pinus albicaulis (assembly GCA_034641835.2). NCBI lineage: Eukaryota > Viridiplantae > Streptophyta > Pinopsida > Pinales > Pinaceae > Pinus > Pinus albicaulis. The sequence continues at coordinate 93,118,437 of CM076579.1, read as the reverse complement.
TATTCATATTTGCTTGAGAATGTGGCCCAAATAGATTTAAATATTCCTAGAAAATAATAAGATAAATAGAAGATTTATCTAATTAATTTCTTTATTTTAGATTAAAACATGATGAGGAATAATAATTAAATTGTATTTAATTAATTATTCCATGAGAAAATCAAACAAATATAGATTTGTTTGTGGCCTTCCTTTTGGAGTTTCTGTTTTGTAAACAACAATAGAACATTGGTTTATTAAGTTATTTTACATAGTAACAATTTTACTTAGGGTAAATTAGTCTTATGAGTAACTGAGTCCATCAATGATAGTAGATTAGATGACAAGAGTAATTATGCTTGATGAGTTTTGATGCGAGACTTTATTAAACCACGATACACTATTTAGATTCACGATTTCCATTAGACAAAACTGCATGTGAGTATCTCTATTACAACCTAGAGATCCATGAAAATAATCCATGTCACACTGCCGAAGGCGATAATCCAACATTTGAAACATGTGTCTTTTGTGAGCATCCTCTTCTTGATGAAACTGTCCCTCTTGACCACCTCCTTATACACATTTTGAACATTCTAACAGCATATTACTAATATCAGCTGCATTCAATATTTTGAATTTTCATAATCTTCTAAAAATGTAACATGACAATAAACTATTTAATTTTCATATTTATTATATGAAAATTAAATATAAAAAAATTATTATAAATAATTCCTAAAACATTTTAAAAGGAATATTACTTTCATTCCTTCTTTTGTGTAATATTTCTATTAAAATTTTGACATGTCATTGACAAATTCACATTTATAATTTAGACAAATCAATATGAATTTTTGAATTGTAAATGGAAAGAAAACTTATACATTTTTCCACTGGAAAATCCTCAAACTTTGTAAATTTTTTCATTGGCCTCTAACACCACTCGGTGAGCTAGAGAGAAATTCATTTTCATTTTTCATGGTATATTTTTTCTTTCTTAGAACAACATTCCTTTGCAGTATTAGTCCCTACATAGAACATTAAATAGATGAATTAATAGATTGTTTGAAACATGTTATCACAATAATTTTAAGTATATTATTAATGCAAATTAAAAAAAGAAACTTCATATTTGTCGATAGTATTATTTCATTCACATGTTTATCACTTTTGCAAATTTTCCATCAGAATTTTCTGGTCTAGATCAGAAATATTCTTATCGAGCTTAAATCATTTTGTAGTCTACATGATACATAGTAAAAACAAATAATGAATTAAACTTACGCCTAGTTCAAAAATAATATTTTTTGTAAAAATTTGCATAAGAACTTTCCTTTTACTTTTCTTATTATTGTTTTAGCTATTTTTATTACTTAATCTCTTATTAGCCATTTCTTTATCAATATTAAATTTTATGCCATATCACTTCCATAAATATATTTTATAAATAAATTATCAACTTTATTTAAAAAAAAAAAAATATCAGAAATTCGATGCGCTTTCACATAGTGTATACTGCCCGGCGTAAAATGCGTAGCTGTCTGCCTGCAAACAATATAAAACTGCCCGTATGATACACTATGTAGCAAGAAACGCCGATAATGTACATTTTAACCCTTTTTTTGACAAAATAATAAAAACGTTGTCATTAGTTTTTATAGCCTGTAAATTAGTGCAATATTCTTATAAGCGCTTCAGCGCAAATGCGAGTACTGTAACTAAAGACGCATGCGTTATATATTGCATAGTGCCTGTGCTACAAAATAAAATTTATTTTTGCCAAACAAAACATTAGCGGATGATGTTATAATGAAATAAGCGCGGCAGTGCCTATTTTTTACACATATCTTTAAAAAATAAAAATAAAAATTCAAATAATACATGCGCGTACTTATTTAGGATGCCGGTATACCCATTTTTTTTGGAATGCGGCGCCGCCGACAAAAAAATTCTTTTTTAAATTCCTTGTAGCCCGACATGGATAGGGTGAAAAAATACTAAACGCGTCGTAGGTGAATATCATAGATATATATATATTAATACAAACCTAAAAATCTAAAATGAAAATCACAATTACGAAATCGCCAAACAGGAAAAGCAAAATTGAAAAACTCAAAAATGAAATGAGGTTAAATTGAAAATCGAATAAATTTTTATGAAAATGAACAACAAATTGAAATTTTTACTTCTGCGTAAAAATAGTGTAAAAAATGTAAAAACAACAAAATTTAATCCGTTATCGTACAATTCTATTCCTCTGAGTTTAATTTCCGCAAAATTTAAATTGATTATCTGCTCTGCATTCAAAAAAGAAATATTTAGTTTCTCCATAATTCTGCTTATTATACTCTTGCTTTCGAGCTATGTCTCTTACAAATCTGCAATATTTTTTTTCCAAAATAGTGAAATAATGAAAAGTATTTATTATTTAAAGAATTGTTTATGAAATTATATTTTTTCAAAAATATTTTAAACCCATTAATTTTCTTTTTTCACTTAAAAAATAAAGTGCTGTTTTTTTTGTTCTGAGATTTTTACACCATCCCCGCATTGCATCAATATTAATAAGACGCTTCTAGCGATTAATAACATGACAACGATGCGTAGTAACCTAAAACGAAAACTGCGCGTTAATGCGGTGCTCCGTACATAAGCTTATCGATAGCGATAAGTCCATTTTAAGGAAATTTGTAAATGTAAAATAAAATTTATTGTGATTTTTCTCAAATGAAAGGAAGAAAATATCGAAATTTACTATTAAATGGACAATTCTTCAAATCGGCTCATTCATAATATTTCTCAAATTCCATCACGAATATACATCCCATCTCGGAGCGTAATATTTACTTCATATTTTATTTATATTTTCATTATCTAATTGAATTTTTATTTTTACCCATGTCAATCAACTTAATAAAATTTATAATGTATAAAATTTTTAGGTTCATGCGGTGAGTGGCTAGATGTACAATAATCGAAACAACAAAACATCAACTCTTATCGAGGTAATAACATCTTGCAAGTTACATTTTATAGATGAAAATGAAAGCCTTCACCTTGCCAATTGTAACAATATTAAATCTTAACCACAATCTTCAGACAATATTAGTAATAATAATTATTTGAATATTAATGTAATTATTAATTTCAACGTCAAGCGGGTATTAATCATGCATTGTCAATGTTCTTACTGAATGATATCATAGATTTTGTATAATGCGATTCAAATATATTTTGAAATTATTAGGATTCTAGTGATGATGTACTTACCTACAAATCTTCGTTACGCCAAATGTCAAATCGGAAGAAGAGCTAGATAGAGAAAATTGGGAAGACGATACCAAGAATGGTGTATTCAATTCCCGCTATGTCGATTCACCAGTAGAGATGATACAACAATAGTAGTTGTTCTGAAATTGTGGAAACGATAAAATAGTTGTATGGATGTGCCCAATCGGCTATATAGAGACAAATATTGTGAATGCATTCCCAGATGATGATCAACTAGATGACGATGCTATCAACGACTGCACCAGCCTGAGCCATTTTCTTCCTATACTCTCACAACATGATGTCGATCCAAGTTTGCGTTGTAATAATACTTACACGACATGACTATCGAGCTTTAGAGTTTGCTGCAATAAATTACATGTTTGTGTTTGTTTATATGCGTAACAATGTGCTACCGTATTAGTATTTAATTCGTATAATTGTTGTCTCATGATGATGTATTATTGCCATGCATATAAATTGTATACAACCTCGTAGATGCTATGGCACAAAAGGAAGTATTTTGGATGTAAATGACTTCTCTAAAGCTATATGAAATTCGAAGGACTGAAATCTGAATATAATTCTCTAGAATATTCACTGAAAAACCTTATACTGAAGAGCGTAAATCCACTTCAATGATATATGAAGGGCAAAACTCAATAACAACTGCCACAGATAACTTAGAGCATATGAAGAGGAAAAGGGATTCATATAAATGTGCATTCAAATGAGAATATGGTCGATGATCAATTCTCATTGCACTATGCCGAAAATTCCCATTAGAATGAAAGAAATCTATCAGCATAACCTCCCATGTGGGAACATCTTTAAAGATCCATATTGTTATGCATATATTTAAAAATGTTTCATAATGTATGGAAATATCATCGAAGAAAAGTATTTTGAATCTTATTACTTCAAAAACAAAATAGCGTTAATAAGACAATTAGAAGCCGTACGCGATGAAAGTCTTCAGTATCAATTCTACAGTATTTCAAATGATAATCTATGTGATCTTTCTTTGGAAAGGAATTTATAATAGATTAATGACATTGCCATCTTCATACGAGATCTTCACTTCTGATCTTGCCCCTGTATGTGATAACCGACTATCGAGTGAAATCATGACCACTCTAAAATGCGTAAATAATATCCAGAAATATTTGTATTTTTATATTAATAAAATTTTATCCCATCTCGAAAATCATAAAACATAGCTAATTTCATATATTATTGCATGTAATTATAACTTTTGATGTCATTTATCCCTTTTGTTCATGCGTGGGTAATGGAACATGAATTCCCTCAAGACCTAGTATATGCCATATCTAAATTATCTGCATTTGTATATTAGATCACATCAAAGGAGATTCATCAGTGGCTAACCATTCCATGGTGGCGTTGGGATAGTTGAGACTAACATGTTTAGAGGAACTCTTGAAAGTTTCATGAAACTTGCAAGTTCTCTTCTAATGCACCTAGTATATGAGGTTGAATTGAAGCAATTTCTTGTCGTTGAATGTTCTTCGCGAGTACATGAAGAAATTGAGGTTTTATGCGACGAAGCAGTACATATTGTAATTTTTCTAATATACTAATATTACATCAAATAGATCGACAATAGGCTATTGTTAGAGATAATGAGATAGACAAGAAGGGATTTCTCAAGCCCAATTAGAAAAGAGATGCTTGATAAATAGATAACTATAAATTTTCAAATTTACAATAAATATTCATATTTAGCACCGATAATATATTTTGATCTCATCTCTATAATGTTGTTTTTATTTCATCGATGAATCGGCAATTGAAAATCCGTCGTTCTTTGTAAGCGTACACAGCGTAATATCTTCTCTTGCAACAAGAAGATGAAATAACCGAATAATTAGATAATAAAGAAATTGTGCCTTATCGATCATTTAAAAGAAATATACCAAATATATTGCGGTGGAATTTATTTGAAACAAATCGAAAAATGCGAGTGCAACAAATATTGCAAATGCCCCAGAAGAATGTAAACGTAAATTGTCAACAACACCGGTAATATCTATTTAATATATATGTACATTGAAACTTAATAATGCACCCCTTTCAAATGTAGTATATATATTTCATATTTTAAGCTTGTGAAATTATTATAAGAATATGACACTATGATTTTCAACTTATAGATGCATTTATTCCCATCTATCTTGTAGTATATAGACACCATTTTGCGAAGAATCTTGTCTTGAACACATGCAAGAATGTAGGCTTGTAGTGATGGCTCTATTCGATCTAATACCGTAATAAAACCTAGTACTACAAGAGACATTAGAGTACATCGGAAGATACAGAGAAATCATTGAGTGGATTTCTCTTTCAATGTATTATTTTAGAGTGAGTAATTAGACACCTTGTCGGAATAAATTTGGAAGATCGTGATAGTAAGGAAACGTATGTATCAACTCTAGAGAATGAGATAGCTAAGAAATTTCACAACATTGTAATGATATTTGCCGATGTTGGATAGGAATTGAGTAGTGCATGTAGATATGACCTAGATCAAAACATATTTTGAAGAAAATAGTGTTATCATGCACATGCGAGACAGAAGATGTAGAAGTGATCTGAAACCAAATGATATGAAAACACATGTATTATTTCATCAATATTTATACTTTTAAGATAAGTCTATAAAGAGAGAACTAACTACCTTATAACTATAATATGACTCTTTCAAAACATTATAATATGTATTTTGAATTTATTAGAGAATTTTCATTGTATTTAATATTAAATTCAACATTTCACTTGATAATTTGCAATGATATTAATCTCAAAAAAATGAGTATGCTGCAATAGTTCTTTTTGTATGTAAGATCATAATAAAATAATGAAATGAATACAAAATACATAAATTTATTTGCATTTTATAAACTTTTATTATGTGCAAAAATTCATATTCATTTATTATTTTACAATTGTACAAATTAAAAAATTTACAAATTTAAAAATTAAAAAAAATCATTTCACATTAACAATTAAAAAATTTCACATTAATACAATTAAAATTTTGCAAACACATACAATTAAATTTAAATTAGAATCAAATTGCAATTGCAATTGCAATTTTACAATTTCACATACATTAATTCGATTAAAATTACATGCAATTACAATTGCAATTTTACAATTACAATCATTTCACCATAATACAACTGGAAATTTGCAAATATTTGCATCACGATTAAATTAGAATTAGAATTAGAATTGCAATTTACAATTTCATGTATAGTATTCAAATTACAATTTTAGAATTTTACATATCAAATATCACCCAAAAAATGAAGCATCATTTGACGCAAGATTAAATAGGCTCGTAGTATAGGATTATTTTTTTATATTCTTGGTCAGAAATTTTAATTTTTTTCTTGTTTAAATTTACCCTAATGTCTAAAATCATTTAATCCTCATGTCACATCATTCATTATTTACGGCAATTTCAATTCCCAAAATTTTATCTTTGAAATTTGTCATTTTAGCTATTAAACCATAGTTTCGTAAATACGTGAAAAAGTCATTTTTCACTTCAGAGCTTCTGAAATTGATGATAGCTAAATGAAAACAACCAAACTACGCGATATGCGAAAGTGTAGTTTCTAATGCAAATGCTGTTGATTAATTGTGTAGGTGGCTCAGTATTGTTAGAAAGTAAGTGCCATTGAGTGGAGAACAGATACATGGAACAAGAATCTAGAATCATCATCCGCGGTGGATATGTATGAAGTCATCGGCCAATAATCATGAGAAGACATCAAAACTTCAAAATATTTCACAGACCGATCATTTCTCAGCTCTCATTCCTTCTGTGTCGAGCTGCGAGAGCTATTGCGTAAATAGAAATTTGAAGTGATTTTCAAGATTTAGAATGACTCAAGTGAAGATTTGAAAACTATCAAGAAGATTTGTCGATACGTCGAGCTGGCGATGTAGACGAAGAAGAATGTAGAAGAGGAAGATAAGGGGCGTATATGAATTTGTCATTGAAGACGGAACAGAGCTCTTCAAGAAAAGGGCGAGTTGCTTACATTTTGTGAAATTACAAGGCTTTCAAATTCCAAATAGTTTGCTTTAAATTTGATGCATAGTAAGTACTGTCTTCATCGCAGTATGCCGAAGAGAATTTCCAACGAAGTTTTGGAAAATGGATGGAGATTCAATTCAATAGGCAGTATAAAGAAGTTTATGAAACTGAAAAGTGAAATGAGACTCGCAATGCCATTCGGTATGAACAACTACCAAGAATTATTGCATCATCAAAGTGTTTACTTGTGAAAAGGAAATACCATAAATCTACTCATATCATTTCAAGTACTTCACCACTTCTTGGCAAGATTTCCTTGATGTTTTCTGTTGCATAAATTTGTCAAAAATGGAAGGCAAGGTCAAAGAAAATACGAAACAATTGCGACTTCATTGTTTCATCATGAACAATGAAATTGATAGATTTACATGAACTTCAAAGGCTATGCGAAGGTCTTCATTTGTTAGTGCTGTGTTGGATGCTCAAATAATTCCATTAGAAGCCCTTAGTAGCAAAGCGAGTGAAAATGATGGTTGCAGAACAAAGTAAACCACATCTGAAACCAAGTAGATTAATCATGGCAGAGAATGCAGGGGGGTGCAATGCGTAAATGTCCCTCCATGCACTAAACAAGTCAAAAGTGGTCAAACTGCAAACAAAAACAAGCAACAAAGTAAACAAGGAGAACAAAGACTTAGACAATGGCTAAACACAGAAAAACAATAGACATGGAAAACAGTAATTAATAAATGAAATCTAGAAGATACCATTGAATAGAAGAAATAGTCCGGCTGAAGACATAGCGAGGTGGGCAGCTAAAAGGCTAAATCAAGATATTAGAATTTGAAGAAGATGCGAGTTTTTATGTTCCCAGCAGAAAGCTATGGCAGTACATGCTGGGAAACTATTAGAGAATAGTAAAGAATTCATCCACCCCTGCGGCTATGATCCAACACACCTACAAGATATCATTGACCTTTCATCACTGCAAAAGATACAGGTAGAAAATCAAAGAAGAGAAGAAGATGATAGCAAAAAACAAGTTTGACTTCTTGAAAAATTGAAGTTAATCTGTCATGAAATTGCTATTATGAAAATTAACATAATGAAAGTTACGTTTGAAGATGAATGAAATTTGGGAGAGCGAGGTTAACGTGTTTCCAATACTAGATAATACCTTGTGTATATCAAATGGACATTAAAATTGAAAAATTTAGACATGTAAGGAGATAGACATACATTTGAAAGAAAGTTGAAAAGATGTCATCTAGAAACAATTAAGAACTAATCATGAAAATTGGAAAAGGTAATGTGGATATATCAATACATCATAGAGGAAAACCCCTGGAAACTATAGTATAAATTGAATTTATAATTTTGAAGCTAATGAAATGTTAGAAGCTGAGTTTTTTTTCACTTAGAAGAGATTTTGAGATACAAAATTGCTTGATTTTGATTTGATTTTCAGAGATTTTGTAAGCGTGCTGACTTGAAAAACAACAAGCGCTCTGCTCTTGTAGCATTGGCCCTGGCACGGCGAACTAGAAATACTCAGAAATGAAAATTCTTAATGAAGATATATGTAATAGTACCATGAAGAAAATAAAGCATTTAGCCAGCATATGAAATAGCATGCGAATATCTTGCTTTTTAAAGTAGCCGTATGTAAGATTTTAGCTTGAATTTCGGAAATAACAGACGAATAGATATTATCAAGTGTTGAAGGATATGACAATATTATTCAGCACCTTAAATACAAAATCAAGACAAGCTACTAGCCAAAACGACAGAACCATTTGCCTAAAAAATAGGGTTTGATTTCTGAATTTTAGAGAATCCGAATAGAATAAATAGCCAATGTGCGTCCATCGCATAGCCGAAAATAATAACATATTTTCAAAGATGTAACTAAGGTATTAAATGTAATAATGAGTAATTATTAGGAAAGGCGTATTCTCATTAAATAGATATTTTATGGGTATACAGGTGTCATTATGAAAAATTCGATGAATATCCGGGTGGTAGATCATTTGATGATGTAACAGAATCTATTAAGTATTGGAGCATTTTTGGAAAATCTTGCTTGTAATGTTTTGACTCATATCAATAATATAAATTGGTTTTCTTCTTGATAGACTTCGAAAATTCTCATGGGATTTTTTAATTTTTATTGTGCCATCTCTTATGTATCACCACTTGCCCATTAGATTTCATTTCTATTACTTTCGAAATTCATAACTCTATGCTCACATTTCTTTTAGTGAATGGCAAATGTTTTCAATAGCACTATGAAATGAATTATCTTTTGAGACACTTGCGTAGATTTCATTGCTATTGCACCGAAATTCTTCAACTCTATGCTCTAACTTCGCGTAATGAAATTTGAGTATTTTTCACCATTTTATGAGAGTGAATTACCTTTTGCACCACACTTGTAGTATTTGCTGGCCCCTTCGAATTCGCATAACTTTAATATACGGCTTTCCTTTAGCAATAAGAATGACATGATTTTACTTTATATTTTATGAGCAAATTGCCTTTATTAAGACTCTATTTGCCTCAGCTTCCATGTCGAAGACGCGCGCTGAACCTACTGAATTTGTGGCTCCATAAACCCAATAGTAGCAAAACCTAAATGCTCAACACCGCAAATAAAAACCAATATAAAGTGTATCTATCTTGCGTTAGCGGCTATCATAAATTAGGCAATGAGAATCACCTTTCAAAGAGCTTAAGCTTCTATTAGAAATGAGATTTGAAAAACATTATAAATTTTTGATATAATCAGAAATGCAATTTTGAAATTGATAGCACATTGCAATTACAATTGCGATTTTAAAATTTTACATAAAATTTGCAATTACAATTTTACAAATTTGCCGGAATACCGTACAATTGCAATTTTAAATTTTACATACAGTAAATTAGAGGTAAAATTTTACAATTTCACATATATACAGTGAGTAAAATTTTACAAATAAAATTACAATTACAAATGCAATTACAATTTTAAATTTTACATGCAATTAGGTACAATTGCAATTTGCAATTTGTCATATATGCAATTGCAATTAAAATAATTTCACAATAAGTAAATATTATAATTACATTTCACAAATATTTTAATACAATTGCAATTAAAATTACAATTACAAATACGAATTTTACAATTTTACATATAATTAAAATTAAAATTTCAATTCTGATCACAACATAATATTTAATAAAATATCATGATCGACTAACATTAAATTAATTAATAAACATCACAATCATTCTAACCATCATACAAACATCATATTTAACTAAAAAATACATTCAAAATCGCTAACATCATCATATGATCATATAACAAAACACAATTAGCATTAACATCATCATAACACGAAGCATCAAATATACATCTCATGTCAGGCTCGTATTATCACATACACATCTATTTGCAAAATTTGCACATTAAATAGACATATATAAACATAACCTAACAATATACATATCATGATAATCACAAATATATAATTTAAGTACAACTACAACATGAACATAAAATACATGGACTATATATATATATATATATATATATATATATATATATATATAAGCTTGTATAATGTCAAAAATACTCACAATAAATATCATATATACGTTAGTAATACATCATCAATACTCGATACTAGGCCAGTACCACCGATAATATAGCCTTAGTAAGCTTAGATATTTGATACACAGCTTGCCATTAATGCATTGTCAGATCAACTGCTCAGTCTCATGCGTAATGGCTGAACATGTCGATTATCCAGCCTACTCATGATCATGAAATACTGCTGAATGTTAGCAAATTATTATTTCGATATCTGATAGTCCAACTCTCTCCAAAACATTGTCAAATAGCCAGTAATGTAGATATCTCCGATAGTACTGTCTCACTAGTTAGAACCAACACAAATAGGTAATTCCACCTACGAATAAAATATCGTAAAAACACACCATATCCTTTAGGAAGTAGCCTCCTCATACTCTTGAGGCTTCTACCTTAGGGAAAGTACTATGTATATAATAGGAAGTGCACTCATCTCTCCTTCTCTATTCCAGACCATGATATATAGATGCCTTACCAATTATTTAACATTATTCCCTCTCTCCTTTCTGTCCTTCAGAATATTGACTCATATTAAATAATTTTATTATTAAAATGAGACATATATTTATGAATATACATATATTTTTGAAAAATTGATGCGCCACAAAAAATATGGAAATATGCAGCAGCAGTGCATCTTTTATCACGCGCAGGCTGTGCACGAGGAAAATTTTCAACGCAGCGTACCTATAAATTTAAGTGCACCTCCCTCTTTAAATTAAAATCGATCTGTCTTTATAATAAATGCTACCATTATTAACTATATATAGATATGAGAGAAATTTGTCGCTTACCGTCTCTTGCAGGAGCCTCAATTTAATCGCCTTACGCCCTCGGCTATCCGCACATAGTCAACTGATGCGAGTATTTTACTAGGCCACACCATTAAACATGTCAAAATGCTATAATAGATAAACAACAATTACCGGATATTTCCGTCCATTGCATATTCCCACTATTCTATGAGTCCAGCGTGCAACTAGAGTAATTAGCGGCACACTTAATTTTTACAAATTTTAAAAATGCTTGATGCACCTTTGCTCTGAAACAATAAGTTACCATTTGCGGGTGCGATCACGGCCTATAAATTTGCAAACAGCTTGCCGTGAGCTGTCGCGAGCGAACAACTCTAGCAGAGCAGCACCAACAGTATTTAAATAGTGAATTTTAAGATAATTAAAAATAATCTGCTAAAATTTAATTAATGAAAGGAAAATACTAATACATTTAATATGAAGAATATTGGCTATAAATTTGCAAGGCTCTTTCCACGTTTTAATTCAAGAATGGGACAGTGGCAATGGACAATAGCAATGCATGCAATGAAACCTTGATATCAATCTCACACAGAAAACTGCACCCGATACTAGCTATGGAACGTGAAATGAAGATAATGGATTTTTTAGATATTTCTTCTGATGTTGTCTTGTAGTTTCTCGTGCAACAATCTTGATTTAGACAGCTGGGACACAGACACCCGGGCCTAGATATTTATAAAGAGAAATGGTGTCTTTCACGATATTGACACACTTTAAGAAGATATATGTACATGTTATCCAGTGTCTCAATGTACACTGTCTTTCTCTAGATGAGCATACCAGTAAGACTAGGGTGTATACATAAGAAAAGATACAAAACTCACTGCCAACCTCCTCTATTAACCTCACAGCTATAAGTGGCATCTACAGATAATTTTATGAAATTTCACTCAAAGACATGCCTTGGAAAGTCTTTCCATCGTAGTGTTCTAATGAGATTTGAGGGCCAGTGGAAATTCTCTTGGCTTGGACCTTGAGTCACTAATTCCTTAATGGGAACACAATAAAGCAAATCTTTCTTGTGATGCGAAGGCGTATTTGAGAATTCAAGCATAGGGTGGCCCCGGCATGCATTAGAGCTACGGTCAGCAGTCCTGAATGATCTATCGCTTCTTGGGCAATTGAGTAATCCAGCCAAGCGAGAATGAAGATGATATATCAGAATCATGAAGGCCTGAATTCATGGATTTTCTGGAAATTTAGATTCTTAGGCCAAATATAACATCACTGTATGTAGGCTCTTCTACATGGAAAATGTGAAAACTATATGATGCTATATACCGGTGAGTGCAATATTTGGAATTTTGATTAATACCTAAGAAAGCAATCCATGAAGAGAGAATTTTCATATCCCTCCTACCAAATATTGATGACTTTGTAGAATAGAAATAATTCTCAGCAGATAGGCTGTTAAATCGCGAAAAATTGAAAACGCAAATACGTATAGTACCTATTTCCTTAAACATGAAGGCAGATTTAAACCCATGATGTGTAAATGATAAAAACCAGATGAAACACAGCTTTGTAGATCTGCTCGGTCATTTAATTTCTTATGCCTTTGGATTGAATGCGGTGTACCTGGATTTTATCATCTTGAAATAATACTTTAAAATGTCAATATGTTCTCTACAATAGTAGACTAAACCCAAGCATTTAGTAGTCCCATGCGAAGATATCACCATTATTCTTACCAATAAATGGAAATTAATAGAAGATGCCGAGGTAATTTATGCTCCCCCAGTGAAATAGCCGAGAAATTTTGAGGAAATTCAAGGAATATTCACCTTTATAATAAGTTGTAAAATGTTCGCATATTCCCTTCTTAATTTTCGAAATTCAGAATAGGATTTTTTTAGACCAATGCGACTTTTTCTGTGGAAATTTTGGTGCATTTTATAAATCTCTTGAATTTCTATCTTGTTAAAATTTGAATGTTTTGAAGAAAAAACAAGTGTTAATAAAATATACATCCATGATAATCTGCTCTATCATAGCCTCAAATATCACAAATGCGAAGTGAAATAAGAATCCTAAGAAATTTGAAATGCTAGTATGAGGGTAAGTAGTAATAGGCATTAAACAGTACATAATAAAAGATCCATCGATTGTGTAATTGGAAATGACATGATGTAGTCTGAAATAGGTAAATTTCTGTCATTCTTCATTTCTCTGTGGTGCCGGCTGACTTGAGATCTCAGGCCTAATGAAGTGGCTGAGTCATTGTTTTGATACATGATGATATGAATGTGCAAATGTATCGTATCCATGCAATTGGGGAGAAATTTACATCATGAAGCCTTCTTGTCTGCAGAGAAAGTCTAGGTTCCTCATAAGGCTAAGCACTCTCTAGGATTTAAGTTGTGCAATGCGGGGAATATACCTAAATGCAGCCATTAATAGGCATGCCTCTATTTTTACAATTTATAACTGAAAATGAAAAATTTAATGCGTAATTTTAGCTGTTCCTACTTCATTAGATTATGTGAAGAATAACTGCATCCTTAATCAGGCCTTCAACGATAAGGAAGTAGAGAGAGATTTCTTTCATTTGGATTTTGGTTTGGGTGATCTAACAATTTTTAGAGTGTAGACTTAACGCTCTTTTCATTGTAGAAGTATTATTTTCATAGTATGGTGAAATGTGGCAGGCAATGCAATAACGTGTGATTTCTCTTAGTTAGAGATGTCACCACGAGAAAAGAGAATATATGAGATGACCGTGGAAATTATGCCGATTCTTTGCTTGATTGACTAGTGGCAATTCCTCATAACCCACATGTCCATGCAAGGGCAGGACATTAGTCATGCTAGGTTAATAGACCTTTTAACTCGGCTAACGTGTTTTAATATGTAAATAGGTAAAGATTGCGTGGGGAAATATGCCTTCCATTAGGTTTTCTAAGCTGCAGATTGATGATATGTGGGGAATTACCTAATGGAATGAATGATATCAATTATTAGGTAGACGAAGTGCGAGCGTTGTCATGAGATTGCAAACTGACATACAAGACAAGAGCTTGTCATTCTTGTGTTCCGTCTATTTTTTGGTGGCATGTCATGCCGATGGTGTAGCTCTAACTTTGGAGCATGTGGCAACCACATGGTGCATGTGTTACACAGCTTCTCTGGAGAGTTAGATGAGAATGACTAGGGATTCCTCGGCTGACAACTTTCTTGTGAAAGAATGAACCTATTTATCACATCCTCCTATGTTAATCGGCACAGATTCTCTTGACATCTCTAGGGAAAAGGAAAGGCTATGGCCCATTTAATAAATTAGTAGATGCTAAGAATGAAATCGAAGGATATAATAATGTGATTGCCCGAGCATATACGACATGAACAATCCTTCTGAGCCAATGTAATACATTCAACTGGGCTATACTGAAGCTCTAGAGAGCCTACCCGTAATCGTGGGATGTCACTCATCGTAAATACAAAATAAAACATAGAATAGAAATGGTATTAGATGTCAATTGTATCATTATCACAGATACTCTCAATATGATGAGGATTCTCTCAGCAGCTGCATGGATGGATCCTCTTAATATAACTGAGAATATATCATGTATTTCTCGGCATGTCGATGTAATATATATTTCTGATATTGCATGTGTAGACATGCCTATGCCTACCTGCAATTTTAATTGAGGATTTAGTTCACACCCTGGAATTTGTTGCGCTTGTCTTCCTTTAAACTGCGAGGTGTTCATCTAGCCGGGGAAGATTAATAGTATGAGTATTTCTATATCACATATGATGCAGGTAATTCCCATTGCATGATAAGGATTTTTCTACCTTCTTCCTTTTATGGGTTTTTCTTGGATTTGTGACAATTTCCTTAGATATGTGTGACATTTCAGGGCCTCATCGAGTGAGTGCTTATAGAGGTCTTGATTTTGCAACCCGATCCACCTGTCATGGTGAGTGGGACCAAGTACCAAGCTGAATGCGCAAAGATGCGATTTAGCAACACTCTTTATTTATGACCTGTGACACAAAACTAGATGGAAACAAGAAAGGAGTTGAGAGGCAGTAGGATTAAGAGAGCTGCCCATGGCTAAAGGCACGCAATAAAATATCATTAACGCAATCTCTATCTCTAGCTATTTCGAGCGCTTGATAGCCAGACATTGTGCACAAGGAATTACTAGTATTATCAGCGGATGCAATGCTGAAGAACTCATAAAGATGTCAGGAATAGGCAGCGATTTGAATTGGCTTCTTCCATATTCTTGGTAATGTAGATCTCGAAGATAATTGTCTACATAGGGATAGAATATATTGTAGGGATAAAACTAGTAAATATTCTATGTCAATTAGTCGACAATAATGATGCGTCCTTGTAGGAGAACATCATGAGATATGGAAGATGCTATAGTATTTGCATTGCATATAACTCCACCAAGTATAATACAATCTATAAACATCAAGACCTGTCTAATCCTATAAGAATTTATTTTTTTTAATAGAAGCAACTGAGACATTTAAATAAAGTTAGCAGAGGCCAACTTTGTTAAATTAAAATATACTTCCCAGTGTCGATGGCTTAGCTAAGGAAATTTAACTTCTACCAAACATTATTTGAAACCTGATGCATTTACAGATGCCCTCATGCAAGCGGTAAATAATGTGCAGACTAACAACACGTATGCAAACAATGAAGGAGCCCAAAGTGTGGATGTTTATCCTAATCAAAATCCATTAGGTGCTCAAATGGCAGAGCCATTGCGTCAACGTGTAAATTAAGGCTTTCACTTGCTTTGGGAAATAATTCGGGACTTTTCAAAAAATTTGTTTGTAATAGAATATTGAGCTAAGCGTCACAATTCTGCTTTGGGTGGTTTCTTGCTTGCATGAATTGGTCCCTTATGCATCTTTGGCAAGTATTCAATAGAGAATTTTGGATATAGTCAATAATTGTTGTGATGCACCGTGCAATATAATGGGCGAATTATGCAATCGATATCTTAGCCGATTGCATGTTGAAAATTTCTTCTCCATTCTTATAGATTTAAGATGAATTTATTTTTCTAGAATGGAAATCGGCAGTATTTGTGTGTCCAACACTAATATCCTTAGTAGAAGATGCCACATTACGATTATTTATTTATCAAATCTACTCGGTACCATTTCAATCATTTAATGAAAATATTGGTATGGCCATACTCACCAAAAATTATTATAAAATGGTGAAATGCGAAGATAGGCCCTCTTAGCAGAGCTATTTAATGCAGTTTGATTTCGGTGGAAATTTCCCGGCAGGCTCATTGACTACAGATTATTTCTATATCCATGATTTCCCTTTTGTTGTTTTTAGTTTCTTCCTTATCTAGAAGAATAGCTAAATTCTCTTAATCATATGATAATGGTAATACTGGAAAATAACACAAATTTCGCAATGCATTATTACACTGCGACAATGAGTTTTATTGCAGGAGTAAGTATATTAAGTCAAATACCCATGAACAATGAATATTTCACGAGAATTTTGTCCGTATTTCACAGCTGCATTCTCAGTCCCCTGTAGGAAAGTATAATCACTCGCGGTAATGATAGACGTATACCCCTGTGGTATGTGCAACAAAGGTGCATATCCAATCTAATGGCTAGCTAATTTGCATGATATTACAGTAGTCATATGCATAACGGGCGATGCAATTCTTGCCCTGGAAGTTAGTAATCCTATCAATCTATGCATATACATTCTTGACTGAAATTAATTATAAGTTGTAGGCAGCATTAGGAAAGGTAAATGTATCTGGCTATGTCTATAAAATCGAGGTGCTTGAGCTGTGATGGCATCCTCTTGGACGTAGGCACTTGGTGCCGCATCTTTATGTAGTGATATTTTCAGAATGGAGTCGATAACTCGGTATGAGGATTTGAATTTACACAAACTGGCGTTATCTCCTCATTCATGAAGATGATACAGATATGGATAGACATTATGCAATGCAAATGTATTGATAATTCCATCCTTGAATCATGAATAGATGAAATTAGCTAGAAATATATGAGCATGTCATGAAGAATAAGTCCATGTAATGAAGATTTATCCTCATGCTAGTGCGGTGTCTAGTTAAGATTACTGAATGAGTATAGCGATAGTATCGTAATGATATTTTGTAAACTACAGAGATGGAGAATCATTACATTTGCAGGAATTCGATACTTCCTTCCCTTTTAGATATCCCAGAGGCTTAAATTAACATGTAAACAGATTTATTAATGTAACAAGTCATTCATTAACTGATATATGGGTAAGTCCAACAATTCTAAGAAGGTAACTATGATTGAGAATGCCATTATTTAGCTGTGAAAACACGGGAACTGTTATGGCGTACTTAGAAATTGTGTTATTAGCTTCCCAAATGGAAATGCTAGAGATTAGGAAGAGTAATTGTGGCTGACCTGAGGTGACAGGCAAGTTCCAGCAAAGGCATGCTCGACCAAGAGATGAACCAATAAGTGGCGGACTCTGTCTTTGACATACAAATGGCGAAATACGGAACTCCTCCCGCTAATGGAGGAAGTGAAAGACGTCTGGGTCAGCGAAAATCCATTAGGTCCGTATAGTGGGCAGAGTAATAGTTTTATAATATTCTTGATTCTATGAAAACAGGAATTGTATATCGAAATAAAAGGTGACCACATACATAAAACTAAAAATATGAAACAAAGGTTAATTTCTCTTTATATTAGTTCTATGTAATCAATCAATCAAAATTATTTTAGTTGTTTTTATTACTGTATTACTAAAAATCCTAAAGACCTAAATGCGGCCTCCTCAATATAGCTAGGCCTTGTGAAGATATCTTTGAGTAGGTGGTAGAAGACTAAATCTGAAAAGCACGCAGCATTTTCATTGGGCAAGGTAAGTAAGGTAAGAATCTATCTTTGCCTACATTATCACCTATAGGGATGGGTCTGCAAGATTTGGCCACTTAAATATTATGTTGAGTCTTGATCTTCTTAAGTAATCAAATACTAGTATCAGCATTATATAGGTCGAAATTAGCTAAATACCATGCAGCAGAGCCTAAAATTTGAACCCCAGTGTTCTGTATTTTCATGTTTTATTTTAAAATCAAAGCAGAAATAGGTATATTTAAATCTCCTATAAAATCAACTTCTATGTTTCAGATAAGTATGGCGGCTTATTGGATGCCTACTACATGGTCTAACTTGGGCTATTAATTGTCTTGTAATGAAATTTAATGAGTTGCTATAATTAGGTGGCCACTTTTGTTATGAATGCGAAATATGTGCAAAGTAAAAATCAAAAAGTATGTAAAATGTGGATATGCGGTGATCCATCCCAATAAACTATGTTTTGGATTATTCCTGAGAAAATCAAATGATGTGCGGATGTGGGTACTGAATTTTCCCTATTAAAATAAATGTTTGACTAAAGGAGGTAAATTATCAAAGAAATTAACTCCTTGCTCATGCACAGTATAAATGACAGAAAGGTATAAACATTACTTGCTCTCTAAGATATTTTAGTCACAGTCACATTCCTAAGTATAAAGTAAAATTAAAATTAATGATCAAACAGAAAAAATAATGGAAACTATGCCTTATGAATATAAACCTACTTCTCACAAAAATGAGATAGTGAATTGCAAACAGATTTCTCCACTGAAATACCCTACTTAAACTATGTGAAATTTTGGTGGA
Organism: Pinus albicaulis; assembly: GCA_034641835.2. Classification (NCBI taxonomy): domain Eukaryota; kingdom Viridiplantae; phylum Streptophyta; class Pinopsida; order Pinales; family Pinaceae; genus Pinus; species Pinus albicaulis. Next base: position 93,098,975 of record CM076579.1, on the reverse strand, counting down.
ACTGAAATTTAAAAATATGCAACTATGAACAAACACAACTAAATCATGTTCCAAATGATTTTACCAAAAATAGTGTTGAAACCTATCTAGAGAACATGATCATTTACAATTGGAAATTAAGCTGAAAAACCTTTGAAAAATATATTCTCTAGTCCTTGCAATTCTTAAATATAACTGCAGTATAACAATACATTACGCTCTATCTACATAAAATATACATTTTCATGTATAAAGTGCAGAATCTCAAATATCAAATCTTAATAGTGAAATGAAGAAAGGAAAATGGAAGTCAATCTGGCAGAGAAAATCCACAAAATGCAAACACTTAATTAAAGAATAATGTAAGTAAAATTAAAATATCTGTAATTAGTATTTTAATTAATACAAATATACCTAAACCATCGATGCTGTAGAAATGAATTTACTAACCTACAGAAAGAATCATCGTAGAAAACATAGTGCCAGTGAAACAAACACATCTCAATATATAAAAACACGCTGATGCAGTAATAACATGATGCATATAAGAATAAACACAAATAAAATGAAAAAAAACAGATCCCATTGAAACCAATAGTAATAATGAAAAGGTAAGAATAAAATCCCTTTCTATGGAAATTCTAAGACAATATTAGAATGAATTTTACCCTTGATACCCAGTCACCTCTGGGTCCCCTAAGGGTGAATTTACAATACAGCAACACCAAATCCTCTAACTTCTGGCCCCTTTGCCGAGATCACACCTTCTTTGAATTCTCATGGGCAACCTTGTTCTCATTGTTCTTCATGGTGAAATTTATAGGCAAATTCAAATCCTTCTTCAGCCGCACTTGTGGGCATTATTCCTTTGTATATCTTTCACTTAGTCAAGAGTAACTCTAAGCGGTATCTAGATGAAGATATTCTGCGAAAATGTAAAATGATCTGGATAGTAGACCACTCTAAATTTTATGGAGAAAGCATATGACCAACGCCTTCTCGAAAATGCGTGCAAAAACTACTCTATATGCTGTGCACAATTTGGCATTTTACCTCTTGACCTTAGAATTTTAAAATTTAAAATTCTCTGAATATTTCTCAGCCTTGTAAATTCTTTTGCCGACATTTCATAATGTCATTTTCTTTTGGCATTTTCACATTAAAACGTCATAATTCTCATTTCTTAAATAACACTAAATTTATGTTTAATTACCTATTTGTAATGATTATAACTACATACATACTTTTGTAATTTTTTATTAATAGATATTAGAATTTTGGTAAGAAAAACTATATATATATATATATATATATATATATATACCTAATTGTAATTAGGCATGGAATTTAGTAAAAATCTACATATAAGCGAAGATGAAATACATAACAGAATTATTTTAGATAAAATCATTTTTTAATTAATATAGAGTATGATATTTACAAGTAATCATTGTACTCCTCTTACCCAAACGGCTAAATTATAATTGTGAATTCACATAATATATCAACATTGCAATGATGGAGATAACTAGATTTTGAATCATGATAGCTAAGTTTAGTCAAGATAACTATGATGACAGCAAAACAATTTGTAGCCTGAAAAACATCATAATACAAATATCAAGGCTACAATGAGCCCCATGCATAGTAGACCTCATAGAAAATTAGAGTGCACATAAAACAGCATATAAATTCTATAATATTAGTCAATTAATAATCTAGAATGTATCTAGGTAGATATTAACAGTGATAATATAATATTGAGATACTTAAAGTAGAGGCTAGATACCTATCCTTCTAAAACATTCACCAAAACCAAATCTATAAAGTAGACAGATTATAGTTTTGAAAAATTGACATATGTAATTAAGAATAAATTGCAAGCATTTAATTATTTAAAAAGTAATAGAAATATTTGCAAATATGAAAATTAATGTAATTATTTATGCTATTTTTATTTAAAATAATAATTTATATTTTAATTTTTTATAAACAGATATTATTAAAGAATATAACAAATTGTATATGGAGCAAATAGTAGATTATTACATATAGGAAACATTTAGATATGACCAATAAAGTATGATACTCTATTATCCCTCTGCAATGATAGAAAGTATTCACTAAATATTTAGTTTTTTCATGGTAATATAGTATAAACTACATGAAAATTTACATTCTTCTATACAGAATCCAAGAAGATATGTGCAATAGCAAACATACAGAGAAAGACATATTCTTGAAATACCAAATCTCTATTGGAGATTTCTCAGAAATAGACATTTCTTGCTTGAAAGTGATGAAAGCCTACACCTACTATTACTGTAAGAACTCATTTAGACAGATAAGAAAGTTTGAACTCTATTATAATTTTCTCTACAAATAATATGGCAAGATCCTATTGGCTACCAATGTCATGTTAATGTAGTATACTTCAATTTCTATACAAGATCTAGAAATCTATGCTCGATAAAGAAATCTATGTCTAGCCAACATTATAGAGCAAGACATGCTTAAGCCAATTCCACAAATGCAAATCTCTCTCGGTGCGAGTTATTTCTGTGCCCTTGTTTAACTTCTCTTGAAGAAATGAAATCAACTGCTCCCTTATATTTTATTATTTTCATAGAAAAATCAATAATTCATAATGGCTATCTTTGAAAAACAGAGCATGTAATTTTATAAAGAATTAGCTGTCATGTGATTTGAATATTTTCAAAAGATGTAAATAATGCAAAGGTCAATAGAGAGTGATCAGGAAAGGAAATATGGAGGCAATTGCACAAAACAACCTCATTTCAAAGTTATAAAATCTGATCCTATTTCTTTATTTATTAGAATTCCATGTTAACATATCAGAAAATTCTTACAGCACAGAGCCTCATATTTGGAGACTCAAAGGAAACAATGTACAATAAAATTTCATTGTAACATGTCCTTTCATTTTATATTTTTAATCTTCAAAAAATTCTCAAATAAACATTAATTAATTCTATATTCTATTGTTTATGATATTTCCTTTGAAAAATTTTAATTGCACTATAATATAATCTCTTTTAAAATATTGTAATATTTCCCTATTTTAAAAAATATATAATTAATTCATAAATAATGTAATAATTTAATTATAATCTACTATAAAACATAGAAATAAAATGTATTCAAAAGAAGATAATACTCTACAAAAATATAGCTTTAGGAAGGCTAGGTTTCCTAGCAGCAAGATTTTTCTTGCAAGTTTTCACCAGAAAACTAGTATATTTGAATGAGTCACGCCAGCAAATTGAATCTTCAGTATACTCAATGCTAGATTTAAATCCTTAGCTTCACTTGTTTTCAGCGTGGTAATATTAGCTCTTTGCTAGAGCATTTTGATATTCCAGGGAAATTCGAAATTTTCAGCTAAAAAACTCGAGAACTTATTCTTCTCTAAAGAAAGTTATGAAAAACAGTGCATCCATGTAGTGGAACTCTCTCCTTTGGATCCATGTAAGTATCCTTAGATCTCTTAGAAAATTTAGTCGGCAAGGCTATGGAATTGTGGCTGGGTGAAGACATTGAAACACACAGATCCGCAGAATAATGGCTAGTCAAGTAAACTTCCTTACAGAGAAGTATGCCTTTATTTCTCAATAGTAAATATATTTATTTTTAGATCAAATTCCATATTTCATGGGATCTAGAGCCGCTGCTATCACTCCATGGACTCTAGACAATTCGAATATGGATCAACTGACCAATACGATAATACCTTCTACCCTCCCTCCTTTCATATTTGAGTACTGTCTACTAAACTAGAAACAAGTTAGATCCTATCGAATGCTTATGAGAGGAATCCCTCTTAATATATCTTTATTAGGTAAACCTCAATGAAGAACATCGAAATCTAAAATAAATCTTGGAGAAGATTCCTTAATATCAGCCAATTGAACTATATTAAAATTCCTTTAAAATAGTGATATTGTCTGTAAATTTTACAAAAAACTTTCCTCAACAAAATATGACCGAGCCCAAGCCCTTATTTATAAAGTGAGGATTTCAACCCCGTACACAGCAAATGAAATCAACAAAACAAGGCTGCAACCCTGAGTCTGTTGAAATGGAATCCAATACGAACTCATTCAACAAAAACTCTTTAAGAATCTTGAGAATCCATAACAAGAATGCCACCTCTATGGATGAATCCCTAAATGAGACATGAAATATAAATGCTAGTAAGAAGAAGAGCAAGCTTTCATATTGGTGGAATTTTCTAGGCCTAAATTATATTTTAGTAAATAAAATTAGGTAACACCCTCACTCTTGTGAAGATGAAGCACTCTACCCCAATGTTTACCCGAAATCAACTAGGGTAGCTCATGCGATGGTCAGCCACGTAGCCAGACAGTGTTGAAAAATCCTTCTCCTCGGAAATTAGAACCACCTCTCACAGAAGTCAATCCAATAAAGAAAGTGAGAATGTAGCTATTCTAGCCCCAGGTCAGATCAACACGTAGCTGAACAAAATTGCTGCAAAATATCTTGTCTGTTGTTTTTGCATTCACTTATGCTCGGAATATGTATTATTTACCTTGTAAACATCTGGCACAGACTAACAATTAATTTCTTGAAAAATATTAGGATCTTTCTCCCCTTAGTACTGTCATTATAATGGAAAATCTGACAGAAAAATGACCATGTATTAATTCCCCATGTATTGTTGCTTTATATTTAATAAAATCATATATCTCATTTAATGTAAGAAAAAGCAAACAAACATATATATATATATATATATATATATATATAAATACGAATTTTAAAATTCTATATATATATATATATATATATATATATATAAAGAGAGAGAGAGAGAGAGAGAGAGAGAGAGAGAGAGAGAGAGAGAGAGAGAGAGAGAGAAGAGATACACCAAAAGTTTCTTGGGATTTAGGCATACTTGAATATTTAGATAGCTGTAATGTGCAGATAATAATGGATCAATATGCGTATGACTCCATTTCTTTAAGGCCTTCAAACCCTTAACCTCGCTATTTCCATTGTGTCGTATTCACTCTTTCTAGAGAATTTTGTTCATTATTGCCATGGAGATAGTAACGTGAAACTGGCTCTGACTCAAAACCTGAGAGTGTCCCCAGAAATTTGGAAAAATTAGTGTTAGATCACTGAAACCTTTCCTTCGGATCCATGCAAGAAGTCACTACCTCTCTGAAAATCATTGGTAAAAATTTTAGCAAATTTAATGAGTGAATCAAGAATTTGTGAAATAAATATTTCTTCAGATAAGCCCTTTCTTTACGTTAGAAGAAGACTATATAATATTTTTCTTCTCAGCAAGAGAAATAGGGCAATGGCCTATTTTGAGTCAAGTCATATTCAATAAGTCTAGAAGAGCATCTTTCACTCTACATGGGCTCTATATTTCAATCAAATTCTAAGATCAATATTGCTAGTGTATTAATTAGATACCATACCTCCCTCTTCATATTTGGGGTAATCTACTAAAAGACATTAGAAAATTTGAGATTGCTATATGGGCTGCCAACAGAAAGTCCAGGCTCTTGTTTCACATCTTTGACCAAAGATAAACATCAATGGAAATTTACCGTAAACTAAAGATAAATCTTGGAAAATAGATATGCCTCCATGAATGAACTTATGACAAAATTCCTTTTCCAGAATATCATTATATTCATGGGCACTATAATCACCCGTAAGATGAAACCCCAATATTTCTAAAGTGTGAGATTTCAATTAAAAGAAGGAATCAACAAAAAAATTTTATCCCCAAAGAAATATGTGAAATAGATCAATACCAAACCTTCCTTTAGAAAATACTCTTTGAAGGCTCTTAGATATAACAAGAAGAAGATACCCTTATAGATGAATCCCAAATGAATGAGAACTATGAAAGTACCCTGATAAATGAAAATCTCCTTCACTGACTGAGCTTCTATGCAGAGTCTATTTGAGCAAAGAACGTGGAAATTGACACCCTCAATCTTGGAATGGCGATCTACCCAAGTTTGCAGGACATTTTATTTCAGTAGGATAGCTCACGCAATAATCATGCACTGAAGGCTATCTTTGAAAATATTTCTCCTGTCTGCTAGACTACCTCTCACAGAAAATGAAATTCGATAAGCGAACATGGCATTCTTGGCACAAGTCCGTCTTCCATGCTTCTCAATGTATTATTTACATTCACTTTATGCTTGCAATATGTAAGAATTTACTCATGTAAACATGTAGAAGGACCATGTAATACCTACAAAATGTGGGATTATTGAATTTAGTAGAGTACCTGATAAAATATCCCCATAGAAAATGACAATGTATTGAATTCCTTGTATTAGATATGACTTGACATAGATTTAATAAAATCACTACTCATTTATTGTCGAGAAAACAAACATACATACACATATATATATATCTATATATATATATATATATATATATATATATATATATATATATATATGACTTTTTAAATAATAAAATTTAATTACTTGCATTTAATGAATTTAATGATCTTACGCATGTTTTTGTTCAACATAGAATGATTAGCATGGAAGGCAGAAACAGATAGTGGGGTATTTAAGTCTTCCTAGGCAGCTATGATTTTGTATTAGTTCTAACGTTGATGAATAAAGATAATTTATAAGTAGTTTCGGAAGTTTTGAGTCATGATTAGATGCAATGTAGATGAAAACATGGGCTGGAAGGATCTCTCCTGTCATCACTCTTAACTATTTTGGATGGGTCATTGAATGAACTGAATCAACGTATGAAACAAAATTTCCTTGTTCTTTTGACAACAGGGTAAGTTGAGTTATTGATACCATTACTATATATGTTACTATGTCACTATGGTAAGGAGCAAAAAAGAAGTCTAGATTTATTAAAATAAATTGTCTAGTTTCAATGATTTTGGTAAGCAGAAGTGAATTTCCTCCCTTTAAGCACTTAGATGTCTATGTCTCAATCCTAACTTTTAGCCTAATATCAACATTTAATTTAAAAATAAAATAAAATTTAATGATAAATTGTAATATTTTATTATCATCATTATTTAATTATATCTAATTACATATAAAATTTTAAGTCTCAAAAAAAACCCACAAACACTTTCAAATTTTACGTAAAGTTAAGAGTTTTATTGCATGGAGCAGTATAAATATTGCAGTAGCAGAACCTTTATACACTTCCACCCTCAAATGAACAAAAATACATCTTGAGTCCTTCACCTATGTCTATGCACTGAAACTTTGACTTAGTAATTGCAAAGAGATTTAAAACATATTGTAATTGTATGGATTTAAAGCACATATTGTCATTTTATCTTCCTTGAATAAAGAATAATTAAAACATATTTGCAGAAATTGTGGAGATTATATGATATTTTATGTTGATATAAAATTATTAGGATTATGTTTTATAATATTTCAATTTAATTAAATATATTGAAATCAAATGCTTAATAACTTCATAATTTTAATCAACAAAATAATTATTTTATTGAAAATTTTATTTTAATCAAATTTACTCCTATAAGAATATATATAACTATCTCTTAATTATCATATACTAATATTTAACTTGCCACATATAATATCTTTAGAACACATTATAGCTAATCATATTTTAACATTTTCTTAAAGTACAGATTATGAATTTATAAGAATATAAACAACATGGAAAATCATGCAATAATTTTTACTTTAAGTGGGAATTTACATAAAGATGTCAAATTATAGACTAAATCAATGAAAAATTTAGAATACTATTATATATTAAAAAGATGAAAGAACAAAAGACAAAACTTAATTAATCCAAAATTATAAAAGTAAATAAATTAAAATTAGAATGAAATAAAGAAACATTTGACAAATTAAAATTTAAATTAGAATGAAATAAGGAAAGTATTCTTCTCATCTTTATGATATTAGCATATCCACATTAGCATTAATTGAAAACATAAAAATCACAAATAAGATTAATTATAAATATATTTAAAATCATATTTGCAAAATGTACAAAAACATGGAAAAACTAGTCTCGAGCTTCTAACTACCAACAATGAATTTTACCAACATTTAAAGTAATCTTTAAAATCATCATGGCCCTATATAGAGATTTTCATGAAGTATTTTGGAAAGTAAGAAGAAAATGTTCAAAATCATGAATTGAAAAAAGTAAGTGATTTATACAAGAACATTGAAATGGTTAAGAATGTGATGAAAATTAATCTCACTTTCAAGACTGAATTCAATCCTTAAGCTGAAATAAAAACTGAGTACCTGCATGAATTTGAAAATTCAAAATTGCAGCGTGGGTATGCAGTATGGACTATCACAGTGGAAAATGGTACCTGTGGGGTATCAAAGTCACCAGGAATGAAATGCACAAAACAGGCTAAGACAGAGTGGCCAAATCGTATGCAAACATATTACTAAATAGAAGGTAGTACTACATAACACATGTACTATAAATAATTTATACAAAATATAATAGGTAATGCAATGTAATGCATAGAAAATAAATATATAGTAGCTTATGTCCTAACATAGTAATAAATTAGGCATACAATGACAATTACATAATATAGCCTACAGCATAAATTAATTATTAATAATGATAAGCACTTGTAAGCATAAACTACTTATGCAATAGAAAATATTTAGATTTGCATGACTTAAGTATCCGTAATATATATATATATATATATATATATATATATGCGATGTAACTTGGAGTGAAAATTTTACATGTAATAAATTCAGATTAGACACAAGCCAACCTATAGAAAGAGCACCTTCTATGAAATAAAACGGGTAACACACAAATAAAACATTATGCAGCCATTATGAATTAGTGAAATTGCAATGAAAATTATAGAATAATATTAGGAAAACTAAATTTTAATAATTATAGAGTCTTAAAATTCAGCTGTTTTAGGCCTCGAACATTTTAGACACTAAAAATTTCAAGGAGTAATGTGTATTTCAAGAAATATCAACTTTCTAGAATGAAGAGTGAATGATAAATTTTCAACCCATTCTACAAATGAAAATAAAATTTATTTGTAGGAGATATACACAAAACAAGTTGAGGAAGGAATCATGTATCGACTCACTTCCAGAGGCATAATGCAGAAACATGAGCCTGGAGACATGAAATGGAAAGATACTAGATGTAGTAGAATCAATTATGGAATTAAATTGGATCTAGAAACAAATCCATAAGCGAAAATTAACAAATACTTGTATTAATAAAGAGGCATTAGAAACTACGCTGAAAACTTTAATAGGTCATAAAATTTCAACATAAACTCAAAATAGGATAAATGAATAGTCAATATAAAAGCTTATAATGCTTAAGTTACAATAATCTACACCTAAAGAATTGGAGTAAATAAATAGTAGTTCTAGAGAACAAAGGAAATGGCCTATGAGAAGAAAATTCCCATGGAGAAATCCAACTACTGATTGAGAATTTCATTTTATATGATTCTAATACATGACAACGAAAATAATTGAAAATTCCATCATCGTGTATTTATATCAAATTGATATAAGAGAGCCAAAACCAAATAGTACATCAAAAAAAGACATGGTAAGTGATAGTCCTATATGAAAGGAAGGAAACGGAGAATGAGTAAATTATTGAAAACTCAAATAGTCATGAAATATTGGAGAAGGAAATATTAATTTAAATACAAGAATTCTATAGATGGAAGTGCTCAACTACATATTTGATAATGAATATTGATTTGATAAATAGGAGAAAATCATAAATAGATTATCTTGTGAACTAAATCACTTATAATTAGAAGATAAATAATAATTCTAAATCTAAGTGAGTTGAATAATATAGCCTCGATGGAAGAGGGATTCTTAGGATTCAGGTTGCCAAGAATGAAGTAATCATGTATCACTCCCATGCCATACCCGCTACAAAGAGGATATAACCTTTAGTATATGATTATGGCCAAATCCTATCACCCACCTAGGCATCGAAGAAGTATGAAGGAGATATTAGGTATAGGAAAACCAATTCTTCCACTTCCTTCAACAAACTTTAAGAAGGTGAGAGTTAGAAGCTTGGTGTGGGGATGAAATATTTCCAGATGCATAATTATTCATCCAGTTTGGAGGCTAAATTGTAATTTAACATTTCTAGGGCAAAGTATCCATGTGATAACACAAATAAATTTAGGTAAACACTTGGTGTTTGTCACTTCATTTTGGATAAATATGGAAAAGCAGGCTTGTAAAGACAATTATAAAGGAAAAGATAGATAAAGCCACTGACGAATCACGAGAAAAAGCTGAATATGAAATAAAACTAAATATTTAAGTTTTTTGAAACAAATGGAAAATAAGGAAAACATATCTGAAAATACATGTGAAAAGAAAATTAATTTTGAAAGAAAATGAAAAGTACTAGAATTTTATCAAATGAAGATTCGTCTTGATAAAAGAAACTAAATGAGAACTAGATCAAGTAAATAATATAAAGATATATAAAGGAAAATCGGGAAATCAATCAATAGATAGATCCTTTGATAATGCTGAATTTTCCACACCATTATTGTGTACCTGCAGGAATTATGCAATCACACAAATTTTGAATTTCATGCTATATGGGCACAATAATGATTTTAGCTCTAATAATATCACGCAATTGTCTGAATCTAATGTAATGGGTAGATACTATTAATAGCAAGGAAGTTCTAAGCGTATTATTGTGCATGGTTCAATTTGCATGACCTTTAAATTTTATATGCAAGTATATGATGTCTCTATATTTAATTTTTTAGATAATATATGCAATATTGAATTTATCTATGTAGAACTCTTTAGATATTAATGATAAATTAATATGAAAAAAAATAATTTTCCACCACTAATGCGCGGCTTCATTAGCCTTCTTTAGAGGAAAGACACAGGTATTCACTGCGTAAATTTTAGCCAGCAAATGAGATTTCGCTTATAGAGATCTAAAATTTTAAGAGGAAGTAGATCATGTATCTAAATGGAAGTATTCAGATTGTGTATGAAGGTTGACCATTTTATTCTGCAAAACTCATCTAAGAAGAAAATCTAGGTAGGTTAGAAGAATTTTGCTATGTGGAGCAGCTGTAACCAATACAAATATTTTAGCGTAGTTCCTAGAGTTAAAGTGGTTCACTATTGCAAGTTAAAACGTGGTTGGAAATGCCCTGAGCAGAGATTGGTCAGCAACCTTTGGGCAGACTCCACCATTAAAACACATACTAACAAGGAGTTGTTGATTTGGGTAAATGTGACTAGAATATTAGGATTTTTAGCCAAAGATAATCTGTCACTCTAGAGAGAAAGTCATATTCAGTTATAATGAAAATTGTTAACCTCACTGAATCAAAGTATGGTTGAAAGATATGTTACAGCTTCAGAAGATGGTGCTAAAACCATTATCGCAGGGGTGGATCTAGGGGGAGGAATGTAGTTGCGAAGAAAATGAAGGACTATTGTGATGGACCAATAGTACATAAAGACATGGTTACAGAAGGCTGGAGGAGGAATAATTGACAGAGTGAAAGAAGAGAGTTAATGAAATTAGGTGTAGAAGAAGGTACATATGATAGGAGAAGCGGTGATAAGTTTAACATCATTGGAGAATAACATGGATATTTCCTGAGTTGTGGGGAAAAGGAGAGAATGATGGATCTCCTTCTAGAAAATAGGAGACACCGGTGGAAGCGTACCGAGAAGTTTGGTTGGGACCAATAGCCCCACTCGGGAGTGGGATTATTTCATGTGTGTGAGCCATTTGTACAACCAATTATGATGTATGGTGACTCCAATAGATGATGACACGAACTTTATGATGAGGCGAATGTTCTTTGAAGATGAGTTAGTTCCGCTAGTGAAAACCCACAACACTTCTTGATACAAATCCTCTCATAACCTTCCCTTATTAATTTATCAAATCCCCGATAAATTCTTTTCTAAATTAAGTAAGATTATAAAATTCCAACAAGTACATTATGGGTATGGTGTAGGTAGTTCTAGTGGAGGAACTAGTTCTAGTAGTGGTTTTGGTGGTCAGTTAATTGATCATCAGGGCTCCAAGGGATTTATAATTTTCAACCTAGACAAACAATCATGGATGGAAATATGGTCATATCACTTACCCAATATTCATAATTTTAGGATGACGTGGTGAATATGTTGAACAACATTTACATGCGTGAAGTTGTTTGGAGGGCTCGACGGACTTTCAATGCCACCAAAATTATTGAGTTATGAAATACTCTAATAGATACGGTGCTTCAATGGTTTTATGAAGTGGATTGATGTAAATCCTAACACTACTATGGATATAGTTAACGATATTTTTTAATTTAATACCCTAACCTAATTAGAAAGTGCAGCGAACTATTGGAAATTAGACGAAGGGAGGGAGAATCTTCTTGGGGAAGTGTATTCAAGATTTAAAGATGCTATTTAAATATCCTACCCCCTTTCATCCCAATCATTAGAGGGATTTCTTTATTAAGGATTTGTTAGCAATGATTAGGATTCCGTCATTGAAATAGAAGATTGACACATTGCAAGATGCTTTGGAATCGCCGATCTATATTGAAGAAATGGTTAGGATTCCCTCAAGATTATAAAATGGACACTCCTTCCATTGAATACTATTATCGAGACACGAACAAAATTTCCAACCTCGATGAGAAATTAAAGGATGCTGCTCCTACGCGACCCATGAGAGCTCGAGTCTAGTGCACACATTTCCAAGTTCGAGGCATCATGTTATGAAATTTTTCGCGACTCGGTTAGGTATGCAGCATACCTATGGGAACTCATGCAGAGCCACTAGATAATCTGGAGTTGCAAAAATTTCTTGAAGCGATGCCCTTCTAGGGTCTAACTCAATATTGGGGTTCCCTCCTCATCGAGCATGTCTATGAATACGTTTTAAGAAATTTGTAGGAATTTGGCCCATTCACCTGTTTATGTCCTATTCTTAAGAATTATTCTAATGTGCCCAAGAATATATTTTGTGAAGTTTGTGGATCAACGACACATTTTACAAATCAATGTTAGTCCTTAGATGCATTGGTTGATCGCCTAGATCGTACAACTTTAAGTTGTTGAATCTCATCGAGGATGAAAGTGAGGAGACTCAAGGGGAGCAAGGACATGAGGAAGATGCCCAATCATATGCTATAACTATGACCATGTATGTCATGTCATGAGGGAATTTCAATGCGAGAATGCCTTGGTTTTCACATTGTCGAGTATACATGCTACGATGATTGTCCATAACTATCGGTTGCTAGGAAGAGTGCAACAATATGAAGGAGATAATGCGATTAATGTTGAACCATGAGTACCATAACCAATTTTGCAGTTGAATATTAACATTGTGACCAAAGTAGGAAAATATGCAGGTACTATGTTAGACTTTTGAGGGAAACCCCGTGTCATAAGTTCGATGTGATGCGGCAAAGTGCATGACTTTACACAATTCGCGGTTATAGGTTATGACCGAGAAAATTTTCCACTATGCACGATAGATACGAAATTCTAAGAACCAATACAATGTCGCAATATTGCAGATCACAAAATTTAGCCTCATCCAAGGGTCGCACATTTTAGCTCATCGCAATTCCAAGGTTCATTCACTAGATTGCGATATGCGATAAGAAGATATCATCGCAATATCGTCGTACCAAAAATAACACATAGTTAGTCACTATTCATGTTCACACAACAATATATATCAAATTTACTTTAAAACTCAAAACAAAAAATTAATACGAAGGAATACTTTATTGGGATAGAAGAATACGAAGGAATTTTTGATTTTTCTAAAAGAATATGAATATTTATTCTGCTTCAATTTTGAATTAAAAGGCATCAAAGGGAGATTTGAGGGAGATGAAGATAGCTGCGAAAACAAATGAAAAACTAGTCAAGCATCGAACATAGATATTAAATATGAGAGTCAAAGGAAAGGTAAGAAAGGCGATTGACAAGATGTTGTTTTTGGGACTTATATTCCCCGGTCGATGAGGTGAATGGATAAGTCCATTTGTCAGCAAGATAAGAAATATTCCCGGAGATTAGGGTGTTTGTTGATTATATAAGCCTTAAAAATGCTTGTGAACATTATTTATTCCCCACTTCCATCCTTTCCGGCGAAAGCGGTCTTTATCTTCGTTAGTGATCCTAAAAATTGCCGATGGGTCCTTTCTCTTGTTGCGCAACAGCAAGACATTGTTTCCTCTTCTCCTAAAACCTATTATTTTAAAACTCCACCAAGATATATATAATGATCATAGCCAATTTCAAGAATCTTATCCATAAGGCCAATTAAGAAAAATTAGTTTTCCGGTGGACAACCATTACAAACTAGTTTTCCCCTATTAGATACCACACAATGTTTGATGATGTTCACACATGGTCTAGTACACAACTATTTCAATTCATTCCAATAATATGATACGAGAGATCGAAGGCTATATAAATCATGTGGAATCATGGTATATATACATTTCTACTACATGTGATCAATATCAACAAAAACTATCCATGATTACAAGTGAGCGTGATCAATTGTGGGAAGACAAAGCTCGATTGGAGAAACATATTTTAGATATGAGAAGAAAATTCCGGTATATGTTGCCCACTCTTTTTGATTTTTTTATGAAAAACTGAATCTTTTCCACATACTACCCTACCAAAATTTTTGACTTTGTTGAAGCGACTTGCTTGAAGTTGGTTGTGATGAATCAAGAATTACGGAACTACGCCGATCAAATTTATGAGGCACTCCCAGATTATTCTACCCGATTGAAGAAAGAGCGCTCAAGAGTTCGTGTGAATGGGAAAATTAGTGTTCTACTGCTATTGCTAAATTCAAATTTATAATATAAAAAATTTCATGAGGATTATGAGGTAAATTGAAAGTTAACCATGAGTTTTTATGTGAATTTCTAGAGAAAATTAACATAAAGCAAAATCTTTTGAAAAACAACATCCCAATAGACATGAACATCACCATAAATAGTAACACAAAAAAATGATAAGAAGGTTCACCCCTCCTGGGCTGCTTCTCCTTGTCCAACTTCAATAGCTTGGCCCTCTTCTATTACGCTCAAAAGTGTGATTACATATTTTTACAATGCTCAAACGAGCTACGAAACCTATTCAATGGTTCCAGGAATTCCCAAAAATGCCTATGAAGTCTCTTTTTACTTCCGAATCTCGTAAAACCTTTGGTAAGTTATCGTTTCCCCAAGTTTGTACAGTGCTCACAAATTCCTCCAAATCCGGTACAATCCTACAATTTTTCCCCCAAACCCGCTAACGAGTCTTTAGATTGCCCAAATTTCAAGTAATTTGTTGATGAGTTAATTTATTTGGTTAAATATATATATCTTTTTATAATAAAAAACTTTTATAAAAGGGATTTTCGTAACCTTGACATTAAATGTTAAGGTGGACACATGGGTCGTCACATTTTTATGGCTATGGTCAATTGGGGTGGGGGGGTGCGAGGGGGGAGGGGCCTAGCCTCCCACCCACAGCGATGACCATTGTAGGGACTGGGCCACGAACCCCACCCCCATTGTGAAAACCATAGTATGTTAAGTACTAATGTGATGGCAGTGGTTAAGGCTTGTTCTATGGACTATGAGGTCGCGGGTTCGGCCCCATTTCTTCTTTGCTCGGACCTTGAGCCAAAAAAGGTATATTGCTCTCCCATGCTAGCACATAGTGGCCTCTAGTTGGGTCACGTGGCGACGTATGTTGGCCACATTCCCAACCAATCACAACACACCATAACAAACCAATATCGTGAAGCCAAGTGTGAGCTTTGATTTTGCGAAGAAAATCTTTTGACCAATCAACCTAACACATGAACGCACCCGGTCGGCGGTACAAGCTGGCATTAGATTTTCCATGTACTCTCTTTTCCAAACATTTTCTGTTTGAAAAAATAGACAAAAACGTGTTTATGGGGCATAGGGTGTCGGTTTTCCACGAAATTAGTTGTGCCTGATTCAAAACAATGAGATCTGTGTAGTCATTCAAGTTACATACCATTCTTATGACTTTCATTTTTTAGCATAATTTTGAGCACACAGTCACTCCCCATGCAGAGCTTTTTGGACACCAAAAGATCATTTTCGATGTTTGACAAATGAGGGTACAATTCCCTCACCTTTCTAATCTTGATCTATTTGGTATTTCATGTTGTACATTTGAGCCCCACACGAAGGTAGTCTACACTCCCTCATTTTGATGTCCTTGTTCTTCTGTCAAGAAATGGTGTCTTGTAGAACCTCATTAAGGTATTCTCGAAAAAATCCTCAATGGAAGGATTAAAAATTTTCTCCTTGATTTTGAACATTTTTCTCCTTGATACCTTTGTAGTATCCTTGAAGAATATATTATGACTATTTGATGCAAGTGGAATTTCTATAGAAAAATCCATCCATAAAGAAAGTACTGATTGCTACAACTTAGTTTACGATTGTAAGTATTGAAATGGTTGGTGGTCGATGTGTATGATGGTTTCCTTTCCCATCGAGTAGTGTTTCCCACTTTTTCACACTTTGAACCAACACATAGCTCCTTCTCATAAGTAGAGTAGTTAATCTTCACCATTGAAATTTTACGAGA
The DNA here is from genome assembly GCA_034641835.2 of Pinus albicaulis. Classification (NCBI taxonomy): domain Eukaryota; kingdom Viridiplantae; phylum Streptophyta; class Pinopsida; order Pinales; family Pinaceae; genus Pinus; species Pinus albicaulis. The sequence continues at coordinate 93,082,311 of CM076579.1, read as the reverse complement.
TGAAATGAAATGGGCTTACCATGTTGCATAAGGTATTGCCCATGGCATGATTGCTTACATCAGTTCGAATCTCAAAGGGTTGTCTCAAGTATAGTAGTACGAGTATTGGGGTTGAACTAATCTTGTATTTCAAAGCATAAAATTATTTTTACGCTTGCGTCCCCATTGAAGACCTTTTTCACACTATTCAATGCATGTAATGGGTACACGATAGAAGATAAGTTAACAACTCCTCCAATATTGGGTTGCTCCCGAAAAACTTCTTACCTCGGTGATTGTCTTTGGCATTGGCCAATTCACAATGAACTCAAATGTACGGTGGTCTATCCTCAACTCACCTCCAACAATATGTTCCAATTACACCAAAGTTTTACCAAATTCACATTTTGACATCTTCAAAAACAAATGTTCTTTCCTTAAGTTGGCAAGTATTTTATTACATGCATGACATGTTCATCAAGTGATTTAATGAAAATCAAGATATCATCTAAGTATTCTATGACAAAATCATCGAGAAATGGACTCAACACATCATTCATCACATATAAAGGTAGCAAGAGCATTACATAAACCAAAAGGCGTAACAAGTCATTCAAACAAACCATGCTTTGTCTTGAATGTTGTCTTCCAAATGTCACCTTCAACATTTTTTTTAATTTGATGGTATCCACTCCCTTAAGTTGAACTTAGTAAAATACTTTTCATCTTTTAATTGATCGAGTAAATCATATTCTAGAAGTGGATAATGGTTATTTCTTGGTTCAATGCAAATAAATCTATAGACACGTGCCATGTTCCATCCTTCTTTGGAACCAACACAATAAGTGACCCGCATGGAGAAATACTTGGTTAGATGATTTCTTTATCCAACAAAACTTTGATTTTATTTTTGATTTCATCACTCTCCATCACAAGCATTGTATACATGCCGTGTTAGGAAGAGGACAATATTGCTGTAGCTGTATTTCATGTTGGATTCCTAAGTGGGGTAATCCCATTGGTTCTAAAACATCTCATTATTTTTATTAACCACTTCAATCAAATCATATTTCAACTTTGTGTCACAACCTTGAAATGTTTCATAATCAACATCATTCTTTGGTTTAATAATAAAGCACAAAATTCTTGCTTGAATTCACTAGTCTTTTCATTTTCACTGCATTAACTAATGAAATATTTAGTTTCTTGAAATGAGATCTCTCCTGACCTGCTCCACACACCATATTTGAACAAGTGGTACTTGTTTTCATGGCGATAGAAGATGGCTTTTCTATCATAGAGGTAAGGACTACCCAAAAAAATTCGTGAAATGTCAAAGCGGTACAACATCTAATTCAACTTCGAATGAATTTTTTGTGATTGCAAATTGAAGAATACACTTTGTTGTAACCATTAATTTTATGTTCTCATATCAACCCAATGGATATGGTTTGGGATGTGGAAGGGTTTGATATTAAGTTTACGAGACTAAGTCTTCATATATCAAATTGGCTTGAGACATAGCTATCAAATAGTGTGTCGATTTTTATATGTTTTGAAATAACACTCACATGACATAATTCATTTGGAGTACTAGTGTGACAATTTGATGAAATAGTGCTAGCAGTGGATTCTTTTGCTTTCAGCACCCATGGTTGTAGTTTTATTTTTATCAGCCAAATTGGATCCCAAATCTGTTCGTTAGTTACAATTTGTTTTGTTTCCCCTTGTTGTTGAATTTCTTGGGCATCATCTCTTGGATGGAGCTTCCAACAATGGTCTTCATTGTGACCCTCTTTGGAACAATGTTTGCATGTTATTTTCTCTCCTTAATTTTAACGGATGCATTTTCTTTCCTTTTCCTTTGAAAACCTTTCCTTTCTCTCCCACCCCTTAGCTAAGATTCCTTTTTTACCATCATTTAGAATACTTTTCCTCTTGCCTCAAGGTGGGTGGCTTGCACACAAACCTCATATTGACTAGTGGGATTGAACATAAGGATAGTATACCTTAGATAGCTATGTAAACCCCCTATATACTTCAACAATGTGTCTTGTGAATGCAAATCAACATCTAACATAAGAGCTCCTCTTCTAAATTCTTGATTGTAATCTTCCACTTTGACCTTTAAGTTTTCTAAAGTTTTGCCAATTCATGATGGATTTCTACATATATTCTAGAGGTAAAATTGTCTTTTAATTACAAAAAAGAAATTAGACCAAGAGATTGAGATCTTACCATGTTTTTTTGTCTCATATTGTCTCATGGCCTCCCACCATACTAGTGTTGCACCCTCCAGGTCTTAAGGAAGCTCGGCGGATATTTTTATCATCATCTTGAAGGTTTTTAATCTCACAGTGGACCTCAAGTGACGAACCCAATTTTCAAGCTTCTCTTTGTATTCACTTCACCATTATACATAGGCAACTCAAATTTAATATAAAGTTTTAACAGTTTTTCCAATTCCTTTTGAGGTATGTTGATGAGTACAAGTAAGGGTTGTGGCAGGTGGAAGAGGATGAAGATGAAGGTGAAGATGGTGGTGAGGATTATGGTGGAGTATATGGTGTCTTATCACCATTTGCGTTACCTCCACCTATAGAACCCTCTCCTCTTGGAGGCTTGGAGCTTCCACATTAGGATATTCGACACATGGGAAATAGTTAAGACTAAATTAGTCTAGTGTAGAGGGATTAGGTAAAGTATGTTTCTTTACCATGTACATTTTAAGTTATAATTCGATGGTCACGATTTGTGGTGATCCGATGATTATCTCTCACCTCGGTATTAATGAAACTTGATCGGTGGCTTAACACTCGATTGGTCCCATGATCTATTTAAGGGCTGTGGAGGTTCATTTTCGTGTAGGTTTATGAGAGAAACATATGTAACTTTTCCTTTTATATTAATAAATTGCACAACGAAGTGGCCGTGCCAGCTCGAGACCATGGACAATTCTTTGGGGGTTTTAACCACATGATTATCTTGGCGTGCGATTTTTGATCTTTTTGTGAGCGGTGACCTTTGGTTCTTGATGCGGAACTTACCTTGTAAGGTCCTACATGGTATCGAGCTATTTTTGAGGAGTGCATCCGTTGTTGATCGAAATCCAAAGCCGGTTTGATTGCATGCAATTATGTTTTGTAGATCTACTATTTACGAACATTTTGGGTTGGAGAATCGCTCATTTGTGTCTGGAGCATACATTGCAATTGAGAATACCTTTCGTTTCATACGAAATAGTTTTCGCTACCCAAATTATGACAATTTAGATTTGAGGTATAAAGCATCTATTTTGCGAGTTATATTTGTTAATAGTTAAGATTATTTCGGTTCCTTTTTTATTTTTTGGTTTATTTATTTTTCGGTTCTAGACCCTCTTCTCTATGTATGCTCTTTTACGTAACGACTGCGTGCGATTTCGACAAATCGAGAAACGGGGAAAAGGTTTTTTGTGCATATGCTCTTTCCCGACGTCTTTGTGCAATCTCGGGAAATCGAGAATAGTGAAAAATAAGATAGGCGCCGGAAAAGGCTAATAAAAAATCTAACGATGCAGCGTTGAAGCTTTGCATTTCATTTTTTTTGGCTCGATTTTTGTGTTTTTTTGTCGAGGGAAAAACCCGCTAAAAAAAAAGAAAAAGAAAAAACCCTTCCTCCTTTCAAACAATAATGGGATCTTTTTGCTATCTCACTTGGTGAGGGGTTAGTTTATGAGAATGAAGGTCTTGGGTTCAAATCTCTTTCTCCAAGCTTCTTTTTGTAAAAAAATTTTTGTTAAAAGGGGCAGATTTTTTTTAAAAATCTACACTTCATCTCATTCTCGTAACTATTCGACATCTTCAACTCATTTTTCAAAAAGGCATAACTTCTTCATCGGCAGATTTTTTCAAGCCATTTTTTAAAGCCCTAATTTTCGAGATCTTTCCATTAGAGCGATCAGTTTAAACTTTTATCAACTTTAGTTTAAAAAAAAATGGAAAGTGCATGCCCCGATTATTCTTAACAACTTTAATTATTTCCAATGGCTACCTCACATGGTAGATATGTAGAAGTAAGGGATTTAAAGGAATAGACATGAGGTAGAAACTAAACCTTTTGATGATGATCAATTTTCTAAATGGGAATGATGATAAAGTTGCTAAATGAGGAAAATAAACAAGATCAAGCACAAGCGTTGATAGGAATGTCCAATCCTCAAGATCTTGATTTCATATCCCAACGACATTGTTACACCTCATGGAAATACATTATAGCTAAATATTTTCTTTGGCATTCAAAATAAAATCGAGCTCACCGACTCGAAAATGAGTTTCTTAATTTGGACCCTAATAATTTTTTCCTCTATTGAAGACTTTTTGTCCAAATTCAAGACCCTTCGACTTCTTTTAGAAGGTTTTAAGGTCAAAAAGGAATATATTAGCCTCATCTGTTCATTCTTGCTAAGCTTGGCCCTACTTACTCTCTGTTTGTTTCCGCCTTCCATTCCACTAGAGAAGCCATCATTTCTTTAGGGAACCACTTACAAGAATCCATATTTTGATTCCTTTTGTGATTCTTTGATAAGAGAACAAGAAAAACTCTTCTAGTAGGTCTTATCACTTGTGGAAACACTTCGAAGAAAGCCTTAGTAGCCAAAGCAATCTTATCAAAGAATCCCAAGAAGCCATATCCTAAAGGAAATGTATGAGGTACGAAACCAAACAAGGGTCCTAAGCAATTTCGACCTGAAAGTGAAAAAGAGAAACTCACCAAAATTATAAGGCATATAAAAACAAAGGAAAAGAAGACGGATAGGAATTGCAACTTTTGCAATCGTGATAGCCATTTAGAGTCGAAATGTTTTAAGAAGATGGAATCCTTAGAAGAAACAATGAAAAGCACAACATCAATTTGGAGCACTCTTCACCTTCATCTTCGGGAATGGCGATTTCTACGTGTGGTTGTCAAGCATCAAGACCTAGTTATGCATTAGATGTATATTCCTCTTCTCATTCTCTTGGATAGCTCATTGATTAAGGAGCTTCTTATCACATGGCCAAAAATAAAGCCATGTTTTCTTCTTTGAAATTATTGTAACACGAACATATTTATGTTGGTGATGATAGATCTCTTAGTGTTGTAGGATACCGGAACCATTCATCTCGATAATGGTCGGTTTAATGATGTGCTATGTGTTCCTTCCTTGTCTTGCAACCTTCTCTCTTGTTTATTAGATAACTCATTCGAATTGAAGGGAAAATAGTAGAATTCTCACCTCATGATGTTGTAATCAAGGACCTCAAAGATCCTAAACATATTTTAGTTACGCATTGATGATGATTCCACAAGGTTGTATAAGTTTGACAACTTTGGGTCATCATGTCTTCCTCCGTTTTTGTTGCTTATAATGATGAAGTGGTAAAATTTGGCATGGCCGATTTGGTCACTTAGCTTCACTCTCTTCAAACTTTATGTAAGGAAAATATGGTGACGGGTCTTCCTATGGTATCTTGCCGAGTTGGTTTTTGGCTCCGGATGTGTACTCGGAAAACTTCCTTGGGGATAGTTTTGACAAACGTGCCTCTCGGCATGCTTCGGCCCCTTTGCGGCTTGTGCACATTGATTTATGTGGTCCACTTTTACATTGTTTCATTCTGCGGTTGCAATTACTTCTTAAATCTCATTGATGGTTTCCGAGATGCACTTGGCTATAATTCTTAAAACTCAGAGTGAAGTTTTTAACATGTTCTTGGCCTTTAAGGCATTTTTTTGAGGGAAATAATGCGGACATCAAATTCTTAAGTTAAGATCGAGACAATGGAGGAGAATATGTTAACAACAAATGTATCAAATTTTTCACTTGAGCATGGCATTCGATTGCAAAATATTGTTCCATATACTTCACAAAAAAATGGTGTGGTTGAACGAAATAATCGTACCTTAAAAGAAATGGCTAATTGTATGCTTCAATCGGGACTTGGTCTCAATTTTTGGGCGGAAACCATTAAGCATGCAAATTACATAGTAAGTAGCACTCCTACTAAGGCTTTAAATAATATGTCCATAAGAAGCACCGGAGCTCAATCAGGCAGGATGTAGAAGTCACTTTCGTGTTTTTGGAAGTGATGCTTGGGCCCCATATTCCAGGGATGTAAAGCCTTAGAACCTAAGAGTGAAAAATGCATTTTTGTTGGATAATGCAGAAGATGTCAAAGGATATAGACTTCTTAAACCAAAATCCAAAAATTTAATCATTAAAAGAGATGTAAAATTTGATGAAAATATATCGTCTGTGAGCCTAGTTCGACAATTGTGCCACCTTTGGCATGCGAGCACGATTCGGCATATGTGCCTGCCTCTCTCTCTTCTATTTTTAATAGCATTCCTTCTAGTTGAGATGATGACATCGAGTTGAAAATCCTCCTCCACCTCTTGAAATTGTTCCTTATACTCCACCACTTCCAATATGGTCACGCTCTACTAGGGATGCGATAGGTTCTCTTGCGGTGACCACGCCGATCGACGACGTACACATTCTTAGTTCGAAAGAGCCTCTTCCTTATTGGTGAAGTTCCGGAAAAACTTGATCTAGAAACCTTTGAAGAAGCCTTCGGTCATCCATATTGGGATGAAGCTATGAATGAAGAGTATCTTTCCTTATTGGGAAACGATACTTGGGATCTTGTTCCTCTTCCAAAGGAAGAAAACTTGTTAGATGCATATGGGTTTACAAAACCAAGTTTGGACCATATGGAAAAGTGAATAGACATAAATCTCTCCTTTTCGCTAAAGGATTTTCACGAGTTGAAGGCATTGACCATGTTGGCCACTATGAATTTTTTTGACGAGCAAGCCAGGGCTAAATTTTTTTTATGAGCCTTCAAGGAATGCACATTTCTTAGAAAACACATCATCCTTGAAGCCTCCCTAGACCTTTTCCCTCTTATTTCATTCCCACTTAACCTCTTGTCTCCTCACCTTTCTCCCCTCTCTTATTTCCTTCCTAAATACTCTAAATCATCCATTCCCCTTTAAACCTCACAAGAAACACCCTTTGTTAGGCCAAGTAACCCCCTTTTCCTCTCTATCGTTGCCTCTTTTTGGCCTTAAAATGCTGCTTGAAAATAGGCCAAAAACTCATATTCTTTCATATATCGGGCTAGCCCCCAAATCCGGCCAAAAACCACTTCCCCACATGACCGGGCCTTCCAAACCAAGCACTAGCCCGTAAGCGCTTATCACAATTGGATAAATGGTCGAGAGCGCATTCTGTGTTAAAACAAAAACTTCGATGCAATTATTTAGCCACCTATAAAATTTTTTATAGCAAAAGATGGCTAAGACTTTTGAGCCTTCAAAGAACAAATTTTATTGCTAAAAATTGTTGACTCTTGAAGACTCTTGAAGGCCTCATGCCTACTGTCTCCAAATCTTCATTTACTATTTCCATTTTATACTTTCAGAAAATTCTACTCATTCCAAAGAGAAAGACTGCGAAAAGCCATCATTTCCCCCCTTCTCCCACTCCAAAATAACCTTCATTTCTCCCTTTTTCTCCATAAAAAACTCCTTTTGTTTCATGATTCCTCTTCTTCCCCTCATGAAAATCACTTTTACACAAATTTAAAGACTCACTCTTTAACCTTACCGAAACCCCCAAATCCATTGAAAACTCCCGAAAAAAGTCATAAAAAACAAATTTTTATTGCAGGACTCAAGCCCCCTTGGGCCCTAAGTCCCTATTACTTCCCCCATGCCCCCACCACGGAACCCGGCCAACCCTGTTCGGGCGCTCATCGCCAGTATCCAGGTGCGCAAGTTTTTTTCCATGTTGCGAAAGTTCCGATGCGATTAGACTTTGTATTTAAAACCCCCGATTATATTATTTTCATATAAATCGATGAGCCCATGTCCATGCGTGAAACCTTGTAAAAATCCTTTCCGTCCACCTTTTTTCTTTTGTAAAGTCATAAAACCCATTTATCCAAATTTTGATCTAAAATGCCAAAGCCACATGATTAAATGAAAATGGTTAGATTAAAAAGACCGATTCTGTGATAGCATCGGAGAAAAATACAATGGGTTGATTGAAAGACTCGCATCAAAAGTTTCGATGTGATTGGGTCATATGTATAAACTCCGCCCCCCTCCTTTCTACTTCATATAACTTTCATGGGACAGTGTTAAAGATCCCAAAGGGCTTAATCGCATCGCAAGATTACGATAGGTTGATTAGCTCGAGCCCAAGGCTCGATTGCGATTGGCCCTTTGTTATGAAAATCCCCGGGCCCATCATATTCCATAACCAGCAGCCCCTCAAGCGGGCGCCTTTTCATATATATTTTTCACCCCGATCCACCAAAACCTTTGTTTTATTTAAATTTTGGGGTTTTGAATAAATATAAGTTTTTTCATAGGTTATTTCTAAAAACTAATCCCCGTCGTTGAATTGTAAGCCGATCAAAGGCCCCGATGCTCAATCGCATTGGATTTTTCATCGCATGCCTTTGTTTTGCTCCCTTGAATGGTAATTTCCCCCGATACGTTCTCCATAGTTGATCTAATATTTAGATCGACGGTACGGCTCTTATCGCGTTGCACGGGTTCATCACATGCATTTGTTCTTCCCCGATCACCTATCCCTCAGGATTCATTCCCAGGTTGATCGATCCTCGGATCGGCAGCCAGCCTTAAATACGCATCGCATTTTTACATACGGTACCGGGTTGATTGTTGCCTCGATTGTGATCCTCGATTGAATCTAGACCGTCCATGTACGGATGGGACGGTCTAAAATCATTACATCTTATTCTTTTCCCCTCTCTCATTTAACCTCCTCTTGGGCCGGTCTCCACCGTTGGATGCTGCCATCCAGCTGCTATGCTCCTCCCCACCTTACGGCTTGGGTTCTTCCCCAATTACGCGAGGATTTCATAAATGTTTTGTTTGTTTGCGGAGTTTCGAAGGTTTTTTTCCCTTGTGTGAAGGAAAAATAAAGCCTGAGGGTGATGATCCTCTAGCTTTTTTTGGTTGTTAGAGGAAAGAGCATAAAGGCTCCACTCTACGTTTCGTCGATGCTCCATGGGTATTGACGCCATATGAGCCTTGCCGCGGCACACACATCAACGAGACCTTTGTGTTGTTAAATCCGATTAAAGAGTATCGGTGTTAAAAAATAGCGCGGCGAACGAGGAAGATTGAAGACGATTTGGGGAATTACGGCTAAGAATGATTATCAAAAGTCTAATTCCACAATTAAAACACAATTAAAGGAACATCATAAGTGTTTAACGAACGAAGGAGCCTCCACCACGCACTTGGGCGAATTGATTCTCATTACCATAAGTTCATGTGCCTCAAACCATTCAAACGAGAGGCCGAAGTTATTGATCCAACGAAGATATTTTCCCCAACGCAGCCAAAGATTTAATTACGCCGGAAGAATTCAATGCAAAAAATATCTGGCGGAAGTTACTCAGCATAACGCGAGCCATGAGAAGTCTAAGCTCCCCAGAGCTTAATCTTAAATTAAACGAGTTAATACGGACGAGACCGCTTGTAAACTTCTCCATCGAGCCCCTCAAGGTTGAGAAGTCTTGAATCTGCGTGGTGTCCCGAGAGATCTTTTATCGGATCGACCTTCCTCATTCTTCTACTTCGAAATACCTGCGTAGAAGATGAGAAATTGTTGGTTACTATCTTTGAAACACATTTGAGCTTAAACTTCTGATTGTAAATAGTGTTCACGGCCCTTGGAGCTCTGTTTGTGCTAGATTAGTTAGAATTTGGATAGTGAAGATGATTGTTGGTAAGAAACATTGGACTTGAAGGCTATGCTTGGTTTAACATCAATAACAAGTTGTTTCTTGGGATCTGGTCTATATCATTGATGAAGTGCCCCTTTCTTTGTTGTTGTTTTCCTTCTATGTATGTCATATTATTCACTATTCTACGATAAAAGAACAACATTTATAGAGTTAGGACCTACGTATATCGGTAACCTTCTCTGTTGAAAATCTTTATCTCAATGTTTTCCTCCTATTTGTTTATTTAAGAATGATTTAATATAGTTCCGCCGATTAGGAATCTTTGAGTTCCTAAAATCCTACTATTTTCTTTTACTTTTTTTCTTTAAAGTTATTTTCCTTATTTTCTTATTAAGTTAGACTAGTAAATCCATGGTTTTCCATTGTTTCTAGCTTCTATTCTCCAAAGAAAGATTAAGAAAGTTTCCCTTGGTGTTGATTGAAAGCGAGACTAGGTTTAAAAGTACTTTATTTGATCTTGAGTTACACTTTTGTTTTATCTTATATGTTTTCCTCTTTACGAGAACGTAATTATGTCGATTCTTTTAGTTGTTTGTCAATTAGTACTTTAATACAACTTGCCCAAAATTCGATGGTTAGCCCTGTCCTTGGTTGGTTTTAAACGATTACTTAAAAGGATTTTTTCTTGTTTGAATGAAGCTATAAATCCTTTGTGAAATTATTATCGGTTTCCACCCTCCGACACTTTATTGTTTCCATTCCATCATTTTAATCTCAATAATCTTGTGATATAGATGACTTGCCCCTTGGATCACTCTTGATGTTGTTGCTCAATTAAAGCCTTGTTATGACTCCATAGCCCAATGGACTAAAAACCGAGCGTATATCTATATTTTTATCCATAGTTGTCCTATTATACAACTTCTTACCTTTGAAAAATTTTTCATAGAACTTTCTCCTCAAAATAATAATCATGCTCAATCATCCAAAAACAAAAAAACCCTTCGCCTTCCTAACTGGCAACTATCATTACCCCAAACTTCAAATAAAAATCCATCTTTGCACTTATTGGAGGAATCCTCTTCCCAGTTCGAAGGAGGGCTAGATCCTAGAATCCCAAAGAGTTGGTTGAAACGATGTTTCTCCTTGAGATCGAACTTTACCAATCTTGCGATTACGGTAACATTTTAAGTGACTCCATGAGGATTTTACGAGTTAATAAGGATTCCAAAACCCTTAAAAACTCTGAGTGCCTGGTTTATGACGGTTGTTATGTTTGGCAATTTGAGCCACTAGTAACTAACATTTATGGCGACTCAGCTGAGAATCGATTCGAATTTTTACCTTAGGTTCCCTCTAAAGACTTTATAAAACTTGTGAGTAAAAAGTAGCCTTTTTCAAGCACTACCAAAGAATGGTAATCATGATGAAACTTGTTTGTATACGTGACAAAATAGGTAAACCTAGGATTCTCCTAAGACTTTATCTAAACCTTGAAAAATCAGGCGGCTTAGCCATAAGTGTGGTGTCTTTGTCTCATAACCATAGAAAAAGTTTGGAAACGGAAGTTAGGACATTCTTAGAAACCACACAATTGAAAAATAACTCAAAAAACCTAAAAATATTTTAGATTGGTATCAATAAACATGGTGGTGGACCATAAAACCTTTTTTACCTGCGAAAAGAGCTAAAAATTCTACTTGGCGACTCTGATCATGTAGGACAGCAGAATCCTTTGGGAAGAACCCTTATCATCATAGTATCATTCAAACTAAGTTAGAGGATACATCGGTTGAATTTTGGCAGCTTATACAAGTTAACTTCTCTTAAGATTGTCATGTCACAGTTTTGCTTTTCATTCATTTGGGTGCGAAAAACACGACGTAGTAGCTCCTAGAAAGATCCACACTAGAGCCCATCCTACCTTGATCCACCTAAGATAGTTGATAACCCAGAAATAATCCTTAGGAAGTCTCCTAAGATAGAATCTTCAAACTATCTTCGTATCACCTCCAAGAGCTAATTCAACTCTCAAAATCTTTCGTCTTCTACAACAATCACAAGCCGACTTAGTTAATCCCTTTAGAACTAGGGTCATTTGGTGATTTAGATCAACTAGATTTCGAGTCTTCACTTTCATCTCCCGAGACAAGTGAACATTTTGGTAGAAGAGGAACAATACCTCCTTATTTACATTTTCTTCTTAACTTAGGTGTCTCTCATCCAAGATCGCCTTAGCAATCTATTGTTGTTCCATCCACTTCGTCCATCCTTCATCCACCGTTCAAACCACTCCACTTCAGCCCACACCTCCTCTTGTCAATCCACCCCTCGTAAACCCACCCCCACCACATATCATGGCACCCGTATGCTCCCTTAGTCCTTCCCTGCATCGTTAGTCAATCTTCCACAAATGACTATCACCCAAAATTCCATTATATGATGCTAGCAATGTTGTAACTTCATCACAACATGTGGATAAGATGGATTTCTACTTTGATTTAAAATGAGATCGATGATGATTCCGTCAAGCTAGATTATTTGCTCGTAGATTAGGGGGAGAAGTAAGAAAATGGTTTAAAAGGTTTAGCCCCCGTAGTATTAATGATCTCCAAGCCTTCCATCAAACGCTAAACAAATGGGAAGTAAAGAATAATCCTCTCCAAGTCCTTTGCCGATTACAATAACCTCCGTAGAAACCTCGGGGAAAGTGTACAAGCCTATTGTACTAGATTTAATAGTGTATATAATGCACTTTCCCCGTAACTAAAACCCCCACAAGACCGAGCCTTAAATAAATTTCCCGAAGGTTTTGACTCTAACATGACTTATTCGCTAAGAGAAAGAGATTTTGCAACTCTCGAAAAAATATGCAAAGGGGTGCTTCTTTCTGGAAGTCAACTTAATAGAAAAAAGAGCGAGAATGAAAAACTCGAAAAGAGAGTATCTTTCATAGAGTGAACTCTCCTTCTACTTCAAGCTCAAAAAATGGAGAGGATGATGGAAGAGATGATGAAGGAGATGAGCATAATTAAGTACGAAATGACCAAATGCTCACTCAAAATAGAAATCGGAGCAGTCAGAATTTTAGAAGGAACCAACCTCCAAGCAGGACCTCGGGAATACCCAGTCAGCAGGATAACTCCCCTCCCTTTCATCAAAATTATGTGAGTGAGGTTGAGGAAACGGATGAAATAAAAGAGGAGGATGACATCAACATGCTGAGGTTAGATAATGATGACTTTGAGATTCATTATGATAGAAAACAAGATACATACACACCTTGTGATGACGGAGAAGAGATGATGATGAAAATTATTATGAAGACATGGAAAAATGTCATCATAGAATCTCAAAAATAATATGACCTTCAAGAAGTAAAACCAATCGAAAAACCCCCAACGACAAAACCTCTGAAAAATCTTCACAAAATAGCACTACGACCAAGCCTAAAGTTGTCAAACAAAAGGATAAAATAGTGGCTGTACGATACAGTAATGATAAAGAAAGACACTCAAAACAATGAAAAACGAGTCATGGAGACATTAGTAGTCTTAACACTTCGGCTAGTACTCCTGTAAAAACAATTTTGTCGAGTGTAAATAAAAAAATCAGCAAGTTGATGTTAACGATGAAATTGGCGACTAGTAAAAATTTTAGAAACCAACACTTTAAAGAGCAGTCCCTTTCGACATGGAAGCTGGAAATTTCAAAAATCAAAATCTTTGTTCCCCTCAAGGTTAGCTTCCCAACATGTATATGAGACCCAAACTTTTAAGGCTTTAAAAATAGAGAAGAAAATGAGGATACATTCAATCTCAATGATGACCAACGAGGAGCTTATTTTCGGTCCAAAGATTTAAGATAGATATCAAGAGGGCCTGTTCCTCACTTTTATGTAAGTTTAAACGTTCATGAAAAGATTTTACTGTAACTATGCACTTGATTAAGGACTTCTCATAATTTAATGCCTAGAGGTGAGTGATGGTCTAGAAATTACGAGACCTTATAAATACCTTTACTCCTTTGACTCAAAGTAGGGTAAAATGTTTGGGATTAATCGAACCTCTTGTGTTAACTTAGCCCAAATTCTAGCCAAATGTCTAGTCATGGATATTTTTGTGACGATGTGCCCCCAAAGTGGAATGTTATTATCTAGATCTTGGGGGGCTAGAGATTCCTGAGGGACTATGCAAATGGACATGACCTGTCATTATCGTTGTTTTCAATCGAGAATAGAAGACTATACGGGGATTCCCATATGAAATTCATAGTTACAAGTCAAGAAAAACCACAAAACTCTCCCCTATCGTCTGTCGTACGAGGGCCTTGATTCTTTTATGTGTTTAATGATGAAACACTTGGTGAAAGTCACTTTACTTGAGGATTAATGACGACGAGGAGAGGAAGAGGAACACAATGCAGAAATATTAAAACAATTGTTGCATTGGAAGACGTTAACAAACTAAAAAAAGGTCTTGAACTACAAGGTCATGCATCCTTTTATTTTAAACACAGACGCTAAAGAAAACGACCCTCAAATGAATGCAAATATTTGGGAATCAAAACAAATACAACTAAGTGCACAAGTTTTACACAACAACCTTTGAGCACGTTAGTTGAAAGGAAAGGATAGTAACTAGTAAACTAAGAATAATCCTCTGTGGGTATGTATTTTGATGGATCTTGCACTAAGAACAATCTTGGTGCGAGGGTGTTTGTATTACTAACAACAAAGTAACCACATAGAAAGTATTTCATATAAGTAAACTTTCGATTGTTCCATTCTTATAGAAAAATATGAATCCCTTCTCTAGGCTTACGTTTGTTGAAAAAGATAGGAGCGAAAAGAATTAAAGTTCACGGATTCGAGGAGTTAGTCATTAGGCAGAGTGTTGATAAGGAGTATAACGAAAATCATCCCAGGACTTAGAGCCTATAGAAACGATGTCATGGACCTTTGGAAAACATTCGAGGTCAAACTTGTTTTTTGTCCCAAGAAAAAGAAATATTGTGGCCCACAATTTAGCCTTTAACGACTAGAACATGCTTAACGTCATATAACACCAAATCTTTTTGCACAACTCAAATAAAATTTGAACCGATTGTGCTACGATATTGAGAAGTATTGGCGGTGTTTGACGATGACAAGAAAATAGAAGACTTCATGCAATTCGAGAAATGAATTTGAACTAAACGATTCGGACTCGAGACTATGAAACGGACGCAGGGAAGAAAATTTTATTGATGAAGAAGAGCAGTCTCTAAACTTGCTAATATAAACCTGTTATCAAGCAAACTTAAAAACAAAAAGGAAAGGACTTTAGAGTTAGAAACAAGGTTAGAGATACACTCTAAAGATGAAAAGTTTGCTAAGGGTACGCCCCTTAGAAGAGTTGTTCGATTTTAACGATGTGGCGAATAATAGAAATTGGAACATGAGGCGAAGTGGAAGAGTGCAATATTGGCCGGCGAACTTCGTGAAAATGATTAAACTATCCAAGAATTTACCGGATGATATTAAAATTAAATACATTGAAAATTTGTTTAAAGAGTTTTACGATGTTTTCGCATGGAGTTACGAGAATATTTTAAGTCCTATGACACCGAAAATAATA
This sequence comes from Pinus albicaulis, assembly GCA_034641835.2. Lineage (NCBI taxonomy): Eukaryota > Viridiplantae > Streptophyta > Pinopsida > Pinales > Pinaceae > Pinus > Pinus albicaulis. The sequence continues at coordinate 93,066,965 of CM076579.1, read as the reverse complement.
CAGCACAAAATTCCCCTCAAAAGAAGAGCAAAAGCCATTTAAACGGAAAGCTAACGAGAATAAACCTGTCCGATTTGCTTTGGTTGAGAAGGAGATCGAAAATGCCCGATGCTAGTATTATTTTCCCATTAGATACTGCGAGTGGGTGTCTAATCTGGTGTCTATTAGGAAAAAGAAAATTTGGAGAAATCGAGCTTTGTATAGACTTTAAAGACTTAAGCAAAGCTTCAACGAAAGAAGACAACTACCCTTTGCAAGGTGGATCATGTTCTGAGGTGGTAGGGTCACAGAAAGATTTCTTTGCTTGATGGCTAATCGGGGATACAATCGATTTTTGGTTTACCACTGAGATCAATTAAAGACAACCTTTACTACACCATGGGGCACCTTCATGTGTGAACATGCCCTTTGGTCTAATGAATGCTGGAGCAACTTTTCAAAGGCCATCGACATAGCATTCTCGGAAGAAGCTTGAGCTGGTGTATACCTTGATGATGTCCTTGTGTTTTTAAAAAACGATTAAGAAGAGCACTTAGAACATTTAAGAAAGGTTTTAGGGAAATGCGAGAAAGTTTGGAATATCCTTAAACCCTAAGAAGACACTATTTGGTCTTGAGAAGGTAAAATTCTTGGACACATTATCTACGAAGAGGTATAAAGATAGATCCAAAGAGGATTAAGGAACCATATTGCAAATCTCTCATCCTCGAAACATCAAGATGCAATCTTTCATTGGAAAGATAAAATTTTTGAGAAGGTTCCTCTAACTTGGTTGAGCTCCTTAGGAATATCACAAACATGTTAAATAAGGAGCGAGGGGTAAAATGGACCTTGGAAGAAAGAAGTCCTTTGGGCCCCGAGTGAAACAAGCGTTAACGAAACATAGGTTCTTATATGTCACGATTTTTCAAAAGATTTTTATATTTTTTTCATTTGCATCGGAGACATACCATAGCTATTGTCACTTTTGCGAGAAAAATCACAAGGACAAGGAAGTAACCTATTGCATTCTTTAGCAAGGCATTAAGGGATGCCCACTTTGAAGTATACCATTATGGAGAAGAAAGCTTTTGCTTTGGTTAAAGCTTTAGGAGCTTCGAGTGTACATCTTCACTCACACATCATTGCCTTTGTCCCAAACTCGGTTGTTAAAGACATTTTAACATAGGACCTAGATGGTAAGAGAGGTAGAGTTGATTCTTGTTATCCTTGAATATGATTTAGAGATAAAACCCACTAAACTCATGAAAGGCCAAGGTCTATCCCCAGATTAATGGTGAATCAAATTTGAAGTTCTTGATATTAATATGATTAATGCTTTGGATAACCAAGAAGAATTCTCAACTCCTATAGTTGAAGATCATTTTATGAATTCTCCTTGGTATGTTGATATTATTTATGTTTTTCTTAAAGTGAATACACCTCCCGGTTTAAAAAAAACAAAGGAAAAGGTTCCTAAAGTTAAAATACGTAAACTATTGCATTATAGATAGATGTCGTTATTTGAAAAATGCAAGTGGTGTATTGCTTAAATGTTTGAGTTTGATGCGAGAGAAGGTTAAATACTAGTTCCATGAAGGAGAGTGTGGAGGTCATTTGTCTTTGGAAGACAACAACCAACAAAATTTTGAGGGCCGGTTTATTGGCCTACTCTTTTCCATGATGTGCATAAGATTATCATATCCTACCATAAATTTCAACTTTTTGAAGAGCAAAAAGCTGTTACCCATACCTCTGCATCCAATCAACGAAGCCCCCTTTCAACGGTGAGGACTTGACTTTATAGGAGAAATCCATCCACCATATTACTGTGACATAGATGGATTCTCTTTATACAGAACTATTTTACTAAGTGGATAGAAGCCATTCCTTGTGGCGGACCAATGATTTAATTATCATAAAATTTATGGAGATTAACATTCTCTCGATTTGGGCTGTCCTACCAAGATCATCAACGATAATGCGGCAACATTTGGATCAAAGAAGATGGTTGAGTTACATCACATATATCGAGATAACATTGGGTCATTCCACGACCTATTACCCTCAAGGTAATGGTGGCGAGTCCCTCAAACAAAAGTTTAGTGAACATAATCAAGAAACTATTGGAGGACAACAAAAGTCTGGCACACAAAGCTAGTTCATGCAACGTGGTGTGATTGACTTTGAAGAAATCTATTGGTATGTCACCTTTTTAGCTAGTGTATGGTGCTGATGCACAATTTTTCCAAACAACCTTGGTGTACCGGTGTTGAAGTTCATTCAAGATTTGCAAAGGCTTGAAGAAAATGATATGATCGAAGAATAAATCGAACCATCCCATATTCAACAAACCGAGAGAGAAGCTTATAACAAACCATTGCGAGCTTGATTGGCATTAAAAGCTTTTTGACGAACAAAAAGGCCACCAATTTCAAAATTGGGGAATTTTTTTTTAAAGTGGGACTCGAGAGGAAAGGGCAAGCATGGGAAATTTGACAACTTGTAGCTTGGCCCTTACTCTATTCATTCAGTGCTGGTAACAATTCATTTTCTTGCGAAATTGAATGGAGGCGAGTCCCCAGAGGGATTCGGTCAATGGCGGTGTTAGGAATCTATAATTTTAGCGATTGGTAAGACTAAGAAAAGCTGAGAAGCAACATTATTTCAACCAACTTTGGGATTCACCTGAGATCACAGCCCTCACGAATCAGGGAGGGATCTCTCTGTAAATGAGTTTAAAGATGTGATCTTTAATAAATTAAGTGTGATATTAGGCTAGTTATGAAGAGCTTGGGTTTTGTTTTGGTTGGGCAAGGACATGATGAAGGCAAAGCGGTTCAAAATGAAGGGTGGAGGTACACCAACGGTGAAGGAGTCGACAAAGGCAAAGATAGTTTTAACCCATTGGGCTGTGGAGTCATAGGAGGGTTTTAATTGAATAGCGAGGTTCAAGCGAGTCCATGAGGAAAGTCACTTATGTCGAAGGATCTCTTATGGTGAATTTGTAGAATGAAACGGATAAGGAATGAAGAACAAACAAATGAAGATATAGTAAAACGACCTAAGATCAAATAAGTTCTTTTAAAGCTATGTTATCGGCATGTACTTAAAGAAAAACATAAAAGTATTATGAGATCAGGTCAATAACTTTAAACCTTTGCTTTGAAGTACTTTTAGTTAGAAAACATTAAAGAACGGTCGAACAACTTAAGATCGGGTAAGTGTCTTTAAACTACTGCTTTCGGCATGTTTAATTAGGAAAAACCATAAATTTGATACACGAGATGAGGTTATGCCTTTAAACTAGCCTTCTTTGAAGTACTTGATTAGAAAACAAAAAAAACGGGTTGAAAGCTTAAGATCGGTAGGTACTTTAAACTGCAACTTTCAACATATTTAATAAGGAAAAACATAGATAACGATGTCGAAAGAGAAATTTAGATCGAAGAAGTGCCTTTAAACCGACACATTGATGTACTCTTCGGAGAACGTTCAAATGAAGAAAACATAGACAATAAAGCTTTCGGTAAAGTGGGCCAGAAGTAAATCCTAGCTCTATGTTTGTTGCTCTTTATCGAGAGAAAGTGAACATAGTGGAAACATTAAGAAAAATAACAATTGACGGTGAGGAACACATCACCATTGACACAAATCGGGGATCACATAAATCAACGACTTGTATTTGATGTTGAAACCAATTACAATCAGCAAACTCGGTGGGTCTACAACCAAACTTCCCATATCGGGTTATATATCTTTGAATTGAAAACGAGGCATCGTTAACGAATAACTATTACATACATTTCGGATGTCCGGAGACCAACATTTTCTCATCTTCTACGAAGCATTTATAGAAGAATGAAGAAGTGGGAGGATTTCCCCGGGGGTGAAGTATTATTAACTATGTAATCAATGCAATTCCACGACGCTGGGAACTGCGACAAGGCACAAGGTGGGAATGTAATCATTTATAACTGCGATTCATATCTTTGTTTTGTGTCTTTCGAGGCACAATGATTGAAAAAGATACGCACGGAAGTGTTCTTTAACCTTTAAAATAGTTTTGTCGACAATTTGGAGATAAGACCCTTGATTAGTATTTGTTTGGCGACCTTTGATTTTTAACGAGGACGATGTACGAGGTCATTGATAAATTTGTGTCGGTTGAATAGTTTGAGGCACGAGGTGGCATTGTGGTAATTAAAGGGATCAATTTGCCTTATTTTGTGGTGGTGGAGCGTTCCACAGTGACAAAACCCTTGATCTTCTTTAACACGTGTTTGAATCGAGTTAGGCTTTTGATAAACATTCTTAAGCCGTGATCCACGGAAATATGTCTTCCATCCTACGTACGATGCATTATGGTATTTGGCAACGTATCCTTTGCACCTGTGCCCAAATCCATGGTTCTCGATGTGCGGGAGTCGCCCGGGGGTCATGCGGCATCCGTGCTTGGATAAACATCGATGAAAACGTGAAATTAAGCACCTGCGAATGATTTTCCCTCGGTGAATCGAAAGCGGGAGGGTCGTCACCCTCTACTTTCGAATTTCTTCAATTTATAGCGGAAAATCACTTAAAACCCTACAAAATACAATTTTTTTTATAAAATCCTGCATAAATAGGTTGACTGCTTCAAAGGACGAGTGGAGGAAGTGTGGCCATTGGATGGCATCATCCAATGGTCGGGATCAATCGGGAGAGATCGTGGAATGGGCGAAAGAAGATTGAATGTGAGCCGTCGATCGTGTAGAGATTGACGGTCGAGAGCGGAGGTTGAAAGTCAAACGGAGGAATCAGGCGATGGAATATGGACCGTCGATCTGCAGATCATATCGACGGCGGAGATTGATTTTCCGCCGATGCCGCGGTTATCACGTGGGCACCTTCGTTAATTTTCGGGCATCTTCGGCGGCGATCAGATTGGATGGCCCGCCCCGGATCGGATGGTGGATAGCGATATCCTTTGAGCATTTCAGTTTGAATGTGAATGCATGATGGACGACGGATGGACGATAGTTTTGCAAATATTACACGGAACGGCATTAGCGGCAAGTGTGTCGGCGGCCATCGGGGGAAAACAACCTTTTGTGAGCGAGTGCGATGAATCGCCGGTTTTGAGCAGCTTGACTTTCGAGCTGGGTGGGGACCATGGAAAGACGTACTCCGCACCATCCCAGGTCGACGGTGCGGGAATGGTTCAAAAATGAGCGGTGGAATAAATGAAAAATAGGTGAAAACCCAGAAGTTTTCAAAAATATGTCGAGGTTTTAATGTTTTTTGGGCGGGATAAATATAAATACGATTTGAGCTCTTTGGGTGACTTTGCGCTTGGTTCGCGCTAGGGCACATGGATGAAAAAGGGTTAGAGACTTAGCACGAGGGGAGCTTAAGTCCAATACATAGAAAATATGCATTTTTTAATGGTTTCTTAAGGATTTTGAAAGGAAATGAAGGTTGATAGAGCTAAGAAGAGGTCTTAGAACCTTATCAAGGTTTTATGACGTGGAAGGGGGAGAAACATGCAAAGGAGGGATTTTCATGGAAGATGAAGGGTAGAAAATGAGGTTAGCTTTGGAAGAGGGAAAGGGAAAAGGGTCCTTGCGGCGGTAATTTGGCCAGAAATAAGTGGATTTTTGAGTGTCGGATGGGAATATCGGTGAAGTTTTTGAATGAAGAAAAGCGGGAGGCCTTCAAGAGCCTTGAGCCAACATGTTTTAGTAATGAAATTTGTTCCTTGAAGGCTCCAAACAATCATACCTTTTGGTATAACAAATATTTATAGGTGTCTAATAGTGGCTCCACTTGGGGATGGTGCCTTCTTGAAGGCATCAAGAATCGAACCTTCATTCTTTGGAAGGGCGATCGGTTGCTAATCCATTGGGTTGCCTTTCTTTACGTAGATAATGTGCTGCGAAAACATATTAGCGGCCATAAAAGCAATGGATCTTCATCAATACAACTTTCTGCCTACCCAATCCTCTTGATCTAACATTTTTCCTTCATTAGAGTGCACTTAGTTGGAAAAATGTACACAACTTGTTTATTCTTTTGAAAACGATAAAACTAATCTAATTCTGCTCCTTGTTTCTCCCCGAACTCGATTTAATAGTTGAGTTCGGATGATTCTCTACCTAATCTACCATTTGTTGGGGGATTAAGCCCATCACTTGATTTTCATTCTCTAAATTTATAAAACATAAATTTAAAAATATTCAAGTCAAGATTAAGAGTACATTTTGAATTGTGATCTATGGCATAAAGACAAGCTACACATAGACATTTATTTTTTGAAAAATAAATAAAAAATGGAAGGCTTAATATACGAAATTTGAAAACATTTCCCTTCCTCTTTCTCTGACTCTACAGTTGACTCTTATTGAAGCTATCTTTCCTTTTTCTGCGGTTTAGATTTTGAAATTTGATTAGGGCTTGATTTTTTGTCTTTTTGACTCGAAGAAAATAAAAACATATTTGAGCCATCTCTTTGGAAAGCGGGGTTCGGGTTTTGAACATGTTTGAACCTTTCATTTCTATCCTAATCTATCTATTGATAAGCCAAGATTAAACGGTTTGGCAAATCCAATTCACTATCCTATCGTGAGAAAATTTAAAGCTAATTAGTCAAGATTAGACGAGTTTGACTAACTAGAAGTGTGTTTTTAGGAGTGGCATTTCGCTTGCACACTTTCATAATTTCTTTCTCTTTTTGGTATGGGGTTGTACCTTTCTTGTTTTCTGATGCCCTCTTTTCTTTTCTTTTTTTATTGTTTTTGTACTTTTTCTTTCATGAGAGTAGACAAAGAAAATGGTATTTACAATGGAAATGAAAGCTTTAAAATGGAACTCATGATGGTAATTCTTGAGACCACGTTGCCATTGACGGGGACCCCCAAACAGAATCACATTGCCATCTAACTCTTGTAGAAAAAGGCATTTGGACCAATGGTGGACTAAATGATGTAAGGAACTTGCCACAAACTATCAAATTTTCCATGTTTACCCTTATCACTCTCTTTTGGAATCCCATTTGAGTACCTTGTCTCAATGTTGAAAACACAAGCCTTTGTTCTTTTGTCAAACAACTTCTTTATATTTTCTTGCACCTTAAAGAGCCTATTGTGAAGCCTCTTCCCTTGTCTGCTGAAGTGTATTATTTGGTGATCCTCCTAATCTGTCTTTGTCCTCTTCGGCCCTTATTTCTTGGATTAATTTTATTCTTTGGCACACCTAGTTTGGTGGGAAACAACGCATATGCTCCATAAACAAGATGGTAAGGAGACATTCCAATGGAATTTTTGTGGTCTGTCTGTGCTTACAGAGCATGCCAACTTGTTATGCCATGATTTTATTCTCTTAATCGGCTTCTTGATGATGGTTACCAAAATTTTATTTGATGATTCTGCTAGCCCATTACCTTGAGGGTAGTAAGAAGTAGAATGACCAAGTGTAATGTTTGCAATGACAAAAATCCAATCATCTTTTTGGAACAAAAGCGACTTAACATTATCGGTAATAATCTTCCTAGGGCATCCAAATCTGAGCCAGAGATATGGTCTTCGAAATTTTATAATGACGAGAATGTTTAATGGCATTCTAGAAAGAACGACTTCAATCATTTTGTGAAGTAGTCGGTGGTGTGAGAATCCATTTGTGTTGGGCAGGACGAAGCGGGATGGATTTCCCTATGAAATCTGAGCCCCACTTATTGAAAAGGAGATTCAACGGTGATAGGTTGTAATGGTAAAGGAAGAAGTTTTCTTTTGCCTTAAAAAATTTCATTTATGACAGAAACTATCATTTCATGGACATCTGGAAAGAGGGGTGGACCGATAATAGCTAGCTCTAAGAGATTTTGGTAAGCTGTGGTTTCTAGTAGATGACCTCCTCTCCTTCATGAATTCATGTTTGATCCTCTCTACATCAACTTCAAGCAAACATTTAAGCAATAAACCATCGGCATTTTACAGTGTAAACATTCATTTAAAATGAAATAGTTCCTGGCTTTCAACTTTAAAAACCTTGCCTTTGTTTTGATAAATCGGGAGGGCATTAAGATTTGCAAGCACATACAAGATATCGATTATTACCAAGGTGAGTTTTGATACTACTTTCGGCCGGTGGGAGTAGGTAATTCTTCCTATTCATCCAAGGCATCTACCATGTTAATGTCGAGGGCTTGTGGTCGTTAAATGATTGTTCGACCTGACCTTTAATAAGTTTGGTTGGTCTAATTTCCAAATCATACTCTAATATAGCATTAATCCATTTACTTCTCTTTCCATACGGGTCTTGTGACAAGATGTCTTTTACCCTATATTAGGCACATAAGTGATGATGTGGGAATGTAGAATATACACCCACAGGGGGTGCTTTAAGGCCTTTGCAAGAAGCATGAGCTGTTTTCCATTATGTTATATTTCAGGAGTCATCCCTTAAAGCCTTCTTTGAAAAAAGAAATGGGTTGTTCCTGTCCCTGCAGGTTTTTACGCAACGAGTACGACCACGGTATGCTGCGAGGCAAGAAAATAAGGAACTCACTTTTGAAAAGTACGGGCTGATTAGGACTAGTGCTCGGGTGAGTGCATGTTTTACCAATTCGAAGGATTTTTTTGGTTTCTACAGGTCCATTTCACTCCTACTTCTTTCTTGAGCATGTTATTCATGTTTCTAAGGAGCTCTTCTAAGTTGGGAATAAACCTCCTTAAGAAGTTAATCTTTCCAATAAAATTTAACAATTATTTTATGTTCCTTGGTTGGATAATTTGTAGTATTCCTCAACTCTATTTGGATCCTATTTGCTAATCCCTTATTCGATATGATATGGCCAAGGGAGTTTGCAACTTCCTAAAAGGCCAACAACGTCTTTGGGATTTAAATATAACTAAACCTTCTGCACTTTTCAAGGACCTTTCTTAAATGTTTCAGATGCTCTTCATCGGATTTGGAATAAGCTGTTATGTCATCAAGGTAAATTACAATGAAGTGCCCTATCTCCTTTTGAAAATGCAATGTCCATGGCCCTTTGGAAAGTGGCTGACATTCATTAATCCAAAGGCATTTTCACATACATGAAAGTTGCCCCAAGGAGTGGTGAAAACTATCTTGAGTTGGTCTTCGGGAGTAATAACACTGGTTATGCTGAAAAACCATCTATGAAGGAAGTATCTTTGAACCAACTACCCTTTGTAGAATGTGTTCCATTTGGGTAAAGGGTAATTGTCTTTCAGGGCTTTCTGTTAAGGTTTTTAGAAATCAATGCAATCTGATTTCTCTGTATTTTCTCACGGCTACAAGGTTAGAAACCCAGTACGAAAACCTCACCAACTTTACATTTTCTTGATTTCATTTTCTACTAGAAAGCGGTTGTATTGGATTAATTCTGTACGGTTTTTGCTTAAAGGGTTTTGGTTTTCTTTCAAAGGGATCTTGTCTTCGGATATTCCATGTATCTTAGGCTTTCAAGTCTTCATAGTTCCGGAAAACACATCAACATACTCTTTAAACGAGGTCGACGTATTTCCTTTTCATGTGCGGTGGCCGGGACTTAGCCAATTAATCATTTTTGGCTGATCCTTGGTGCCTATGTTGCATTCCTTGACCTCGAGACTCTATGTATTCTATGGTGGGCTTCTTTGCTACATCGTTAAAATCAAGGAGTCTTCTAACGGTGCTAGCCCCCTAGGTATGTTCTTGTCTTTTGACGACAATACCCCAATGTCTTCGTTTCTGTGTCCTTGTATTATTCGGTATGAGTGTCAAGTTATTTATTTAACATGTTGATTTCTATGGGACAGATGGTTTTTTCTTTTCGGGGGGACTTTTTGTTTAGGTGATTTTCATCGGATTTAGAATCCGAATTAGATCACTCAAATTGGGTCTGCCAATGAGAAAAATCCTCTATCTGTTTGTCACCTTCAAAGACACCTTGTCCTTTTTCATTATACGCTTGCTTTATTTGAATCTAAACTTAATTTGATTTGTACGATATTTGGTTTCAAATGGCATTAAGCGTGTTCTAGCCGCAAAACTAAATTGTGTGCGGAAATATTTCCCTTTTATTGGAACAAAAATCAATTTGGACTCCTCAAAAGTTTTTAAAAGGTCCATGACATCGTTTCGATAAGCTCTAATCCTGAGATTATTTGCGTTATATTCCCCATTGACTTGTTTAATGACTAGTTATGAATCTATACACATTAATTCTTGTGGCTCCTAACTTTTTAATAGATGAAGCTTCAAGAAAAGTTCATATTCGCTATGTTATCGGAACAACTGAAAGTTTAATTTTGCGAGGAAATGTTTTCTATGTGGTTGCTTTCGGTGTTGGTAATCCAGAACACACCTTTTGACATTGTTTTTAGTGCATGACCCATCAATACATCTCCACGAGAGGACTATTTGGTTTCATCTTGGTTGTTATCCCCTTCCTTAACAAGGGTTGTTGTGAAATCTCGGTACTTAGTTGTATTTGTTTCACCTTCTCGGAGTTTGTCATGAAGTGAGCATGAGAAGCGATCATTGTTTGCCATCTTGCCTTTGTTCACTGCGGTCCCATTGTTTCAACGCATTTGTTCCAAAATTTCTCTCTCATTTTCTTCCCATATCTAGGCCGCATTTATTTCTAGATTTGGGGTCTCTAACTATTTATTTGATCCTTTCGTATTGCGGCTACATTGTTTTGTGGATTCATTATTGCAAAAGATAAATGAATCCCGAGGTCGATGTGGATAGAATAAATGGGAGAATTTTCGAGCTTTTCTAGACTCACTGAAACCATGAATTTCATGTGTGACTCTGCGTACGGTCTTCTGGTGGCTAAAAATAGGAATAGTGGCATATGTCCCATCCATACGTATTGGTACCTTGCAGCTTGGCACCCCATGATCTTGACAATAACATGCCACACTTAGAAGGGACATCGACCACCCATGACATCCCATCACCGTGCACTTGGGCTGAGATTTAGGTCAAACTCACACAAAAAGGTCTTTGATCGAGCCAAGACACTTTTTCTATTTGAATCAAAAGAATATAAATCCTTGTAAGGTACGGTTATTTCTAATCCTAGCCTTTCCATTATCACCTTTGGCATAAGGTTGTGCGAAGACTCCAGTCATGCATAGCATTATGCGAGGATACTTGTCATGAACATTAAAACTCACATAGGGAGGTACGGGTCCTCTTGATATATACCTTCAATCTTAGGACCAAAAATGAGCTACCGGGCGGTCATCATTAAGATTGACTAAGTCATTATTATCCTCGATATTTAAAGCCTTAAAAATTTGGGTCCTATATACATTACGGAACGCTAACTTAGTCGAGGAGACGAATTCGATCTTTGAAATTTTCACGCTCTGGGGTAGAAAAATCTGGTTCTTTGATGAAATTGTCTCGGACTTACTAGCTCTGAGTCTATCGGCAACATCGACTTGTGGCGATTTGTTCTACTCGTTTTAGACAAAATGGTCTTAACGGGGAGTACTAGTTGAAGTGGTACTACTACTAATGTCCGCACTCTGTTTTTCATTATTTTGAGTGCCTTTCTCTCTATCTCTATCAAAATTCACATCTACTATTTTATCCTTTTTGTTTGACAATTTTAGGCTTGGTTGTAGTGCTGTTTTGTGAAGTTTTGTCGAGAGGTTTTAGTGTTGGGAGTTTTTTTGGCGGTTTTTCTTCTAAGGTCATATTCTTTTTGAGGGCTCTATGATGACCTTTTCATGTCCTAAAAATAACTTTGCATTATCATCTTTGTTGTCATCATAAGGGGGTATGAAAACCTTGTTCCTTATCGAATGAATCTCAAAGTCACATAATTATCTACTCCCAACATATTGATATCATCTTCCTCTATTATCTCCCTCTTGTTTCCTCAACCTCACTTATATAGTTTTGATGAAAGGGAGGAGTGATCTTTTGATCATCTTCCCTAGGTTTGTTTGGAGTTGGTTCCTTCTAAAATTCTGATTAAGTTGCGGTTCTTGTTTTGAGGCAGTTTGGTTTTGACTTGCTTGTACTCTCTCAAGGATGCTCATTTTCTTCATCATCTCCTACATCATTCTTTCCATCTTTGAGTTGGAAGTAGAAGGGACATTTTCCTCTGCGAGATACTCTTTTTTAGTTTTCATTCTTGCTCTCTTCTCCATTAGGTTGACTTCCACGAGAAGAGCACCCTTTTGCATATCTTCGAAGTTGCAAAATCTCTCTCCCTTAGGCGATAGGCCATCTGAGGATCAAACCCTTCGGAAACTTGTTTAAAGTTGAGCCTTGTGGAGGTTTAGTTGAGAAGTGCATTATACACACTATTGAATCTGGTACAGCAAGCTTGCACACTTTCGCGATGTCTCTATGGAGATTTTTATAGTCGAGAAAAGGACTTGGAGGGTTTTTCTTTACTTCCCATTTGTTTAATAATGTTTGATGGAAGGCTTGTAGATCAACGATACTATGGGGGTTAAACCTTTGAACCATTTCCTCACTTCTCCCCTAAGCTGCGAGCAAATAACCTAAGTTTGACCGAATCATCATCAATTTCATTTTTTTCAAAGTAGTCATTCATATTATCCCACATGTTGTGATGCGATTTGTAGCATTTTTAGCATCATATAATGGGATTTGGACGTGTTGTGGAAGATTGACTAGTGGTACGGGGAAGGACTAGGGGAGCATACCCATGCTGACCATGGAAGGAGGTGGGGTGGATTTACAAGAGGGACGATTAGGGTGAAGTGGGGTGGATTTTTGAAGGTGGATGTAGGGTGAGCGAAGTGAATGGACCAGTGTGTTGTTGAGTTGATCTTGGATGAGGGCACCTGGGTTGTGAAGAAAATGCAAATCGGGGAGGTGTTGTTCTCTACTACGAATAAGATCACTTGTTTGTGGGGATGATAGTGAAGACTCAGAATCAAACTGATCTAAATCACGAAGACCTAGTTCTAAATGGATTTACTAAGTACGACTTGAGATTGTTGTGGAGAAATTTGAAATATTTTCAAGGACATAATTGGCTCTCGAGGTGATGCGAAAACGGTTGACAAATTTATCTTAGGGGACTTCCTAAGGATAATTTTGGGTTATCAACTATCTTGGGTGGATCGGGGGTCAGGATAGGCTATAGTGTGAATCTTTCTAGAAGCCAATATGTTGTGTTTTTATAAATAAACGAATAAGCTCAGCCCAGGTATGACAATCTTTAAGAGGTTAACTAATCTTTGTTTGGAAAAATTTCGATCCTGTGATCTTGTATTTGAGTTTGAAAAGGTGTTACAATGATAAGGGTTCTTTCGGTGGAGTCTTAAGGTCTGTTCAAGATTGTGGATTTCGCCAAGTGGAATTTTTTGGCTCTTTTCGGAAGGTAAAAGGTCTTATGGTCCACCACCATGTTTATTGAATATCAATATGAAATATTTCGAGTTTTTCGAGTTATTTTTCGGTTATTGTGGTTTTTTAAGAATATCCTAACTTTCATTTCAAACTTAGCTACGGTTATGAGACAAAGACAACTACTCTTATGTCTAAGCTTGATTGATTTTCAAGGTTGGATAAAGTCTTAGGAGAATCCTAGGGTTTACCTAGTTTTCAACGATTCAAATAAGTTCTATCATGATTACCATTCTTTGGCGAGTGCAGAAAGAGTTGCTTTTTACTCACAAGTTTTTGAAGTTCTTAAGGGAAGTAGCTCCCCGGTGGAGTACTTGAGAAATGTTAGGAATTTGTAATTTTGTGATTGGTAAGACAAAAGCCAGAAGCAACATTAGGCTGTCAACTTTGGGATACAGGATCTAGCCCTCCTGAATCCGAGGAGAGGGATCTCTCTATGAATGAGTTTAAAGATGTGATCTTTAATAGCTGAAATTGTGATATTGAGCTATTTATGAAGAGCTAGGGTTTTGTTTGTTTTGGTTGGGCAAGGACATGATGAAGGCGAAAGGCGGTTCAAAATGAAGGGTGGATGTGTACGCGGTGGAAGGAATGATTTGGGTGACAAAAGAGCAAAGATAGTTTTAACCCATTGGTGTGGGTCATAGGGAGGGGTTTTAATTGGACGACGAGGTTCAAGCGGGATCCATGGGGCAAGTCACTTATGTCAAAGGATCTCGTATGGTGAATTTATGGAATGAAACGGATAGGGAATGAAGAACAAACAAATGAAGATATAGTAAAACGACCTAGATAAAATAATTTCTTTTAAACTATATTTCTTTAGCATGTACTTAAATAAAAACATAAAAGTGAAGATCAGGTCAATACCTTTTAAGCTTCTTTGCTTTGAGTAATTTCGGTTAGAAAACTTTAAAAGAGATTCGAACGACTTAAGATCAGGTAAAGTGTCTTTAAACTACCACGATTTTAGCATATTCAATTAGAAAAAACCATAAAAGTATTTTGAGATCGAGTTAATACCTTTAAACTAGCCTTCTTTAATCTTTAACGATTAGAAAAAAATAGTTGAAAGCTTAAAGATCAGGTAAGTGACTTTAAACTACCCTCCTTTCAACATATTCAATAAAGGAAAACATAGATAAGGTGACAAAGAGAGAAATTTATATCAGGCAAGTGCCTTTAAACGGAAAAGCACACGCATTGATGTACTCTTCAAAGATAATGTTCAAATGAAGAAAACATAGACAATAAAGCTTTCGGTAAGAGTAAGTCTTGTTGAAAGTAAATCTAGCTCTGTGTTTGTTGCTCTTTATCCGAGAAAGTGAACGAGTGGAAACATTAAGCAAAATAACAATTGACGATTGAGGAACACATCACCATTGACACAAATCGGGATCCCATAAATGTTGACTTGTATTTGATGTTCAAACTAGTTACGTCGACAAGCCCGGTGGGTCTCTACAACTTCAAACTTCCCATATCGGGTTATATATCTTTGAATTGAAAACGGGCATCGGTGGCCGAATAACTATTACATACATTCATGTGTCCGGAGACCAACATTTTCTCATCTTCTACGGAAGTATTTATAGAAGAATGAAGAGGTGGGAGGATTTCCCGGTGGTCAAGTATTATTAATTATGTAATCAATGCAGTTCTGGCCTTTGGGGAACCAGGCAAGATAAGGTGGGAATGTAATCGTTTATAACTACTTCTTTCTGTTTGTGTCTTTCAAAAGCTAATGATTGAAAAGATGTTTAGCCACAAATTTGTTCTTTGTACAAAATAGTTTTGCCCACAATTTGGAGATAAGACCCTTGATTAGTATTATTTGTTCGGCGAGCTTTGATTTTATTTGTGAGGAAGATATCTGGTCTTTGATCAATAAATTTGGCTTACGATTGAATAGTTTGAGAGACACAGTGGCATCGTGGTAATTAAAGGGATCAATTTGCCTTATTTTGTGGCGGTGGGCGTTCTGTTGAAAAAACCCCTCGGATATTCTTTATTTTGTGTTTTGAATTGGGGATTACGCTTTTGATAAACATTCTTAGTTGTGATCCCTTGAAAATATGTCTTCCATCCTCTGTCCTAATGCATTGGTCTTTATGCTGATATCCTTTACATGCCAAATCCATGAATTTTCGATGTGCGGAGTCACCCGGGGGTCATCTGGCATCCATGCTTGGATAAACATCGATGAAAATGTGAAATTAGGCACACATGAATGATTTTCCCTCGGTGAATCGAAAGCGGGAGGTCGTCGCCCTCTACTTTCGAATTTCTTCAATTTATGGCGGAAAATCACTTAAAAAACCACCAAAAATACAAAAAATGTTATACAATCACGCAAATGGGTTCGAGCGCTTCAAGGACGAGTGGAGGAAGCGTGGCCGTTGGATGGCATCATCCAACGGTCGGGGATCAATCCGGAGAGATCGTGGAATGGGAAAAATAAGATTGAATGCGAAGTGTCGATCGTGCGAAGATCGACGATCGGGGGAGCGGAGGTTGAAAGTCAAACGGAGGAATCGGGTGATGGAATGTGGACCATCGATACGTAGATTAGATCGACGGCGGGGTCGATTTTCACGCGCCATGGCTCGGTTGTTGGCGTGGGCACCTTCGTTAATTGTCGGGCATCTTCGGCGAGCGATCACCGATGGATGGCCCGCCCCCGGTCCGGATGGTGGATAGTGATATCGGCCGGGAGGCATCCCGGTCGACGTTAATGCGCGATGGACGAGCGGTTTTTTGCAAATGGTACACGGGATGCGTGGCGGTAAGGGTGTATGGAATCATTGTGTCGGGGGAAAACAACCTTTTTCTCGAAGGTGGTGCGATGGATACCACCGATTTTGGGCAACCGGCTTTCGGGCGGTGGGGACCACGGAAAGACGTACTCCGCAATGAGTAGTCTGCCGGTCAGTTGACGGTGCGAGAATGGTTCAAAATGGCGGTGGAATAAATGAAAAATAAATTAAAAACCCAAGTTTTAGAAATATATCAGGTTTTAATGTTTTTGGGGTGGGATAAGTAAATATGATTAGGCGCCCGGCCCGACTCGGCGCTTCGTTACGGCGCTATGGCGCATGGATGAAGGGTTAGAGACTTAGCCCCGGGGGAGCTTAAGTCCAATACATAGAAAATATGCATTTTAATGGTTTTTTAAGGATTTTGAAAGGAAATGAAGGTTTCGATAGAGCTAAGAAGGGGTCTTAGAACCTAATCGGGGTTTTTTATGACGTGGAAGGGGGAGAAACATGCAAAGGAGGGATTTTCAAGGGGTAGAAAATGAGGTTAGATTTGGAAGAGGGGAAGGGAAAAGGGTCCTTGCGGCCAGTAATTTGGCTTGAAATAAGTAGGATTTCTGAGTTTCGGATGGGAATATCGATCGAAGTTTTAACGGACGGAGAAGAAAAGGCGGGGAGGCCTTCAAGAGTCTTCGAGAGCCAACGAGTTTAGTAATGAAATTTGTTCCTTGAAGGCTCAAACGGTCTTAACCACCTTTTGGTATAACAAATATTTATAGGTGGCTAACGAATAAAAGATGCTCAAACATTACTTCTCTTAATATATACTGTATTCCGAGAAAACCTTTTTAATATTTTTTTCTCATTATAAATATCTCATCGAGCATTGCATTCAAAGTTAGAAAAATCAAATACAAAAACAAAGAAAAGAAAAGAGGAAGCTGATTATGAAAACAAGAAAGGTATAGCCCCATACCAAAAAGAAAACACAAATGCGAAAGTGTGCAAGCTTGATCCTCTTGAAAACCACACTTCTAGTTAGTCAAACGACCCTAATCTTGGTATTTAATTAGTTTTAAATTTCTATTTGATAGGGTAGTGAATTTGATTTTCAAAACTTTTTAATCTTGGCTTATCGTTAGATAGATTATGACATAAATTAAAGGTTGAAACATGTTCAAAATATGAACTAAGTTTCAAAGAAAGATGACTCAAATGTTGTTTTATTTTGTGAGTCAAGAGATGTAAAAATGCAGTTCTAATTAACTCAAAATCTGAACAGAGAACAAAGAAGAAACAACTCAAACAAAAGTCAAAACGGAAGTGACCCCAACAAGATGAAGGAAGTGCTTTGAATTTTCAGATCTTAAGCCTTCCATTTTTGTTTTAAATTTTCTGCAAATAAATGTCTATGTGCGACTGTTTTTATGCCATAGACTTGACATCAAGTTATTTGTTCAATCTGACTTGAATGCTTTTAAATTTCTATTGTAGAGAATTAGAGAATAAAATCTATTAGACTATTTAATCCTAACGAGATTGATAGAATAGGTAGAGAATCATATGGGCTCAAGCTATTTTAATGCTGAGCCCATGGAGAAATAAGGAGTAGAAATGTATTATCTTCCTACTTTCAAAAGAATAAAATGTTGTGAAAAAGAGTTTTCCAATCCCAAGTGCTCTAATGAAAGAAAAAATGCTAGATTAGTAGGATTGGGTAGGTAGAAAGCTTGTTGATGAAAGATCCATTGTTTTTTTATAGTTGATAATATGTTTTAGAGCAAGATCATCCCGGCAAAGGAAGGGAAACCCAATGGATCGAGCACGAGGTCAGCCTCTGAGAGAACATAATGGATGTGGCATAGGCAGTCTTCTAGAGAATGCAAGTACGAAGTTTTTGATTCCTTCGAGAAGGCACCATCCCCAAGTGGAGCCACTTTGTTAGCCACCTATAAAATTTGAGCAAAGGTGGCTAAGACTTTTGAGCCTTCAAAGAACAAATTTTATTGCTAAATTTTTGACTCTTGAAGACTCTTAGAGGCCTCATGCCTACTGTCTCCAAAATCTTCATTTACTATTTCCATTTTATACTCGAGAAAATTCTGATGATTCCAAAAGAAAGACTACTGAAAAGCCATCATTCCCCCCTTCTCCCACTCAAAAATAACCTTCATTTTCTCCCCTTTTTCTCCATAAAAAAATCCTTTTGTTTTCATGATTCCTCTTCTTCCTCATGAAAATCACTTTTAAAGTTAAAGAACTCACTCTTTAACCTTACCAAAACCCCCAAATCCATTGAAAACTCTAAAAAAAGTCATAAAAAACAAATTTTTATTACTAAGGACTCAAGCCCCCTTTGGCTAAGTCCTAACCACTTTCACCCACATGCCCACACCCTGGAACCAAGTGCTGACCCTGTTCGGTGCTCATCACATCGGAAAGATCCAAGTGCGCAAGTTTTTTTCCATGTTCTGAAATTTCTGATGCGATTAGCCTTTGTATTTAAACCCGGAATTATATTATTTTCATATAAACCGTGGAGCCACCTTCCCGTGTGTAAAACCTTGTAAAAATCCTTTCACGATCACCTTTTTCTTTTGTAAAGTCACTTAAACCCATTTATCCAAAGTTTGATCTGAAATTCCAAAACCACATGATTAAATGAAAATGGTTAGATTAAAAAGACCGATCACGCAATCGCATCGGAGAAAAATACAATGGGTTGATTGAAAGACCCGCATCAAAAGTTATGATGCAATTGGGTCATATATATAAACTTCGCCCCCGATTTTCTACTTCATATAACTTTCACTCGAGACCAAGTGTTAAAGATCCCAAGGCTTAATCGCATCGCCCAAGATTCAATGGGTTGATTGAAAAGCAGGAGCACGAGGCTCTGATTGTGAAATTGGCACTTTGTTATGAAAAGCCCGGAGCCCATCTGTATTCCATCAACCCATGGCCTCACAAATGGGCGCCTTTTCATATATATATTTTTCCACCCCCGATCACCAAAACCTTTGTTTTATTTAAATTTTTTTTGGGGTTTTGAATAAATATAAGGGTTTTCACCGATTCTTTCTAAAGGAAATTAATCCCCGCCATTGAATGGTAAGCCGATTAAAGGCCACATTGCTCAATCACATCGGAGTTTTTCATCACATGCCTTTGTTTTCTCTCTCAGCTCGGCCATTCCCCGATTCATTCTCCACCATTGATCTAATCTTTAGATCGATGATGCCTTGTCGCATCGCGCGGTTTGATCGCACGCATTTGTTTCTTTGATCGCCTATCTCAGAGTTGTTCCCACCATTGATTTGATCCTCGGATCGACGGCCACCGCTAAATCGCATTGCATTTTACATCGGCGCCCGATTGAGTGTTGCCCTCACGATCGCGATCCTCCAATTAATTTGGACCATCACGTGTCGAGGATCGGACGGTCAAGATCATTCGGGTCTTATTCTTTTCCCCACTCTCCTTTTAACCTCCTCTTGGCTGATCTCCACCGTTGGATCTCTTGCCATCAGCTTATGCTCCTCCCCCGCCTTCTGAAGTAGTTCTTCCCAAATTATACGAGGATTTCATAAATTTTTTTTGTTTATTTTGCGAGGTTTCGAAGGTTTTTTTCCCATATTATGAAGGAAAAGGCGAGGGTGACGATCTCTGAATTTTGGTTATCATAGGGAAAAGGCACTAAAAGGCTCCACTCTACGTTTTGTCGATGCTCCATGAGAGCGCCATACGAGCCTTGCACGACTTTGCACATCAACAAGACATTGTGTTGTTAAAATCCGATTAAAAAGTATCGGTGTTAAAAAATGAGCGCGATGGGAAGCAGGAAAGATTGAAGACAAATTTGAGGAATGATTATCCCGTACTGAATTAAAACACAATTAAAGGAACATTATAAGTTTTTAACGGATAGAAAGTCCTCCCTTGCTTGCACTTCGGGGCGAATTGAATTCCTCCCGACTACCATAAGTTCCACCGTGCCTCAAACCGTTTAAACGAGAGGCCGAAGTTATTTATCCAACAAAGATATTTTCCCCAACGTAGCCAAAGATTTAATTCGCGAGGAGAATTCAATGCAAAAAAATGTCTGCGGAGATTACTCAACATAACGTAGAGCCTTAAAGTCAACAAAAGCTCCCATGAGCTTAATCTTAAATGAAAAATAGTTAATACGGACATACCACCTGTAAACTTCTCCATCGAGCCCCTCAAAGGCCAAAGTATTAGATACGTATTAATTGTCTCGAAGATCTTCAATCGAGATCTCACCTCCTCATTCTTCTATAAATACCTGCGTAGAAGATGAAAGCTGATTTGTGAGAACTTTTGAAACACATTTGAGCTTAAACTTCTGATTGTAAATAGTGTTCCTTTGGCCCTTGGAGCCTTTGTTTGTGCTAAGGTCGGATTAGGTTGGATGAAGTGAAGATGATTCTTTGAGCTGAAACATTGGACTTAGTATGGCGGTTTTGACATCAATAACAAAGGCATTTCTTGGGATCTGGTCTATATCATTGGTGAAGTGCCCCTTTCTTTGCTATTGTTTTCCTTCTATGTATGTCATATTGTTCACATTACGATAAAGAACAACATTTATAGAGTTAGGACCCTCTTGTATATCGTGTAATATAATTTGAAAATCTTTATCTCAATGTTTTCATCCTATTTTTTTATTTAAGAATGATTTAATACGGTTTAGCAGGTTAGGAATGTTGGAGTTCCCTCGTCCTACTATTTTCTTTAAGCATTGTTCTTGAAAGTTATTTTCCTTATTTGCTTATTAAAGTTAGACTAGTAAAGCCATGGTTTGCCACTGTTTCTAAGCTTCTATTCTCCAAAAGTATATTATGAAAGTTTCCCTTGGTGTTGGTGAAAGAAGACTAGGTTTAAAAGTACTTTATCTAATCTTAAGTTACCTCTTGTCTAATCTTATATGTTTTCACACTTTCTAAAGGTAATTATGTGGATGCTTGGATTGTTTTTCAGATTAAGGCCCTTTTATTTAAAACTTGCCCAAGAGGTCGATGGTTAGCCTGTCCTTGGTTGGTTTTAAACAGTTGCGCAAAAAACTTTTCTTGTTTGAATCGACTAGAAATCCTTTGTGGGAAATTATTATCCCCACCCCTCCAACATACTAGTTTTCCATTCCATCATTTTAATCTCAATCTTATGATATAGATGACTTGCCCCTTGGATCACTCTTGATGTTGTTGCTCAATTAAAGCCTTGTTGTGACTCCATGACGATGGACTAAAAGCAGGTGTTATATCTATCCTTTTAGCCATAGTTGTTCTATTCACTTGAAAATTCTCACCTTTGAAACTTTCATTAGAACTTTCTCCTCAAAAATAATAATCATGCTCAATCATCCAAAAACCAGCAGAAACCCTTGGCCTTCATAACTAGCCTAATATCATTACCCCAAACTTCAAAGACAAATCCATCTTTGCAGCGATTGGAAGATCCCTCTCCCCTAGGATTCGAGAGAACTGAATCCTAGAATCCCAAGTTGGTTGAAATGATCTTCACGAGATCGAGACTTTTCCAATCTTGCGATTACAGGAGCCCCAACAACAATGACGCTTTTTGTTCTATTGGTCTCGGTGCTTTCCGCCATCGATTTCCCGTTAATCAATGGACATCATGACCCCCATCACGCACACGTTCCCCCTTTCACCCTACGATCACATATCAGCGTACGATGCGATACCATGGAATCAACGGCCCACAATCAGCGCACCGGTGGTCCCTGCGGTCGGTCTGCCACAAAACCGGCGGTTTTGATGTACTTGCCTTTGGAAGAAGGTTGTTTCCTCATTTGATCGCGATCGATGCCACATGTCGACACGTGGCTTCAAGTTGTTTTGAAAAGAAAGCTTTCCTCCACGAGCGTTAAGTGACGGCTATGGTCCCGACGCGATATTGACATACGTCGTCCGATCTAAGGTTGGCTCATCGGACGGTGATCGTGCCCAAAGAAGCTCGGGAGATAAACTAGGGAAAATGGGACCACGGCCACAATCAATCACCTTGTGACCCTTTGATGTGATCACGGTACATTAATCTCCTCCGAGGGTCCAGAGCGATTAGAATGAATCTCCTTTTCCCACAGTGGGGTCCCACCATCAAACCCATTTCATATGTTTTCGTGCATTTAATTTGTAGTTGATTCAAACAACCAAAACTTTGCTTTGCATTAACATCATATCACCTCGCCTACATGTTTAACCTCCACCATTGATCATCGCCATCCCGTCGGATCGAGCATTCTGTACATTTCTCCACCAAACCTCCATTTCTGCGTTTTTTTTTCTTTGTTTTCCCAACGACCCTTATTCCATAGCTACGCCACGTCCTCCGAGGCCTCCACGACATTTCTTTCGCCACCCCTGGTTTATAATTTGTTTATTTCAACGTACGGGGGTTATTTACGGTGATAAATCCACTCCGAGTTCCACAGTCACAACACACTATGGTTCGAAATACGGAGGGCCATCACGGCCACGACCGGTATCAACGGAGAGGATTAAAGGGGTTGAAGCCCGTAGTTGAATACTTAATGATTAATCCTGCGTTCGAGAGGATGAAGATGCGGTTGAAGACTAGCAAACGCAAAATGATATATCGATGTACGCCATCGATAAAACGTTCTTTCCAGAAGAGACGAAGTCATGTCTTGCTCAACTTAGTGTTCCTAAATTGATGTCATAAATTGTCAACCGAGGTTAGTAAACTATTGAAGTGAAGTGCACTATATGTGCCTAGGTATACATTTCTCACTACGTTGTGTTTATTGTTTTTCCAATGTTTTTGGTTTTGTGTTTTTATTCTAAGAGGAAAAGAACTAAGTGTTGGTAAAGAGAAGTTGTTGGTCACACTAAAGAAAGCAGAGAAAAACCTATTCTAAGCCTTAATGGCACTTCGAGAATAGAAAATGAAAAGCTTTTAACAAGAAAAGTAACTCATAACATGAATTCAATAACTCATAACATGAACTCATTCCAATTCATTCATTAGAAATATGTTGGAATAAATTGAGAAAAGGATAAGTTTAATGCAATGAGGTTCTTCTAAGTAAACAAAAATCTACAATATCACAGAGAAAATCCCATCCATGGCTAGAAATTTGTTGGAACACATTTGGAAAAGATAGTCTGCAACATAGTGAGTGACTCTATTCTAAATTTAAATCCTATGATACTGAAATTAATTCATTCTGCAACTCAAATTGTCACTACTAAGCCTCATTCGAAAGTTAGAAATCTTTTGGAATAGTTTTGGAAAAAAATTATTGTAAAAAAATTATAAGAGATTGCGGAAACGGTCAAACAGACTAATATCACTAATTCATGTCCATATGGTGATGTTGGAAGAGATTAATAACAAGTATTTGTAAATAATGAAGGCCTTGAAGTCTAATGGAACAAAACTAGCATACAACTAACTAATGAAACTGGAAATACATTAAACAAAACGAACAAGAAATTTTAACAATCAAACTTGAAATACGGTGAACGATTGAACTAGAGTGCCGAGTAACCTCCAAATTTTTACAACTAAACTAAAGTGAAACTAGTCAACTGAAATACTATAGCTGTCTCATTCGGTGTTAGTGATATTTTGGAGACAATTCATAAGAGCAATAATGGCTATAAAAATTGATGTCGGTGAGCATAAAAATATGAGTTTAGAAAAAAAATGCAACTAGACTCTAAAACACCACGGCTATGTCTCATTCGAGTGTTAGTGATATTTTGGAGTAATTCGTAAGAACAAGACTAGGTGTAACATTTAATGTAAATGAGCATAAAACATAAAATTCAGAAAACTACTTGAACTAGAAATGGAAACAAGGCTAAGTTACTTATCTAAACAATATGGAAACTTCTCGGGCATTAGGGAGCCCCTCTATATAGGATTAGCATACAAATCTCCTCAAGATTGCGTTAGATCATGCAATGAAGTTGAATGTATTTCATTAAAGAGAAAATTCTTCGAAGCAGTATTATGGACTTTTGAGATCTAACAAAAAGCAAAACATCAATCTAGCTAGCTATATCTCGGTCTCTAGGAGTCATTCTTATAAAGAAATACATAAACGCCCTTGAGAGGAAATAGGGATAAGTGTCTTTCCCAATTAAAATCAAATTATAACTCTTATGGAAACCTCGTAATCTTCTTTAGAGACATACGTAGAGTCCTGTCACAGTGAGAATGCGCTAGCCAGTTTTGATCTCTTCCACATGCATAACCACCTATAGATTCTTGCTCGAGACTTCGTAGAGAGCAAGAGATGATGAAGTGTTTTGGAATTCAACCATATACGTTCTTGTTTGAAGTGACACCTGTAACCTGAGAACATGAAGATAAATTTGTGGAATAGGTGACTAATGAGAATGGCTGCGTGCAGCAGGCGGAGCTAGTCAAAAATTACTACAACAACAAAACCATGAAAATATAATTTAGTCATTATATACATTCCTAAAGTGATTTTAATTAATCCTATTGATCATTTAAGCACGTAATTGATAAGGGACAAAGGAAATGATGTGAAATTGGGTGAAAGAAAAGGACATCTTTGGGGCTCAACATACCCCCTTTGCCAAAGTCTTTGCATGTCCTCATGCGATCAATTCATGTATTAGGACTTACTGTTTAGGACATCCAAGCTCCTTCTTTGCTTTGTGATATTCAATGGCCTCCTAAGAGCTTCCTTATGACCAACCCGAATCTCAAATTTATAAGTGCCACTGCTCAAATTTTTGTTTTCTTCTTCAATTTCTCACTAGCCTTGTACGACTTTTCCATTTGCGGTGTTTGTATTCATATCACTTTTTCGGCTTAACCTTCTCCCTCAAAATTTCATTTTCATTCTTTATGTTACCTATTGAGTACTTATAACTCATGTTTGTCTCTTCTTAGTACATCAATTTACGATTCGATGGGCTAGGAGTTCTTCCTCTACTTTTTGAGGCTCTCTTTTACGATGACTCAACATAATTGTAGATTTGTTGTTGTCTTGGGTCTATCTCTGAGTTTACCAAAGATCCTCTTCATCGTGGTACTCGGGTGATCTAGCAGGATTGGTGTCTCTTCATCCTCAATGTTTATGATTCTCGTTTTCTAATCCTTGTTTTCTTCAATATACCTCTAAGTACGGCTTCGTCTTGGTTGAGATGGTCCTTCACCTCTCTCCTTGGCATACCTTCTTATCATCTTCTCATTTTTAATCTATTTCTTAATTTCGACCAATTTTCTCGAGAAATTATCTCCTCACTTTCCTCTTGTATGGACTTACCGGTTTTAGTTTCATGATTTGGAAATTTTCCTTCTCCTGCTTCTTCTTATAAGTTTTCCTTGGATGGAATTCATGGGTTCTTCAAAGTGATTCCTTACTAGAAACTCATCCAGGTTGTCTACACCTTTCTCAAATGATGTTCAATTAGGATTTTAACTATGCCATGGTGGTACGAAAGTGGTTTAGAGGAATTAGACCCTCTTTTGAACATTAGAGCCATTCTCTTCGGTTATGAAGTAGGAAAAATGAAATTGATTTCTTCATCTAAGAAATGCATCTTTAACTTCGAATACGATAAAAATGAGGTACCAAACCTTCCCTCACAAGTTATAAATTTTTGCAAAATGAGCAACATATTCCACCGGTTATTCTTCGGTCTTTGAGCTAGGAATGCCCTTCTTAAAAATGGAAATATCCCGCTGGTGTTTTAGGCATTTGCCTCCATGCCTCATTATGAAATTCCCTATTTTTTGAACCAACGTTCACCTTTCACAGGTAATTAACACATGCAATGAAAGATTGTAATATTGAATTTAAAATCTCCTATTTCAACCTGTTTGCTCCATTGAAGGACCGTGCAAATGTCTTAGTTACCTCTTTATGAAAACCATTGAATTTTTCCAAAAGCTAGCAACCACCCAACTTTGTTGTAGCATTTCTCTAATCTGTAGGTAACCTCTAAGTATTTGGTTCCGACTGGTTCGGACCTTACTATGAGACCCATGGCTTCTCTTCTCAACCTTCAATTCTTTGCTCTTATCCCATGGTGAAAATTGTTGTGGGGAAATTTATTTTTACCCCAGTGCCTTCTCTTGTTTATGCGGTAGGAATTAGCTACGAGAAGGATGACATGAAGAGGTTATAGAATGAGTAAAATATAGTGAGGGTAGTTCATGATTGACAGTTTTGAAACCATCATGGTAGAAAATACCGTAAAACATCTCGTGGAAATTAAAAGAAAATCATCACTAAATACTTTGGCTGATGACGTGACCGAATAAGGTCACTTGATGCATAACCGTTAAGTTTAAATGATGATTTGAAATGGTGGAATGAAAGGGATTTTGTCCAAAGTTTTTATGATAGGTTTAATAGGCATGATCAACATGAATAATCAAAACAACTTTTAATCACACATGACTTAACTATATATAAATTTCATATTACTGTCATCATAATAATTTCACAACTTTACCTTTTCCTTTCCTTTAATTTTTGTGGTTTTGATATGCTTTGTACTCCTTTGAAATAATTGATTCTTCAGTCTTCATAATCCCTTTGATTTTTTTCTTGTTGACATGGGTTTCAGTCGATTTGTTGAACAGTGGTCTGGCGGATGATTTCCTTCCGGAGATGTCTGGTGACAGAATATCTGGGCGGCTGCGGAGATGCAGTATGAGAATGTCTCTATAGAAGCTTTGAGACATGGAATGGATTGTTGTATGAAGTGAATTGAGATGGATCATGAAATGGTTTAATGGAGCATGAGTGAAGTGAAATGTAATGGAATGAAATGGATTATAAATGTAAAGTGGAAGTGAAATATGAAAAGTGGTACGCAACGGTTGTAATATTGATTACGAGAAAGATCAAATTTTAAGAAATATGAGATGAAAATGAAGTGGACCATGGAATGGAGTGAATGAAGTATGGATGAGTGGAGTGAATGAAATATGAATGAATGGAATGAATGAAATATGAATGAGAGTGAGACATCATGGTGAGACTTATGATTTTGTGATAATTTGCTTGCGGGGGAAAATAACAAATTTGAAAAGCTAAAGTGTTAAGAAGGATTAGGATTTTCACTTTATCTTTTCTGTATAAACATGCTAATCGGTGATTAGTTTTCATGCTTACTTTATTTTTATTTTTATTTTTACATTTGAATTCGGAAAAATTCAACTAAGTTGATGAAGAAGAAAAATTCTTCTTCATTAACTTCCATCCTTTATTTTTCCTGGAATCTTTTGACAAATTCTTCTCTTGAAAGTGGTTTATGATACATCTTCAATCTATGACCATTTACAAGAAAAGTGACCTTCTCTTCATCTATTGTCTTGGTTTTTATTTCTCCATTGTAAAAAATTCTCATAATTTCATATGGCCCAAGCTTGATGTGTTGAAAATTTACCTTGAAAATCTTTGAACTTTGAATCAAACAAGAGAAGCCTAGTCACCTTCTTTGAACTTCTTTTCCTTGATGTAATTATCATGCCATCTAGTCCTTTTCTTGTGGACTATGCTTGTTTTTGAGCTGCATCTTGTCTGATCTCATCCAATTCATTAATTTTCTCCAATCTATGGTTTTGTGCCTACGGTATATCAAGTCCTAGCTAAAATGCCATTTTTAAAAGTTTGAATGCGAAACTTTATGGGAAACAAAACTTGTTTCCATAAACAAGTTCATAGGGAGTATGACACATTGTGCTTCTCCATGTAGTTCTAGGCCCACAAGGCTTCAGAAGCACATCTTTGCTCAATCTCTTCTATGTAAATGAGCAGTGCTTTGTTAGGATCCCTTCAATGACTTTATTGATAGATTCATGACCATTTTCTTGTGGATGATAGGGAGTAGATTTTTACGTAGCCTTGGTACTGCCTCTCCATCATTTTGTTCCATAGCCTTGATGTGAATTGAGCTCCTTGATACGTAACAATTTCCCTTGGGACACCAAAACGAGTAAAATATCCTCAAAAAGAAAATTAACTACGAATGCTTGATAGCAGTAATGGCTTGGCCTCTACCCATTTGGTAACATAATCGGTGCAAAATAATATATATTTCTTTTGTCTTGATGGAATACTAATAGGTCCTACAAAATCTAAAAGCCCATTTTTCAAAAGGTTCAATATGTACCGAAATTTTGCCAATGGCGTCTCACTGAAGGAGAAGGTTTACCTACCCTTGCTTGGTAGCACACCTTTTGACATACTCTTTAGCATCTTTAAAAAGGGATAGCCAATGGTATCTAAATGAAGGACACTTATAAGTACAATATTTTTATCGACGAAGTGTCCCTTACAAGGTTCATCATGACATGCATAGAGATCTTAGGCATCTCATCTTCACCGAACACATCTCATAATGATAAAATGGAACTGTTTTGTATAACTCATTAGCAACCCATGAATATTTTTCATTGTCATAAATGATCTTTCTTTTGTCTCTTGCATTCATTATTGAAGGAAATTTCCCTGAAACTAAATAATTAGCAATGTCGGCAAACCAAGGAGTTTGAGTAGAAATTGCAAAAGATATTCATCGGGGAATTGATCTTCACGTGAGAATGTTATGATGTTTTGGAGTCTAGATAGGAAATCAACTCTTGTGTTTTTTTTCAACCTATCTAGAATGGTAATGTTAAATTCCTATAAAAGCAATAACCATCTTATAATTACGCCATTAGTAATTGATTTGTTCATTAGATATCTAATTGCGAGGTAATCTGTGTGAATAAAAGTTTCATAACTTGTTATATAGTGTACAATTTGTTTATGGCATGAACAACGGCTAAAAAATCTTTTTCAATTACGGTATAATTTAACTGCGAAGAGGTCGAATTTTTACTTGTATAGTAGATGGCATAAGGAATGGTCTTTTTGTCCCAATGTTTGCTCCTAAAGTTGTATCGAGGCATACGTGAAATATGAAAAGGTAACTTCCCGATTGGGTCCCCTTAAAATAGGTGCTTCAAGAAATTTTTGTTTCGGGGTCTCAAGAGCTGGCGGCAATCGAGTTCACTTGAATTCACGGTCCTTGGTAAGTAATTTGAAAAGTGGAGATGCTATCTTGGTGAGTTTTCTATAAACCTTCGATATTATCACCTTAAATCCAAGAAAAATCCTAGCATCTTTTTGACAACTTGGAATAGATAAGTTAGAGATGACTTCAACTTTTGACTCATCAACTCTAATCCCATCCTGAAATGTGATGTCCTAAAACAATTCCTTGACATCATAAAACACTTCTCATGACTTAGTGAAAGATTTTCTTCTTTACATCTCTTTAAAACTTTTTCCAAGTTTGCTGAGCTTCTTCAAATGAGTTTCCATAAACTGTGAAATCGTCCATATACCTCTACACAATCATGTATTAGATGCGAAAAAATTCTAAAATGTTTGCCCTTTGAAATGTTGCGAGGTGCATTACATAATCCAAATGGCAATACTTGGTAAACATAAATCACCAGGACGGGTAAATGTGGTTTTTTCTTGATGTTAAGTGCTACTTAGTTGGTTATAACCAGCGAACCCATCTAAAAATGAGAAATGCTTTTGCCAACTAATGTATCTAACTTTTGATCTATGAAAGGTAGGGGAAAATGATATTTAAGAGTAGATTTGTTTAATTCTTGGTAGTCAGCCATACCCTCCATTTACATTTTTCTTTGGCACAATTGTAAAAGGAGAAACAAGCCCGACTATCTAAATGGGATAGATAGGAGATTCTGACATTTAACAATTTACGTAATTCTTCTTTAACAATTTCCCTAAGATTTGGATTCATCGAGTCTTTTGAGGTTATCCGATTGGTTTACGATTTTCCTCTATGTAGATATGATGAGTGCAAGTCTTGGGGCTTATCCCTTTCATGTCAGTGTACTCCCATGCATATGCGGAAGAATGTCTCTATAATATCTTGACTAGCTCTACTTGTTGAGATTTCTCTGGGTTCTTGTTTATGTTTAAAGTTTTGCTGGAAATATCTCAATTGTAGAAATTTTAACAAGTATCCATGGAATAGAGAGACATCTATCTTGATGATAAAAAGTCAATGTTGGATTCTTCTTGAAATTGTCCATGTTTGTATTTCAAAGAGGATTCAAAGTTTTCTAAGGTATTCAAAATCTGGCTATCTTCACTAATTTCTGAAATTGTGAAGAGGTTAATAAAGTCTTCTTCATCACTCTATCCATTATGAGTATCATCTAATTACGTAATTTTTTCTTTGGAGGATACAAGGTAAATTTCTTAGTTGAACTACCATCGAGGAGATATACATATCACGGATCTAAAACTAATGAAAGCATCGATTTAGCAGCTAACAAGGTCTTCCAAATATAATAGGATGCCCTCTAGATTTCTCTTAGGATTTAGGATGTAAAATCCACATGATACTCCCAATAATCTAGGGACACTAGATTGTCTTCACCCCATCGAGTTTAATCACGGATCTCTCTCTTGCTAATTGTAATAATGTGGGTGTAAAGATTAGGAAGTTTTAGTTTATCCATGATTTGTCTACTCATGATATTGATTTCTTTTCTAGTCAATAGTGTTTTCTGGATCTCGGTTCATTGATGTGTATTTTGCTGTTGGATTTCACGGGTCTAGATACTTTGAATAGTAATCTTACCCATCCTTGATGTCTGCTATTTTCTGCCGGTTGAATTTTCTTTTGTCTCTCTTATTCTTTTTCTGTTTTCTTGTGCTCAACTCCTTTATTGTCTTTGCTAATATTGGAATTTCCTTGATAGCTTGCAATAATGGGATCTTAATACAAACATTTCTCGATTCATCTAGAAATAATAATTAGGCACCATAATTTGTTTTTCTACCCCACCCCTATCAATTTGTAATATTTAAAGGAGGTGTAGAAGTGGATGTTGATGGGTTGCTCTAATATAGGAGTTGAAATTATTGGTTCTTTTTGTTTTGATTTTTTCAATGTTTGGGTCTTGGAAAGGGTGTGTTCTCTTAGAGACTTTTATTCACCAGTGGAAAGTCTTCCTCGGAGTTGTTTTCTCTTGTATGATTCGAAGAGTTTCTTCTTTTCAGTATTCTTCCGGACCTAAGTTGAACATTACTAAGGTCTAAAGGAGTAATCAAATAAGTTGCAGAAATTGTTGGCCTTGTATCATGTATGTATTAAAGGATTTTTATTGTTGGGGTTTGGTATGGGTTGGGCAGGCAATTGATTGGTTTTATGTGAGGAAATGGTAATGGAAGTGGTGGATTTTGAGGATTTTGTTGAAAATTACGACGAGGAGGGAAATGTGGATATGGTGGATATTGATAGTCACAGTGTCTTCCATAGGGATTTTGTGCTCCCTTGCACCCAGGTTGAGATTGATTTTTTGGAATTGGGGCAAGGTTCTTTTCGAAATTCCAATTTGGTGAAATTCGTTAACCATCTTGATCATGGAATATATGTTTGAGGTCCTTGCCAAGGCCTTCTAGAGACAAAATTGAGAGATTCGCTTGGAATTTGTGGGGTTTCTTCTTGAAAGACGAGCTTTAAGACCGGGAAGTGAAGGACAACTCTTGGTCTCATGTTTTTGAACAAATTACGAGTCTCTACTACTTTGCATCCAAGGAGCACTCTCTCAAGGCATGCTTATTTCTACATTTGGGACGAGAATATTGCTAAGGCATCAAATTCGATTTTACACTTGTTTTGTAACTTGAGGTGTCTATTTGTTCACTAAGACTCCCTAAAATATCCAGATTTGAATTCATCGAAACATATGTCCTGTTTTTCTACTTACGTACGACGAGACTTACTTTCCTTGCGAGAAGCGGGGTCTCTTGGTCCTTTTATAGTTTTAGATTCCCTCTTGAAGGTTGATACATAATTCAACTATTTCGAGGTAATGTGAGTTGAGATATATCCCCTTTTCCCATCATGTTAAGGATATCTAACCATTCATCCATGGTGTCTTCAATAAGAGAGCTTTCAAAGTGTCTTGATCTAAGTTTTCCATTTTCCCTCTTGATGTTATAGTTAAACCTCTCCAACAAATCTTCCAAATTTTCATCCTCTTTTTGTAACATTTTAAACACTTCCTCCTAATGGTTGATTGACATACAGTAATCCAAATACCTCTCTAGAAATGCTTGTTTCATGTCTTCCCATGTCCTAATAGAAATTTTGATCAAAGACAAATCCATCTTTGCACTTATTGGAGAGATCCCTCTCTCGATTAAGGAGAAGACCTGAATCCTAGAGATCAAAAGTTGGTTGAAACGATGTTTCTCCACAAGGGAATCTGAGACTTTGCCAATCTTGCGATTATAGGGGCTAACGACAATGACACATTTTTTCTGTTGGTCTGGGAGTGCTTTCCACCATCGATTTCTGTTAATCAACGACGCCATCTGCGCTTCGCCCCCGCATTCCCCCGTTCACCCGCCAGATCACATATCAGCCGTCAATCTGATGCGGCAGATCGACGACCCACAAATCGTCGCCTCGGTGGTCCGCGGTCGATCCAACGTACAAAACCGACGGTTTTTGATTGCCATTGCCTTCCCGAAGGAAGGTTGTTTTCCTCATTTGATCGCAATCAATGCCACGGTCGACATGTGGCTTCAGGATTGTTTTGAAAAGTTGCCCTCCCGGGCGTTGAGTTGACTACGGTCCCGGCGCAATATTGACATACGTCGTCGATCTAAGGCTGTCATCGGACGGTGATCGCGCACAAAGAAGCTCGGGGGGATAAACTAAGGAAAATAGGACCCCTGGCCCTGATTAATCGCCTTGCGACCCATAAACACGATCGCGACCATTGATCTCCTCTGAGATCCGACGGTCCCGAATGAATCACCCTTTGCCCATGACGGTCCCACCATCAAAACCATTTCATATGTTTTGCGTGCATTTCCTTTGTGGTTCGATTCAAACGACCCAAACTTTCTTTGCATTAACATCATATCACCCTGCCTACTGTTAACCTCCACCACAGTCATACATCCCGTCGGATCGAACGTTACACGTGCATTTCTCCATCGAACTTCCATTTTACGCATTTTTTTCTGTTTTCCCAATGACCTTGTTTCCACGGTTGCGCCACCTTTATCCTCAAGCCTCCCGAGCATTTCTTCATACCCCTGGTTTTTTTATAATTGGTTTATTTCAACGTGCGGGTTTGTTACGGGGTGATAAATCCACTCCGAGTTCCACAATCACAACACCTTTGGTTCTCAAATACAAAGAGGCCATCAACTGCCGCGGCCCGTATATTAGCAACAAGGATTAAAGGGGTTGAAGCCCGTAATTGAATACTTAACGCTTAATCCGCATTCGAGGAGGATGAAGACGCGATTTCAAGACTATGCACGCAAAAACGATATATCGGTGTCACCATTAGTAGAACGTTATTTCCCATGAAAGGGTGAAGTGCTGTGCGCTCAGCCTTTGTTCCTAAATTGATGTCATAAATTGTCAACCGGGGTTAGTAAAGCTGTTGAAGTGAAGTGCACTATATGTGTCTAGGTATTTGTTTTACATTTGTGTTTAGTGTTTTCAATGTTTTTGTTTTTGTGTTTTTATTCTAAGAGGAAAATAACTAAGTGTTGGTAAAGAGAAGTTATTGGTCACACTAAAATGAAGCAAAACCTATTCTAAACTATGTATGGCACTTGAGAACGAGAAAATGCAAAACTTTAACAAGAAAAGTAACTCTTAACATGAATTAAATAACTCATAACATGAACTCATTCCAATTCATTCATTAGAAATATGTTGGAATAACTTGAGAAAGGATAATTTTAATGAAACAAGGGTTCTTCTAAATGGTAACCAATCTACAATATCACGAGAGAAAATCCCATCCATGGCTAGAAATTTGTTGGAACACATTTGGAAAAGATGATCGCAACATAGTGAGTGAATCTATTCTAAATTATCCTATGATGCGAAATTAATCCATTACGCAACTCAGAATTGTCACTACTAAGCCTCATTCGAAAGTTAGAAATCTTTTGGAATAGTTTTGGAAAAAAAAAGGGACTATTTGTAAAATTATAAGAGATTGCGGAAACGGTCAAAACAACAGGCGATATCACTAATTCCTATCCATATGATGATGTGTTGGAAGAGAGATTAATAACAAGAGTAGTAGTTGTAAATAATGAAGGCCTTGAAGTCTAATGGAACAAAACTAGCATACAACTAACTAATGAAGGCGAAATACATCAAGCCAGGGCGGAACAAGAGTGCAACCAATCAAACTTGAAATACGGTGAACAGAATTGAACTAGAGTGCCATTAACCTGCGGAGTTTTACAACTAAAATAAAGTGCACAACTAGTCACTAAAATACTACGGCTACGCTCTCATTCGGTGTTAGTGATATTTTGGAACAATTCATAAAACAGGTAAGTTTTGTAACAATTGATGTCCCAGTGAGCATAAAAATATGAAGTTGAGAGAAAAATGCAACTAGACTCTAAAACACCACGGTGTGTCTCATTCGAGTTTTAGTGATATTTTGGAGTAATTCCTTAGAACAAGACCAAGTATAACATTTGATGTAAATGAGCATTAAAACATAAAGTTAAGAGAAAACTACTTGAACTAGAATGAAACAAGGCTAAAGTTACTTATCTAAACAATATCTGAGCTTCTCGGGTAGTAGGGTCCTCTACCACCGGATTAGCATACAAATATCCTCAATATTGCCTTATATGTCTGATAAAGTTGAATTTCTTTCATTAAAGAAAATTCTTAGAAACGGTATTACGGACTTTTGAGATCTAACATATCAATCTAGCTAGTTGTCTCTCGGTCTCCGGAGTCATTATTATAAAAGAAATACATAACTACCCTTGAGAGGAAATAGGGATAAGTGTATTTCCCAATTAATATCAAATTAGAACTCTTATGAAGCCTCGTGCTCTTTACTGGAGACATCTGTAGAGTCCTGTCTTGGTAGGAATACGCTTCTTAGTTTTGATCTCTTCACGTGCATAACCAACTATAGATTCTTGCTCGAGACTTTGTGAGAGCAAGAGATGATGGGGAAGTGTTGTGAAATTCAACCATATGCGTTTTTATTTGGTAAGCACGTAACTGTGAGAAAATGAAGATAGGCACGGAATAGGCGACTAGCTACGAAATGGGCGATGCCTTGGGCGAGTCTAGTAAAGTACTACAACAACAAAACCATGAAAATATAGCAAGTCGGTCGTTGTATACATTCCTAAGTGACTTTAATTAATCCTATTGATGATTTAAGCTTTGTAATTTATAAGGGACACAGAAATGAAGTGAAATTGGGTGAAAGGACATCTTTGGGGCTCAATAGTGCCCATATTGTTTTCATTCTATACCATGTTCCGAGAGAAGATCTACCACGACAACGATCCTAGTGATACCAAAAAAGCATTGGCTACATATTATGTTAGACCACGGAATCATTGATACGCAACTTTTGTTTAATTCACGGTACCACAAGTCTTTTGTGGGCGGAAATACATCAAGGACATACTTGGGTAAATTTATTTGTCAAAGACCACTCTTTCACCCAAAGAGTATTGAAGATTAACGCATAGATATAAAAATAGAATGGGTTTCGAAGCCCCTCTTCCTACTCTATTTTAATGCCTCATTTTAGTGTTTCATCCTCATCTCACCTCTCTTTCTAATATAAGAAAACTCATGAGAAAATATTGAAAGGGTTAATTAGAACAACGAGAGCGTAGTACATTTCTCTTGAGATATAGTTCTCTGTGTAAAGTTGTAAGATAGGCCGAGGAAGATGTTTTCGGAGTGAATATCAAGTTGTTGGAAATTTTATACACTTATTTGGTGTTGCTCTTTAATATGACAAGCACATTTCTTTGGATACGATTTAAAAGCGGCGATGATGTTTTCCTATCTTAGTCTTGGTTTTCCTTTGTAGTTTATTACATTTCATTTCTTAAACGCATCAAAATCGCGCAGGATTTACCCTTGTTCGATTACCCTATGTTTTGTTGTCCCTACCTTCAATTTTTTACTGCTTGTGTGTGTTATCTGATGCGGATTCAGTTAATTTGAGTGTAGTGGCTAATGTTCTTTGTGTTGATGTGTGAATTAATGAATGTTTGTTCTTAGATGTTCTTGTTAGGCTTTAATTGAATGAATTGGGATACTAGGAGTTTAGAACTCTGTCTGTCTCACTAGGGTCCTTTTCCAATTAGTGAACCTTTATATAAATTCATAAAATTTGAATCTTTGAAGCATTGAGAGTTCAAAGTCTCTCTACGATCTCGAGTTTTCACCTTTGTGTTTAAATCTTTAATGTTTCCTAGTACGAAGAGTTAACCTTTTTAGGTTTTGGGATCTGGTTGTCCAATGGCATGTCCCATCCCTGGATCTGATTCCTAAAGGGTCACCTTGGAGGTTTCCTTGCTTTCAGCTTCTCTCTCACCATTTCACGCCACACTATCATCTTTAAGATCCATTACTTTAGATGACTAGCCCAACTGAAAGCCTGCATATTGAATAGCAAGTAAACCCTTTCTTGACTCCATCGCCCAATGGTCTCGATTGTTCTCTGAGTTATCCCTCCTTTGCCTAAAATCCTCTTTGCTCATCCTTGTCTTATATTGAACCCTTCATTCTGGATTGCCAACAACCAAAAAAAAATAAAACAAACAAACCTCGCACCTATAACTAGCCTAATACCTTAACATTCGAGCTTCAAAGACATAAAACCTTTTCCTATATAGAGAGATCCCTCTCTGGACCTAGGACGGCTATATCTAAGGTCGAAAGTGGTTCGATGTTGTCTCATCTTTTGGTACTTCCAAACTTGCCAAAACATGGGAACCCAAACATAATGGCAACTCACCCAGGGACAAAGAGACCCGGTCGGCCTAGGTTTGGCGATGAAACGCGTTGGACGGTAAAATCTTAAATCCTCCATGCAGCGGCTCCACAACACCTAAATGATTAGAAGACTCCTTTGGTGATCGATGAGCTGCTGATTATCTTAGTTCCCATAAGACTCCAGCAGGAGACCGAGTCCAAAACAACATCAACCATAACAAAAGTAAGGAAAGTAGGTTAAAATTTGCTTTGTTGGAAAACAACATTCGCTTCAAGAACCATTCACACAAGAGCTTATCACTTAAAACCCGCCTAAAATAGTTGAAAACCACGAGAGCATCCTTAAGAAATCTCCTACACCTAAAGGTCAACTATTTCCGGTCATATCCATAGAGCTAACTACTGCACTAGAAGACTTTTCTGACTCTGTGGAACCCACTTTTGACCCTAGACTCTCAAAGCAGTTTACCTAGAACTGGGTCATTCAGCCAATGCTCTGAACCAGCCGAGACCTTGAGCTTCTGGTTCACCACCTCAAAGTGGTAAACATATTAGGGACAAAGAACCCCTACATCTACATATACGATATTCACTTCATTCAAAACGTGGGACTTAGTCATCCTAAATAAGCTCAACAAGGCTAGCATTGACGGTATTCACATCATTTACATACATTGCTCAAGCCAACCCCTTACCTCCTCAGAACATCATCATGGCAGACTGGTATGCACCTTTGGTGTTACCCCAGCCTCTAGTGCCTTTAACCAATGATTACAAATCAAATATCCCACATTTCACTGCAAAAGAGTCCACTATAGCTCAGCACCATGTAGATAGGATGGAGGATTCCTTTGACTACATGGAGATAGATGATGAGATGGTCAAAATGAGAATATTTTCCCAGAGCTTAGGAGGTGATGTGAAGAAATGGTTTAAGGTCCTACCTCCTAATAATATCCAAGATCTACCCTCCTTATATTAGACCTTCATAAATAAATGGGGGTAAAACCAATAATAAATGTAAATAAAATAAATACGAAAAGAAACGTAGGAGAGAGTGTCCATGTGTTAGGTCCCTATATTACTAGTATAGTCCCTTATTGTTGTCGTTATATTATTGTTATTATTGTTACCCTTGTAACTTCATTTTGTTATTGTTGTGCCCTTAAATTATTATTATTGGGTACGGCTAGGATTACATTGTCAGCCCCTGGGATTACATTATGGCCCCATGGACTCCTATATATAGAAAGGAGGTTTTGTGAGTTGTATCATCCAGAAATTGTTCATTTATGTAATGTATTAGGTTTCCCCATGAAGTGGCTCATTTTCTAAGGCTTGTTTCTATCTCTTTTCTTCTCTTTTTGAGTGGTTACACAACATTTGGTATGGAGGGTTTGGATTCTGAGAGTTTCTTGCTCCAAATGAGTCATCGTGGCATTTCGCTATAACTTTTTTCTACGAAGTTTCGGAAGCTGAAATTTTTAGGATGAGAATTTCAACATTTTGGTATCGAGAGGTCATAAGTTTTCGAAGAAATTATTCTATAGATTGTGAAGAGGAAGAAATGAATCCAACCATATCATGTAATGCACCTTCTACATTTCAAGGGTTGATGAATTCCATTTTCAAACCGTTCCCTAGAAAATTTGTGCTAGTATTTTTTGATGATATACTAATCTACAACGGTATTGGAAGGATCATGTTGAACATGTTGACGGGGGTGCTCAAACTATTGCGGGAGAAACAATTATATGCAAAAACATCCAAATGTTTCTTTGGAGTACAAGTGGAATATTTGGGTCATGTTGTATCTCACGAGGGTGTTAAGTAGACCCTAACAAAATTAAAGTAGTGAAAGAATGGAAAGTCCCCACAACCATAAATCGGTTACGAGGATTTCTTGCAGGTTAACGGTATTATCACAAGTTTGTTAAGAATTATGGGAGAATGACACCTCTAACAACATTAGTGAAGAAAGATGCATTTTCATGGATTCCTAAAGCAACTAGGTAAGTATAAAGAGGCAATGTGCCTAGCACCGGTCTTAGCTACGCTAGACTTCACAAAAACATTTATTGTGGAATGTGATGCCTCGGAGAGAGAGAGAAAGAAAATAATTCAGTGCAGTTTCTCTCAGGACTATTCATCAGCTTCATCTTAAAAGTATCACAAAATAGCCTTTGAAAAATTGCTAATGGTGCTTTAATTAGCGATCATGATGGTGGC
The DNA here is from genome assembly GCA_034641835.2 of Pinus albicaulis. Lineage (NCBI taxonomy): Eukaryota > Viridiplantae > Streptophyta > Pinopsida > Pinales > Pinaceae > Pinus > Pinus albicaulis. Next base: position 93,027,760 of record CM076579.1, on the reverse strand, counting down.
TTGCTTTTGGAGCAAAGACTATCTTCGGAAGAGCGACAAAAATGGGTCTGACCTTGTTGAGTTATGACTTTGAAATAATCTACAAAAAGAGGAAAGCTTAATGTTGTTGCGGTTACACTCTCAAGAAAGAATGAAGAGGTGGAAGCATTGCTTTGTGCCATTTCTATTATCCAACGGTTGGATAATGAAGCAAAGAGATGAATGAAGAAGAAAAATAACGGAACTCATTCAAAAGTTGCGGCAAGATCTGGTACATAGTACATTTAGTTGGAAAAATAATTCCTTATGGTACAAAGATGCAACATATCTTTGTAATAATTCCCAAATAAAACAAAATATTCTTCTGGAATTGCACACTTCTCCTTTGGGAGGACACTCGAGATTTTTAAAAACTTACCACGGGGTGAAAAGATTTTTTAGGATGGCCTTAAATCTGATATTCCAAAAAGTTTGTAGCTGAATGTTTGGACTTTTAGCAAATAAGTGAAACAAATTAAGACCGGGACTTCTACAACTTTATCATTCAAGTCAACGTTGGAGGAGATTTCGATGGATTTTATCAAGGTTTATGAAATAGAAAGAGTGTCATCATGGTGGTAGTTGATGGTGCAATTATGCACTTTTACAACAGCATTATCTCATCCATTTAAAGCAAAAATATGATTGCTGCTACATTTCTTCTGGACAGAATTTAAAAGCCTTCCCCCATCCCAAAAGGTCATTGTGAGTGATAGGATCTATTTTCTTTTGGAAATTTTGAATGATTATTTTATTTGGGTATAGCAATTAACTCATAGCTCATCTTATCATCCTCACATCACGATGTTCAGCAGGAGAGTAAATAAATAATGTTTGGAAGGTTATCTTCGTTTATGCTGTATACAAAGTAAACAAACACAATAGTTAGTGATTTCCTCTACGTGAATGGTGGTATAACACTTTCATCTTTGTAAAAATGAAAAGCCCCATTTATGGCACTTTATGGATATCATCCACCATCCATCACATCATCTTTAAGGGAAAATTCGAAGGTTCAAGCGACAGGAAGATCACATGAAACATGGGCGAAGTTTTCTCCAACTCTGAGATAACAATTTGGCACAAAATGGGAGGGTAAAATAGCAGGCAAATCCAACATCGCGGTGGGGGTACTAGCCATGTAGGAGATTGGGTATTTTTACAGCTACAATATCATTCAAAATACCTCAAGCAAGCCAGAAGGATAATAAATTATCACCAAGTACTGGGTCCTTACGGTGTTGCCAAAATTGGTACCTGAGAATACAATTCTGACTTCTGCTTCTTCACATTGTCAATTTTCTGTGTTTCTTAAAGAAGGTTATGGTGAAAATATTCCAGTTCAAACAATATTGCCAAAACTTGGTGGGGAAGGAAAAATGTATTTGAACTTTGGAAAGTCTTAGGCTGAGAGCTCGTGACCTAGAATGAGTCAGGCCCCAGGGTATCTCACTTGGGTGGAAGGAGACTTTGTGAGGGAATTGCAAGAATCGCTTGGGAGGCAGTAAAAAAAAAAAAAAAAAAAAAAAAAGCGTGGCAACATGCATGTACCTTTGCCCCCCCCCCCCCTCCTTTTTTCTTACTTGCTTGCTTGATCACTTGAGCCTGAGTGTGATGGTGATTGTTCATTCTGCATTCTTGAAAGAAAAAAAAAAAAAAAAAAAAAAAAAAAAAAAAAAAAAAAAATCTCTGTTTTTTTTTTTTTTTTTTTCCCCGTGCTCCCCCCCCCCATTGTTCATCATATATAAAATTTAAGATATCTTGAGGACATTAATTTCTTGTGTGTGATTCCAGCATCAGAATGTGGTGGCTCACTCCTGTAATCCCAGCTGAGGTGGTTACACTATGAATTTTCAAGATTAAATATGCTCCCTCCACAAGAAACATCTAAGAACATAATTAAACAAACAATTCTCTCTAATTTCAATCGTGTGTGTGGGAGAGAGATTCGCATTGGAAGACATGTAAAAATAGACGTTGAGTGTGAGGGTAACACGATTGAGGAAGAAATCCGGATGAGGAGAAGGGTAACATATAGAGATGACACCAAAGCTTCCACATACGACCCCAATTATGACTTCGTCTTGTCTAAAAACGTGGAAAAGCTACAACAAATGATGGAAAAAATGGTTGTCACATGAGTTGGTAATTGGAGACGAGGAAACCAAAATCATAACTAGAACCAAAACTTTAGAAGGAACAATACCACTCCCCAAAAGACAAAGAAGATCGGATCAACAAGTTATACCCCCATTCCAAGAGAAATTCCTTGATGAGATGGGGGATTATGCGGCTGTCTAATGGAAAACATGATAAATATGTTTGGGATGGATAACTCAATTCTCAAGCTGTTCCACGAACGGATGGCCTTCACCCTCATATTGGGATGAGGAAAGATTAGAGTCTGAGGATTACATGCTTGGATTTGAAAATGCCATCATGCAGGTCAAAGAACAATATGGAATTAGAAGCAAAAAGATCTTAGACAATTCCAAATCCAAAGCTTTTGAGATTACCATTAAGAAAAGGCTTGAGAGAACTTCTAAATCAAATGCTAAAAAGCTCGACAGCGAGGATTACGGGAAGGAAAAAGGAAAGGACAACCAAATCATTGATAAACAAGGTCAACCAACTAGCGACAGCAGCACTACGATTGGTGCTCATTCGAAATAGTCAGTAACCTTTGTACATGGTGAGGTACGCACCTTCGGTTCAACCTTCAAGATAGTGGCTAATAAAGCAGATTTGAGTGTTACAAAGGGTCAAACTCTCTTCAATTTGGAGAGTGAGATTGAAAAAATTAAAATCTCTGTCCCATTCTATGAGCTAGCCACTTAGGATGTATATAAAGGCCAAATTGTGAAAGCCTTAAACCTTGGGGAAAACAATGACACTGTCAATCTAAGTGATGATCAACCAGCTCTTCTTTTTGGTCCAAAAATAGAGGGGAAGGTTCAGGGAAGGTGGTGCCTCCTTTTTATATCGATCTCAATATCCATGACAAGATCCTACACAACACGATGCCATGACTGCGGGGTGTCACACAAGTGTGCCTAAGGTAGTTATGGAGAGGTTAAGCCTAGGAATAACCCGTCCCTATAAAGACCTCTATTCATTTGACTCTGCTTGGGTAAAGTGTCTTGGCCTGATCAAAGACCTATGTGTAGACTTAACCCGATTCCAACCAAATGTATGGTTATGGATGTTGTAGTGGTGAGATGTGCCACCTAAGTATCGTATGCTGGTATCGAGGTCATGGGGAACGAGGGCGCAAGGTACAATGCGGATGGACGGGGCATATGCCACAATCTTTGTCTTTAGCTAGCTTGGGAGGCGTATAGAGAGGCACAGAGAAATGAAGTTCTGGTCGGCGGCCATGAGAAGCCTAAAGGTCACCTCTGTACTCTGTACACGGAGGTTACGAGACTCCTTTATCCTTTATGATGATGAATCCTTAGAAACCCCGAGAAGCGACGAGTACGAACAATGAGATAGCACCCATAGATTTCAACATAATGGTCACTCTAGACTTAGAAGAAAACGAGGTTGAGACCTATGGAGAGTGCACCAAAAACGAAACTCTAAGTAAACAAGAAGCAGGATGTAAACAGTTGGCTAGTCACCCCTCACAAAATTATACACCACACGAAGAACGAAACCATCCACAGTCCAATGCAGACCCCGTAACACAACAGACCAGTGAGACCTGCGTTGGGGAGGGAAATGATGATAAGCCCAAGAATGAACCCTTATGGGAAATGAATTTCGATGGGTTGTGCACTAGGATAACTGTAGGAGAGGGAGTGTGGGTACATAACACAGAGAGTGACTATGTAGAGAGTCATGCCTTCAACCTAAACTTCAAATGTATAAATAATATTGCAGAGTATGAGGCTCCTATCCTAGGCTTGAATCTGTTGAAAAAATTAGGAGCTCGTAGGATAGTTGTACATGGAGACTCTGAGTTGATCATAAAAAAAGTGAATGGTGAATACACGATAAGAAACACCTAAAGGTGAGAGCGTACAAGAATGATGCTATGGATTTATTGAAGACCTTTGTGTAATATGAACTAGTGTTTATTCCTAGGAGTCATAATGTAATTGCAAATGGATTAGCCTGTATAGCTAGTTCGTATCACAAGCCTCTCGGCGACCAAAAAATCATCATTCGGACAGTCAGGACTGCGGTGCGATATTGAGAAATATTGGCGAGGTTTTGAGAGATACGAAGATTGAGGATTTCTGATGGCGAGGAAACGAGTTGAATTTTCCGATTCAGGCTCTAAGTCCAATGATGTCTGCCCTGAAAAGTGAAGAGCCCTCAGACGAGGAAGAACCACCCTATAACATAGAAATAAACACTTTAAATGAACAGATTGGAAATCCAACCGAAGAATGTAAAAACACAGATAATGAGGAAATAGAGCTGCTACAGGTAAAAGATAAAAGAATACCCTGAGGTCTAGCACCTTTAGAAGATCTTTTCTATTTTGATGATGTAGCAAAAAAGCCCACTATAGAACATCCAGACTCTGATGTCGAGGAATGCAACATAGGCACTGAAGACAAACCCAAGATGATTAAACTGGCTAATTCTTTACCTACAGACATGAAAAATAAATATATTGACTTATTCAAGGAATTCATTGATGTGTTTTCCTAGAGCTACGAGGACTTAAAGGCCTATGAAACAAAAATTATATAACACAAAATAACTTTGAAAGAGAACCAGAAACCCTTCAGACAGAAACTTCACAGAATAAACCCAAAACAATTGCCTGTAGTCGAAAAGGAAATAAAGAAGATGTACAAGGCAGGAATAATAGTTCCTGTGAGGTTCTCTCATTGGGTCTCAAACCTTGTAGCTATGAGGGTAGTTGGCTCAGAGCAGATCTCCACACAGCAGCGGTTTTTCGAGTTACAACCGAGTTTCTAGTACTCCTAGAAGATCAACTCATTTGCTTTCACCACTCCGCGGGCACTTTTATGTAAGTAAATATGCCTTTTGGTGATGAACGTTGGTGTAACCTTCCGTAAACAATGGACATATCATTTCGAAGAGATAGGACACTTCATTGTCATCTACTTGAGATGACATAACGATCTATCAAGGCTGATGAGAACACCCTAAGACATACGAAATAGTTTTGAAAAATGTAGGAGAGTTCGGTTTGTCATTAAATACCAAAAAGTACGTATTTGGGCTGCAGAGTAAGCTTCTTGGCCACATTATATTTGAGAAGGGAATTAAGATAGACCCACGAGAGGGTTAGGGAATGTCTGAGATCACACACCGAAACGCGTTAAAGGTTACGGTCTTTCATTGGGAAAATTAACTTCCTAAGGAGGTTTATTCCAAACGCTAAATACCTCGGGAATATGAAGCTAACATGCGAAAAGGGTGTGGGAGTCAAGTGGACTGTAGAGCTAAAAAATATTTCGAATCGATTAAACTCGCACTCACCTAGGCTCCTAGTGCTTGATTTCTCGAAAAGTTTCCTGATGTTTCTTTTCTCCCGGTACATGTAGTGGTACAGGTCCTACGCGAAAAATCCGGAAGGGGATGGAACAACCTATTGCACTGTGACAAATGCGAGGGATGCGGCCTTGAAATATAACATAATGGAAAAACGAGGCCTATGCCTTGGTAAAGGCCTTGAAGTATTTTAGGGTGTATATACTGCATTCCCACACCATAGCCTACATGCCAAACATAGTGGTTAAATACATCTTTTCCCAAGATCCAGACGGGAAGAGGGGCAAATGGATTGTTGTAATATTAGAGTATGACCTTGAGATAAAACCCACAAAAATAATCAAGGGTCAGGGCCTAGCTCAACTAATGGCTTAATCAAATTTACGAGCCCTTGACATAAACACGGTAGATGCCTTGGATGATGATATGAAATTGTGTGAACAAAGTATTTCATATACAGAGATTGACAGTAGGGGCTTTTACTGGTTATTTCACCTTTAGTAGAAAGGATGAAACCGAAGCTTAAGCCCACTTACGCTCTGCCTAAAGAAATATAATGTAAACACTTAAATAGATACGATCAGTAAGTATTTGTTTATGTGCAAAGTATTCATTAATCAAAATTTTATGTGCTTGAATAAGCAAGTTCAAGTACGCAATGGAAGTAATGTGGTTTGAAGTGAAACTAATGAGTTGTGATCAACTTTGTATAAGTCTGATTGGGAAAAGTGGACTTATGAAAAGTTACTATTGTTAATGTAGTAAAATCTGAAATATAATAGCAAAAATGCACGGCATAACGATGTAAGCATTTTTTTAAGCGATTCACCTACTCTTGGGCTACCTACATTGGGTCCAAAAGCCTCTAAAATAGGCCTTTCCTCTTTAATTAATGCTTAAATTAATAATTACAGCACATGTAGAAAGCCTCAAAAGGAAAAATTAGTACATGAATTTGAGGGAAGCGAGACTGAAATCAATATAAATCGACTATTCATTTACCTCCAATGGATGAGTATAGTCCAACACGGTGATCTTTCATAAATACTAGAATTTGTCTCCACAACCAAATTGCTGTTAAAATCATGATAAAGTGCCACGATACCTTTGTCCCAACGAAGCTCCGAGTGCTTCAATACCCCAAATCAAAAAGAAAATTCGTCCCAAATGGACTTTCTAACTTCGAGATTATGGATATTTGAATTTTTTTCCGATTCACCCCTTCAAAAACTCCACTAAATGTGGAGAAGCTGAGTTAACTCCCGAGTTAAAAATGAAACGAGCGCTAAAATTTGAGGCAGCGAAAATGCGCGGTGTAGTCTTCAAATTTAAGGCCCATAGGACCGCACCGATCGGAGTGTGTTTAATAACTTTAAGTTAAATTGACATGGATAAGGTTTAAAAGCTGCATTTTTAATAAACTTCACACCAAGCGCTATATCCACGGGACCATGACAGATTGATACGTGCCAATAGAAATACCATGGTTCAAATAAAAGTTGAATCGTAGTTTGTAAGAACTACAATTGTGGCCGATAGTGATCCATTAGATTGTCTCCCGCCCGACCCGGTTTCAAATCTAGTCGCGACCAAAACAAATTTTTAAACGTCCATTTCCTTGTGAATCTTGAGGGCCACGTGGTGGCCTAAAGGTGACCACGTGGCGCCCTTTCATTGGCTACTGCGGGGGAATGACCACGCGAATATTGTGGAATATTACGCGAGGAATGTTTTGTGGAATATTCTACGAGTGTGCAGCAGAATATTTCGAGAATATTTTGTGGAATATTATTTTTTTTAATATTTTTTTTTTTAATAAAAATTCGTTGGCCATTTTTTAATTAAAAAAATTGGCAAACTTCAAAAGACGAATAACTTTCTCATATGGCATTGGTTTTTCGATGGCGTTCACTACATGATCTTTTTCCGAGCTCTTTCCACTCGATCTAGTTTGGACCAATTACGAGTAACTTCATTTTTTGAGCATTTTTCTGAACTTGATCTCCACGATCACACATCCCAAATGGGAAGCTTTGGACCCCAAAATCTCTCTGACTAGTGAAATTGATAATGTGAGTAGAGTTCTCCACTCTTCCACCCTTGAATAGCGAAATCTGCAGAGTTTCTAGTAGTGGAGCTTTTGAGAAAATGATAAGCGCTCTGGAATCACGTGAATACCCCCGCTTGCTAAGATTGACGAGGTCATGATGCAAATTATTAAAATTTGCGGAAACTGACAATTGTAAATTGTAGAAAAAAAACTTTTTCTGCTTGATCAAACTTCAAAAAAGACTTAAAATGACTTTCACCTTGAAAAGCCCCATTCCCGTTCTACCATTACGAAACCAACTTTTCCCATCATGAATTGTGTGTCCTCCTTGCTTGCTTTGCTTTTCTTTGAAATTTCATTCTCTGCATTGGTTGACCAAAAAGGTAATTTGTGCAACATAACATCACATCTTCTTTCAAAGACAAGCGTATCAGCGAGACAAATCATTAGCAACATCATAAAAAGGTAGATGCTCAAAATCTCGTCGTTTCAACATTAACAAAGTTATACTTTGACTTGCATTAACCGAGTCTTTTCAATTGACTTACATGGAGTAAAGAAGATTTCTATATTCTTCTTGTGAGCTCTCACAATGTACTCTTTACCATCTTTGAACAAGTGATACTTGTTTTCATGGTGATAAAATATGGCCTTCCTATCAAATAAGGACTTCCCAAAACAATACACGAGATATCAAGCGACACCACATCAAGTTCTTGTGTCAATAAAGTGTGCGAGTTATTGCAAAGAGCAATATGCACTTCCTTGAGACTGCCAATTGGCATCCTTGCATATCCATCCAAGTGGATAAGGCTTCGGTGTGGAATGGTCTCAAGTTTAAGTTGCTTGACACAAGTCTTGAGATATAAGGTCGCTTGTGACCCATTGTCGAATAGTGTGTCAATTTTGGTATGTTTTGAAATTACTATCATGGAAAATCTCTATCCTCTTCTTTTCTTCATGAGTTTCTTTATGACAATTCAAAGAGCTAGAGCTGGAGATTGTGTCTTGCACCACTTCTTTCCCCTTAATATTCTTTAAAACCATGTCTATGATTTTTGTCTCATCTCCACGAGTCGACCCCTAAGTCATCGCATTGTTGCTACAATTTTCTCTTTTTCTTTGGTCTTGTTTTTGTTCTTGTATTTTTCTGGTTTCAGTTCAGGATGAAGCTTCCAACAATGATATCTTCATCATGACTTGTCTTCGAATAGTTCTTGCAAAATAAATTTCCTTTTTCTTTTCTTGAATTTGCAACTCTCTTCTTTCCTTTGTTTTTGAAATTAATATCCTCATCCAAAGTATTTCCTCTGACTTCTAAATGTGTAGCACCTTTCTGAGACTTCATCAAAATTTGGTAGGATTAAACATTAGGAAATAGTATGTTGCGGATAATTGTGCAAACCTCCTATGTATTTCAATAAAGGAGTGTCTTGACTTTGTAAGTCTACTCCAAGTAGAAGTGCTATCCTTATAAACTCTTGGGTATAATCTTGCACATTTTGACCCTTAAGTTGCCTAAAATTTTGCCGATTCATGATTGCTTTCTGAATATGAGCAAGAGGATAAGCTGTTTCTTAATAGCATTAATAAACTCATTCCAAGTTAGAGTTATCTTACCATGCTTTTAATTTCCTCCTGGTCTTGGCTTCCCACCAAACCAAAGCTGCTCCATCCATTCTCAAAGGAGCTAATTGGGTTTTCGTGTTGTCATCATACAGAATTTTGAATTCTTAGATAGAATTCCAGGCACATCCTAATCTGAGTTATCCAATTTTTTTGCATTCATCACCCATAAACATCGGCAACTCAAACTTCATCAAAGAGAGCTTTAACAAAGGATTTTTCGAGATGTTTTTGTTTTGTGTGACTGATTAATAGAAGTTGAAGAGATGATGTGGAGGAAGAGGATGAAGATGGAGATGGTGGATCACCACATTTCCTCCATTTCCTTTCTTAGAATTATCATTGTCTTTCTTCCCTCTTGAAGAATCTCCTTCTTCTTTTTTCTTTCTATGCCCTTCTCCGACAATCCTATCATTTCTCCTCACAGTATGGGATCCTAACCATCCTAGGTCATGTCTAGAAATCTTTTCTAAGCTCTTTCTTCTCCTTGGGATCCATTTCCTCATGTACTTCTCCTTCTGCGGGAAGACATGTTTGTGGCTGATTCTAAGGCTAATGAAGATGAAATGGAAGGTGGAGATAATGGCACTAGCCCTCCTTGGTTGAGGATTATCTTGTGCTCTAACCAATTGACCTTCCCTCTTTTCAATTTCAACCTGGTAAGCATCAAATTTTGCAGAATAACACAATCTTCTTTTCAGAATTTACAAAATCTTAAAGAAAAACCTAGAGCTGCGTGCCAATCGTGCGAAATTGTGTGAACAAAGTATTTCTTGACAGTAGGGGCTTTTCTTGGTTATTTCGTATTTACTAGAAAGTGAAACCGGAAGCTTCTGGCCACTTCTTGGCTGCGCTAAGTATAATGTAAACACTTAAATAGATACGATCAATGAAAGTATTTGTTTGTATGTAGTATTCATTAATCGAAATTTTATGTGTGAATAAGAAAAGTTCAAGTATTAACAATGGAAGTAATGTGGTTTGAAGTGAAAATAATGAGTTTATGATCACTGTATAAGTATGATTGGAAATGTGGAATTATGAAAGTTCTTGTTTAATGTAGTAAAATGCGAAATATAACGACAAAAATGCACAACATAACGAGTAAGCATTTTTTTAAGCATTTCACCCCTCTCTTGTTCTCTGCTTGAGTCCAAAAGCCTCTAAATAGGCTTTTCCCTCTTTCATTAATGCTCAAATTAAGAATTGCAACGTAGCAGAAAGCCTCAAAAGGAAAATTCTTGCAAATTCGAGAAACAGTGAAATCGGTGTAAATCGACTATTCATTCACCTCCAGTGGATGAGTATGGTCAACACGAGCCCACGATCTTTCACCAAGCCCTGGTGGCTCACAACCAAAATCGCTGATAAAATCAGCGATATGGTGTACATTGACTTTTCAACCTATCCCAAAAGCTCCATAATGCTTCAATACCGCAAAATCAAAAAAAAAAAATTGTCCCAAATGGTTTTCCTAGCCAAAGTTATGGCTAATTGAAGTTTTGTCTAGTTACCCTTCAAAAACTCCACTAAATGTGGAGAACTAGAGTTAACTCAGGTTAAAAATGGAGACGGCACTAAAATTTGGGGAACCGCCGAAAATGCCGCCGAATATGAGTTGCTAAAGTTAAGGCCCCATAGGACCGCACCGATCGGAGTGTGTTGAATAACTTTAGGTTAAATTCGGCATGGATAAGGTTTAAAAACCGCATTTTTTAATAAACTCTTAAGCGCTATGTCACGGGACCACGAGCCACATTTGATATGCACCAATAGAAATAACATGGGTTCAAATAAAATTTGAATGTAGTTTAATAAGAACTACGGTGAGGCCCAATGGCTAGTCGGTTGTGTTGTCTCCGCCCCGACCCTAGGTTTCAAATCTGTCGCGTCCAAAACAAGTTTTTAACGCCATTCCTTATGAATCTTGGGGCCACGTGAAAACCTCGGGCTGACCACGTGGCACCCTTTCATTGACTGCCTATAGAATATTCTGTGGAATATTCTTTTTTTATGTTTTTTTTATAAAATCAAATTGGCCATTTTTTAATTGAAATTGGAAAACTTCAAAGTTGAATAACTTTCTCATCTCGCGTCGGTTTTTAGGTGCCATTCACGTCTACGGGGATCATTTTTCCAAGCTCTTTCTAGTCGATCTAGTTTGGAACAATTCTGAGCAACTTAATTTTTGAGCATTTTCTACAAGAGACTTGATCTCCTCATCGGATGAGCGAGGAAGGGTTGCAGCCTACGTGGGGAGAATTTTCAAAACTCTCCTTGGTGTTTGATATCCTATGTATTGCTCACAAACCTCAATGCCCCTCACGAACTATAAAATACCAAGGCCAGATTCCTAAAGCTAAAATCCATAAACTATTGCATAAATGAATGTTTTATGCGGGAAAAATGAAATGGCCTATTTCTTAAATGTTTGCACAAAACTAAAGCGGAGAGAGTTAAACGAGTTCCATGCGAGGAGAGTGTGAGCCACTTGAAATGGAAAGCCAGGTTTGCTAACAAAATACTCGGGGATTGGCTATTATTGGCCTACACTTTTCGGTGACATCCATAAAATGATAATTTCTGCCATAAATGCCGGATCTTTGGGGAAAAGAAAGCTCCTCCCATTACCATTACAACCCATTTCTGTTGAGGGGTCCCTTTTTGCAATGGGGCCTAGATTTCATTGGAGAAATAAACCTTGCTTCTTCTACACAACAAGGTGGATCCTTACAGCCACAAACTACTTCACTAAGTGGATAGAGGCCATACCTTCTAGGAATGCCACAGTTGTCATCATTAAGTTCCTAGAAGACCACATCCTCTCTTGGTTTGGCTGTCCAAGAATATAATCAACGTACGTTACGCTTTTGGATCCAAGAAAATGATTGATTTTTTTGTCACGGGTATCAAATATCACTTGGTCATTCAACTTCTTATTACCCAAAAGGTAATGGGTTTTATGAATCATCAAACAGAGCTTAGTGACCATTATCAAAAAAGCACTTGAAAGAGAATAAGAAGTCATGGCATAACAATTTAGCGCATTTTTTTTGGTGTGAGTTACAATAAATAATTCCATTGTCATGTCAACATATCAAATTGTCTATGGAACGAGCGGTGTTTCCTACCGGCCTTGAAAGTACCGATAATCAACTTGTCCAAGAGATATAGACGGAGGAAGACAACATGGTGAGGAGGATAAACCAAATGATTCATCTCCGATAAACGAGGGAAGAGGTTTATAACGGATCTATGAAAGTTTAGGAAAATATAAAGAATTTGTTCGACAAGAGAACCAAAAGCTTCGACTTCAAAATTGGAGATAAGGTTACGAAGTGGGACTCAAGGAGAAGACAAAGCCACGACAAGTTTGATAGTTTGTGGCGAAATTCATACATCATCCAAGCCTTTGTTGGTCAAATACCTTTTTTTTGCAAGAGCTAGATGGTACGATTTTTGGGTGTCTTGTCAATGGCGGGGATGTCAAACATTACTACTATTGATTTCCAATTTCCGGTTTCCATTTCCATTGTAAATACCATTGTTGTGTTTTGTTTTCAAAGAAAAAGAGAAAGTTTTAAAAAGAGAGAAAGATAGGTTCGGACATGCTCAAAACATGAACCTCGAAATTACCAATTAGCTCTAACATGATCAAAAAATGAGCCAAAGAAGTGAAGAATCCAACTCTAACGAGCCCAAAGAGCTTGAGTTGAAATGAATAATAGTGAGCTCTAACAAGCCAAAACTTGAGTCACAAAGAAAAAGAAGAATCTTCAAGGTTTGAAATTTCAAGCCTTCAGATTTGTTTTCGGTGTTTTGCAATTTAAGTCCATGAAGCGGTGTCTCTAGGCTTTGAATGCGCGGCAAACTAGGCTAATGCAATCCTAGTTTAATTGTTTTAATTCATTGTAGAGATGTAGAGAAGAAATACAACGGGCAGTTTAAACCAGTGTAGATATTAGATTAGGTAAAGAAATATATGAAGAATGACAGTTTAATCTGGTCTCATGGAGTAATAGGGGTAGAAATAGAATAGGTTTATTTTCTTGATTGCAAAAATTGATGATGTAAAGGGTTTGCTAGTCAAAATGCACCCTGAAGAAAAATGATAGGACTATAGTCTAGGAAGGTAGTTGTTTGGGAAAATTTTCTAATGATTTGATGTCTTCATGATTTGTGGTAGCTGATCCAAGAAGAAAGTGGATGTGCCAAATACCGAACGTACGGCCTACCTCAAAGATTATTTTAAGATTCTTGACTCCTTCAAGAAAGCCATCCCCATGTGGAGCCACTTTGGTAGCCCCCTGAATTTTGACAAGAAAACTAGGGGCTAAATTGTTTATGAGCCTTCAGAGAATGCATTTCCTCGAAAACACATCATCCTTGAAGCCTCCACTGGGCCTTTTCTCTCTTGTTCATTCACTTAACCTCTGTCTCCTCACCTTTCTCCTCTCTTGTTCCTTCCTAAATCCTCCTAAATCATCTCCATTCCCCTTTAAACCTCACAAACACCTTTTTAGGCAAGTAACCCTTTTCCTCTCCATCATTGCCTCTTTTTGGCCTTAAAATGCAACAACAGAGCCAAAAAACCCATACTCATATATCGAGGCTAGCCCCTTCGGCCCCGGCCCAAAACCACTTCCCCGGCCACAGTGCTAAAACCAGAAACTGGCCGTAAAGCGCTTATCGCAATCGGATAAATGGTCGGGAGCGCATTCTGTGTTAAAACAAAAAAATCTGATGCAATGATCCTTTTTTTCTATTGGTCTTAGGAGTGCTTTCCATCATCGATTTTCCCATTAATCCAGCAGCTATCGCAAGCCCCATCGCACCCATTCCCCCATTCACCCCTCCCGATCACATATCAACCATCGATACGATGTTGTGGATAAATGACCTAAAATCAACCACCTCGGTGGTCTCGCGATCGATCCAGCATGCAAAACCGATGGTTTTGATCGCACCTTTGGAAGGAAGGCTTTCCTCATTTGATTGTGATCAATGCCACGGAGCCAACACGTGGCTTCAATGCATTTTGAAAACCCGCCCTCCCCAGGAAGCATTAAAGGTTGACTATGGTCGTGATATTGACGTATGCCCTCGATATGAGGTTGGCTCATTGGACGGTGATCACGCCCAAAGAAGCTTGGGGGATAAACTAAGGAAAACGGGACCCCTGGCCACAATCGATCGCCTTGCGACCTCGAAACACGATCACGGTAGTTGATCTCCTCCTGAAGATACGACGATACGGAATGAATCGCCCTCTGCCCATGACAAGGTCCCACCATCAAACCCATTTCATATGTTTTACGTGCATTTTCCTTCGTAGTTCGATTCAAAGGACAAAATCTTTGCTTTGCATTAACATCATATCACCCGTACTACATATTTAACCTCCACCATTGATCATTTCCATCTTGTCGATCGAACGTTACTGCGTGCATTTCTCCACCAAACCTCCATTTTACTACCACATTTTCACCTATTTTCTAACGACCACTTTCATTTCCCACGGTACAGCATACTGTCCTCCAGTCCTCACAACATTTCTTCCACCACCCACGGTTTTTATAATTGGTTTTATTTCCTTTGTGCGGGGTTATTATAGGAGGTGATAAATCCGCCGTAATTTCTAATCTGTACACCAACGTAGTTTTATGATGCAGAGGGCCATCATTACGACGTTATATCGGCCAGGGGATTAAAGGGGTTAAAGCCCATAATTGAATATTTAACGCTTAGTTCCGCGTTCGAGAGGACGAAGACGTAATTTGAAGACTAAGCACGCAAAAAAAATATATCGGTGTCACCATCGGCGAACGTTCTTTCCCATGAAAGGATGAAGTGCCCATATTGTTTTCATTCTATCACAGTGTTCCATAGAAGATCTGCGCGACAACGAGTCTTGGTGCCACTAGAAGCATTGGTTACACGGTGTGAGACCCTAGAATCATCGATACGCATTTTTCTTAAATTCACCGAGTACCACAAAATCTTTAGAGGTGAGAATACATCAAAGACATGCTGAGTAAATTTGACTTGTCAAAGACCACTCTTTCACCAAAGAGTATTGAATATTAACGCATAGATATTAAAATAGAATGGGTTTCGAGCCCCTCTTCCTACTTTGTTTTAATGCCTCATTTAGTGTTTCATCTTACCTCCTTCTCTCTTTCGATATAAAAAACTCATGAGAAAACATTGAAAGGGTTGTTGATCGGGTATATGTGAGCGTAAAAAATTTGTTTCTCGTGAGACATAGTTCTGCGTAACTACTTGTAAAAGATGAAGTGAGAAAGATGTTTTCGGACTTAATATCAAGATGTTGGCGATGTTGTATGTAGTGGTGTTGCTCTTTAATATGACAAGCACATTTCTTTGGATCACAGTTTAAAGCGACGGTAGTGTTTTTCCTATCTTAGTCTTGGTTTTCCTTTGTAGTCCATTACATTTCATTTATTCGCCGCATCGAAATGCGGCATAGGATTTACCCTTGTTAAATTTTCTATGTTTACCCCGCTCTCCACTGCCTTCAATGTTTCTATTTGTGCTCACATTATGCGGAAGTCTTTTGATTCAAGTTAACTTAACGAGTGCGGTGGCTAATATTTACTACTAGCGTGTATGAATTAATGAATGTTGTTCTTAGATGTTCTTGTTAGGCTTTAATTGAATGAATTGGGATGCGGTAGTTTAGAACCCTACTGTCTATGTCTCACTAGGGTCCTTTTAAATTAATTAAACCTTTCTAAGTTCATAAGGCTGGATGCCGAAGCATTTTAGAGTTCAAAGTCTCTCTGCGATCTCGGGTTTTCACCTTTGTGTTTAAATCTTTAATGTTTCCTAGTGCGAGGTTAACCTTTTAGGTTTGGGATCACAAGTTCTCCAATGGCATGTCTGTCCTAAGATCGGTTAAAGGGTCACCTTGGAGAGTTTCCTTGCTTTCACCTTCTCTCTTAACATTTCACGCCACACTATCATCTTTAAGATCCAATGCTTTAGATGACTAGCCAATGAAAGCACAGATATTGAATAGCAAGTAAACCCTTTCTTGACTCCATCTCCCAATGGTCTCAAGTGTTCTGCGAGTTATCCCTCCTTTGCCTAAAATCCTCTTTTCTCATCCTTGTCTTATGTTGAACCCTTCATTACGGATTCCCAACAACAAACAAAAATCAAACAAACAAACCTCTCACCTATAACTAGCCTAATACCTTAACATTCCAGACTTCGAAGACATAAAACCTTTACCTATGTAGAGATCCCTCTGCGGACCCGGAAAGTCACGAGGTGAAAGTGGTTACGATGTTGTCTCATCATGGTACTCTTGTTAGCCCCACAGCAGATTTTTGACAAGAAAAATAGGGGCTAAATTTACACGAGCCTTGAGAATGCATTTTTCACGAAGACACATCATCCTTGAAGTCTCTTGTGCTTTGCCTTTGATAAAATCCCTCTGCTTGGCTCCTTTGGAAGGTCCCATTGATCGCAAAAATTGTTCTCCAAAAGCCTACATTTACCCTTGTATCCTATGAGAATGCTGGGTTAACCTTTTTTTCCCCTCTGTCAATTCCCCTCTAATCCCCCTAAATCTTCCCAAAATCCCCTTTACATCTACACTTCCCCCTTATGCGGCATAATTTCTCCTTTTACCTCTATCGTTACCCAATTTTGCCCTCGGATTGCGGTTAAATGGGCTGAAAACCATATTTTCCACATAGTGCGGGCCTCGACCCCTCGGCCTAGCCCCCTCGGCTTTTCCTCACGTGACTGAAGCCTTTAGAGAACCGAGTGCTAGCCCAAAAGCATTATCTCACGGAGATTCCTCGGACGCGCTTATAGCCGTTGATCTACTTGAGAATGAACGACGATCGCCGCCCTCGCCCATCCATCATGCATAACGTTCACCCGTTCCTTGCTTGAGTCGAATATCGGCCGGCCATTTAAAACCTCAAATACGACGGTCCATATTCTCCCATCCGCCTGTGGTCACTTAGTACTATTCACGAAAACCACGGGTATCTATCGCATCGCCTTTGTGAGGGGTGAGAGAGCCTTTTCGATGGGCCGGTGATTCCATACATCTTCGACGCGTGGCATCGGTATGGCTGAAAACCCTCCCATCGCGCATTAAAGTTCATGCGTGGACACGAACGTATTGTTGTGCGTCGTCGATGCGGGCGAGGAAATCTAACGGCGATCGCTCCCACGAAGCTACGCATGCGATAATGCATGGCCATCGTACCCTTGGCCCACCGTCCGTCACCCTCAGGCACGTTCCCCGATACATTGATATCCTCCGAGATCGCTGGTCTAGATTCAAAATCGACCTGCCATTGTATCGTACCGCCACATTGCTCATTCCACGTGTTTCCACCCGTCGTCCATATATATTCATTCAAATGATAATTTTCGAAGGTTTTCATTTAAATACGCTGTGATACTTAGAATTCACCATTTTCCACCATTATTTGCATTATTCCACCATTCCACCAGCTACCGACCATTTTAATCCTCACAGTAACTCATCATCAACCCCATGCAATATTTTATTCTTGATTTCCATGTTTTTGCGGAGTTACGGAGAAAAACAAAAAACGCCATGGTTCATATGCACTATTGTAATGGCGCGTTGCACGAGAGAAACTTGATTTGGAAGGTTGGTACTACAAAAATGTCGGAAAGATGGCGGTAGCATAAATGTTGTGAAAGAACAGTTCAATCTCCGCAAAAACCTATCGACGCTATTATTGATTTTGGAGAATAAGGCATTTATGTAGTGGCGAGGGAGAAATACAGTCGATGATCAACGGGTTCAACATTCGGTATTGAAGATCTTGGAACCTTAATACATTGGTTTAGAGGCAAAGCACCAATTCGGCGACATCATGGAACACACGAAAAGATGCAAACACGCAGAAAATCATATAATCGAGTTTTTGCATCGGCAGAAATTTTTCCCAGAAAGGACAAAGTGCCCATGCGATGTTCAATCTATACCGTGTTCTAGAGATATTTTCCGCCACGACAACGATCCACAGTGCTATCAAAGCATTTGTTTCACAAGTATGAGGCCTAACACCATTTACTTACCTTTTTATTCACCGAAAGTACTACATAATGCTACGGCCAAAGTACATCGAGAGACATACCGGAAGTAAATGGAAACACGACGAAGACCTTTGTTTCACCCAAGAGTGTCCCAGTTAATGCACAAAATTTATACGAGTGGGCTTCGGCCTTCTTCCCCTTACGAGTTTTTTAATATTTGCATTTAGTCTTTCACCTACCTCCTACGCACTCCCACTTTGGAGCTATAAATTCATGAATAAACTCATTGTAAAGGTTGTTGGTCGATTATCGAGAGAATTGCAAGTAGTTTCTTTTGAGACACGATCTGTGTGTAAAGTTGCAAGATAGGGTGAGGAATATGATTTCGAGGCTAAGTATTTAGATATTGGCAATGTTGTATGGTGGTATTGCTATTAATATGACGAGCAAATTTCTTTGGATCTCGGTCTAAAACGGCCCGATGATGTTTTCCTATCTCTGTGTTTATATTCATTTCATTTCGTTTCCACTCACTTTGGCATCGAATATTGGCATAGGTTACCCTTGGTAGGTACCCTATGTTTCTTCTCTCCTTGCCTTTGATGTTTTCTACTAAATGTGTCATCTAAGGATTGATTTGATTGATTTAACTTGATGTAATTCTTTTATTTCCTTTGCTCTCTAATGTATGAATTAAATGAATGCATTCTTAAATGTTTCTTATTGAGATTTGTTGGAAGATTTTGGGAACACTTTGAGGAGATTAGAGTTAGCCATGCCCACTAGGATCATACTGTGACCAGCTGGTTTTTAACTTTGTGTCCACAAGATCTGTGTTGTCTCCTCCTCTCCTACCATTCCATATCATACTATCATCTTTAAGATCCAATGTTTTGGATGACTAGCCCAATTAGCTTTGCTGATGATTAGCAGCAAATCCTTTCTGATTCCATTGTCCAATGGTTTTGAGTGCTCCACAGAGGAATACTTCACCTCTTGCCTGAAAACCCTCTTTGCTCATCCTTATCTTATATTGAACCCTTCCTTCACGATAACCAACAACCAAACAAACAAACCTTGTGCCCCGCAACTAGCCTAACATCTTAACCGAGCTTCAAAGACATATACCTTAAATAGTCATGAGAGGGTCCCTCTCTGGACCCGGAGGGCTGGATTTTGAGTGCGAAAGTGGTTGATGTTGTCTCATCTTTTAGTCTTGCCAATCTGGCCATTGTGGGAACCCCAACATAATGGTGATTCAGGAAAAAGTTGAGCTTCCTGACGATAACATTTTACTGTCACCCGGCTTATCACCAACATAATGGCGACTCCGGGAAAAATGCGAGAGCCTATAATGATAGCATTTGTCTGTCACCCATCATTATCACCATCATAATGGCGACTTCGCTGAAATTTTGATGTTCTCACCTTCTACATCATAAGAGCCTCGGGGAAACCTCTGATCTCCGATTGGGTTGAAATAAACACGCCTATTCACGAGATCAACCTATAAACCATTTTTTGTGTTCTCACACACTCTTAGACGAGTACGGAAAGGAGCCGGGTAACCTCTAGATCTCCACCACTCTTTCCAGA
The DNA here is from genome assembly GCA_034641835.2 of Pinus albicaulis. Taxonomy (NCBI): domain Eukaryota; kingdom Viridiplantae; phylum Streptophyta; class Pinopsida; order Pinales; family Pinaceae; genus Pinus; species Pinus albicaulis. The sequence continues at coordinate 93,007,935 of CM076579.1, read as the reverse complement.
GGTGACATATCTAGTAAATTCCCTCCAGTTAATCTCTGGTTAGAGTTTGTTATGTACGGAAAGATATCCCTGAAAGGGAGACATCTCATAAGCAACGTAGTGGAGCAGTGTACCCTCCAAAAACATCCTAAACCTTCCACACGCACGACCACCAATTTCTAAATGATTTAAAGACTCACTGATGATTAGTGAGCACCATTGATTATCTTGGTTCACATTAGACTCCTTTGAGGAGACAAAAGCCATTGCAACATCAACCACGGTAGAAGTAGTGAGGTTAAGGCTGGCAGTGGAAACAACATTCGGCTTCAAGAACCAATCATACAAGAGCTTATCCTAGCTTCGGACCCACTTAAAATAGTTGAAAAAAGCAATCCTCAAAGAGATCTCCTACACATAAAAATCAACTATTTCGATACATCCGTGGAAACTAACTCTACACGAGGGAAAACTTTACGATATCGGAACCCATTTCTTGACCCAGGCACTCAAGCAGGTTGCAAGAACCGAGTCATTCGATGTCCTGAACCGGTTAGACCTTGAGCCACCATTTCACCTACTCAAAGTGGTAAACACATTGGAGACTGAGAGGAGACCCCTCCATTACACCTCTTTGATATACACTTCATTCAAAACTTGAAGACTCGGTCTACATAAATCTTCTTATCGATCTTTTGGCTAGTCACAATATCCCTATCATCTATATACCGGTACACGCAGGTCAACCCTTTACCTAATCAAAACATCATCATGGGCACGTGGTATGCACCTGCAGCACATGACCTCTAAGTGCCTTTACCCAATGATTATCAATCAAAGATCACACTTCCTTGTAAAAGTCTGCCATGACCCAACACCATGTAGATAGGATGGAATATTATTTTGACTATATGGAGATAGATGATGATACAATCAAAATGAGAATATTTCCCGAGCTTAGGGGGTGATGTGAAGAAATGGTTCAAAGGCCTACCTCGGGTAGCATCAATGATCTTCCATATCTATCGAGACTTTCATAAAAAAATGGGAGGGTTAAGGCCAACCCTCGGCGACTCCTAACGAGAATATATAAACCTTAAAAAAGAAACGTAGGAGAGAGTGTCCATGATTACACACAATGAGATTTAACGGCATTTACAATGCTCTTCCTCCTACATGGAAACCTCCCCAAGGTATGGCTCTGAAAAATACTTTCGAAGGCTTTGGTGACACGGCATGCCGACTTAGGGAAGATTATAACACATTGGAAGACATGCAAAAAGGGAGCGGTGGTACGGAAAATATGATTGAGAAAAAGAGCAAGATTGAGAGGGCGAGAAAAGGTAACATATAGATATGGCGATGTAGCTTCCACATCGGTCAAATTATATTTACATTTGCTCCCCAAGAATGTGGAAAGGTTACAACAAATGATGGAAAAAATGGTTGTCTCGGTTAGTAACCAAAACGAGAAAATCAAAACCATAACCGAGCCAAAACTTTAAGAAGAAACAATGCCACTCCCCAGCAGGACAAAAATCGGATCGGCAAGTTATTCCCCATTTCAAGACTTTCTTGATGAAGATGAGGGAATCAGCAAAGAGTTTTGGGGAACCACAATAAGCTTGTGTTTGAAATAGAAGATTCAATCCATAATTGTTACACGATGAAGATCACTCCCCACCCTCTTATTGGGATGAGGAATGGTTAAGCGAGATTCACAGTTAGGGTTTGAAAATACCATGATGGAGGTGGAGAGAACAATATGAAATTAGAGAAAAAAGAGTCAAAGATACGCAAACCAAAGCCTCAGGGTCACCATCAAGAAAATACACGAGAAAAATTCTGGCTGGCTATTTAAGTAACAAATCGTGACTTAGAGTTAGAAAAGAAAAAAGAAAAAGACAACCAAAACAACGATACACAAGGTAAACCAACTAGCGGCACTAGCACTACGGTTAGTGCTCCTAATAAAATTGTCACAAACACTATACATAACGGGGAATTAGCATGATTCGGCCACTAAGCGATGGCTAACAAAACAAAAGTTGAACATTCCAAAGAAGTCGATCCACTTTCAATTTGGAGAAGTGAGATTGTGAAAAATTAAAATCTCTGTCCTACTCTGCGAAGTGGCCACTCGAGAATGTATATAAAGGCCAAATTTTGAAAGCATTAAATTTAGGTGAGAAGCAGTGGCTCTTGTAAATGCGAGTGATGATCAACTTGCTGCTGTTTGGTCCAAAGATGAAGGATAGTTTCGGGGAAGGGGTTGTGCCACCTTTCTCTATCGGTCTCAACATCCATGATAGGATTATCCACAATGCAATGCATGATTGCAGGGCACATCACACAACCTAATCCTAAAGTAGTAATGGAAATATTAGGCCTAGAGATATCGTCCCTATAGACTTTGTATTCATTTGACTCTGGTAGAGTAAAGTGTCTTGGCCTGATCAAAGATTTGTGTGAGCCTAGCCAAGATTCCGGTAAAATGTATGGTCATGGACGTTGTGGTGGTAGATGTGCCACCCAAGTATGGCATGTTATTATCAAGATCATGGGGAGCAGCGCAAAGGACAATGCGGATGGATGGGAGCTTATGCCACAATCCCAATCTTTGGCCAACAGAAAGTATTTGTACGAGAGAGTCACAAGTAAATTTTGGTTAGTGACACGAGAAGCAAACTCTTTATGCTCATACATACGGAGACCTTGACTCCTTCATCCTCTGTAGTAATTATGAATCCTCGAGAAGGGTCGAGTCCCAAAATGGAGATACCAACCGAGAAGCTTCGGTGCCCATGTACTTTCACATAATGGATACTCTAGACTTGGAGGAGGAAGACGTAGAAAAATTTGAACATCGCAACGTAACAAAAGCTCCAAAGTGAACCGAAATGAGAATGCAATCAACTAATAGTCACCCCTGCGGTTCACCGCATTGAAAAAACGAGAACAACCCACCCAGCCTAGTACAACTCCCTATGGTGCAACATAATGGCGAACCCGGTACAGCAAGGGAAGTGATGATAAAACGAAAAATGAACCCTTGTGGGAGATGAGGTTCAATGGATCATGCCTCGAGAAGCTGTGGGAGCGAGTGTGAGTACATAACCCGGAAGGTGATTACGTAGAGAGCCATGCACATAACCTGCACTTCAAATGTACAAACAACATTGCGAGAGTACGAGGCTCTTATCCTGAGCTTAAACCTTTTGAAGAAATTAGGAGCCCGTAGGATGCTTGTGCGTGGAGACTACGAGGGCGATTGTTAAAAAGGTGAATGGTGAATACACGGCGAAACATCCTAGATTGAGAGCTTACGAATGACACTATGGATTTGCTGAAAACATTTGTTGAATACGAATTAGTGTTTGTTCTAGGAGTCAAAATGTCGTGCAAATGGATTAGCATGTAGGTAGTTCACACCCTAAGACTCCAAGCGACCAACGGATCATGGAACAGACAAATTCGGACTACGATCATGAAACTAAGTGAAAAATATTGGCCGGGGTTTTGAAGGAGATAAATAGATTGAAGATTTCTACAGTAGGAATAAATGAGTTTAGCGTTTTCTGATTCGGACTCCAAATCGACAATAGCTGCCTAAGTGAAGAGTCCTCGAGATGAGGAAGAAACACCACAGCAGCATAGAAATAAACACTTTAAACGAACGGAAATCCAAGCAGAAAATGTGAAAACGCGGTAGTGAAGAAGTAGAGGGTGTTGTAGACCAAAGATAAGAACATACCTCGATGCAGCCCCTTTAGAAGACCTTTTTACTTTGATGATGTAGCAAAAAAGCCCACTATATAAAATGTAGACTGCGATGTTGAGGAATGCAACATAGGCACTAAAGATAAACCCAAGATGATCAAATTGGCTAAGTCCACAACGTACAAACATGAAAAAGAAATACATTGACCTATTAAAGAATTTATTGATGTGTTTTCTTGAAGTTATGGGGACTTAGGGGCCTATGGCTTCAAAACATCATACAACATAAGATACCCTTGAAAGAAAATCGGAAGCCCTTGAGACAAAAACATCGGAGATAAACCCAAAACAATTGCACAGGTGGAAAAAAGATTGAAGATGTACCCGAGGAGCGAGTGTAATTTTTCTGTGATGTTCTCTGATTGGGTGTCCAAATTGAGTAGCTGAGAAGAAAACGGAGTGAGATCAGATTATGCATTGATTTCGGGGAATCTTAATGAGCCTCACTCAAAGACAATTACCCTTTGCCAAAATGAAACATATTCTTGGGAAGGGTAGGAGGTTCTAAAAGGATCTCTTTGCTAGACGATTTCTCGGGTTACAACCAAGTCTTGAAAGTCTAGAAGATCAACTCAAGACAACCTTTACCACTCCATGGGGTACCTTTATGTATGTGAAAATGCCCATGGAGTGATGAACACTAGAGCCACCTTCCAAAGAGCAATGGACATAGCTTTTTCGGATGAGATAAGGCACTTCATTGTTGTTACTTAGATGACATAATAGTCTATTACAAGGTAGACAAGAAAATCTAAAACATCAGAAAAGTGTTTGAAAAATGTGGGAGGTTTGGTCTATCATTAAATCCCCAAAAAAAGACCGTATTATTTGAGGTACCCGAGGAAAAATTCTTGGCCATATCATGTCACAGAAAGGGTTAGATAGACCCACAAAAGTTGAGGGAATACTAAAAATCACACAGAGAAACATCAAAGAGTTACGAGTCCTTCATTGGGAAAATCAACTTCCTAAGGAGATGTATTCCCAACTTAGGCCCGAACACCTTAGAAATATGACTAACATCTTTTGAAGAAGGTGTAGGAATTAAGTCGGAGCATTGAAGCTAAGAAATCTTTAAATTCCATAAATTTCACTCACCCAGCTCTTGTCCTAATCGGCCGAGATTTCTCAAAGGATTTCTTGATTTTCATTCGCCTCCAAGCACTGGCACTTGTGATCCCTCTTTGAGAAAAATCCGAGAGGAATGGACAACCCATTTTCTTTCTTCGACAAAGCCCTCGGAAGATACACCCTTGAAATACAACATTATGAAAAAACAAACCTGTACTCCTGATTAAGGCCAGAAATAATTTAGAATTGGCCATCTTGCATTCCCTGTAACCTATGTGCCAAATATGGTAGTTAGAGAACATATTGTCCCAAGACTGAGATGGGAAGAGGGGCAAGTAGTTATTGTGATTTTAGAATATGACCTTGAGATAAAACCCACCAAAGCCAGTCAAGGTCGGGGGCTTAGCTCAATTAATGGTTGAATCAATCTGCAAGCCACAGTTATTAACAGTAAATGCCTTGGATGAGCGACGGGGGACAACTTTGATCCCCTTTGTTGAGGAAAAGGTTTCGAGCTCTCCTTGGTATTCGACGTTACCGCGCCTGTGCCACACCTCAATACCCTACGAACTATCGAAGACCAAGACGATTCTTAAAGCTAAAAGCCGGGAGCTATTGCATAATGAGTAAGCGCTTATATTGGAAAAATCTAAATAGCCTATTGCTTAATGTTTGCAGAAAATGAGGTAGAGGATTAAACAAGAATTCCATGCAAGAGAGTGTGGAGGCCACACAGTGAAACTCTTGCCAAACAAAATACTCGAGAGCTAGCTACTGTTATTTTACACTCTTCAATTATATCCATAAGATGGTAATTGCCTACCACAAATGCCGAGTTTTTGAAGGCAAAAGAAAACTCCTCCCTGCGGCCCATCAACGGCCCAGAAGGGTCCCGCTGCCATGGCGGGCCTAGATTTCATAGGAGAAATTCACCCAGGGATTCTTTGCACAACAAAAATGAGTCTAACGACCTGAGAATATTTCACCAAGTGGATGAAGGCCATACCTACTAGGAATACCACAAGAATCGGTCATCATTAGTTTCTAGAAGGTCATATCCTCTCTCGGTTTGGTACGCCCAAGGAAAATAATCAACGATAATGCTACGCTCGGATCCAAGAAAATAGTTGATTTTTTTCACGAACTCAAATAGCACTCGGTCATTCAGCCCCACTTTCTTCACCCTCAAGGTAATGGATTAGGCCAGATCTTCAAACAAAAACTGGTGGCCATCATCAAAAAGCTATTGGAAAGAGAACAAAAAGTCATGGTATAAAAATTTAGTTCATGCTTTGTGGGGTACGTGACTTACAACAAATAAATCCATTGTTGTCCATAGCCACCGGCTTGTATGGAATAGAGCGAGTGTTTCCTACCGACCTTGAGGTACCGGTGATCAAACTTGTCCAAGAGATTCGGTTGGAAGAAGTCGGTATGGTGAGAAGGATAAACCGGACAGATCTCAACAAACGAGGAAAGGTCTACAACATAGCTCTAAAGGTTCGGGGAAAAATATAAAGAAGTTGTTTGACAAAAGAACTAAGGCCTATGATTTCAAAATTGGAGATAAGGTTCTGAAGTGGGACTCAAAGAGAGAGGACAAAGGAAAGCACGACAAGTTCGACGATTTGTGGCAAGGTCCCTACATCATCCGAGGGGCCACTATGGGTCCAAATTCCTTTGCTACAAAAATTATGGTACGGAAATTTGTTTGGGGGTCTGTCCAATGGCGGAGATGCTCAAACACTACTTCCTAAGATTTCGATTTCCGATTTCCATTTCCATTGTATACCATTGCGGTGTTTTCTTTTCAAAAAAAAAAAAAAGGAGAAAGAAAGGAAAGGTTAGAGGACACGCTCAAACCATGAACCTGCGAAGTGAAAAGGATTGGCTCTAATATGACCAAAACCTGGGCAAAGAAATCAAAGATAGCTAGTTCAAACATGCCCAAAACCTGGACCGGCAAAGAAGAAGAAAGTGAGCTCTAACAAGCCCAAAACCGGAGAGTGAAATAAAGAAAAAGGAAGAAGTGACCCTAACGAAGCTCAAAACTTGAGTCACGGAAGAGAAGGATGCTTCTAAACCTCGAGGATTTCAAGCCTTCAAGATTTTGTTTCGGTTTAAGTTTTGTCCCATGGCTGCTTCATCTTTATGTATGGACCCACAACAAGCAATTTGTCTAATCCTGGTTTGATTGTTTTAAATTTCTATTGTAAAATGTAGAGAAGAAATCCTCACAGACCGGTTTAATCCCGGCGAGATATTAGATTAGGTGAAAACATGTGAGACCAACGGTTTAATCGAGGTCTCATGGAGTAATAAGGGTAGAAATAGAATAGGTTTATTTTCTTGTACGTAAAAATAAAAATGATGTAAAGATACGCTAGTCCAAATGCACCCTAGAAAGAAGAAAATGCTAGGATTATGGTGTGGGTAGGTAGATTGATAAAGGAAATTTTTGCTAAATTGATGTCTTCACAATTGTGGCGAGTTGGAAATCAAAGAAGGAAGGTGGTTCAAGCGACGAACATACGGCCTACACCAAAGATTTGTTTTACGAATTCTTGATTCCTTCAAGAAGAAGCCATCCCCATATGGAGCCTTTGTTAGCCCCCCTGTAGTTTTTAATGACAAAGGTAGGGGGCTAAATTGTTTTGAGCCTTCAAGGAATGCATCTTCTTTGAAGACACATCATCCTTGAAGTCTCCACCTTCTTACATCCTTTGATAAAATCCCTCTCGACTCCTTTGGAAGGTCCCATTGATCGCAAAAGCATTGCTCCAAAGGCTACATTTACCCTTGTATCTACTGAAATGCTAGGGTTAACCTTTGTTTTCCCTCTATCCAATTCCTCTCTAATCCCCCTAAATCTTCCCAAAGTCCCTTTCGCTCCTACACTTCCCCCTACAAGCATAATTTCTCCTTTTACCTCTATCGTTATCCAATTCTTGCCCTCGGATTGCGGTAAAATGGGCGAAAACTTCATATTTTCACATAGTGCGGAGGCCTCGGCCTTCGGCCGCCGCCCCCTTAGCTTTTCCTCCCGTGACACCGGACGCTAGAACCGAGCGTTACCCCAAAAAGTGCTTATCTCATAGGATTCTCGGTGCATTTATAGCCGTTGATCTAAGCAAGAATGAACGGTGATCGTCGCCCTCACCCATCCATGCTTGTTGTTCACCCATTCACTTTGATCGAATATCGGTAGTCCATTTAAAACCTCAAATCCAATGGTCCATATTCTCCCATTCGCTGTGGTCCCGCCGCGCGCACTATTCCGAAAGCCACCGGTATCTGTCGCACCGCCTTTGAGGGGTGGGCGGTATTTTCGATGGGCCATCGATTCCATACATCGTACGACATGTGGCATCGGTACGGCCCAGAAAAAAACCCTCCCATCGAGCATTAAAGTTCATCCGTGGATGCGAGGAAACAATATCCGCGTGCGTCGTCCAGGTACGGGGCGAGGGCAATCTAACGATGATCACTCACGAAGGCACGCACGCGATAATCCATGGCCGTTGTGCCACGGCCCACCATCCATCACCCTCCGTGCATTCCCGGTGTCGATCTCCTCCCACCGAGATCGGACGGTCCCGATTCAAACTTAGCCCGCCATTGTGCGTGCAGCACTTCACTCATTCCACATGTTTCTGCCGTCCTCCATATATATTCATTCAAACGATAATTTTTGAAGGTTTTCATTTGAATCTGCTGGCTCGTGATTTCACCACATTTTCACCATTTGCATTATTCCACCATTCCACTGTTTTGAGCCATTTTCTTCCTCGTAGTCACTCACATTGTCCAACCCCATGCATTGTTTTCTTAATAGTTTTCGCGTTTTGCGAAGTTACGGAAGGCGGAAAACCGCCATGGTTCATATGCACTATTGTAATGGCGCGTTGCAACGAAGATGGATTTGGAAGGCCCAGTACTACCGAAATGTCGGAAATATGGCGGCCAGAATAAATATTGTCAAGGAACGGTTCAGAAATCTTCGCGAAAACATATCCGGCACTATTTAAGCGGACACGCGAATAAGGCATTTAGGAACGACGAGGGAGAAATACTTACAATAATGATTAATAGGTTCAACGTTCGGTATTGAAGATCTTGGAACCTTAATACGGTGTTTTCGCAGAGGAAAAGCACCAAGTCGGCGACATCATGGAACACACGAAGGTACGGCCACGCATAAAACCATATCATCGGGGTTTCGCATCGACGGAAAGTTTTCCCGAAAAGGACAAAGTGCCCATGGGGTGAACAATCTGTAAAATGTTCTAGAGAGATTTTCCACCCACCCAGAGCAGATCACAGTGCTATCGAAAGCATTTGTTTCACAAGTATGGCGAGGCCCTAGCACCATTTACTTACCTTTTTTTATTCACCGAAGGAGAGTACTACGAATGTTGCGGCCAAGTACATCGAGGAGACATCTTGGAGTAAATGAAACCCGACCAAGACCACTCTTTCACCCAAGAGTGTCCCAGGATTAATGCCGTAATTTATACGAGTGGGCTTCGACCTTCTTCCCCTTCTAAGTTTTTAATGCGCATTTTAGTCTTTCACCTACCTCCTCTTTGCTCCTTCCAGAGTTATAAATTCATGAAGAAACTCATTGTAAAGGTTGTTGATCGATTATCGAGTCAGAAAGTAGTTTCTTTTGAGACACAATCTCTTGTTTAAAAGTTGTAAGATGAGGTGAGGAATATGATTTCGGGATGAGTATTCGGATATTGGCAATGTTGTACTTAGTGGTATTGCTATTCATATGACAAGCACATTTCTTTGGATCTTGATGCAAACGGCGGTGATATTTTTCTATCTCTCTTTGTTTAAATTCATTTCATTTAGATTTCTCTTCATCATAATATTGGCATGGGATTTACCCTTGTTGGGTATCCTATGTTTCTACTCTCCTTGCCTTTGATGTTTTCTACTAAATGTGTCATCTGAGATTGATTTCAATTGATTTAACCGATTGTAGTGGATGTTGTTACTGCTCTGCGATGTATGAATTAAATGAATGTTCTTAGATGTTTCTTGTTAAGGATTTGGTGGAAGATTTGGGAACAACGGGGATTAGAGTTAGCCCTATCCACTAGGATCCTTGTGCGACCAAGCTGGTTTTAACTTTGTGTCCTGAATGTTAGTATTGTCTCCTCCTCTCCTACATTCCATATCATACTATCATCTTTAAGATCAATGTTTTGGATGACTAGCCCAATTGAAAACCTACCTATTGATTAGCAAGCAAATCCTTTCCTGACTCCATTTTGATGGTTTTGAGTGCTCCTGGAATACTTCACCTGCGCACAAACCCTCTTTGCTCATCTGTCTTATATTGAACCCTTTATTACTAATAACCAACAGCAAACAAACAATCAAACAAAAAAACCTTGTGCCCACATAACTAGTCTAACATCTTAACAACGAGCTTCAAAGACATATATCTTAAACGGTCATAGAGATCCCTCTGCGGACCCGAGAGGCTAGATCTGAGGGTCTGAAAGTGGTTTGATGTTGTCTCATCTTTGGTCTTGCCAATTTGGCCAAAACATGGGAACCCCAACACCATGGAAAACTTTCCAAAACTTGGGAACCCCAACGGTATCTGCTAGAAACCTTCTCCCTGTTGCCAAAATGAATTCTATCCACCTTGTTCTTTCCCTTGCTCCTCCTTTAAATGGGAAGTCCATTAGATGGATGTTAAATGCGCAGCTAACCACAGAATGTACATGAAGAAATATACATGGAATAACCCCACAGCACACATCCAAAATGACTCTAGCCTTGTTTGTTAGCTTAGGAAGTCTCTCTATGGTCTCAAACAATCTCCTCGGGCTTGGTATTCCAAATGGATATAATTCTATTGATAGTGGCTTTTCTGGGTGTCATTAAAGTAACTTAGCATCTACACCAAGAATGTGGGTAAGTCCTTCACCATACTTGTTCTTTATGTTGTTGATCTTATCCTTTTGGTAGTGTTCCAAACCATGTAAACCATGTGAAGATTCTAGCATCAAAAATAAGTTTGAAATGACAAACTTGGAGACACTGCCATTATTTCCTTGGTCTTGAGTTTTGCAATCCAAGGAAGGCACCTCTCTCGGTCCAAGTATGCATGATCTTCTACACCACTTTCACATGGAAGACTGTAAGCTAGCCCCTTCTCCCTTTCAGTCTAGAGTCAAGCTTTCAGTCACTTGTACTACCCCTGAAGTTGATGCTACCTTATATTGTCAACTTGTTGGTAAAATTCTATATCTAACCCATACTCATCTTGACCTTTCCTTTTCCATTGGTCTTGTCACTCAGTTTATGCACCAAACTCATGAAATTCACTGGAAAACAACTAAACGAATACTTCGATATATTTGAGGTACAATTTAGTTTTGGATTCATTACAGTGCAAGAGCATCTCCATTGTTGATTGGTTTCACTGATTGTGATTGGGATGGTGACCCTGATGATTGAAAGTATACTGCAGGATATGTATTCACTCTTGGTTTAGGACCTATTACTTGGTGTATGGAGAAGAAAAGTGCCATATCTCTTTCTTTGGTAGAGAATTAGAGTATAAGCAAAAGGAAGCCATGTGGCTTCGTCGGTCCCCATCTAAATTTAGTCTTCATCGGCGGCATCCAACTAGACTTTGGTGTGATAATCAGTGCCATTCGGCTATGTAAAGATCTAGTTCGGCATCGACGTATAGAGCATTGAACTCCATACACTTCATCAAAAATCTCATTCATGATCGTGTTCTTGAAGTGCGGTATTTTCCAACCAATGATCAAATAAATGCAAGTATATTTGCAAAGGCTCTCACGAGAAGAGAAGTTTGCGAGCTTTGATCTGTGCTTGGAGTTTAGGAAAGTTGTCATTAAGGGGGGATAGGCTCTAATGCCTCCTTACTTCTCATATTGTGTCACTTTTGTAAATCCTTCAATCCTATCATTTGTTCTTAATGGGGGGATGTTAGGATATTTCGACACATAGGAAATAGGCTCCTTTTACGCTCACCTTTGTAAATCCTTCAATCCTATCCCAAGTTGTTCTTGAGGGGATGTTAGGATATTCGACATAGAAAATAGTTAAGAATAACTTAGTCTAGTGTAGAGTTAGGTAAAGTGTGTTTCTTTACCATGTACATTTGTAACTTATAATCGCGGTCACGATTTGTAGTGATCGATGGTTATCTCTCACCTCGGTATTAACGACCCTTGATCCATGGCTTAACACTTGATTGGTCACCCAGTATCTATTTAAAGAGCATGGAGAGGTCATTTTCCGATGACGTTTATGTAGAAAAATATGTAGCTTTTCCTTTTATATTAATAAATTGCTTGATGCATTGCGTTGGCTCGGAGTCGTGGTGTTTCCCTCTTAAATGGTTTTAACCATGGCAATTATGCGGTGTCTTTGATTTGGCAGTACGCATGAGCCGTGACCTTTGGTTCTTGATCTCTGAACTTACTACCCTTAAATTCCTACATCCTTGTACAACATTGTATTCATCTCTTCATAGAGGACTTTCACCATCTCTGTCCATGTCAAAGAAAGCCTTCCTAAAATCCTTCTCATCCTCTTGTCATGTTATAATTTCCTCTTCCATGAAGCATGCTTACCTAAAGATTCACGTGCAACGAGAGGAATCTTGTGGTGGATATTGGCAATTAAGCCTGGCTTCTCCTTGCTCCAACTTGAGAACTACACCCTGGCTTTCCTTCTCCTCTCTTGGGCTTCAACCTTGTAAGCATTTAAAACACTTGCAAAAGCAATTAAATCCTCCTTTCAAAAACAAACCTAGTGCTGCGATACCAACTTGATATGAAGGGAAAATTAGTGTTTGATGTGCTAGAATTCAATTTAGAATATAAAGAAAAGTGATTGAGGATTATAGAGTAGAATTCTCAAGTTAACCATGATTTTTATATGTTTTATGTGAATTTCTTGAGAAAAATAACATAAAAAAAGAACAACGAACAAAAAAATCTAATAGACATGAACATCACCATAAATAGTAAGACAACAACACATGATGAAGGATTTCACCCCTCTTGAGCTACATCTCCTTGGTCCAACTTCCAATGACTTGACCATCTTCTGTTATGTTCAAAAGTGTGATTACATATGTTTAGAATGCTCAAATAAATCTGAAATGTTTGTTCCAATGGCTCTAGAATGCCCAAAAAGGCCTATGTAGCCTCTTTCTCCATCAACTTTGATAGCGAATAAGTTATGGTTTCCCCACGTTTTGGTACTAGCTATACAAAAATTCCTCCAGATACGCACCATCCTATAATTTCACCCCCAAATCCGCTAATGGAGCATCGATTTGCCTAAATTCCGGGTAGTTGTGGGTGTTAATTTTTCCAATAAGGCCTTAAATTCGAATTATTATTTATAATGTATTTGGTTCAATAATTTTTATAATAAAAAGCTCCACGTGGTTTCGCTAGCGTCGGGGATGAAATGTTAAGGTGACACATGGGTTTGTCGTGTTTGTTTTTATGCTTAGGGGGGGGGGTGGGGGGGGGGGGGGGGAGGGGCTATCCCCACTCCCGCCCGTATTTACCTCCCCATGTGGTGACCGAGTTGGGGCTATGCCCAGAATCTCCCCCATTTACTTAAAAACATATCATAATAAAAAAAATTAGAAACCATAGTATGTTATGTTGAAGTTTGCAACAACAGAAACGGTGAAATTGGCATCCAAAAACAATATCCTTGATCCTAGTGAAAATTAAACACCTACACTGGGTGGACCCCACATAGGCTATTTATGGCGGAAGTCTATTTTTAGAATGGTGAGAAAATTCTATGTATAGATGATGTTCTATTTTTAGATGCATGTGTGAAGTCTATTTATAGATTGCATGTCTATTTATAGAATGCATGTTGATTATTATTATCTCTTCGTAATAATTGGACAATAAACAATAATCTATTCTCAATGAGCACGTGGAAATAATTAAGCTGAAGAGACCAAATCAGTTAGCTAAGTGGTTATACTTCAAATGTTGGTTGGTGGGACATGCGAGTGGACTTAGTTATGGCGAGTGATTTATTGAAGTTGTAATAGAGTTGGATGTGTATTAATGAGTTGTAAAGTAGTTTAACTCGAGTTAAGTGAAAGTTAAACTCGGTTGTGCTAGTTGTAACTAATTGTAACTAAAGATACACTAGTGAGAGATCAATGAATTAAATATTAAATTAATTCACATGGAGTGATCTCACATGCAACTTAAATATTACTACGTAACTACATGCATGTTAGATCCGGTGGAGACCTAGTTGAGAGATAGGTGAAAGGGACAATTTGACTATCGGTTGTGACATTAGTAGGTGCACTCATGCAACCACACACACATTGAAGATGCCTATGAGTATTGCATAGTCAAGGCGAGGCTATCTTTCATTCATTCGGGGGTTCTTGACCATCGAGATTGTGCGGTGGAGGCGATTGTCGGGGAGCGATGGGGTGGTGCATGAATATGCCAATTTTTTATCATGCTTGGAGTGTAAGACGATTGTATATTGTACTAAAAGCTCTTAGTTAGAGTTTTGTATGAGATTGTTTCATGATCCATGATATATACATAATATATGATAGTGGGGTTCTTAGCTTTATGCTCACAGTAAAAACATACGTATTTATGTGTGATTGATCTTTCTTCATGTGTTTGCAATTGGCGATCATGTTTTAAATTTCCGCAAAATTTTTGTAGAAGCCGATTATGTATTTAATATTGGCATATAATTGTTATATTAGGAGAATAAGATATACATGCATGTTTTATAATTTCTACATGGTATCGGAGCGTAGAAGATTGCGATTTTGAAGGCATGGCCTAAGTTTGTTGGTGGAAACAATATGAATTTTCTACGAGAATTTCTTGGTGCCACGAGTTCAAGAGTAAACATCGAAATGGATTTCAATGGCTTGCGGCTAGAGTATGCACTCAAGGGCATCTCGAACCATTTTATAGCAGTAGGACAAGATGGAGGCGGTATTCAAAGATAATGGCTTGAAGGAATTCATTGAAAAGATGTTCCTAATCTTGCTTCAACAAATGTTGCATTACTTGATGCATGACAAAAAAAAGTGGCAAGGAAAGGAGGATCTTTTTGGAGGGTATGAGACCACATTCCACTCAAGCCTCCATGGAAAGCCACACCATATGCTATGTGGAAGGATTTGAAGGATGTTATTCCAAAAGCGATGGCGACCATAGGAAATTTATGCTCAAAGATAAACTCGGGAAGATCAATATGGAAAGAACAACACTATTTCGATATACTTAACAAAGAAGTTTTTCCAATGTAGGGATGAGCTTGGGGAGTGTAGGAGTAAGTGTCGGCTGATGATTATTTGGTGAGTTTCGCTCTCTTGGGACTTCACAGAGTTGGCATAGCTATGAAGACTACTGTCAATGGATCGCTAAACTTTCGGATTGGGAGCATTGCTGGTGGTTGGTGTAGGAGGAGTTCATGTGGTACACGAGAGATAGCTCTTCATTAAAGCATGGTGATAGGATGTGCTTCGAGCGCGAAGGAAAATAAGGGAAGGAATAAATTCCATTCTAAATCTAAGGCCGATGAAAGATGGCGAGGCACAACATGTCAAAGTGGAAAGTGTTTTCTTGTCACAACTATGGACATGTTGCCACAAAGTGTGCGAGAAAAGAAGAAGAACAAGATAGATGTTGGAGTTGTATTTGGTGAGGCTCTTGCCTCGAAAAATTTGAAATTGACTTCTCATTGATCGCATGCATGGTGTCAGTGCATTGGGATAGAATTGGTACTTGGATATTGGTGCTTCCTTTCACGAGGATGGAGATAAGAGAATTTTCGGTGACTTGGAGAGAAATATCTCTAGATGGATATTGAGTTGGGCGACGATGGATGATACAATGCAAATGTCATTGGTACCATTACATTTCGAGAGGTATCGGGGGAAACTCTTTGATTTAAAAGATGTAATGCATGTACCCGAGGTTTGAAGAAAAATTTAGTGTCGGTCGCAATGTTAGAGGATAGAGGCTATGATGTTGTCCTTAGTGAAGGAAAATTTTTCAGGACACAAAGCAATAGGGAAAGCCAAGAAAGTTGGGATTCAAGTTAATAATCTCTATAGACTTGATGTAGATGGGATTTCTACGAGCTTACTATAGTTGGGAAGTGTGAGAAAGTCATGAAATTGATGCTTGAGAGGGAGAAGGATTTCCATGTGAGTGAAATGAACCTTAGGATGTGGAGCAACACAAGAGGATCATGGAGTGGGAGCAACCATTCATGCGGAGAAATTTCGTGCTAGATGGGAAGGGGTGTCGCTATAGAACTAGGTGAGAGGTGGGGAGCAGCCATGAATAATCCCAAGAAGAAATTTGCGGGCAGGATTCATTGAGATGGTGTAAGGATCCATGAAATGAGCTTGGACTATGAGGAGCCCACGAACAAAAATAGCGAGGATCGGTTGGATCGATGCGGTAAGATGTCGTGAGGACATGAAATCAAAGTGACGGTGTTGGATCTTGGGTGCATGGGGAGGTTGACAAAAAGTGCTTATGGTGCATGGATGTAGAGGTCAACAACATAGTGGTTCCACGAAGACATGTGCGGTTGGTACCAGCAAAGTCGACTTTACTTATTAGATGCATTATGCTGATTCGGTTGTTTGGAAGATGTTGATTTCGGAAATGTTGCAGAAAAGGTTGTAAAAACAAATTAAAAAAAATAGAACATCATCTATACATAGAATTTTTCTCACCATTCTAAAAATAGACTTCCACTATAAATAGCACAGCTGTGGGCCCCACCAAGTGTAGATGCTTAATTTTACTAGGATCAAGGATATTGTTTTTGGATGCCAATTTCAACTGTTTTCTTGTTGAAAAATTCACACTCCTTCTCAAAAAAGAAAGGAATTTATTTTCATGCGACATGAAACTCCATGCATAAACATGCAACTCCATGCATTCGCCACTGCAACCTTTGCACATGTGCATGCATGAGTTTTCATGGCACATGCGAAGGTTGCGGGGGTGAATGCATGGCTGTGGGTTTCTGTCTGCATGCATGGAGTTGCATGTCGCATGCAAAAGCAGTCCTTTCTTTTTGAGAAGGAAATGTTGAAGTTTGCAGCAGGAAACAATAATTGGCATGCGAAAACCAATGTCCTTGATCTAGTGGCACCTACAATAGGTGGGGCCCACATGTTATTTATGGTGGAGTCTGTTTTGGAATGAGTTATGTATAGATGATGTTATATTTTTATATGCATTTTTGAAGTATATTTATAGATCACATGTCTATTTATAGAATACATGTCGATTATTATTATCTCTTAATAATAGTTGGACAATAAACAATAATCTATTCTTAATGAGCACTTGGAAATAGTTAATTGAAGTGCCAAATCAGTTAGCTAAGTGAATTTCGAGTTCGAAGGTTGGTTGGTGGGACATGCAAGTGGAATTAGTTGCAATTGAGAGATTTGAAGTTGTAACAGAGTTGGATTTGTAGTTATGTGAGTTGTAAAGTAGTTTAACTCAGTTAAGTAGGTTAAACTCAGTTGTGCTAGTTGTAACTAGTTGTAACTAAAGATACACTAGTGAGAGATCAATGAATTAAATATTAAATTAATTCACCTTGAGTGATCTCACATGCGACTAAAGATTTACTACGCAACACACGCATGTTAGATCAGTGGGGACCCGGTTGAGAGATAGGTGGAAGTGATAGTTTGAATATTAGTTGTGACATTAGTGGGTGCACTCATGCAACCACACACACATTGGAGATGCCTATGAGTATTGCACGAGTCAGGTAGGATAACATTCATTCATTCAAGGGTTCTTGACCATCGGGGGATTGCACAATGGAGGTAGGCTACCGAGGCCAGGTAAATTGGTGCATGAATATACCCGATTTTGTATGACGGTGTGAGACGATTGTATATTATCTTGAGAGCTCTTGGATTGGATTTTTGTATGGGGTGTTCATGATCCATGATATATACATAATATATGATAGTGGGGTTTTTAGCTTTATGATTTCTCGGTAAAAACATCTATTATTTATGTTATTGATATTTATTAATGTGTTTGCAATTCTCGATCTTGTTTTTTAAATTTCGAGAATTTTTGTGAAGCGATTATGTCTTTAACAATGGCATATAATTGTTGAATGTGAGAATCCAAGATATACATGCATTTTTATCATTTCTACATGTTAAGTACTATTGTGATGTACCCAGTGGTTAAGGCTTGTCTTTGTGGAATATGAGGTCTCGAGTTTGACCCTCGTTGTTGTTTCTTGGATCTTGACCCAAAATTTTGTGGCTTCCTAGTGCTACCACGAGACGCCTCCAATTGGGCACGTGGTAGCATGTGGTTTCCCACATTCCCAACCAATCACAACACGACATAACAAAACAATATTGTGAAGCCAAGTGTCGAAACTTGATTCAACCGGAAGAAATCCATTGGTAGTAGATGCTACATACACATGGGCATGACTAGTCGAGCGATGCGGAGTGTTGGTAGGCTTGTCCTTGTACTAGTTTTTTTCCAAAACTTTGTTTGTTTGAAAAAACAAACAAAACACATTTGCGGGAGCATACAGGTCTCAATTTTTGTAGCTTGAGTTGTGTCAGATTTAGAATGATGAGATCTACACGGTCGTTCGAGTTCCACACCATTTCGATAACATTAATTTTTTAGAAAAATTTTGAGCACTGATCAAGCTCACGTAGCATCCCAACAATAACGAGATACCCTTCCAAATTTTTTTATTGACTCGAAAATTATTTTCGGTCAAATGTCTGACCTAGGCAGTGTCATACTAGGAAGAATCCCTTTGTATATCATTAAGAAAATGTTAAGAAATTATTTGCTTAGGATATGGACACCTATAATGTTTAGAATAATAGAAGGAGCTAAGAATATGCATTGGATGCTCAAATAAAATAAAGGGAATATGCCTCCTGGTCATAGTGAGTCTTTATGACCTTCGTCTGGTTGTGCGGCGAAACTTTGTCACCTTGAAGGCTCTCACTATTAATGTCAATGGCCAACTTGAGAAGTCATCTATTCTCAATTCAGCGAGCTTACTCAAGAGACAAAAACACAATTTTTGGGCCAAATCGTTGTTACGTTATAAACATGGAATATTATTATTTTCTCTTGCACAAGTTTCAAAGATGTTGAATTGAATTGAGTACCGAGAGTTGGGTCCTTCATTTGAAGGAGAAACAATTATCGGCAATGAAGCACATACCATTTAATGACTAGATGCATCAACGAATAATTGAATTAAGGGAAAGTAAATATATTATGGTTGGGGCTTTGTTGGGTCCTTTGGTTTTAGGATAAATATGGAATTTAGGCTCGCATAATAGTTGCAAAGGAAGAATGGATAAAGCCACAGTAGATCACTTGAAAAATAAATGTGGTAGTAAACTAAATGTTGGGACTTGAGCAGTCAAAAAAATAGGAAAATTCACCTACAAATGATCCAGTTGGATCATATATTTTTTTTTTCATGCATCTTAATGCATTTGGAGTGGAAAAAGTGGAAAGGTAAGGTCATGGGACTATTTTTATCGGCGGGACCCGGTTTGAAGCGAGGTGCGAAACCTTCCGGGATCGTTACGAGGCATCAAAATGACACCATTTAATGTTATTCTACACAAAATATCTTTCATGACAGTTCGAGAAGTGCGTCAATTGAAATTGTCTGCAAAATTTATGCCACTCATAAGTTGACCTTCCTATTTTCACACCTATAGTTCGAGAGGATGTCGTATCGACTCACATTATTCATAGAAAATGGTTTAGCCACATGATTATGAAATACTCTAGAAGAGTCTATATTGTAACTCTAGATAAGATTTGATGTAGTCAAAATTAACCCTAGTAGGATATCGGGTTATGTTATAACCGACCTACGAGGGGAAAATCAATTCTATTCTTTTGAGAAATTTTCTTCCATAGCTAAGTAAAGATAGTCGGAGAGATAGGAGCTAGAGCACACAAAGAGGATTTGTGCACTATAGCATTCCATGAACCATAAGAATTAATTATTTTTACTTACTGATATTTCCAAACGAGAGAAAGAGAGCGAAGCGACCTCACCTTGCGGTGGTTTTCTTCGAAGGGTTCCCATAGAAGAATATTTTGTGGCTTATGCATGTGTGAGATTGTTTTCATTCTCTACTTTTATGCATAATTTCCATTTTCATGCTTGCACTTCTTGAGTGGACCTAATGATTAAGAGCATGTGTTTCCTCCTAAGAGGTCACGGAGTTCAAAACTGAACGGGGGTAGAGTATGCATGCCTTCGTAGACTTAGCGGTCAAGCCATTGCATGAAGGTGGGTCCCTCGTCCCTATCTCATACACCAATTTGGTTTCTAGCTTGGTCGTGACCTTAAAATCGGATAATAATAATGATAACTAATTACAATTGAATATACAAATATAATATTTTTTTTTAATAAAGCGTAATAGTGTAATATTTCGGTATTTTAATATATTATTTTCATATTTGTTGTGAAGATTTGTCCCGATGGAATATCCAATGAAGTTTAAGGATCAACGAAAGTAGAAATCTAGATTAACTTTGAAGAATCAAGAGGAAAGGCGAAAAAGAGGAGTACTAGGATATTGTCGAAGAGGACTAGATCAAAGAGCGAGGATCAAGGGAACCCAACCATTGAGGACCGGATCAAGTGAAAGGCTATAAAATAATATGTAGAGGATTAATCGAAATAAAACAATATATAGGTCATTTTGATACGCATTTTGCATCATTGTTGTTAATTTTTACGGCAAGGTACGCAATGTCTGCACAAAGTTTTGGTTCATGTATATGGATTGTAATGTCTGGTGTAATGTGATTTGATCTTAGAGAATATCACACAAATATGCAGATCCTTGATGTAATTTGTTAGCCATCTATAAATTTTTTTATACCTAATGATGGCTAGATTAGTCCCTAGATTTCCGAAAGCAAGCTTTTGAAAAACTTGAGTTTTGAAAATCTCACTATGTTCGTATCCTAAGTTGTCCATTTTTTATGATATTCACTTAAGGCCTCAAATTTTGTTACGCGTGCAAAAAGAAACTATTTCTAGCTATTTTCCATCATTTCCTAATCCTATTTCATTCATTGTTTCCCACTCATTCTCGGTTATCCAATCAAATGTTTTTATACGGGAAAAAATCCTTTAAAAAACCCTTCATTCCTCTTTCCCCATAAAAAACCCTTTTTAACCCTTATAAAAACCCTCATATGGTTTAAAGGGCCTTTTTCCTAACTATCGGAACATTCCAAAAAGGCTAAAAAAACCTTTATTATACTTCTCGCTCATTTGACAAAAATAGGCCTTAGCCCCTATGGGCTTAAGGTCCTACGCATCTTTTTCACCATATGACCAACGCCGTGAACTCCCGCTATCCGCACAGCCACTTCATTTTTTTCCCGGTCTATTAGTTCCCCACGAGGACCTTGTCTTGACGCCCTATCTCTAGCCCCCTTCACTTATATTTTCTCCGCGATGGTATTTACCCCTCGGTTGAATCTTAGCCCTCGATCTCCCGGATCGGACGGTACAACCGAGTTTCCTCCTGTTGCCCCGCCATTTCCCCATTCCCATATGATCTTATATTTATCCCAACCGTCGATCTCATTCATCCTACGGCGATCATCCATCTTCATTTTCCTTTTCCTTTGCTATTTTTAAACCCCATAAACCCGCAACTAATCCATGCTGCCGATCCTTAAGATCCAATAGTTGTTATTTGTCTACACCATTAGTCACACCATATAAACTTTCTCGCACCCATTGAACCTTTCCTCTATGCGACAAAGAAATACTGTTGAACCTGCCATCCATCGAGTCGGCGGCTACACCAATCGCGCGTGTTGTTAGCTAGTACGATCTAGCTCCCCCATATCGGACGGTCTATACTCTCTTCGCGCCCGATCAGGACAAAGCCTTTCATCGTGCATCTTCCACGCGAAATGGCGGTTTTGGTGGGACACATGTCATCCTCCAAGCGCTGTCGTGTCCATATGGGCATCGCCATTTACCACCCTTTCCTTTCGCGAAAACCACCGCGGTTTCACAAAGCGCAGCTTCTCTTTGGTGCCAAAATTTAAATTGTTCCACTACGCTCCCGGTCTAGCCTATGGACCCTTCCCTATGCTTCTCCCCTTCCTGCGCAAAGCTCCTTTGAATGCTTTGAACCCTCGAGAACCTATGAAATGCGTATTTAAAACTGCTTCTTTCATAATGTTTTTAATTTTTATTTACTTCGAGGTTCTCCCATAGTCGATAAAAAAGTGACAAAGAGTCGGGGACGAGAGTCCTCGAAGGCTCAAAACAATGCGGAAAAGGGATAAGAAAGGTTTATTTCACGTTTAAGGCGATGTGTCATGAGCATCGACCATTCATTCAAAACCCTCTACCACCAAAAGGAAACCCACATGCAACAAAACGAGAAACGGAAAGATCGGTTAATGAAGATAAAGAAAAGGTTTACAGAAAAAGATTAAGTTAAAGCAGTCAAATAAAGAAAAAGTCAGCAAAGGATGATTATAAAATCTTAAAGAAAAATCAAAGCCTTAAAGCGAGAAGATTAAAGCCTAGGCAAGGATTGAATGAAAAAACGAATGTCGGCATCAAAATTAAAGCCTAATCAAGGTTTTAAAGGATAAATGATCTAAAGCACGAGTTATTGACTAAATCAATCACTTAAAACGTTGAGACGGAGAATATTGAGGAAAAATAGAATATTAAAGGGCCTAATTACCAATCCAAGGATAAACAAAGATTAGCCTTTTTTACACAATGATTAAAGGTTTAAGGGAAAGAATTAAAAAAATAAAACAATTGTTTAGCGAAGTAGAGAAAGGACGATGCAAAGGCAAGATTAATTAAAAGATCAAGTTAGAAGCCTAAAGACACCATAGTTTATGTGGTTAAGTCAAGGAAACATAGACCAAAGGCGACCTCGAATAAATCAAACGAGCGATTATTCATCCAAAAAATATCCAAGCACTTACACAACAGCCTACTTTCTACCTACAAGGACTAATCAAATAGTTATTTGCATAAAATATATTTTAAATTGTCAAAATGAGATAGATAAAAGACATTTTAGCTATCGAGGAAGCGTTGAGATAAAATGTTTTAAGTTGTTGAAACCGATTATTGTAAAAGATAGAAATAGGCTGCAAAGTCAAACTTTCCACCTATCTTTCCTTGGGGATTAAAGGAGACGAGTTACTAAACGGAAAGTAGCTACACACCTATTTACGCCTTATGCACCTTACATGGTTTCAAGGCTAGAAATACATCTACTCTATAATTAATAAACCTTAAAGCCTAGATCATTTCCACCTCCTCATTTATGACATAAATCTTTTGAAATCAACATATTGTGGGCATTTTGATGACTCTTTGAAGTAATACATGTGGATTACTTTGAAGTTGAAGAAATTGATATTGCGGAACTTTTGTGGATGTTTTAACACCCATTTTGTTGATGGAGAAAGCTCTTTCATTGGATCCACGAGCTTGGTTGTTGGTGAAGTACTCTAATCTGTTATTGTTGTTCTGTTTCATTATGTTTCACGATTCTTCATTTCTTGATGATAAAAATTTTAGGCTAAAAATGTCTTTGAAAGCACCTTCAATTCTTGTTTCTCTTCTTTGTCTTTATGTTCTCTTTTGCTAAGATATTAGATAATTCTTAACTTCTCTTAGAACCCTTATGCTTGTTTATTTATTAAATAGTTCAATACAATTGGCCTCGAGAATGATTTGTGGTTTCCACCTTGCTTGCACCTTGCTTGAAAAAATGTTTACACGAGTCTCCCTTCAAAGTACCTTTGTCCAAAGTCACAAAGAGGTTTGTTAGAATCATGCCCTTTTTACTTGCTCAAATAGTTGTTTTTAAGGTCTTTATAAAAGCTGTAATCAAAGATGTTTAAGAGTTTCCTCTTCTATGGATGCAGTTATTTGTGAATCTTGAATGCTTTCTTATCCTTGAAGGTGAAATCACTAGAAGTTAAATGAGTTTCTGCCTTCTATATTTCATTGGAAAAGTTTGTCTTGGAATTATTATTTTCTGAAGTGTGGTTTCTATAATTTATGGTTAGCCCTATCTATGGAATGCCTCTTCATGTTCAAATGATGTTTTAAGTCCCTTTATTTAGTATATAATTAGGGATTCTTAAATTTCCCTTAGTTCTAATTTTCATTATAAACCTTTGATGTCCATTTCATTTCCCACAAAGACTTGGTAGATCCACTAAGCCAAGTTATATTTTCCCTTGTGAACCCCTGATCCCTTTACAAACTTGTTACAACTTCCCACTTAAACTCCATTTTCCCAATGACTTAGAGATTTCCATTTTCTAGCTATGCTACCTAGATCACTATGTCCAACCAAACGATCAAACAAACTCATGATTAATAACTAGCCTAAAATCAACCTTTTACGAGATAACAAGTCATATCTTTGCAAAAAATTGAAGATCCCTCCCTCTCTAAGACTAGGAAGGCTAGGTCCTAGAACTCTAAAGACTGGTTTTAGTCTTGCCTTGTCACTTGGTATACCAATCGCAATCAGAGGACTAACATTCGCGTGCAGTGGGACAGCACGAGAGTAAGGGTCCTAAAGACACCAGTGTTCATTCAAGTGAACCATGTATTTCTTCAAGAACTACCAGCATAATGGTAATCATGATAGGACACAATAAGATCGGTGGCAATCTAGTAACCCTTAGGATTCTAGTAGACCCTTATCAAACCTTGAAGAAATGGGTTGATAAGCTATGAAGCAGAGACTCTGTTTGTTTCATCACCTTGGCAAAGTTTTGAATTAGGTTTAGGCCACTCTCACAACCATAGAACTACAAAAACTCGGAAAACCCAAAAACATTTTAGATTTGTTTTAAAATAAATCATTGATCAGTGGACCATAAAACATTTACCCAGCGGAAAAGCTGAAATTTCCACACGGCGACTCCATGGCCGATGGGCCTATTTACTTCTCTGAATCTCCCGTGTTCCTTGGGATTGTGTTGTGACCTAATTTAGAAATATAGTCCCCTATTATAGAAATCATTGTGAGGAGAAAAACTTTAAAAAAAAGTCTAAAAAACTTCAACCTCTCTAAGTGGAAGGCGAAATACGGCTTCACATAGGGTCGACACTAGATCCCATCCAGAGATCCTAATCCTTCGACCATAGTTGATAATATGAAAGGATTTTTATTGGAAAAATTCTAAATACGAGGAAAAAAACTACGATAGGGCCAGTCCCAAGAACAAAATGCGTATTTCCTTGAAAGATCCTCACTTTGACTTACCTCATGCAAAGAACCTATTTGAGAGTCTCCGAAGTGATTTGAACCAAGCTGATTTTGAACCACATATTTGCAACGAGCTGAGAGAAGCCTGCAGGCTTCTACTCCACGAAGTTCTCGACTTCTCGATCATTCCAGCTCCTTCCATAGCAGATCTTCTCCTTCCAACAAAATTATGTGAATCGAAGATGAAGAGCGAAAGGTTGGAAGAAAATCATGTAAACGTGGGATACGACGATTGAGACGGATGTTTTTCTCGAAGAAGCAAGTTCTTCTCCTCATAACAAACTAAAAACAACCATGAAGATTCTGAATATTACAGATTGGGGTTTGAAAATGAAATCATGGAGGTACACAAACAATATAATCTTAGAATCAAGGGAGCCCGAGAGATTTCCAATGAAAAAAGCACTAGTCTGCTATTAGTAAAACTTTAGAAAATCGACCTAATAATAAAACCGGTAACACCAACACTATAACGAGAAAAATGATCTAAATAAAGACAAAAATAGTCGGCAAAGTGTTGAACAAAAATTTGTCCTGAAGTAGCTAATTTTTTACCAAATAACGGTCAAATAAAGTTAGGCAAATCAAAATTGCTGAAAAGTTTTAAATGACAAAGCAGATGTAAATATGTCCAGAGAACAATAGTTCCTTTACGACCTTGGAAAATTCCTAGATCAAAATCACCATACCTTTAGGTGAACTAGTAACCCAAGAAGTGTACAAAAACCAAGTTTTGAAAGCTTTAAATGAAGTGATACTCGACACCTTAAACTCGACGATGACAAACCCGAGCCGTTGTTTGGCCCAAGTTGAAGGAAAATATCAAGAAGGACTAGTCCTCCTTCTATGTCAGTTTGAACATACACGATAAAATTTTACACAGTGCCATGTTAGATTCTGGAGCTTCACACAATCTAATGCCCAAGGTAGTAATGGAAAGCTTAGGCTTGGAAATTACTAAACCATACAAAGATTTGTATTCTTTTGACTCAAGTAGAGTCAAATGTTTGGGTTTGATCAAAGACTTACGTATTAACCTAGCCCAGATCCCGGCCAAGAATGTAGTAATGGATATAGTTGTAGCTGACATTACCCCTAAGTATGGCATGCTCTTATCAAGATCATGGGGAGCCAAACTTCAGGGAAGCCTTCAAATGGACATGTCTTATGCCACCATCCTTGTTTTTAACCAAAACAGTAAGACTATAAGCTGCATAATCCCACATGAAGTACATGAGTAACATGGACAAACCAAACAACACTCCAATCTATTCTATTCAATCAAGTTTAGATTCCTTTATCTTGTGTAACGAAGATGAAATCAACCAATAAGAAAAGGAAAACAAGAAAATTTAGTCCAACGAACGATCGAATCTATTATCGACTCAAGCACAAAGCAGTTCAAACTTTAACACCCTTCAACAACATAAAGGAAATGAAAATGAGACGAAGCAACGCCAGGAACTAAGCTTTGATGGCTCTTGCTTGTAAAACAAGTTCCGGAGATGGTGTATGGATACACAATACAAATCAAGGACACTCTTATAAACTTGATTTCCAATGCACCAATAATATTGCGAATATGAAGCTCTCCTACTTGGCCTACATTTTATCAAATATTTAGGAGCTAAGAAAATATCGTTCAAGGAGATTCTCGACTAATCATTAGACAAATTAAGGGGATTATTCAGCTAAAAATCGAAAACTCAGAGAATATAGAAATGTTTCCCTTGATCTCCTAATTTTTTTTGAAAAATATGAACTCATTTTCATCCCAAGAGCTCAAAACCATCTAGCAAATGAACTTGTCTTTCTTGCTAGTAATTACAAATACCACAGAGATAAATGAAAAATTCAATATGAAGGTAAAAAACGAGGGCTTGCAATGCGACAATGAATATTATTGGCAAGTGTTTGAAGGAGACAAACACATAGATGATTTTACGCAATTAAAAAATGACTTTTCATACAAACATAAAACGGTAGCCATGGGGAAAAATGTTTAGAAGAACAAATCCCTAAAACAATGCTTTCCTTCTGCTGATGTAAACCATTTTGAGCATCCTTTTAGAGCAGAAATATTGATAATAGAGACCAAAGACCTGAGTTTTACAATGTAAAAATGATACAATTCCAAGAGGTCTTACACCATTAGAGTAGGTTTTTTCTATTTTAATGATGTAGCCAAAGAACCAAGAATGGAGCCTATAAAAACAAACACTTAGAAGAACGCAACATGACAGCCTAGCGAACCCAAAATGATCGAGCTATCCAGCCACTCTCCAACTAATATTAAACATCAATACATAGAACTTTTCTAAAAGAATTTAGAGATGTGTTTGCATGGGGATACAAGGATGCGAAATCATATGGTACCGACATCATTCAACATGAAATTCCTCTTAAGGAAGAAATCGAGAATCCTTTCAAACAAAATCGAGGAAGAGTTAAATCATGTTTTACGCCTTTGGTTGAGAAGAAATTAGAAAAATGTATGATGTTGGGATCGTGGATTCCCTAAGATATTCATAATGGGTTTCCAATTTAGTATCTATCGAGAAAGACTGGGGGGAGATCGGGCTACTGCCATTGATTTCGAGGAAATCTAAATAGAGAGCCCCCCCTTAAAGACAACTATCCCTTGCCCGAAAATGGATCATGCATACTTCAAAGGGCGGTTTGGGTCTAAAAAAATTTCATTGTTGGATGGGTTCTCAGGTTACAATCAGGTGTTAGTACTCCCAAGTGATCAACATAAAACTTCTTTTACTACACACAGGGTACATTCATATATGTATTAAAATGCCATTTGGTTTAATGAATGTGTTGTCACTCAGTGTTCTCAGTTCAAGAGAAATAGTCGAGGTAACCACAAACCTAATTTTGAAATCTGGGATCTAGCCCTCCAAAATTTCAGAGAGGGATCTCTTTATGATTTAACTTTGTTTTGGATTAAATTTTAGGCTAGGTATGATTGGGCAATTGGTTTTGTTTGAACTTTTGGTTGGAATAAAATGTACTTCAAGGTAAACCAAAGAGGGATGTGCAGGACCATTGGGCTATTGATCCCAATTTCTTGGCAAGCGAGCTAGGAAATAAGGTCAAAAGAAAATCTACTAAGGCGAGGTAGATGACCTTAAAAGGGTTTGGAAATAGGATTTTTGATGAAAGTATTCAAGATCTAAACAAAAGGAAATGAAGGATCAGCAAGATTCTGAAAGAAGATGAAAGAAAGGGGTGAAAGGGACTAAGAGCAATTAAGGATTCTTTAAGTCCGGATGGCAATAGAAAACATATCAATGAATAACTAGTAAAAAACATGGATCTTTTGACACTAATCTTGTATAAAATTTCCTATTCAATCATTTAAGACATAAAACATGTAAATATATGTATGGAACTTGAAAGATAAACAATGAAAACATGAAAATACTTGACTTATCTGGCAGTTAACAAGAATCACGAGTTATGATGTCTGTTTGGCTTGTGGTTCAGTCCTCTTTGCTTTACAAATCGACTCACACAAACTCCCAATGTATTCAAAAAAAAAAAAAAAATTTCTATAGTAGTCTTAATGGAGAATTTTATTCCACTCAAAATACTTCAAAAGTGAAGTATTTATACAAATTACAAACTAGAATATACCGAAAAAATATCAAGATTATTTTACAAATATCTCAAGCTGACTTTTACATAAATAGAACTTAATTAAAGGACGAATTAAAATAATGAACCTATTTAGAACTATACTCATGGATATATGATGACTAATAAGAGAGAATTCGAATTTGATCTCAACTCTGATTGATGATGAAGACATCGAGTCACTAGCTGTTTCCTTTCTTTGTGCATTACACTCTATGATTACGCAAATTTTGGGCCAATGATACCTTTTTATTTCTCAATCCGAAATTTATATGTAAACAACACGAAAGAGGTTATTTTAGATAAATATGTTGGTGAAATAAACCTCTCTCAGTTTCCTAAAATTTCTCTCCAGAGATGTGCACAATAGGCTGTAAAAAGGTGTGTAAAACAAAGTTTTTATAGAGTCTCAAAAATAAGGTTTTGTAAAGTTGTACATGTATCTCTCATTTTGTAATACTGTTTCAAAGAGTGAGATAGGTTTTTGTATATGGGTCTCTTAGGAACAAAAATCCTTTAGGTTTTTAATATGCATTTTATTGGCCACAATCTTCTCTACAATATGATGACTTAACGAAATTTTCTGCAATGAGAGCTTTTTCAAATATTGTTTAATATTTACAAATAAAAAATGGCTGCTAGAAAAGTGAGAGGTTTTTGTGAAGAAGACAGCAAGAATATAAACCTCCTTCATTTTTTTCAAAATTCATCTTGGATTCATCAAAATAGTTTCTTCAAAACAATGACTTAAACATGAAATTTCTAAAAAAAAAATGTTCCTTCTTCTTGTTGTTAGTCATCGGTATTTTTTACCTGTTAGTGATGACTAGTCCAACAACCTAGTTTTCCAACAAGCTGATCTTAAAATTTTTCCAATTTTCCAGTGGGAAAACACCCCGCAAAACTTTTTTCTCCTTACTTTTCGGTTCGCCCATGACAAGTTGAAATCCCATTATCAAATCCTACCTAACCTCGGTCATGCTAACTGCGCATCGGCTCTAAAAGGACAATCCAGAGATGCATTTCAAAAAACCTCCCTAAGTTAGGAAGTGGCGTTTTAAAGCATTTGCCATCGCATCCATCAAAGAGCCAAAAACCTCCATATGTTGCGGACAAATCATGACGGACATCACTCTTGCTAATGAAATTGATCATGACCCTAAGTACGCCACTTACACACTAAGTCTACGTGATGCACAGGACCACGATTATGTTGATTTTAGGTGTTTTACGGTGTTTTATGGATTTTACAAAGACGGAAACATGTCATCATCTCGGGAGAGAATTCTTGAATCCACATTTAGAAGAACGGTTGCTTCCCAATGTGAACATAAGCTTTGAGATATACGCGAGACCAAGAGTTTCTCATAAAGACCTTGTAGCTCCATTCAACGCCGTCACAACGGAGAGAAAGACAACATCGAACGGACTAGTAATTTGTCATGGCCAAGAACCTCCTTCATCTACAAGTGGGGTTAAGGCGCCTCCTTCATCCACTGACGGAAGGCGATGGCTAATATTGATTTGAAGGAAATTACAAAGGCGACTATAAGCACGGAGTTTTTTTTTTACTAGACGGTGAAACGATGATTCAAGGTTTAGAAGGAAAGTGATGATCAAAACGGAGCTAAGATACGAAATCAGCGCAAGACAAAAGAAAGCAGGGTTTTTGGTCTTATGTCCTAAGAAAAGAAGATAAATTGAAGTTACAAGCATCATCATCATGGCGCAACGAGAAGAGACTCCATGGATCAAAGCTGTTAGCAACAAAACATCTCTTGCAAGTGCTGAGCTGAATGACGAATCGATCTTGAGCATGAAGATATTTCGGCAAAGGACCTGCATGTACTCTCATATTTCTGTTGACTTGTGGAATACGGTCTCCATGGTTTCTAGATAAACATAGAGAAAACGATCAAGTAGTACACATCCCCGGACATGAGACACCTTGATATCATTCAAAGCGCAGAGTGCAAGTTCGGTGTTGCGATACGCACTCCACCACAAAGACAAATGTATCCTTCGGATGCGATGGGGTTGAGATTCCGAGCTCCATTGACAAGAAAATGATTGATAAAAGCCTTGGTATCTATGAAATATTCCAACACGGTCGTGCTCCTCATATGTTTGTCTCCTCGGCACAAGGTATAAAAAGATTATGATCTAAGTTTTAGACCCTTGCGTGGCATGTCATTAATGAAAGTAACTCAATAATAGACAAGTGTCTTTCGCATGTTTATCACAATGGCAAAGGCAATGCGGGTTTTATTATCGAAGACATCATCAACTGAAAAGATTTTTTAAATGTCCAAAAGGGGTCATTTGACATCACGGTAGTTTTGGGAAGCTTGAAACAAATGCGGTCTTCATTATCCACGGACGAGAGATATCATAGTAATATGTTCTAAGCGAGAGGCAGGTGTATTGGAAAAAACTATTTTCTTAATCAATAGAAGATTGGCAAAGTTTGAATAAATGCGGTACACATGCCTACGGTTAAGGAGGAAAAGTTGATGAAGAAATTGGAGACGAAGTTGTCAAAACAAGTTAAAGGATAAGCCTCATCATTTGAGACAATGCAGTGTCAAATACTTTTTCTCATACCTTAAATGGATTTTCTGTTTAATCCTGCTTGATCTTGACAAATGGTAAAGGATAGCTTATATGTTATTAAGGTATGAATTAGGGTTTGGAGCTACGTACTAAGTAATCATCAAAAGGAGCGGTGGTAGCAAAAGGGTACCTTGTCAAGCTATAATGCATAAGTCAAAACGAGTTTTAACATTTCCAAAATAGGTTTGTTTGTTATAAAAAGGATGTCCATATGAAGAATTGTTTAAAAGCACAAAACACACTTTTGCCAACATTATCTCGGGAAACCAAAGTTTCACTATGCACCAACGGTATTATTGAAAAGGAAAAAAAGGCTTTGAGAACCTTTGCAAAGACCAATCAAAAGGTTAGTTTTCATTTTAAAAGGCAAAGTAACCGTTGGGTTCATCAAAGAATAAAACCGTGGCAAAACCATTTGAAAGTCTCCCAAGCAAGAAAAACGCTCCTTTGAAGATTCAACGAGGCGAAGGACCAATTCCAAATCGGGTTGCATAAAGTTGCGGGAGTTTTTGAAGTTTTTAAATGTGCGGCACTCACAGCGGAGCGCGCGGCGCTCACAGGCGTGGTTTTCTGCTTTGCTCAACACGCGCGCGTGTCCCTGTAGGTGGGTTACCCGGACACGGCGACGACCGGCAATCGCGCTTTCATCAGCAAAACGTGTCGCACACATTTTACACAAAGAGAATCAATGCCTCCTGGCAACTGTGGCTTATTTGCTCAAACTGAAGTAAAGACTTTGTCATCATTTTTCAAAGGTATTTTATGTACCATCCATGCTCTTTTAAAATTTTTAATTGGTGGGAAAGGAGAGATGAAATTCATAGTCTTAAATACGGTGTTGAGTTTTTAAAGGGAGAGGTTTCTTGTTTAGAACCGAAGATTTCTTGTGGTTTATGTGTGCTCAAGGTGGACATAGCAAAGGCGAGTGGTTTTTATGGCCACCAAAAGACCATACCAATTGCCCTCAAACAATATCAAAAGGTGAAGGCACTTCTTGAAAGGGGGGGGAGAAACATAGAAGTTAAAAAAACGAAACGGTGGACTACTTTCACCTACAATGTTCATTATATGAATGCTCTTTTGTTTAAAAAAAAAAAAATCCTCCTTGTGGTGAAGAAACGAGTCAGTTTCCGTGTCCATAAAACAAGCTTTAAGGTATGAAGTACATTGTTACAATTCAAACATGTTTATGGCAAAACTAGTATGAGGAACAATGGAGTATAAAGGGAGAAATGTTTGGTTAAAACTTCTACTTTGGTCTTTGAATTCACATCAAACATTGCGGAAATTTGCCACCTTGTCCTATATCATTGATCTTTATTAAATGTATGTGCGTTGTGATTAATTGTATTTATGAGTGTTGAAACCTTTGATGGAGTGGCCTACCAGCAGAAAGGCAAGGTTTTGAAACTAAGAGGATTTTGTTTGACGCTAACTTACGAAAAAGGACAAGGGTGTCCCTCTTGCCTTAAAAAACCAAAGTTGGATGTCCTTCCACGAACGGTCACTTTATTTGTGTATCTCTATTGACTATGTATTTGTTCTTAAAATATACTTGTTAAGTGGCGGACGAAAGGGTAAAAACGATGGTTTTGAAAAGAGCAGGGTTTTATTTGTGAGGGACATTTCGAAATCATTCAAAGACATTGTTTCTCTATCAAAACGAGTGAATTAACGGGGTTTAGCTTAAAGCGTTTAAAGGTAATGAAATTTGTTTGGTTCTTCAATAACATATTTAGCCCAAAATGTCGCCCGAGCAAGGCAATCGGAGAAGTGGTTTACATAAGAGATATGAGCCAGTCTCTACGGAAGAGAGGTCCAATGCACATCCATCCATCCTCTTCAATTTTTCTCGCGGTAGGTTGTTTGGGGATTACGCGAGAAGGTACGAGTCAAAGTTTCTCGCCCTTGACACACCTATGCGCCTGAGGTTCAAAGCAAACATTTCCGGGTAGCGAGACCTTGTTTCAAGTTTTCCACGAGGTCGGTGTCTAAAGCCACCAAAATTCCATATCATGGCAAGAAATGGTTCGAGCAGACCCATCTAGACTTGGATGACTACAAACCTTTCATCAAGCCCGAGCACGAGAGATAACACCTTGCTATTTTTCCTTTCTCTTATCTTCTTGCCCGAACACGCTCACGATGAAGGTCATAATGAAGTATTTTACTTGTGAAGAAATTTACTCGAGTTTATGCCTATCATGTCCGGCCCAATGATGCATTTCACTAGAACTGAGCGACTCAATTTCCCTTACCTTTTGTACGAGAGCATCGAAGATGGCATCCTTGGTCCGGAAGAAGACCCCATCTCTGCGGAATATCTTCCTTTCCCATCATTCTACGATCAAAATTATCATTCTACATCGGTTGGAGAAGGGTTCTTCCAGGATGTTTTTTTTGTCGGTCCACTCGATTTCTCCCTTTGTTCCTCTTTGTCCATACATCTCCTACCCGACCCTATTCATGTCCCCCATTACCTTTATCTAGTAGGCCTACTCCTAGAAGGCTCAAGGTGCTTCGAATAGGTAGAAAGAGAGGGACAAACCTAAAGAAAGCGTGAAGGCCGGCGGCATGATTTTGGTGAACGGGGACGGCGGAGTTGAACCACAAATTGAACAAGGGTTTGAAGTAGAATAGCAGCTTGATGTTGGTGAACGGGGGCAACGGTTTGAACGACAGAAGAAATGGATGAAGAGCAACAAGGCGAGATGAAGGTCGGCGGCGGGGAGCAAAGAAGAAAATGACGCCGAACAATAACATCTCGGTGAAAAATGAACGAGCGGGGAACAAGGGGAAGAGAAGCGACTTGATATTGAAGGGTCATGAACGACGGTTTGGGCGGAAAATTAGCGACGACTTGAGCCACAAAATGAACAAGAAATCCAAGCACGGCGGCCTCAAGGAGAACGGCGGTTTTCAAGAAGATGACAAGGGCAAAGCAATTGTGCCTCCTTCTCCTAAAAAGACAAAGCCAGTGACACAACAAGAAAAGAGAAAGGGCCTAAAGTTTGCCACTTCAAAAGTGACAAGAGTTGTCCCTAGCAAAAGAAAATTATGAGGTCTCACTAGCATGCCAAAAAGGAAGAGTGCAAGGTTGGCTTTCAAGGGCAAGGGAAAGGCAAGTTAGGAGAAAGTCAAGAACATGGAGGTGCATTGCATTTTGTCATTCCAATCCAAAGTGATGGCAATCGATAATGAAGCCCCGCATTCTTGAAAACCTTCTAATCCATCAAGAGGGTCAAATTGAAGCATTGGAGAATGACCTTCATCGAAGCGAAGACCTTTATTCATTTTTTGGAGATCAAAATAAACAAATGAGTGTCCATATGTTTGTCCATGAGGCACGAGCAATCAAATACAGAAAGAAGTGCTAAGCACAAGTAAGATGAAGGAGCTCATCGGTGAGTTTGATGAAGATGAAGAAGACCGACCTAGGCGGAAGAGGCCTAGAACCATGGGAGCCAAGAGAGCCACGGATAAGCAAAAGGAAGAAGAATAGGCCCATCTTCCAATCCTTTCCCCTCCTTTGCACTACTTGAGCAAGAAATTGAAGAAAATAAGGAGGCATGGCTAGAAAGAGCCAATAAACACTTGGAGATGAAGCTTGAAAAGGAAAACGAGAGACTGGAGCTACAAAGGAAGATGACACGGCACTATCAAAAAGTTGAATCGAGTTTGCCCGGCGCAAGCCCAAGGCCACCAAGAGAGCGAAGGAAGAAAAGAGGAAGCGCCCGGCACGAAAAGAGAAGAAAAGGCATATCAACGCTTGACATTTTTGCTTCAGCTTTGGAGCATGTTGCCAAGGACCCTTGAGGGCCATGCATACCAATTTTGGGCCCATTTTGACAACTTTTGATTTTTTGGCATTTTTGAGTTTTTGATCAAAAACTCATAAATTATCATTTTCATTTGAGGATTCATCAAGGGAGGTGAATGGTACCATCGGATACCATAATTTCATGAGCATGTCCTCAGCAATTTTCAGAAATTTGGAGATCATTTTCCCCTTCAAAACGGTGAAAAAGGCTCGCATTTTGCACACTACGCCGATCTGTCAATAGCTTGTTATTTTACGGATTTTTACACACGAGGTACGGTTGGAGGAGTGCAGGCATCGGATTGAAGAAATTTCAGTTGCGCCGGAAAGTAGACACTCAGATCTTTCCAACAGCTGTCATGAGCCTTGTTTAGACATCATGAAGGGGTACACATGGGCCCCAAACAGAGTCGGGGGACCTTTTCTTGATTAAAATTTGAAGTATTTTTGTAATTTTTGAACCTCTAAAATACGCTTTTTCCAAATGTGCGTTTGGCTATTTTTGCACTTGGAAAATGATACCAAAGTCAATTTATTTCCATTTTTTAGCATTTTTTAGATATTTTATGGGATATTTTGTGCCTTGGGATTTTGCAAAGCCTCAAGGACAAGTTTAGATATTTATTTTGAACCAATGGCTAGTAGTTGCCTTGGTTGGTTTTCCTCCTTCTTGGCCTATATATTCAAGAGGGATTCATTGTAATAGAGAGAGCCAGACTTGAGAAGAGAAGAAATATATGGTCATATGAGCTTTGGAAGAAAATACTTGTGTTATGCTTTTGGATTGCCTCTTGGATGTTCTTGGATGAATGATGAAGGATTGTTGATGGATTCCATGACTTGGTAGAATGGTATAGTGTCTCTTGATTTGTTGTTGTCTTCTAGTTTTCATTCATGAATAAATTTTTTCTTGCTTGCTATAGATCGGTAGAGAACAAATTTGGAATATGCCCATGGAGGCACCTCAAATTTCACGAATCTTCATAGCTTTCTGTTTTCTTCTTCCTTAGTTGCATTAAAGAATTCTTAGCACTCTTTAACAACTTGAGGATATTGTTGCTAGTTTCATTCATAGTTCTATGCATGTTAAGTAGGATGTATGGTGTGCCCTTCTTACCTATGACATCCATAGTCCCATCCATGAAACTATCTCTTTGACTGATTAGATTATCATCTTGTTGAACCAAGGAGGCCTGGTTCAGTCTGGCCCTTTGCCTAAAACTATGTGAATCTGACATTAGATACCCAATAGCAAAAATGTGTTTAGGCGTTCGAGCATAGTGTTTTGAGTTGTTAGTACATCTTATGTGTTTTCCCCAAAGTCACATTAGCCATTTCCCAAGATTAGAGGGTCTTATACTTCTATGCATGGCTTGAATGTTTGTTTCTATGTATTGATTAGTTTATAGCTACATTTTTCATGATTAATGGTTTGCCCTACCATTTTTTTATGTTATCTATTGAACCGGTTACACTTGAAACTCTTTGTTGTTCTGATGTTCATTTATAAATTTTCCCTAGATCCTTTCTACCTTGAATCAAATCGGCCCTTCCATGACCTTGTCGTCATCTAATAGCTTTCTTGACCTTTTGACCCCATAGCCCGATTAATCTAACATCTTGTTACCTATTTTATATCTTTGATCGAGTTTCATCCCCTCCTGACTTAAAAAACCAAAAAACTTACTTCATAACTAGCCTAAAATCGAACGGGATAAACGAACAAGCGAGTATCCCTTACACATATAGAGAGCCCTCTGCGGAGTCCGGGGAAGGCTAGGTCCTTGGGCTCCAAAGCTTGGTTTGATGTTGTGCTTTGTCATTTTGGCTTACTTGATTAGCCAAATAACGGGAACCTAACATAATGGCGATCAAGGTGGGACTGCGAGGTATTAAACAAACTTAGATTCCATAGACCTTAGAGACCTTTAAGAATACTATACGATTGGCCTTATCCCGGCTCATAACATAATGGCGATCACGGTGGGACTCTTAGTAACAAGAAACTTAGATTCCCTAGCCTTAAGAAAACTTTGAGGAAGTTTTATCTTGTGGACTTATCCCACCGCTCACTAACATAATGGCAATCACGGTGGGACCTTGAGTTAGTGAAAATACAAGTACTCCTTAGTAACTTTCGAAGTCTCATTCAAACTTAGAAAACTTAAGTGTTGTCAAGTAGAAAATAGCTCCTTCACCATCTTAGCAAAATGATGAGTCGGTTATAGAAACTCTTCCAAACCTTGAGAATACATAAAACTTGAGAAAACCCCAAAAAACTCCCTTAGATTGGTTTTTGTCGATGCGAGTGGTGGACCATACACACATATACCTCAAAACAGGCGAAAATCCACACAGCGACTCCACTAGCCTCTAGCCAGAGCCTTACTATTTTACCGAACTCTGGGTTACTATCGGCCAGCCTATCCCATCGCTCACTAACATAGCGGGAATGGTGGGACACTTCAGTATAGCCAGGTCTAGCAAACTCTTATAGACTCTTTAGTCCTTTAGATAATTAAACAAAGCCACAATGGGTCCATAGGATCATTTAGAGTAAACTCTTTTGTTGTCACCACCCTAGCAAAGTGTTGAAACAAAGTTTAGAATACTTTAAAAACATGAGCTGCATATAAAAAAACTCGGAAAATCAAAAATATTTCCGGACGCTTTACTTTAGTTCTTTTGGTGGTGGACCATAGCTAAATGTTTTCAAAAACAAACAAGTTCCACGGCGACTCCACTAGCCTCCGGTCACCACACTGGTCATGCCTTATAAAGACTCCTGGGAATGTAGTAAGTAAACGAACATCTAATGGAGGAAGACATGGTTCAACACACGAGGACACAAAGGAGATATGCTCCGATGAGCGAGAGAACATATCCACTGGTTTCCCACACAAAATGCCCACGGATGTAAATTGGTTTGAAGACCTACCTTTGTCTTTCGAAATGAAAATATTAATAACCCATTTTTTTCACCTCATCAAATTTCATATGCATGTATGTAGCTTAAAGGTTGAATGGCATGAGGGCCCTTATGAAAATGTTCATGGGTACATTAGAAGAAGAGCAAGAGAAATGGTATGAAAACCTAGAACCTCGTACCTTGTTTTCTTTGAGATTTCCACAAAGTATTTTGTAAACGCTATATAGGGCATTGTCCATCTTTATCATTGGCTGAAAATTGTTGTGATCACTGCGAAAACCTCGTACAACAGTTGTAAACATTGAAGAACACTACGAGTGGCATCCGAGTAGAGGAGGTCCATAATTTTCTTACCCAAACTAACAATCAAGATGACCAAGAAGAGTTGATCCTAGATGAAATCCATCGAAATAAGAGAGGATCACAAGAACTCTTTGAAAAGGTTGAAACGAGATAACAATACATCTGCCCTTTCATATAAAATACAAGAGGACATTCGGCCACAATGTCAAATTCCACAAAGATGGAAAGAAATTGTTGCCCCATCGAAGAAAATAGAAAATACCTTCTCCCTTAACTGAACAAGAAATAGATCAAATAATAAACATGCGGAATAACTAAAACTTCAATAACCAAAACTTCGCTAATTTTTTTTTCTTTTAAACCACACGTATCATAAATCGGAAAATAGATTTGTAAATCAAGTTGATGAAAAGCAATCTAATTGTCCAATATACATGGCTAGTGACATTACTTATGTTAATGATTCTCCAATGTTTGATCAATATGTTGATGATTATGACTTAAACGAAAACTAACTGCAGAAGAATCGGTTTTTGATTGTCGAGAGAAACTCGATTTCATGAACTTGAGAAAGTAATGACCATTACGGGTCATCTATGACAACGATGAGGAGAGCCTTGAAAGTTCATAATTTTTCAGCTTTGATGATGGAGTTGAGGAAGATGATGAAATTCTTGAGCAGGTTATAAATAAAAGTTTTTTCTTTGAAATGGTTGAAGGAATCACTTTGGACGAGGGTAACTCAGTTTGCAAGCCACCAAGTTCCATTGAGTTACAAATTGCAGAGATGAAGAAGTAGAGGCTGATAAACACATAGAGATTTGTCCTTGTCCTTTCAAGATAATTTACTATCAAAGTGTATCCTTGCTCATCAACTTTGATAACCTTCACGAGTGTTCAGCCCGCCCTATCAACACACATTAGCTTGGCAAAGAAAACTTCTGCTTTGTAATATGTGATGACTCGACATTTCAAGTGATCGGGGAGCAAAGGAAGAGTTGCTTTACCGGGAAAGTCCCAAATATAGTCAAGTGGAAGAAAAGTAGTCTAAGCCAAACCTTTATCTCAAAATCCTCTAGATCGGAGTATTATTCCAAGATCCATTTGTTGTTTTCCTTGAGAAATCCCGAAGAGTAGTCTTGAATAGAAGCCTATATCTCAAAACCTCTAGATGGGGTATTTTTCCAAGATCCATCAGATTGTTTTCCTTGAGGAAGTCTAAAGTAGTGGGTTCTATCATAAACAAGTTGCTACCAAGAATGAGAAAAAGCTTAAGCACTACGTACGTGACCAAATGGGAGTGGTCTTTTCGGTACTTTAACATCATGAAAGAACTAAACGAGAATCACCCATTTGATCATCTGCTGTTGGTTACATTGGAAGAAGAGTTCACCAAATGAATGTATGTTGTTAATAGGTTTAGATTGGGATAGCTAGATAGTTAAAACTCGGCTGGTGGGCACCTTTCTAGTTTTAGATTGTTTGAAGAAAAAGGAAAAAGCGAGAAAATACAAAAAATAGTAAAAAGTAGAAAAAGGAGGTAGTTTCTAAAAAACGGTGGTAAAGCCCCATGTTCCAAAAAAAATAGTCGTTCGGAAGCGAGCAATTCTAAATGCCGCTACTAGTGCTTCAATGTCTTGTTGGCTATCTAGCCTAATCTCTTGAAATTTGTGTTTAGAATTGTTCTTGATAAGTTAGTGAGTGAAAAAGATGGTCAACATTGTGTGGTTGACATCAGGAGATATAGATTAGGGAGAGATTTTGGTTCTGCTTGGCTAAAAACGAACGAGAGAAGCGAGGGATGAAAAACACATTGTGCATCTTAGACCCACTTTTCTAGTTTTCCTTTACGCAAGAAATAATATTTGCGTACGGTTGTCCTTCCATACGCAAATACATGACAAATCGAATTGTTTAACCCTGATTTGATCATTTTAAATTTCATGTTTTTAGATTAAGAACAAAATCACATCCAGCAGTTTAATCTTGACATTTGATCTAGTTTAGGTAGAGTAATGAAGGAGTTCATCGAGTTTGTCTGAACTCTTGGCTGGATATAAGTATAGAAATAGATAGGTTCATTTTACAAAAAAGAAAAATATCTTGTCAAAGAGCTGCTAGTTCAAATGCGCCAAACGATAATTTTTTTAGGAAAGATAGTGGGGTAGGTAGAAATATCATCGATGCTAATCATGTTGTCTCTTTCAGAAGTAGCATCAAAGAAAAGTGAAAATTTGCGCCAATGGGTAAGGCATTGGTCTTCATAAGCCACGGTCTGAGAGTCTGGACGCCTCCTGAGAGCTACCCTCCCCAAATGGAGCCAGCACATTGGTCATCGATGTTTTTTGTTAGTGATGACTAGTCCAACGACCTAGTTTTCAACGGTGATATTAAAATTTTTCAAATTTACCGGTACAGGAAAACACCCATAAAACTTTTTTTGCTCTCCCTTGCTTTTCGGTTCGCCATGACAAGTTGAAATCCCATTATCAAATCCTACCTAACCTCGGTCATGCTAAGTACGCCTGTCGGCTCTGAGACAATCTTGAAATCTGTTCAAAAAACCTCCCCTAAGTTAGGAAGTGGCATTTTAAGGCATTTTTACCTTGGAAACCATCGAGCCAAAAACCTCCATATACGCGGACCAATCATGACGGAACCTCCCACTCTTGCTAATGAAATTTATCACAGCCCTAATTCATACTTACACCTAAGTCTCGGCAATTCCCGGACCACGGTCTCGGGTTGATTTTAGGTGTTTTAAAGTGTTTTATGGATTTTACAAAGACGAAACATGTCATCATCTCGAGAGAAAATTTTTGAATCCATTTCGAAGAACATCTGTTCCCAAAGTGAACATAAGCTACGAGATATATACGCAAGACCCAAGAGTTTCTCATAAAGACCTTGCGACTCCATTCATCATGAAATCACGGTAGAAGAAAGACAACTTTGTCAAACGGAACTAGTAATTTGTCATAGCCGAAACCTCCTTCATCTACAAACGGAGAGGTTAAGCGCCTCATGCATCTACAAGCGAAGCGATGGCTAATATTGATTTGAAGAAATTACAGCCGACTATAAGCACGGGTTTGTTTTTACTGAACGATGAGCTTGATGTTCAAGGTTTACCGAAGAAAAGTGATCGTCGAAAACGGAGCTAAGATACGATGTACGAGACAAAAGAAAACGGGGTTTTGGTCTTATGTCCTGAAAATAATATAAATTGAAGTTACAAGCATCATCATCATGGCGCAACGAGAAAGAGACTCCATGGATCAAAGCTATTGTAACAAAACATCTCTGCAAGGGTGCTAGTACGAATGGCCCAAATCGATCTTGAGCATGAAGATATTTCGACAAAGGTTACTCGTGTACTCTCATATTTCTGTTGAGTTGTGGAATACGATCACTTGGTTTCTGAGATAAACATAGAGAAAAGAGCGATCCAAGTAGTACACAACGGACATGAGACACCTTGATATCATTCAAAGCGCCGATTGCAAGTTCGGAGTGTTGCGATCTACACTCCACCACAAAGACAAATGTATCCTTCGAGATGCGGTAGGGTTAGTGATTCCGGAAGCTCCATTGAAAAGAAAATGATTGATAAAAGCCTTGGTACCTATGAAAATATTCCAACGGTCATTCTACTCCTCATATGTTTGTCTCCTCGGCACAAGGTATAAAAAGCTTATGATCTGAGTTTTTAGACCATGGGAGAGCATGACATTAATGAAAGTAACTCAATAATAGGCAATTGTCTTTTTAAAAAAACTATTTATCCATATTTGGCAAAGAGAGCAATCTCGGTTTTATTATCCAGAGACATCATCTTTGAAAAGATTGTTTAAATGTCCAAAAGGGTCATTTGACATCACCACATTAGTTTTGGGAAGCTT
Source organism: Pinus albicaulis (assembly GCA_034641835.2). NCBI lineage: Eukaryota > Viridiplantae > Streptophyta > Pinopsida > Pinales > Pinaceae > Pinus > Pinus albicaulis. The sequence continues at coordinate 92,965,498 of CM076579.1, read as the reverse complement.
AGGAAACAAATGCAAGTCTTCATTATCCACGGACCGGAAGATATCATAGTAATATGTTCTAAGCGAGGCAGTGTATTGGAAAAAAACTCCTTTCTTAATCAATAGAATATTGGCAAGTACGAAAGACCAAATACAGAAATTTTTGACACCTACGGTTAGGAAAAAGTTGATGAAGAAATTGGAGACGGAGAAGTTGTCAAAACAAGTTAAAGGATAAGCCTCATCATTTCAAAGGACAAAACGGTGTCAGAAATGCTTTTCTCATACCTTAAATGGATTTTACGTTTTAAAGTAATCATAGCAGTCTTTGACAAATGAGTAGAGGATAGCTTATATGTTATTAAGGTATGAATTAGGGTTTGGAGCTGTGCTAAGTAATCATCAAAGGAGCGGTGGTAGCAGTCACCTTGTCAGAAACTATAATGCATAAGTCAAAATAGTTTTAACATTTCCAAAATAGGTTGGTTTGTTATAAAAGGATGTCCATGTAAATACATTTAAGGCACAAACACCCGCAACATTATCTCGAAACCAAATTTTCACTATGCACCAAAGGTATTATTGAAAAGGAAAAAAAAAAACTTTGAGAACCTTTTCAAAGACCAATCAAAGGAGTTCATTTCATTTTTAAAAAAGGGAAAAATAATTGGGTTCTTGTTGTCAAAATAATGAAACCGTGGCACAACCATTTGAAAGTCTCCCAAGCAAGCAAAGCACTCCTTTGAGATTCAACAAGGCGAGACCAATTCCAAATCGGGTTGCATAAAGTTGCGGGGGTTTTTGATGTTTTAAACGCTACGCGGCATACGCGGGGAGCGCGGCGCTCCTGGGCGTGGTTTTCACATTTTGCGACACGCGCACGCGACACCTGGCAGCGGCGGGTTACCCGGTCACGACGACGACCCGACAACGCGACACTTTCATCGACAACGTCTTGCGCATTTACCACAATCCAATGCCTCCACAACGCGCCAGATATTGCTCCAAAATTCAAACAAGGCATTTTGTCATCATTTTTCAGTATGTGCCATCCATGCTCTTTTAAAATTTTTAATTGGTGGGAAAGGAGATGAAATTCATAGTCTTAAATACGGTGTTGAGTTTTTAAGGGAGAGGTTTCTTGTTTAGAACCCGAAGATTTGCGTAGTTTATGTGTGCTCAAGGTGGACATAGCAAAGGCGGGTAGTTTTATGGCCACCAAAAGACCATGCCAATTGCCCTCAAACAATATCCAAAGGTGAAAGGCACTTCTTGAAAGGAGAAACATAGAAGTTAAAAAAACGAAGCAGTGAACCTACTTTCACCTACAATATTCGTATATGAATGCTCTTTTATTTAAAAAAAAAAAATCCTCCTTGTGGTGAAGAAACATGATCAAAGTTATACATCCATAAAACAAGCTTTAAGGTATGAAGGCATTGTTACAATTCAAACATGTTTATGGCAAAACTAGTATGAGGAACAATGGAGTATAAAGGGAGAAATGTTTGGTTAAAACTTCTATTGGTATTTGAATTCACATCAAACATTGCGGGAGCTGCCACCTTTGTCTATATACGGTGATCTTTATTAAATGTATGTGCCTTGTGATTAATTGTATTTATCGGTGTTGAAACCAGCGATTGAGTGGCCTACCAACGAAGAGCAAGGTTTTGAAACTAAGAGGATTTTTTGTTTGGCCTTCTTGAAAAATGACAAGGGTGTCATCTTGCCTTAAAAACCAAGTTGGATGTCCTTCCATAGAACATGTCACTTTGACTTTGTAACTCTATTGACTATGTATTTGTTCTTAAAATATACTTGTTAAGTGAGACAAAGAGGTAAAAACGATGGTTTTGAAAAAGCCGAGGGTTTTATTGTGAGGGGACATTTTGAAATCATTCAAGGAACATTGTTTCTCTATCAAAACGGTGAATTAACGAGGTTTAGCAAGAAGGTATTTTAAAGGCGGTGAAATTTGTTTGGTTCTTCAATAGCATATTTAGCCCAAAATGTTTGCCCGAACGAGCCGAAGTGGTTTACATAAGAGATATGAGCCAATCTCTACGAGAGGAGGTCAATGCATCCATCCATCCTCTTCAATTTTCTGAGTGAGTTTGTTTGGGGACACGCCGGAAGGTACGAGGACAAAGCTTCTCGCCCTTGACACACCTATGCGCCTGAGTTTCCAAAGCAAACATTTCTGGGTAGCGGACCTTGATTTCAGTTTTCCCGAGGTCGGTGTCTAAAGCCACAAAAATTCCATATCATGGTGAGAAATGGACAAACGAGACCCATCTAGACTTGGATGACTACAAACCTTTCATCGAACGAGCACGAGAGATACTTGCCTTTGCTATTTTTCCTTTCTATTATCTTCTTGCAGAAATCGCTCCTTTTGATGAAGGTCATAATGATATTTTACTTGTGAAGGGATATTTACTCGGTTTATGCCTATCATGTCCGACTATTGATGCATTTCACTAGAACTAGGCAGCTCGATCTCCCTTACTTTTATGCGAAGGCATCGAAGATGGCATCCTTGGTCCGAAGGAGCCCCATCTGCCAAATAGCTTCCCTTTTCCATTATTCTGCGATCAAAATTATCATTCTACATCGGTTGGAGAAGAAGGGTTTCTTGGGATGTTTTATCGATCACCGAGGATTTCTCCTTGTTCCTCCTATCCATACATCTCCTACCCGACCTATTCATCTCCACATGCCTTTATCTAGTAGGCCTACTCCTAGAAGGCTCAGATTACCCCGGAACGAGGTAGAAAGAGAAGAGGACAAACCTAAAGCGATGAAGGCCGGCGGCATGATTTTGGTGAACGAGGACGGAGTTGAACGACAAATTGAACAAGGGTTTGAAGTAGAACAACGGCTTGATGTTGGTTAACGAGAACAGCCGATTTGAATAGCAAGAAGAAATGGATGAAGACGACAAGCGAAGATGAAGAGGTGTTAGGAGCAAGAAGAAAATAATCTTTGAACAACAACATCTCGGTGAAAATGAATAGCGAGACAAGAGGAAGAGAAGCGACTTGATGGCTGAAGGTCATGAATAGCGGTTTGAGCGAGAAACTTGAAACCGAGCCACAAAATGAACAAAGAAATCCAAGCACAACGGCCTCAAGGAGAACGTGAGTTTCAAGAAAGATGACAAGGGAGCAAAGCAATTGTGCCTCCTTCCCCTAAAAGACAAAGCCTAGCACGAAGCCAAGAAAAGAAAGAGACCTAAGGTGCCACTCCAAAGTGACAGAGATAGCCTAGCAAAAAATACGCCAAAGATGTCTCCCACTAGCATGCCAAAAAGGAAAGAGTGCAAGGGGTTAGCTTTCAGGAGCAAAGGGAAAAGCAAGTTGGAGAAAGTCAAGAACATGGAAGTACATTGGCTGTCATTCCAATCCAAAGTGATGACAACGATAATGAAGCCCGCATTCTTAAAAACCTTCTAATTCATCGAGAGGGTCAAATTGAAGCATTGGAGAATGACCTTCATTGGGCAAAGACCTTTAATCATTTTTGGAGATCCAAAATAAACAAATGAGTGTCCATATGGTGTCAAGGGCACGAGCAATCAAATACAAGAAAGAGCTGCTAAAGCACAAGTAGATAGAGGCTCATCGGTGAGTTTGATGAAGATGAAGAAGAAGACCGGCCTAGGTGGAAGAGGCCTAGAACGATAGGGCAAGAGAGCCACGGATAAGCAAGAAAGCAATTGTCTTCTCCAATCCTTTCCCTCAACACTACTTGAGCAAGAAGAAATTGAAGAAAATAAGGAGGCATGGCTAGAAAGAGCCAATAAACACTTGGAGATGAATATTGAAAAGAGAAAAGCGAGGAGACACGGAGAGTGAAGAAGATGTGCTTACTATCAAAAAGTTGAATCGGTTGCAAGGCGCAAGCTAAAGGCCACCCAAGAGAAAGCGAAGGAAGAAAGAGGAAGCGCCCGGCACGGAAGAAGAAAGGCATGTCGACGCAGAAATTTTGGCTTGACTTTGGAGCATGTTGCCAAGGACCCTTGGGAGCCATGCATGCCAATTTTGGGCCCATTTTTTGGCAACTTTTGGTTTTGGCATTTTTGAGTTTTTGATAAAAAACTCATAAATTCGCCATTTCATTGAGGATTCATCAAGGGAGCGAGAATGGTACCATCGGATGCCATAATTTCATGAGCATGTCCTCAGCGATTTTCGAGCATTTTGAAGTCATTTTCCCCTTCAAAACAACGAAAACGGCTACTTATTTTGCACACTCTACCCGGTCTATCGACCAAACTTTTTTATTTTCAGATTTTTACACACAGGTGCAGATTTGGAGGACTTCTAAGCATTGGATTGAAGAAATTTCGGTTGTGCGGAAATTAGACACTCAAACTTTCCAACGAGCTATCATGAGCCTCGTTTCGACATCAAGAAGGCTGCCAAATGTTTCTGGAAAGTCGGGGGGACCTTTTGCCGATGAAAATTTGAAGTATTTTTGTAATTTTTGAACCTCTAAAATATGCTTTCTCCAAATGTGCATTTGTATGTTTTGCACTTGGAAAATGATGCAAAGTCAATTTGTTCCTTTTTTAGCATTTTTAGATATTTTATGGGATATTTTATTGCCTTGGGCTTTACGAAGCCTCAAGGACAAGTTTAGATATTTATTTGAACCAATGGCTAGCTAGTTGCCTTGGTTGGTTTTCCTCCTTCTTGGCCTATATATTCCAAGAGGATTCATTGTAATAGAAGGCTGAACTTGAGAAGAAGCAATATATGGTCATATGAGCTTTGGAAAGAAGATACTTGTGTTATGCTTTTGGATTCCTCAGGATGTTCTTGTTTGAATGATGAAGGATTGTTGATGGATTCCATGACTTGGTAGAATGGCATAGTGTCTCTTGCTTTGTTGTTGTCTTCTAGTTTTCATTCATGAATACATTTTTCTTACTTTCTATAGATCGGTAGAGAAAAAATTTGAGATATGCCCATGGAGGCACCTCAAATTTCACGAATCTTCATAGCTTTTATGTTTTCTTCTTCTTTAGTTGCATTAAAAAATTCTTAACTACTCTTTAACAACTTGAGGATATTGTTGCTAGTTTCATTCATAGTTCTATGCATGTTAAGTAGGATGTATGGTGTGCCACCAACACACCTTGTTGTCCATAGTCCCATCCATGAAACTATCTCTTTGGTGATTAGATTATCATCTTGTTGAACCAAGGAGAGCCTAGTTCCGATCTAGCCCTTTGCCTAAAACTATGCGAATCTTGTTATTCCAAAGTGCCCAATAACTTCAATCTTGTGTTTGGGCATTCCGGCATAGTGTTTGAGTTGTTAGTCCGTCTTATGTGTTTTTCCCCAAAGTCGGTAGCCATTTCCCAAAGTTAGAGGTCTTATACTTCTATGCATGGCTTGAATGTTTGTTTCTATGTATTGATTAGTTTATGAACTTACATTTTGCATCATTAATGGTTTTCCCTACCATGTTTATATCTATTGAACCAGGTTACGCTTGAAACTCTTTGTTGTTCACAAACTTGATGTTCATTTACTCCATTTTCCCAGATCCTTTCCTTGAATCAAATCGACCTTCAACATTGTATCGTCATCTGGCAGCTTTCTTGACCTTTTGACCCTTGCTTGATTAATCTAACATCTTGTTACCTATTTTATATCTTTTATCGGTTTCATCCCTCACAACTTAAAAAACCAAAAACTTACTTTATAACTAGCCTAAAATCAGAACACGATAAGAAAACAAACGGATATCCCTTACGGATATAGAGAGCCCTCTGCGGGAGTCCCGGGAAGCTGAGTCCTTGGGCTCCAAAGCTTGGTTTGATGTTACCTTTGTCATTTGGCTTGCCAATCGGCCAAATCACGGGAACCTAGCACTTGTGTTTTCATATTTTCACCTTTTTTTCTTTTAAGCATTTTTTACTTTCCTTTGGGATAAACTTCATTGTTGGTGAAAGTATTTTCATCTCTTTTTACCATTTAATTTCTCTATTTTTACTTTTACTTTTTACCTTGGTACTCTTGTAACTTTGTTTTAACTTTCATCGACTTTTACACGATACACTTTAACCAGTACTCTTTGGGCGGTATGTTTTCGATTGTCATTGTGAATTACGATTTCTTTTACCATTCAACCTTCATTCATCATTCGATCTCTCTGCGACTTGATTTTATTCTTTCTTTGTATACAAAGCTTGTTTGTTGAATGAAACTTTTGATTTAAAATGCGAGAATTTGGAGCAAACAATTTTGTCAACTAGTATTGAAACTATTGGCCCAATTTCTTATACCGGTAATAACACACTGTAAAAAATCAAACAATTTGTTAATGAAATACGATTACGCGGGGAGGTGTTTGAAGGTTTTAAAAAGTCTATGGAATGGGATACGTACGCTGAAGGTTTTAACTACATTTTTTTAGGCAGTCTTAGGCTTACTTCTGCAATATTAGATTGTTTTGGATTAATTTACTTTAACGGAAGGGATAATTGAGAAAATCTAGCTAAGGATAATCTCTTTTGAGTTTTTTTTTGCTGAAAGTGGGCTTCGAGAGATGAAAACTAGGCTACGATAGGAAACAAGGTTTCTGAATGGTAAATGCGGAAAAGAAGTATTTTAATCAATCTGTAGGCCTTTACACTTCTTATGTGTTCGAATGGGTCTTCAGGGTTGGTCAGTGCAAGCCCGAGGATTTTTTACTTTGAAAGGGTGACGGAGGATTTAGGCTTCTTGAAAAAATGGCTAGGGTTTGGCTTGTTTTTAGGCAATTTAAATGGAAAATTCTCTTGTCTTAAGGTCTCTTTCAGTTCCATAGAGGATGGTATAATTTTGAAGGTTTGCGGAGTCAAAATGTTTTGAAAAAATACCTCTTGCAGCCAGGTTTTTTGACGGACGGAGAGGTTTATGGTGGCTTTGGCTTTAAATGAGATCACCGCGACCAAGTGGAAAACCTCAAGAAGTCTTTTAAAGTGAATCAGCGTGGTTAAATTTTGCTTCGGGGGAGAAAAATTGACTATCAAAGGTTTAGATTTCATTCACGAGTGCAGGTGCATTTTTCATAACGAGGGCGAGGGGATAAACAATACGAGAAAACGATGAGAAATTAAGGTAAAACCTTAGATATTTTGTTAATATGTGTCATTTATTGCGAGGTCATAGTCAATGGCGGGTGGATGTTCTTTGAATGCGAAAACCATTGGTGGTTATCGCGTGTCTTTAGATGGTATTTTGTTTTGGCTAATATGAGCATTAATCGATAGAATTTGGACACGTAGCAATGGGCATTTTAATGAAACTACTTTTATCGTGTGAATTTCATCAAACTTTAATGGATTTCGGCGTGCAATATGGAGACCCGCATCATTAGATTTGATTTTACGATGTGAATGGTCACGATTAGTTTTTGGAGTTGTGGTGGATAGGTGGGTGGGACCGATCTTTAGGATGAAATTTGTTGATTTGATAGAGATGATCAATGGTCTGAAATTAACATGATGGAGAATGGTGGGGCATGGGGGTGGTTCATCACGCTAAGTGTGGACACGTTGGATTAGGAATATAAATATGATCGAGGGTGATGGATGAATGCGAGGGCGATAGGTTATATATAAAAGGGTTTATGGGGTAAAGTGAATGGGCGGGTTAACATGAACTTTTAACCAAGGTTCGGACTTTTGTGAAGGTGCATATAACGAGAAGGGGGGTAAGGTCACACTTGAACCTTGGGTAAAGCTTGTGCGGACGAGAAAATGGTAAGATTATTTACAAAGGTTTTAAGACTTAAATCCTTTATAAAATGTAGGATATGGCCAGAAATAAGCGGGATAATGTTTTTCAAACATGCGAAGATATCTATGAAAACAATTTTTTCATATTTTTATTTTATTATATAGTTTTAGATTATTTGAAGGTCCAAAACTATGAGGGGATTGGGATATTTCATTATGGATAGTTTTTATGTCGGAGGATAGTTTTGGGATTTAATTTAAACATGTGAATAATAACTTTGACATAAAAAGCTTATAATAAGGGGATTTTTTTGGGAATAATTAATAAAAAGGAGCTATATTAATAGGACTAGAGGACTTGCTACATGGGAGTTAATAAAGTAAGTTGGATGTTAATATGAAAAGGGACAATGAATACTCCAAAAATTCATAAATAAAACTAAGGAATGTGAAAATTAGAGTAAAGTTTCATTTTTCATAACTCACTCACTTTTTACTTAGTATATCATGTCTTTTTGAGGTTTTATGCTTTGTAAAGTGGAGGGATTAATCAAAAATAGGTCTTAAGCATCATTAAGTAAAAAATTGGGGTCTTTACTTATGATTTTTCATGGTAATAGATACATGAATGGAAAATGATATGATTTTGGGATTAATATAGAAACTTCACACTTTCAACTAGTCGGTCATTGAGCCTTGGGTCCGGTCCCAACGAAGTCGGGGAAATGCCACAGTCCTCTCTGATAGTATAGAAGGTTAAATATCTATGGGAAAATTAGTTATTTGTAGCTTGGTGAAAGATATTTACAATGGATTTCCCGCCTTCTTGTACCTACCCAATCATATCTCCTAATATTTTTCTTCTATTTTGATCGAGTGCATTTGAGCTAGAAATCTTACAACATTTTATTCTTTTGAAAGCGATGGCCCATCTAATTCTAAGGTATTTCATCCAAGAATCCAAATTAAACTATTGAATTCTTTTATTCTCTGCCTAACTATTTGAATTGGCGGATTAAATTGTTTGACAACTCTTTATTGTCTATCTTAAAACGAAGTAAAATTGAAATATGATAAGTCAAGATTAAATTGTTCAACTCATCATCTGGATTATGGAATTTATTGACACTGTCATAATCATCTTGCCAAAAGTAAAAGTAGTGGCATTTAGACTTGCACGCTTTCATGTTTTATTCATCTTTTTTTTTTTGGGTATATTATTTTTTCTAAGTCCTTTGATCTCTTTTTTAGGACTTTTACCCTCTTTTTTGATTTTCTATTTTTTTATTTTTTACAAAATATGGGAAAAAAGACTTACGAAAGCAAGGTATGTACATATTTTTACAAGACTATCAAGAGTCAATTCAAAATTAAGAATCCTATGTTTATGGACCCTAACGGTGGCTTCAAATGGGGATGGCATCTCCTTGTGAGATGTGAGAACATCGTTGAATAGTAGCACGATCCTTTGAGCCAATCCCAAACATGCATTTTCCTTGTTATAAAATCTACATGTTGAAACTCTTGACCGAATTTAGTCCCTTTTTTGAAAAGCTGAAATCGATTTGAAACTAAAAGATCATAGTAAAATTGTCAAACCAAACTTATAGATCTTAAATATCTTTAGGACCTCATCCTTCGCTTTAAATCTTAATGACAAACCTAAATTTGAAAATTAAAAAATAAGAAAAACATGCTCAGAATTCTCGATTTATTGGCACTTATCTACCTACTCTAATCTACTAAAAATATTATTGAATGGGTAATAAAAAAATGCCAATGAAGCCAATCAAGTAGTTGTAAAAATAAATGGATAATTTGAGCGCTTGTGATAAAATTTGAAGTATATTATGATCATGTGCCTTTATAATAAATAATGTGATGTGTAAAGGCCACTTTTAATTATGACTTTGATCACTTATAGAAAACATGTTTGTAGATTTGAGCTAAAAATAGTCTCCACATATAATTTGCTATAGGGTCATCAAGAAGCATAATGTATGATTTTGCTTCTAGGCCTTCAATGACTAGTTGCTCGGTTGTGTTCTGAATATTAAATCTTGAAACTATTTCTTCGATCTTGTGCTTGAAATAATAATCATCCTCAATATGCAAGTCAAAAGGTAGTACAATTTCCTCTTGCTTAGGAGAAGGAAGATTTTCCAAGAATTCTTTACGATCTTGTAAATTATGGGAAGTGAATTTGAGAATGCAAAAAGTTTTAATGTCATTTTCATATTTTTCGAAACTAACTCAAGAACATATATTTTAAGTTTAGGAGAATATTTTCTTGATTTCAAAAGAAGAAAGAAAGATCTTAGAAGATATATCAAGTTGAAATTCTAATAACACATCCTTAAGATTGTTGAAAATATATTGAAGGATAGAAAGGTTTGCCACAAATACTGTCATCTTGTATCACCATTAATGATTTTGAATATGGATTATTTGATTATGGTGTTTCTTCTAAAATTTGAAGTTACGGATCTTGGACAATGGGTTGGTGGATGATTTTAACCTTTATATGTCTGATCATTGTCACCATCATGGTAGATGCGAACACCGTAAAATATTTTGAAGAAAATGCAGTTTCAGTCATAGTGCCATTATGTTATCACTCAATAATTTCTCCGGAGTTCAGAGAAATAATTCTAGGTAACCACAAACCCTACTTTTGAAATCTTGGATCACGCTCTCTTAAATTTCGGAGAGGGATCTCTCTTTATGATTTAAATTTGTTTGGATTAAATTTTAGGCTAGGTATGATTGGGAAATTGGTTTGGTTTGAATATTTGAGTGAGAATAAAAAGGTACTTCAAAATGCTTCAGAGGATGTGGAACCATGGGGCTATGGGTCAATTTCTTGGCAAGCAAAGCTAGGAAATAAGGTCAAAGAAGAAAAATGTACTAAGGGCGGGGGTAGATGACCTTCAAGGTTAGAATAGTATTTTTGATTAAATGGTAAGATCTAAATAAAGGAGCAATAGGAAGGATCCTTAAGTTAAAATATGAAAGAGGTCAAAAGGATAAGAGCGATTAAGGATTCTTAAGTGGGATATCGGCAGAAAACATATCAATGAATAACTAGTAAAAAACAGGGGCTTTTGACACTAATCCTGTGCTAAAATTTCCTGGCAAGTCAATAATTTAAGACAAAAATGTAAATGTATGTATGGAACTTAGAAAGATAAACGGTGAAAACGAGGAAAAATACTTGACATGGAAGTGACATAAAGAATCACGAGTTATGATGTCTTGTTTGACTTAGTTCAGTGTTGCTTCTGATAAATACAAAATCCAATGTATTCAGAAAAATGTCTATAAGTAGTCTTGAAAAATTTTATTCCACCCAAAATACTTCAAAAGGTGATATTTATACAAATTCTAAACTAGAATATCTTGAAAAAATAATAAGATTGTTTTGCAAATATCTCAAGCTGTTTACATAAATAGAACTTAATTAAAGGACACTCAAATAATGAACCTATTTGGCACTATAATCATGGATATATGATGACTAAGAGAGAATTCAAATTTTATCTCAACTCTTGTTTGATGATGGGGGCATCCAAGTCACTAGCCATTTTCCTTTCTTTGTGCACTTTGCTCCATGGTGTACCAAATATTGGGTCCCGATGATACCTTTGTATTTCTCCATCCTGAAAATATATATATGTAAAAAGTGATAGAGGTTATTGTATGTTGATGAAATAAACCTCTCTCATTCCTACAATTCATCTCCAAATGTGCAAAATAGGCTGCGCAAAGACGTGTAAAAGCAGGACTTTTACGGAGTCTAAAAAATGAGGCTGTGAAAACTAGCATTATGTATCTCTCATTTTGTAATACTGTGCAAAAAGAGTAGAGATAGGTTTTTGTATATGGTATCTTAGGAACAAAGACCTAATTTTTTTAAGATGTATTTTTGATGGGCCACAATATTCTCTACCAAAATGATGACTTAACAAGCATTTTCTGCAATGAGAGCTTTCAAATATTGTTTAATATTTCCAAATAAAAAATGGCTATTAAAAAATTGAGAGTCGTTTTGTAGTAGAAGACCTTAAGAATATAAACCTCCTTCATTTTCAAAATTCATCTTGGATTGGTCACAATAGTTTTTGCAAAACAATGACTTAAACATGAAATTTCTGAAAAAATGTTCCTTCTTGTTGTGTTTTCATCTTTTCACCTTTTTGTTCTTTTAAGCGTTTTTACTTTCACTTCCGATAAACTTCATTTTTGGTGAAATTATTTTCATCTCTTTTTACAATTTACTTCCTTTGTTTTTACTTTTACTTTTTACCTTGTTGCTACTGTAGCTTTGTTTTAACTTTCACTGCGAATTTTACCTTATACCTTTAACCACTAATACTCTTTTATTTGTTATGTTTCCGGTGTCATTGTGAATTTTGATTTCACTTTTACCATTCTTGCTATTGCACATTTCATCGTTACGATCTCTCTTTGACTTGATTTTATTCTTTCTTTGTATACAAAGCATACATTGAATAAAACTTTTGATTTAAAATGCGAGAATTTGGAGCAAACAATTTTGTCAACTAGTATTGAAACTATTGGCCCAATTTCTTATTCGATAATAACACCGAAAAAATCAAGCAATTTTTTTAATAGAAATCCAGGTACGGGGAGGTGTTTGAAGGTTTTTTGAAAGTCATGGAATGGGATGCATGCTGTGGAGGTTTTAACTCTATTTTTTAGGCGATCTTAGGCTTGTACGCAAGATTAGATTGTTTGCGAGGTAATTTACTTTAACGGAGGGATAATTGAGTAAATATGGCTAAGGATAATCTCTTTTGAGTTTTCTTTTTGCTCAAATTAGGCTTACGAGATAAAAATTGGGCTAAGACAAGAAACGAGGCTTTTTACGAATGGTACAAATGTGGAAAACGAGTCTTTTAATCAATACGCAGGCCTTTACACTTCTTCGAGTGTTTGGAATTGGTCTTCAAGGGTTAAAAGATAATGTAAAGCGAGATTTTTTACTTTGAAAGGGTGATAGAAGGATTCGAGGCTTCACAGAAAAATAGCTAGGGTTGGCTTGTTTTTTGGGCAATTTAAACGGAAAATTCTCTTACCTTGGTCTCTTTCAATTCCTGAGGATGGTATAATTTTGAGTTTGCAAGTCAAAATGCGAAAAATACCTCTTACCAGGGTTTTTGACGGATGAGAGGGTTTAGGGTGGCTTTGGCTTTAAATGGATCACAGCAATGAGGTGGAAAACTTCAAAGTCTTTTAAAGGTAGTCACTATTATTAAAATTTCACTTTGAGAAAAATTATCAAGGTTTAAATTTCATTCACACGGTGCTGGGCGCATTTTTCATAATAGGCGAGGGGTAAACAATACAAAAAATGATGAGAAATTAAGGTAAAACCTTAGATATTTGTGTCGTAATATGTATCCTTTATTAGGGTCGTAGTCAATGGCGGGGGTGGATCTACTTTGAATGCTAAAACCATCGGTGGTTCTCGCGTTACTTTTAGATGGTAAACTATTTTGGCCAATATGAACACGATCAAATAGAATTTGGACATGTAGCAATGGGCGATTTAATGAAAATACTTTTGTCACGTGAATTTCATTAAACTTCAATCAATTAGTTTCCTCGTGCGATATGGAGACCCGCAGCACAATGAATTTGATTTCACAATGCGAACGGTCGGGATTAGTTTTTGAGTTGCGGGCGGACGGAGGGTGGGACTAGTCTTTAAGATGAGCCATTGATTTGATAGAGATGATCAACGGTCACGGATTAACGTATTTGCTGAGAATGGTGGGGCATGGGGGTACAGTTCATCGTCTTTGATGTGGACCATTGGATTAGGAATATAAATATGATCGGAGGGTGATGGATGAATGCGAGGGCAACTGGGTTATATAAAATGGGTTTATAGGGTAAAGTGAATAGGGGCGAGGGTTAATATGAATTTTTAACCAAGGTTTAGACTTTTTTTGAAGGTGCATATAATGGGAAAAGAGAGTGAGTCAAACTTGAACCTCGGGTAAAGTTTGTGCATAGACGGGAAAATGGTAAGAGTATTTACAAAGGTTTCAAGACTTAAATCCTTTATAGAATGCTTAGGATATAATGAAATAAGCGGGATAATGTTTTTTTCAAACATGCAAGATATCTATGAAAACTATTTTTTCATATTTTTTATTTTATTATATAGTTTTATATTATTTGAAGGTCCAAAACTATAGGGGATTGAGATATTTCATTATGGATAGTTTTTATTTCAAGGGATAGTTTTTGGTATTTAATTTAAACGTGAATAATAACTTTGACATAAAAAGCATATAATAAGGGGGTTTTTTTGGATAATTAATAAAAAAGGAGTTATATTAATGGGACTAGGATTTTCTATAGGGAGTTAACAAAATAAGTTAGGTGTTAATATGAAAAGGGACAATGAATACTCAAAAATTCATAATAAAACTAACGAAAGTGAAAATTAGAGTAAAGTTTCAATTTCATAACTCACTCACTTTTACTTAGTATGTCATGTCTTTTGAGGAGTTTTTATGCTTTGTAAAGTGGAGGGAGTTAATCAAATGGGTATTAAGCATCATTAAGTAAAAATGGGGTCTTTACTTATGATTTTCTGTGGTAATGAATGCATGAATGGAAAATAGTGTGATTTTTTGAGATTAATATAGAAACTTCACACTTTCAACTAGTCTTTCAATGAGACTTGGAGTGCCGGTCCCAACGGAGAGTCGGGGAAATGCCACAGGCCTCTGCGATTGATAGTCTAGAATGTTAAATAACTATGGGGAAGGGAAATTAGTTGTTGTAGCCTGGTGAAAGATATTTACAATGGATTTTCCGCCTTCTTCTACCTACCCAATCATATCTCCTAACAATTTTTCTTCTATTTTGATCGGTGCATTTGAGCTAGCAACCTTACAACATTTTATTCTTTTGAAACGGTAAAACTATCTAATTCTAAACTTATTTCATCCAAGAATCGATTAAGCTATTAGTTCTTTTTATTCTCTACCTAACTACTAAATTTTCCAGATTAAGCTGTTTGAGAAACTCTTTATTCTCTATCTAAAACAAGTAAAATTGAAAATATGATAAGTCAAGATTAAATTATTCCAACTCATCATGGATTATGGCATTTATTAACACTCTGCCATAATCATGCATAAAAAGTAAAAGTAGTGGAATTTATGCTTGCACTTTCATGTTACATTATCTTTTTTTTTTTTCTTTTGGGGTATATTATTTTTTATAAGTCCTTTGATCTCTCTTTTATGACTTTTTACCCTCCTTTTGATTTTCTATTTTTTGTTTTTACAAAATATGGGAAAACAACTTACGGCAAAGTGTGTACATATTTTTACAAGACTATCAAGAGTCAATTCAAAAGTATGAATCCTATATTTATAGGACCCTAACGAAATGCGAGCCACCTTCCAAAGGGCCATGGACATAGCCTTCTCGAGGAATACATAGGGTATTTTTATAATCATTTACCTTGATGACATTACTGTCTTCTCTAAAATTGATGAAGAACACTTGATTCATTTAAGAAATTTTTTTGAGAAATGTAGGAAATATGGCTTATATTTGAATCCGAAAAAGACACTCTTTGGTCTCCAAGAAGGAAAAATTCTTGGCCACATAATTTCTAAAGAGGGAATCAAAGTAGAACCTAAAATGATTGATGGCATATTGAAAATCAGCCATCCTAGAAACCTCAAAGAGTTACAATCTTTCATTGGGAAGATAATTTTTTTAAGAAGGTTCATCCCCAACATTGCTAAGCTATTGAGAAATATCACAAACATGCTAAAGAAAGAGATAGGTGTTTAGTGGAAAATACAAGCCAAACAGTCATTTGAACTAGTAAAACAAGCTCTTACTCAAACACCGATTCTTATCAGTCTTGATTTCACCAAATATTTCTACATCTTTTCGTTTGCATCTGAACATACAATAGCTGTAGTATTTCTACAAAAGAACACTATGGGGCAAGAACAACCAATATCATTTTTTTGTAGGGCCTTAAGAGATGCTCCACTCAAATATAACATCATGGAGAAACAAGCCTTAGCCTTAGTAAAAGCATTGAAAGATTTTAGAGTTAATATTTTGCATTCTTATATCATTTCCTTTTTCCCACACACAGTTTTCAAGTATATTCTAAGTCAAGGCCCTGATGGTAAAATAGGAAAATGGATTGCTATTATTTTAGAATATGACTTAGAAATCAGGCCCACCAAACTAATCAAATGGCAGGGATTAGCAAAACTCATGGCTGAGTCAAACTTCCAAGCACTAGATATGAATATGGTTGATATACTAGAAGAAACAGAATAATTCATAGCCCCACTTATTCAAGAAATTTTTGTGAATTCACATTGGTATGTTGATATCATATATGTGTTGCTTTATCTGAAAACCCCTCCTTCTCTATCTAAAACTAAAGTTAGATTTTTGAAGCAGAAGGCTTTAAATTTTTTCATATTAGATGGGGTTTTATATTGGAAAAATGATGTTGAAATATTGCTTAAATGTTTGCTTGAGATTGATGCAGAAAAAATCATGCATGAGCTGCATGAGGGATAATTTGGAGGACATCTATACTGGAAGACTATAGTAAATAAAATCCCTAGATCTGGTT
Source organism: Pinus albicaulis (assembly GCA_034641835.2). Taxonomy (NCBI): domain Eukaryota; kingdom Viridiplantae; phylum Streptophyta; class Pinopsida; order Pinales; family Pinaceae; genus Pinus; species Pinus albicaulis. Next base: position 92,949,122 of record CM076579.1, on the reverse strand, counting down.
ACTATTGGCCTACCCTTTTCCCAGATACTCAAAAGCTTGTCATGTCTTACCATAAGTGTCAATTTTTTTATGGCAGGAGAAAAATCCTACCTTTACCCTTACATCCCATCAGTGCTGAGGCTCCCTTTCAACAATGGGGCTTGGACTTCATTGGGGAAATTCACCCATCTTCTTCAGCTCAACATAAGTGGATCCTCATTGCCACTAATTATTTTACCAAGTCGATAGAATCCATACCTTCTAGGAATGCTACTAACTCTGTCATTATCAAGTTCCTTGAGACTAACATACTATCCAGATTTGGTTGTCCTAGAAAAACTATCACAAACAATGTTGTTGCCTTCAAATCTAAAAGAATGGTTGAATTCTAATATAAATATCATATCACATTGGGTCATTCTACTGCCTACTATCCCCAAGGAAATGGATAATCTGAATTCTCCAACAAAAGCTTTGTCAATATTATCAAAAAACTGTTGGAGCAGAATCATAAATCATGGCATAGTAAGCTTATTCATGCTTTATGGGCTGATAGATTAACCACCAAAAATTCAATAAATATGTCCCCCTATCATCTGGTTTATGGCATGGATGCAATCTTCTAAACCTCCCTAGGAGTTCCAGTCATGAAACTTCTTTAAGAAGTACAATCTGAGGAAAATGATATGCAAAGAAGGATAAATGAAACCATTCATTTACAGCAGTCCAGAGAGGAAGTGTATAAGAGAACATAAACAGTCCAATAAGGTATTAAGAAGTTATTTGACAAGAGGAATAAAGAAAATGATTTCCAAGTTGGAAATATAGTTCTAAAGTGGGATTATAGAAGGGAAGAAAAGGGAAAACATGGCAAATTTGAGAATTTGTGGAAAGGGCCCTATATCATTCATTCTATAAGGGGTCATAATCCATTCTTTCTGCAAGAGTTGAATGGAGAAGACATATTGAGGTCCTGTCAATGGTAGGATGCTCAAGCATTACTTCTGTCAAGAATCCTAGTTTCAAAGTTTTTATTCATTGTAGAGAACCCAGTTGAAAATAAATAATGAAAAATACAAAAAAAAAAGAACATAAAAATAAAAAAAGGGCAGATTCAAAACAGGTACAGCCCCATACCCAAAAAAGAGAATTTCTGAAAGTGCACAAGTCTAAGTGCCACTACTGATTAAAAATGATATATTGTTTAGTCATATAGCCTAATCATGGCTAAACATACTCCAAATTTATGTTGATAAGATAGTAGAAGCAATAATTGCCAATACTATTTCAGACTTAGCTTACCAGAGAGGATATATTAGGAGAAAAAGAAGAAAATGGCTCTAAGCAGATCAAAATTATAGCCAAGAAGAACAGAAGGATATTCATTATTTTTAGATCTTAAGCCTTCACAGTTTTGTTTTAAATTTTCTGCAAAATAAAATTCTATGTGCTGCTTGTACAAAAATCCATAGGAACCATAGAAAATCAGACTATTTAATCCTGATTTGACTATGTTTTAAATTTCTGTTTTAGAATGTAGAAAATGAAATGTGTCAAACAGTTTAATCTTGACAGATAGATAGTTAGGTAGAGAAATAATGAGTTCAATTGTTTAACCTAAACTCATGGAAGATATAGGGGTAGAAAATAGATTATTTTACTGCTTTCAAAAAAAAGAATAAAAATAAAATGTCAAAGAGTTTACTAGTTCAAATGCACTCAAGATGAAGAAAAAATTCTAGGACAAGTAGTATTGGGTAGGTAAAGATGTTGTTTTAAAAGAGCTTTACATGTTGCAAATGATTGAAATTGTTAAAATCTAGCAAGAACATCAACAAGAAAGAAAAGCGATTCTGCCCAATGGATGAGGCACTGGTCTGCTGAAAGCCAGAGATTGATAAACTGGAGGTTCTGGACACCTAAAAAGACAGCCGTCCTACCCAAGTGGAGCCACTGTCAGCCATCTATAAATTCTGTTATACCTAATGATGGCTAGATTATTCCCTAGATTTCCAAAAACAAGCTTTTATGAAAAACTTATGAGTTTTGAAAATCTCACTGTGTTCATTATCCCTAAGTTGTCCATTTTTATCATAAACCTTCACTTAAGGCCTCAAAGTTTGTCCTGCTGATACCAAAAAGACATTGTTTCTAAGCTATTTTCCATCATTTCCTAAGCCTATTTCATTCATTTTTTCCCACTCATTCTCATTTATCCGATCAATCATTTTTCTCTGGAAAAAAATCCCTTTAAAAACCCTTCATTCACCCTCTTTCCCATAAAAACCCCTTTTTAACCCTTATAAACACCATCATATGGTTTTAAAGGGCCTTTTCCTAACTAGGAACATTCAAAAAGACTAAAAAAACCTTTATTATAGCCTAAATCAGCTCATTTGACAAAAATAGGACTTAAGCCCCTTTGGGCTTAAGGTCCTCCACCTTCTTTCACCATATGACCAACTCCCGTGAACTCCCGCTATCCCCATAGCCCCTTTCTCATTTTTTCCCCAGTCCTATTAGTTCCCCACAGGACCTTGTCTCCGTACCCTATCTCCAGCACCCCTTCACTTATATTTTTTCCGCGATGGTATTTACCCCCCGGTTGAATCTTAGCCCTCGATCTCCCAGATCGGATGGCTATCGGGGTTTCCTCCTATTTTCCATCCATTTCCCCATTCCCATATATGATCTCCCATGGATTGATCACAGCCGTTGATCTCATTCATCCTACGGTGATCATCCATCTTCCTTTTCCTTTTCCTTTTCTATTTTAAAACCCCATAAACCGCCACAACTAATCATGACCGCTGATCCTTAAGATCCAACGATTGTTGTTTTTCCGCACCATTTGATACACCATATAAACTTTAGCCCCACCCATTGAACCTTTTTGCTATGGGACAAAACAACTGACGTCACCTGCTGGACCCCACCATCCATCCATCGAGCACTTTCAACCAATCGTGCATGTTGTTAGCCGTCGATCTGGCTCCCCTAGATCGGATGGCCTATACTCCTCTTCATGCCCGATTAGCCCAAAGCCTTTCGTCATGCATCTTCCACGCAAAATAGGTAGTTTTTGGTGGGACACTTGTTTTCCTCCAAACCGTATCGCATCCATATGGGCATAAACCATTTACCACCCTTTTCTTGCGCGAAAACCACCCACGGTTTCACAAAACTGCCTTCCTCTTTCGCGCCAAAATTTAAATTGTTCCACTCCTCCTCCCGGTTCCACCTATGGAACCCTTCCCTATGCTTCTCCCCTTCCTTTTCAAAGCTCCTATGAATGACCAAAACCCTCAGAACCTATGAAATGCATTAAAACCACAACGCAGGTTTTCTTAACGTTTTTAATGTTTATTTGCAGGTTATAATAGCGGGTTAATGTGCAGGCTCTCCCACAGTCAAGCAATGTGACAAAGAGCCGAGGATGACGATCCTCGAAGGCTCAAAACAATGTGGAAAAGGGATAAGAAAGGGTTTATTCCACATTTAAGGCGATGTGTCATGAGCATTAACCATTCATTCAAAACCCTCCAGCACCAAAAGGAAACCCCTGCACGCAGCAAAACATAAACAGAAGATCAGTGAATGAAGATAAAACAAAGGCTTACAGACAAAGATTAAGTTAAAATAGTCAAATAAAGAAAAAGTCTGCAAAGGATGATTATAAAAGCTTAAAGCAAAATCAAAGCCTTAAATTAGAAGATTAAATCCTAATCCAAGGATTGAAGGAAAAGCAAAATATCAACATCAGGATTAAAGCTTAATCAAGGTTTTAATGGATAAAGGATCTAAAGCATAGTTATTGACTAAATCAATCATAAAGTAGTGAGTCCGAATATTAAAGGAAAAACAGAAGATTAAAGGGCCTAATTACTAATTCGAGGATAAACAAAGATTAGCATTTTTTTACACAGTGATTAAAGGTTTGAGGGAAAAGAATTAAAAAATAAAACAGTTGTTTAAAGCAGAAACAAAGAAAAGACAGTAAGGCAAGATTAATTAAAAGATCAAAGTTAAAGGCCTAAAGACATGGTTTATTGGTTAAATCAAAGGAAACATAGACCAAAGGCAGCCTCGAATAAATCAAATAGAGGCAGTTATTCATCCAAAAAATATCCAACTGCCACCTGTAGCCTACTTTATACCTACAAGGACTAATCAAACAGTTATTTGCATAAAAGATATTTTAAGCTATCAGGTAGTAAAATAAAAGATATTTTAAGATGTTAGGAAGTTATTGTAAAAGATAGAAATAGGCTGCAAAGTCAAACTTTCCACCTATATTTCCTTAGAGAGTTAAGATAGAGTTACTAAATGGAGAAGTAGTTGCACACCTATTTTTTCCTGATGCCTTGCATGGTTTTCAAGGCTATAAATACATTTACTCTGTAATTAATAACCCTCAAACCCTAGATCAGTTCCACCTCCTCATTTGCAGGATAAATACTGCATTCAAACTCAATGTATTGTGGGCATTTGATGACTCTTTGAAGTAATACATAGTTCTGCTGAAATTGAAAGAAATTTGACGTTCTGGAACCTGTGGATGTTTTAACCTGTTTGTTGATGGAGAAAGCTCTGTCATTGGATCATTGAGCTTGGTTATTGGTGAAGTACTCTAAATCTGTTATTGTTATTTCATGTTTCATTATGTTTCACCATTCTTTGTTGCAGTAGAGTAAAAAGTTTAGGCTAAGAAATGTCTTTTGAAAGCACCTTAGTTCTGTTTAATCTTCACTGCCTTTATGTTTTCTTCTACTAAGATATTATAGAGAATTCTTAATTTCTCTCCAGAACCCTTATGCTTGTTTATTTCTTAAATAGTTCAATACAGTTGGCCTCAAGAATGATATATGGTTTTCCCTGCTTACTTGCTGCCACTTAAAAACTATTTCTGAAGTATCCCTTCAAAGTACCATTGTTTACAGTCTGCCAAAGAGCTTTGTTTTGATCATACCCTTTGTTCTTGCTTAATAATTTTTTTGAAGGTCTTTATAGCTGTAATCAAAGATGTCTAGGAGTTCCCTCTTCTATGAATACAATTATTTGCAATTATTGAATGTTTTATTATCCTTGAAGTTGAAATCACTAGAAGTTAAATGAGTTTATCACCTTCTATATTTCATTGGAGAAGTTTGTCCTAGAATTATTATTTGCTAAAGTATGGTTTCTAGAAATTATTGTTAGCCCTATCTATGGAATGCCTCTTCATGTTAAAATGATGTTTTAAGTCCCTTTGTTGAGAAGTACATATAATTAATGATTCTTAATTTCCCTTATTTCTACTTTTCATTCTAAACCATTAATGTCCATTTCATTTCACCTGAAAGACCTTGTAGATCCACTAGCCAAGTTAGATTTTCCCTTTGATATCCCTGATTCATCTACAAACTTATTACAGCTTCCACTTGACTCAATTACCCAATGGCTTAGATATTTCCCTTTTCTATCTATGCTACCTAGATCACTTCATCCAACCAAACAATCAAACAAACTCATGCTTAATAACTAGCCTAAAATCAACCTTTTACAAGCAAACAAGTCATATCTTTGTAAACAATTGAGAGATCCCTCTCTGAGACTAGGAAGGCTAGGTCCTAGAACTCTAAAGACTGGTTTTGATGTTTCCTTGTCATTTAGTATGCCAATCTTGTAAATCATAGGACTACAACAAGAAGAAGTATCCATTTTGTCCAATTTTTTTCCCCATATGATTAAATTTAATGAGTCTAGATAGGTAAAATCGGTGATTTTTTCATGTTTAGAGAGTCTAAAAAACATTGTAAAATACAACTATAGGGGTTACCTTTTTCATGTTTGATAACTGGTCATGACGAAGAGAAAATAGTAAGCATGAAACAATTCATTTTCCGTGAGTTAGTCGATTGAATCCGGAAAAGTGAGAAATCTATGTTCGATGGACATCTACCTCATTTTGTTATGAGTACGAGGAGACGAAGTAAACTCAATGTTCTCGGTCAAATTTTAGTGAGTCCAGCAAAGAAAAACTTGATGCTCTCCATGAATTTTTAAAAAGTCCCATGGAGAAAAACTCGATTACATTTTCTGTTTAATGAGCTTTGAAACAGATGAAAAGAATGGCTCATATTTCTTTGTCGTGGTAGTTTAACAAGACCGATGAAGACAACTCAAGGTTTTTTCAGTTTTACGAAATATAAAATGTTCCTAAAAGAAAGCTTGTTGCTTCTTCATGTAAGTTTAATGAGCCCGAAGAAGAGAACTCGAGGTTTTTCGGATTAACGAGTGAGAAAAATAGCATAAAAAGAATGCTCGGAGCTTCTTCCTGTAAGTTTAACAATCCTGAAGAAGAAGACTCGATGTTTTTCGGATTAGTGAGCGAGAAAAATACCATAAAAATAATTCTCAAAGCTTCTTCATGTAAGTTTAATGAGCCTGAAGAAGAAGACTCGATGTTTTTCGGATTAACGAGTGAGAAAAATACCATAAAAAGAATGCTCAGAGCGTCTTCGTGTAAGTTTAATGAGCCTGAAGAAGAAGACTCGATGTTTTTCAGATTAACGAGCGAGAAAAATACCATAAAAAGAATGCTCAAAATTTCTTGATCTCTTTCTCGTCAATAGAAGGATCAGTGTCAGGAATTTTCTCATAAGACCAAGTAAACACATCACAGAATTCCTTAAAAAGGGATGTGAAGCATGAAATTTCCTCAGGATTGCAACCGGCTCCAATCTGAATGTTTTCCATGATACCCGTTTTGACCGAGATATTGATGAGTATAGTTTTAGAAATATTGCCCATGTTCCCTTCTAAATCGATAGTTTGAACAATTGTGTAAATGGAGGGAACGATCTTAGGTGGGTTAAAACATGGGATTTGAGTAGTTATTGTGTCTGAATCGAACATCGAAGCATGATGATGGAACTCACTCCAAGGTCATTCTTCTAGAGACATGACCTCTCGAATAGCTTCATCCATAGGCAGGATTTCATCGAGGATATCTATAGAAAGAACTGTGATGGGCGGGAGGTTGGTACCATTGGTCAAAACCAAAGTTGTGGAGGGTTTAGATATGATTTGGATGGCTTGATAAGCTAACTTTGTCGGTGATAGCGGCATCTGATCTCTGTAGGAGTCAATGTCTGAAGACGTCGGTAGGATCCATGTATCGATAAGGCCATCCAAAGTGGTGGATATCATTGCAATCGTATGTGGAACCTCAAGCGGTGGGAGAGGAAAGCAACCCATCAGGTAATATGCCTTCAGAAGACTGGTACCAATACTAACGTATGAGTAAGGAACACCTCCTACTAGAGGTACAATGCTACCTATTAACATGGAATAATCAGGGGTGCAAAAGGATAATTGATCTACTATGACTATTTTCCCATCCAATGGAAAGAGGATGAGTCAGAAGGCCAAAGAAACAATGGTAGTCATTGTGTAAGACCAACTGCGATCGAGCAACAGATTATAGTCGAGATGACGATCTACGACTTCTAGGTTCACCGTTATCGTTTTCCCACTAAGAAAAATTGGAAAGCTAGCAAGGTAGCCTTTTAGGAGGAAAGTGTGGCCATAAAAAGCTTTAAGGGAATTTGATGGTAGAGACAATGTAAGAGAACCCAAAGTGAGCTAGAAAGTAGTTCACATAACGTAGGTCGAAGCACCTTCGTCTATGATAGTGCGATGGATTGGTCTCCCTTTCGACACAACCTGCACCTGGAATGAAAGTTGGTGTGAGAGGTGAGGTTTGTATTTCTCCATGTCAAAGATAGCTAGCGTAGAATCTTGGGGGTTGATTCCACCAATGGCCAAAAGCAGAGCTTTCCTTAGCACTGGACAAGTTTGCAATACTTCAAGAGCAAACATAGATGACGGTGCTTGCACCAAATCTTCTACAATGTTGTAGTTTTGGGCAGCATGTGCAGAGGTGTTATGAGCCATGCATTGAAGTGTCCCTTTGGGGGGACGAATCACAGGGTCAGCAGTAGGCCTTTCGATATGCAAATTGTTGGGCAGAAGTGGATTCGAACTGGTACCAGATTCCTGAGTATCACTAAGAGTATTTCCATAGATTTTGGCTCGTGTTTAGAGTTCAACACTCTCTACGCCATAAATGGTGGAGGATCCTTCACCAGAAGGATGTGTACCACCGTTGCCCCTTTGTGGGGGTTGTGGTGAGTTTGCAACCATGTGTTGTTGTTGATGATGTGGATTAGGGAAGGGATTATGAAGAATGATAGGTGTCCTCCTAGAGTCCTTGTTTGTGATAAAATATGTGCATTCCTGCAACCGAGGACATTTGTATGTCAAGTGGTCCTCCAAATAGATTCTGCAAGGAAAATTCATGGGTTTCTCCTTTCCTTTTTTGGTCTTAGCAACATTTTTCTAATTGGGATTATTCTGATGATCCAACTACTCTTTCGAAGAAGAGGTCTTTTTCTTGTTCTTCTATTTCTTGCCACTAGGTTTTTGTGAAAATTGCACATAATTTACCTAAGTGGTAGGAAGAGTAGTCAATTGGTTAGGGGCGGTGGCAGCCGAAGATGGCTGGGAAGTTTTTCTACTAGGTTATTTTATGGCTACACCAGAGATTGCACCAACGAAACCGTCGGTGTGTGCTCCAAGTTTCTGAGTAGCAGGAGTATTCCAATTACCAGGGGCATGGGGGAGTAAATCATATAGTGTGCCAGATTGTGAATAGATAAAATCTGAATGTTGTGCATTAAAAATGGATTGATCTTCCGTGACTGGACTGGATAGAAAAATGTTCTTAGCTAGGGTTGCTAAGAGTGACTAACAAAACTAGTTAGATAAGAGATGATCCCAGATTGGCGCTTTGACCAGCCTCCTCCTACCTATCCATGCATGAATGTGATCGGAGATGTGGGTGGTGATTTCTTGGTGCATCGAGGTTAAGAGTTTCGTGCCAGTTTCATATCTAATAGGTAATTGGAAATTCTTAATAAATTCTGTAGCTAAGGTGCGAAAAGTGTTGACGGTTCCGCATGGTAACTCAATGTACCATTTGGCAGTGTTTCCTATAAGAGTACGGGGGAAAAGCCGAAGCGGGATACTATCATTGAGCATCGAGTTAGAAACAGGTCATAGATGAAAGGTGGTGATGTGCGTAGCCGGATCGTCCCCTTGTTTCTCGTTCAATTTAGCAATGTTAGACGAATTCTTATGCGGTACCGGAGGCCAGAGTGGGTTGTGGCTGATGGGATCATTGGTTAGTTTGTATATGTCGGGGATGTCTAGAGCTACCAAAAATGGAAATTGCATGTTTTCCCCTAGATCTAGCCAAGGAAGTATTCGCTAACCATTCAAACCGTAGGGTCTGCCCATCAATGTGTTACCAATAGCATAAGTAGGACTTTGATGATAGACGTTTCTTGTGGGTGGGGGTGTAGGGATGTATGGTTGCTGTCTGTAGGGTATATTGTACTCGGGGGCGAATGGTTGGTTTCCCCCAGTGTAAAAGTTACCCCCTTGTCCAAATGGATTTTGGGGTTGGTTTGCCCATATGGATGCAATAGAGCTAGCCAAAGGCATATCGCTATTCACATAGTTAAGCAACGACATAGACCCTACACCGGAAGTTTTACCACTCAAAGGAATAGCATTAACAATAGGTTTTCCTATTTGTCCTAATGACTGTAGGGGTACTGAAGTGCCCCCATCATATGTGTGTTGGTTACATTGACCCTTGGCATGGTGGCTAAGGGGTTTGAACTTAGCAAAGGGTTCCAACCGAAATGGTTGCTAAAAGGAACCGAAGTAGCCCCATTTGTGGGAGCAGGAACTGTGGGTCCCGGTGCAGTCACCGTCGGAGCAGATCCTGAAGGATTTGGATGTCCACTAAAAATTGTGGTGACTGAAGTGTTGGGACTGGGCATAGGCTAGCTACTGGGGTTGCCGATCATTGGTGTAGAACTAAGTACCGGTGGGGAAGATGGTGGCGAACCTGAGTTTATTGCCATTGGAATCAACCTCGTGGGTGCCAATTTTGAAATGGATTTTGGTGTAGCCGAAGACATATCTTGGCTTGGTGTAACCTAAACTAACACTGGCACCGATGGGTTAGTAAGCAGATTATTGCAAGGAGGTACGACTCCTTCCGTAAAGAGATCCTCTAGAAACTCTGTGTGATATGGGGCTATGTGAAAATCAAGGGTTGTCACTGGAGACTACTCTTTCGAAGAACGCACGACCTCACTGAGACTCGACTCCTCCTCTAGTGTTAATGGACGGAGACGTCACTATCGTTGAGACAGATGGTGAGGGTCGAAGGACACCACGATGACCTGTTTATTTTTAGCAAATTTTAATTATTTATGATGTATTATAAAGTCGCAGTGATAGTAACCACACACCTATAAAAGAAAAAAGAAAAAAGGACTTTCTAAAATCAATCAACAAGAACTCAGAACAGGGTGGCCCCGTCTGAGTACTACCATTTGCTGGAGATGAAACCCAGTATCAAAATAGCATACAGAGAGGGTTAGTCGTAAACACAATTACAATTATTCTAGAGCTTCACCCAAACCTTAGACAATAGGTGTAAGCACTCTCGCGAAGACGAGTACCCTCCCAAAGACCGAAGATAGAGTAGGTCTGTTTGTTTTAGGTACCAGGAAAGCTCGTCCCAGTCACCTCGTGTAAGTCCCTAAAAATTTTGGCAACTAAAGATACCTCAAATCACAGACATCATCAGGGGGGTCACGGTCATAGACAGCACGCTATATGGGCAGAACACCTAGATCCCCGATCTAGTTTCTACATCCCCGAAGGGAACCCCAATATATAGCATGCCCACTGAATGCACTTGAAGGTGGGCTACCTTCTCATGCACCCTGGTGTTGTCTTGCACTTAACTCTGGTGGTAGTGGAGTGGTCCCGATAATATGAATGCAGTAGGATTTCACTTATTAATGACTCTAGTTTCAAGTTTTGAGATCTTGGGTGATTTTCTCACTTCTCCTACCCCAAGATCCTAGCCTGAACTACTGTTGGTGTGAGCTCAGAAAAATATATATGATTAATTTTTTTATCGCTTAATTCTTAGTGTAATTTATTATTATTCTTGTGGAGGGGGAGTGGGCATATGAAATGTGATGAGACTCTGACTCAAAAACCATGCAGAAACATGCTCTAAATATTAAATTCAATGAAGAGTTTATTCTACAAGGAGAGATTATTTCAACATCTGTGCACCAAACATTCAAATAACACTGTTCAACTTTAAAGATTCATACATCTATCTATCTTCTCTTAACAACTTTTTAACCAAAATTTTCTCAGAATTAATTGAGCTAAGTTTAGAAAACTAAAAAGAAAAATTTCTTCTTCAAAAGTAGATGCGACTAACATTAACTTTTTAAACAAGAACTAAATAAAAAAATTCTAACTGGTAAACAAGCACAGGGATCCAACAATAGAAAATAATATGATGGCCAAAAACCCCACCACCAAAGGGAAACACAACAGAGGTGTAAAAAATAGATTTTGGCTAGGTAATGCTGGCAAGCAGAGGCTACAGAGCGTTAATGTTGAGACTAACGCACTGTATCTGAGCAGAAGCAGTGTTATAACGCACTAAAACACTTATAGAGGAAGCGTTATTCAAGGTAAAGTTGCAAATATGGCTAAGCAGGGTCTAATCTGGACTCTATGAGCTTTTGAGATGATTACTAAGCATATAAACTGGTCGGAAGGATATGTGAACAGAAGGAAAAAAGGTAAAGTCATGGAACAATCCAGAAACTTGGTGTTTATTCCCCAGTGGAGTCGCCAATTCTGCTATAGGGTAATATGCTTGGGTAATTATTAGATATCCCTCTCAGGGATTTCCGGTGCCTGAGGCAGACTGTGAGATTAGCTCTAAAGTTCCATAGATGCTACATGCATGTTCATACTAATATATATAATTGACAACGCAAGATGGAAATATTACCTCTTTGTGGACAGCAGACCCTATGGAGAATGTCGAGCAACGAAGTAGAGATATTTCTTCACTGGCTCCAAATATAGGTCCTACAATTAATCAAAGCACCTGTGTAATCTCTACAACAGTATACCTTCTTATCAATTAAACTAACATATAAGAAACATAAAACAATACATATCTAAGCCATTCATATCATGCTACATAGACGATTGAACAAAAATTGTGACACTGATTGATCGAATGGACAAAACAGATACAGTTCTATTAATTTATGAAAAGGAGGATTACAATCGTCAGTTGCACCAAGCCCTCCTCAATCTTCCAATTCCTCTCTCTAAATCTCTATCTCTGAGTGTGATGATGCTCACGGTAGAAATCTCTCAATGAACTTCGTCGATATTCAAGCCTCACACTACAACAATGAAATTTTGCTCCACATATAATCAAACCTTTGACCATAGACCAAGAGCCCACAGCTCCAATTTATAGGAGATGGAGAGGACAAACCTTGCCAACCCTTTCAACCTATTCAAATTGGGAAATATCTAGATGTGCCCTTGATTTTCCTTTCTTTTTCCTTCCATAGGAGTTCAGTTATGTTTGGAAATACCTAATAAAAGGTTTGTGCCACTTAGTTTCTATTTTGAACTGATTCCTTTTGAGAGAAATCTGGGAATGCCAGTCAGTTTTCTGCAAGATATTTCCCTTTTCACACTCAAACATAGTTAATGCTACCCCTTGGGAAATACAAGGTGTTACACTAGGCATTAACACTCCCTTTACATGGCTCAGGTGTGTTATAACTCTGCCTAGTCGTTTCTGGTGTGAATTACCTTGGCAAAAATGGATCTTGTCTAGGTCATTTTCTTCCTTCCATGTTACCTTCTCCTCTGAGATGATGAGGAGGTCATTTGTCCTGTAACACAAGGCCTTGGCTCTTATAGCCTCTTTATGAGCTATGATTTCCTTGACCTCATTTATGGCATGCTTTGTCTTCAACTGTTGGTTTTCTAGCTCATAAAAGTTGATCACATTCTTTGCCCTACCAAGATTAGCTTTAAGCTCACTAATCTTGGCATCCTTTCTTTTCAGCAACATATTGGTAATCCTCTCCTCATCCTCCTCCTCAAGGTCAATCAGTTGAAACTCCTACTCAGTTTCATGTGTATCCTCCTCCTCAACAGTGATAGGTTATGTGACCTTTTCCTTTCCCTTGTCAACCTTTTTTGCTGATGAAGAAGGCAGGGCACCTTTCAACTCAAGTGAAGCAAACAGTTGCCTGTGGCCTCTCTGATAAGTCAAAGGAAAAGGCTCAATATCATGCATTTTAGTGCCGGCTGTCCCAATATCACTTTCACTAATCGAGGCTCTAGTATCAAGAGATGATGGTGAAGGATTGTGAAAAGTTGATGAGTGAGGATCAACTTGAGGTGAATGGATGTGAGTGGAGGGTGATGTATGAAAAAAAAGATGTGATGGAGAAGTGGATATGGGAGGATGAGAAGATGAAGGAATATCTTGCTAATGATGGATAGGTGGAGTAGTGAAAAACTTATTGGCAATGAAGGTCTCCCATGGAATTCTTTTCTGTTGTAGTTGATGCATAACCACCATCTTGATAAGCAAATGATGAAAAAAGCTTTGCATTTTCTGATTGTAGTTTCTCTTTTGCACAATTTAGGCCATTTTTTCAATGATATAAAAAATATAATATGGTATATGCAACATCCTAACTCTAGTGAAATGCATAAGAAGATGAATGTGGTAAGAGTAAAGGAGGGAAAAATTTCCCTCACAAGTGAAATAATTCTTTATTATCTTCATCATCGGTGCATATCTATCAAGAAGATGAGAAAAAGGGAATATATACTTGTGGTGATCTTTATACCTAGGTTTAAGGTATGGTTCAAAATAACTCATGTCTAGGTTTGCTTGCTTCAACCACTTTTCTCCCACACTTGGTATCCCTGTAGCAGCTGCAATGGCATCAGTGGACATCTCAAATGTAACCCCAACAAGATTGACCTGCTTGTCATGTAGGTTAATGATGAATACTCTTGTTAACTCTGGATGATTTTGGACTTGTTGCACCTTATCAAAAAACTCAAAGCAATCCACATGTTTGAAACAAGATACAGTGAGAGGAGAGGCCATGAGTTCCTTGATGGTGATAGTTTCAAATCAGTTTATTTGTCCTCCCTTGTGGTCATTCCTCCTTGGAATTTGTGCCTCACTACCACTGTCTTCACCCTCAGACATTTAAAACTCTGTTTTGGAAACCCTATGGCTAATGTGAAATGAATGAGGGGAAGGAATTAAATGACATATTTGTAAATGAAGGGAATGAGTGAATGGGTATAGGTGTAGTAAATGAGTGAGGGGCAAACTAAGTCAATGAAAACCCTCAAGCAATGTAATTACTCTTGTTTATGACTGATTTTCTTCAAGGAGGATTAAGTAGGAATGAAACAGTGATTTCTGATTTGTAGCTAGCGTTTGATTAGGGTTTCATTTCCATTGATTAAATGATGACCAAAATAGCTTGAAAATAGGGTTCATGTCAGGTACTTACCCCTCAAGAGTGATTGGAGAACCTTCGCAAGAGTTTGGAAGCAATTTAATTTGATTTGGATGGCCTCAACTCTTAGAAAACCCTTATGTCCAAGCACACAGTGTTAGCAGCTAAGGGTGCAATGCCAAGCTAAGCACGCAACACCAATCCTTAAGCGTGCAACGCCAAGTAAAATCAACACAGGGTCTTCCTGTCAAGAGCGCAGCACTTTGACAAGGGCGCAGCACTAGCTCCCAGGCACACAATGCCTTCAAAAAAGGTGTGTAGGAAAAATGGCAAGCGCGCAACGCCAAGCCAAACGTGCAACGCCAAGGAAACTTAGTAGAATCTCGCTTTGAAACTCACAAATTATTCTCCTCTTGAAACTTCTGAAGCTTTGCAAGGAAACAATGGTTCTTTTGAAGTGCTTTATAGGCTTTTGTAGGCTTTAGGATTTAATTTAACTTTGAAAACCCATTTTCTAATGTTTGAAACCCCATTTTTTTCTCTCACTGATATTCTTTAGAATTTTTGCTTGTAGGTTTGTTGAAGTCATGAAGTTGACTTGTCTTTTGCTCCTTAAGGCATGACAAGTTCATTTTGAAAACTTTGGGATTTAAACACAAAATAGCATCTTCAAAATCTCCTGTAGTTTCCACCATAAAGTTCAACTCATCTTTTCCACCTTTTCTAGCCACTTTTTCAAAACCCTAAGTGTTTGTAGTTCTTCACAGCAATCATCAGTGTTGTCTTCTAAGTTTTCTATAGCCCTTTCAAGTTCATTAATTTCTATCCAGTTCACCTTACCTTTTTTCCATATTCCATCAATCGTTTATGATAGAATTTCTTCATGCTTGGCCTTGTGTGCTTTCTCCATGTCATTTTCTGCAAGTGATCATTACTTTGGCACTCAAATGGACTAACCAGTTCATAACCCTAGTCATCTACAAGACCAAGTTGTTCCCTTTTCCTTTGATGTACATTGTTTTCAGTCAGGAGTAGACAGTCTACCTCATCAGTACCTTCAGCTGATAAATCTTCCAACACTTCTGAAGAAGTGCCATACTTTGTCTATTTTCCTCACCTGCGGGTTATGAATTGAGAAGATGATCCTTCTTGGAAATTTCAGGTCCTTCTTGAATAGCCATGTCCTGAAATTATATTGCATCTAAGCCAGATATTAGCAAAGGAAAAGAAATGCCTGAAACACCCAAGGATAACCTTAAAAAATGTAAAACCCTAATGAACTAGTGGGAGTGTCCTTTGACCTGATCTTGACTGAAATTTGACTTGGAGATTTTCAAGTGAAGAAAGAGTATTGTTATATGTTATTATGCCCAAAGGGACATGGGAGTGTGTTAGCAACAGGAAACCCTAGAGGGAGGGTGGAGTTTACTGACAGGGGAAAATAGGGAAATGAAGTCTAAGGTAGGAAAGAAAGATGAAAATTAGAAGTATAAGCCCATAAGGAGTCTTTTAAGAGCAACAAGGTGACTTTGAGAAGACCAAATGAAGAATAGTGAAAATAGGTTGATAAGGATAATGAAGGCAGTGAGATTTCTAAAACTCAAGATATTCAAGGAATATTTTTTTCAGAAATTTATAACCATTCTATAGTAATCCAAAGACGGTGAAAAATATTGATGACTAAAAAAAGGGATCCGAGCTCCACTTCTCTTGAGTTCAAAAGGAACAAGGACCTACCGTTTAGGGATTTGTTGGTAGCTACCCTCTAGCATAAATAGGCCATACCAAGAGCTCACTAGGATTCGAAGTTTGGATATATCTATAACACTTTTGGATTTCGTATCAGACATTTCTGACTTTCATATTTCATGAAAAAGGCTGGTTATGATATAATATGAGCATTTCGCTTCTTCTCCACTAAGTTAATTTCATGGAGTTGAGCTTGTGGGTTAGGGCCCAATCCATTTCCCTTAGTCTCTATT
Organism: Pinus albicaulis; assembly: GCA_034641835.2. NCBI lineage: Eukaryota > Viridiplantae > Streptophyta > Pinopsida > Pinales > Pinaceae > Pinus > Pinus albicaulis. The sequence continues at coordinate 92,932,699 of CM076579.1, read as the reverse complement.
GTCTATATGTGTTTTTCCTTTATGTTTTAGTAGTTTATTTCTTTCATTTCATGTTTGGAAGCATATGAAACCTTAAAATTGTGTGCTAAGCATCCCGCTATCACCTCTTCCATAGGAGCTTGAGGAGGAAGGTCTTCCACCATAGGCCAAATATATTTTCAGTTAATGATTTCTTGGAAAAGTTAGATAGTTTTAATTTCTTATCATGAACATGTTGTAGGTGTAGAGGTAGATTTTTGCTTCAATTGCATAGGTAAGTTTATTTAAATTCAACTCATATTTTCCACCATTGTTAGGATAAGTTTCTCAATGATGAATGCATGAACATGTATCTTGATTGCAGGTTTGGATAGATCAGAAAAGAAGGACCCCTTCAACATGATCCTCTTCAGTCTTCACCTTCATCAACCACCTTCCACCCAAGTCACCTACAACCCTGTTTTTGAGGTCACCACTACATCACTGAGAGCAACCTTGAGGGTGAAAGATGGCCTTTGTGAGGAGTTATGAGCCTGGCCCAGGGGTTGGTGACCCTTCATATACCAAGGTTCACCTATATCCCACCTCTCCTAACCTTTCTCCCATAATTTATAGCCTCATACTCCACTTGGTTTGTTTCTTATAACTTTTTAGGACATCCTGTAGCACTACATGAAATCCTGTAGAAAATTCCTGTAGCAAACCCAAACACCCTCTCCTTCATCCCAAAATCATTCTTCCACCTCATCTAAGCTAATCCAAGCCACCAATAGACCTTTAGCTCTGAACCTTTGGTCGAGGGACCCTCTTATACCACCTAAGCGCCTCCTTCTTTTGCTACAAAACAAATTCATTTGAAGTGAGATTAGTCCATTACAAGATGCATCATAAAAAATAGAGGTTAAGAATTAAGTAGATATGACTTATTTAGTCATTGATTCATCATGTGTGCTCTATATTAGCCTCCTTTTCTACAATTCAATTCGGAAATCTAGATTATGAACACCACTTAGTGTAATTTCCTTGTCTTGCATTAGCATAAGTGTGCATCTTCCTTTCTACAAAGAATTAGATGAATCAGTGTGATCTAGAGTAGTTTCTTTCCTTGATTGATAGAGTAATGGTTATGATCTATTTCTAGTCTTATATTACATTTAAAAGTGTGACAAACTTCCTTTCCTAGAAGTAGCCCTAGCATTAGCACCTCATTGTCGAACTAAGATGAAGATGGAATGATTAGAGCTCATCTGTTGTGGATATAGCACTGTCACCTCCAAGTTTGTACAAACCACAGGTTGATAAAGTAAATTTGGGTAGCCTCTGGGAGTTGCGCCACCCTTGGTGCAATACGCTCACCACTTTTTGGTGCCATTATCGAGGAGGTGTCTAAGTAGATATTTATTTCTGCTTTAACATTCTTTTCTTCTTTATGTTTTACATTTAGTTCCAAAATATTGAGAAATACAAAAAAAAAATTGACTTTCATGCCTCGTAGGAGTAGGGATAACCAAGGAAAATTCTTACCAAAAACCCCCACATCCCCACATAGTCACCCTTCACTCTTATTTAGTGACTGTGAAGTAGAACATCATATAAGTGAACCACATGAAAACTTTGAAGAACCTATTGGGGAAGAAGAGGAACTTGCTTCACCCAAGGAGTCTTTCCCGTTAGAGAAAATGATGGAGAAACTAGAATGAAGAACATCATTCCCCCAACCATTCCACATTTCCATGGCCTTACTTCTACGGATCCTGAAACCTTCATGTTCAAGTTTGTTGTTTTCTGTGGGACTTATGACTATGCCTCAGATGAACAAAAGCTAAAATTGTTGGACCATCCACTCTTAAGGATACAATCTTGCACTGGTTCATGGTTTTGCCTGGGAATAGTATCACTACCTAGGCACAGATGCAATATTCCTTCAACAACAAATATAGAGACTACTACAAGTCCAAAGAGACTAAATAGGAGATATTTAGGATGAATCAGGGACTTGATGAATCCCTGGAGGATTACAAAGAAATATTCCAGCTAAAGTATAAAAGAGCCAACTGCACCCTTGATCATAGATCAATCAAATTGGTACTTCTCCAAGAAATCAGGGAAGTGGTGATAGAAACCTTTAATATTTTTCCTAGAGGAGATATCTACTAGCTACCTTATGAGGACATCAAAATTTCTTTAGAACCCACTCTAGTGCAGCTAGGAAGAAAGGTAGAGCTAGCTAAAGCATGACCAAAACCCCTTCCTCTTCCACCTCCATCAAGCATGAGATTGAAAATATGTTGGAGGACTTCAAAAGTGAGATGTTGCACACCTTTTCTTTGCAAATGGACACAATGAAGATCAATAGGAAACAAGAGGAAGAAGAGAGGACCTTAGCTATTTTTTTCCCTAGATGTACCAAAAAATACCCTCGAAATGAATATTCCCTAAATGTCATAGAAGTTTGCTTAGTATGTGAAGATAATCATGCCACAGATAAGTGTCCCTCCTTACCTAGTCTCAAATTTATATATCAAGGTGGGGAAGGGGGACCAGAGCAACTCTGTTTCTAAAGAAGAGGAGGCCTCAAGGGCCTCGGTCATATCAGCAGGGCATACAAGGTCCACCTTACCCGTACTTCCATGAAAACAAAAATTCACCTATGCAATATTGGTGCACATCCACTCCTCCATCATGGCCTATGCCTGCTACTTGGAATTAACCCCATCCATATCACCCTTAGCTTGTAAACCAACCCTTTGACTAGTTGTTCCTCAACCACCTCAATGGAGCAACCAATCACTAGGATGGAGGCCCCAACACAACTAACCACCTAATTTATTGCCTCCACTCAAACATCAACCTCAACTCAATCATTCTGATCCACCGAAGTTTCCTCATATGCCTGCCCAACCCAATCTGAACCCCAAAAACAAGCAGGAACAACAAGTTTACAATGGGGAAACATCATATCTAGCTTATATTGTGTAGATACATGAAATTAACCTCATATTTGGAAGAGTACTCCCAAAAAACCATCCTCCATATCCACCTATAGAGAGCAACCCTCAGAAAAATCAACCTCCTTTTCCTGAGCGCCTAATCCACCCTAGTCAACACACCCCAGAAGAGATTGAACTTATGGGAGAACTAAAGAATATGTGTGTGAAAATACCCCTTCTCCAAGCCATTAAGGATGTCCCTATTTATAATAGTCTCATCAAAGAGAAATGATTAAAAAATCCTAGGAGAAAGAAGAAATAAACCCCCGCCATCAATGTTGTAGGATAACTTTCCGACTTAATGCTGGGATGGGTGATATTCCTGAAGGACGTGGACCCTGGAAGTCTAGTAGTAGATGTACACATTGATTCTATGATAGTCCCCTGAATTATGATTGATCTTCGCGCTTCCATCAATGTGATGACCAAGGAAACCATGCTTAAACTCAACCTCCAAGGAGCCTTGAGAAACACCACCATTGTTCTGCAACTTGCAGACATATCCATAGTAGCTCCGAAAGGAATCATTGAGGATTTTATGGTCTCGATTGATTTCTGGAATTGCCCCATAGATTTCTTGGTCCTCCAGCCAGAAACCAAGTTTAATGGATATCCTCTTATTTTAGGAAGACCTTAGTTGGCCAATGTTGGTTCTTATATTAGTTGTAGGGCCGGAAACATGACTATCAATAATGTGCCCTTATCCAAGAAACTGATTTTATATCCTCCTACTCAACCTTCCATTGACCATGACCTACCCTTGTGGTTGGAGGATGAATAAGAAGAAGATGAATTGTACAATACCACACCCTACCCCATTTGTACCATATATTCTTAGAGGGGGGAAACCTGATGAGGATGATCTCATTAACCAAATCATTCAAATCCAACCCCCCACTGCCATTCCACTTGATGAACTACTGAGAGAATATGAAAGCCACCCTTGGATTGAGTTGCACTCAATTGACTCAACCTATGAAGCCACCAAGGCTGTAAAATTTGGCCCACCTAAATCCCTGAACATTAACTCATCCCTCTCATCCAAAGAAAAAGAGAAATTGTGCCATCTCATAAAGGAAAACTTAAATTATTTTTCTTGGGACTACAAGGACATGAAACAGGTGAATATTTTAGTGTGCACACATCATATTTAAATTAAGGATGGATGAAAGCATGTGCGCCAGCCCCAAAGGAGGATGAACGCAACCTTAAAAGATATAGTGAAGGATGAACTATAGAAGTTGTTGGATGCAAGTTTCATCTACCCTGTGTAAGATAGTGAGTGGGTGTCTCCTCTTGTTTTAGTCCCAAAGAAAAAATGGAAGTGGTGAATCTATGTTGACTACCGAGAGCTAAAAAATGCAACTAAGAATAACCATTTATCTTTGCCCTTCATCGACCAAGTCCTGGATGGTATTGCAAGAAAGAAGTATTTCTCTTTCCTGGATGAATTCAATGGATATAACCAGATTCAGATCAGCTCTGAGGACCATGACAAGACCACATTCACATGTCCCTGGCAGTTTTGCTTACAACGTCCTTCCCTTTGGCCTATTAAATTCCCTTTCTACTTTCCAAAGAGAAGTCCTGAGCATTTTTTCTGAACTAGTCCATGATTCTGTAGAGATCTACATGGGAAATTCCACACCTTCTGGGTATGATTTCTAGGACTCTCTCTCCAATCTATGAAAAGTGTTGAGGAAGTGCATTGAAATGAATCTCTCTCTCAGTCCTAAAAAGTGTGAATTTTTGAAGAGAGAAGGGATAGTCCTAGGCCACTCTATATCCCAAGCAGGAATATAGGTAGACTTGAACAAAATCACCATCATAAAAAGGGTGCCTATTCCTCAAAAGCAGAGAGATGTTAGAATTTTCTTAGGTTATGTTGGTTACCATAGGAGGTTCATTAAGGACTTAAGAAAAGTGGCTTCACCATTATTTGGATTGTTGGCCAAGGATTCTATGTTTTTTTGGTCTATTATTTTTCATGGGGCTTTTGATATCATCAAGGAAAAACTAACCACTGCCCCTATACTTCACGGTCCCAATTGGGCTCTGCCCTTCCACATTCATATAAATAAATCGGATAAAGTTATGGGGACATCCTTGGGACAATTGGAAGATAAATTACCCTATGCCATTTATTTCATTAGCAAGAATATCTCCAAGGCTGAACTTAAATATATTGTCACTGAAAATGAGCTCTTAGCTATTGTCCATTCTCTAAATAAATTCAGGCACTATATTACTGGTTATCATAATTTTGTGCACACTGACCATGAAGCAAAGAAGTACTTAATGAATAAACTTGATGTTAATGTTAGAATCATTAGATGGTTGTTATTGTTGTGTTAGTTTGATTTGACAATTGTTGATAAACCAGGAAAGGAAAATGTTGTTGCATATTTCTTATCTATACTAACTTTATATGTATATGAGGAAGGAATGGTGGATGATCAACTTCTAGATGAACATTTATTTGCAATTTTATCACTCTCTCCTTGTTTTGTTGACTTAGCCAATTACCTGGTTTCTAAGAGGTTTCCTCCAAACCTTTCATCAAAAGAAAAGAGAAGAATTATATGAAAAATAGCCCCTTTCACTTTAATTGGTGGTAATCTCGTCAAATTGGGTCTGGATAAAATTATTAGAAGATGTGTGAGGGAATGTTATGAAACCAGCTCCAAAAATAGAAGAAAAGAGAGATCAATGCCTTAGAAATAAGCCACTTCGAGGGGGAAACCTCCTTTACCTTACATAAATGAACAATTCTTGGATGATACAAATGAAAAAACCTCATTTCTATATAGAGGAGTCCATAGGGTCACGATATAATCCTAGCCGACCTAAAAATAATAATGTAAGGGCACAATAATAACAATATGGGGGTTACAGGGGTACAAAAATAACAATAAGGGGGGCTACATTAACAACAATAAGGGACTACACTAATAATATAAGGACCTAACATGCCCCTCTCCTTCAAAGAAGTGTTGTCCTCAACGCTTGAGTAGCTCTGGATGCTTCTGTATAAAATTCTCATCCTCTGATGTAGAATATTCAGTGGGTAAGTTTTTCCACTTGATGAGATACTCTAAAATTGATCGATTTGGTAGCTATCGACTTCTTGTTTTCGTGACTGCTTCAGGTTCCAATATTATTTATCCTTCCTCATCAAGTTCTGGAAATATTGTTTGAATTGGAATTTTTTCACATATAACCTTCTTTAAGCATGAAATATAGAAAATTGGATGCACTTGAGAAGAAGTAGGAAGCTCCAATTTGTATGCCATAGTACCAATATTTTGCAACACCTTGTAAGGACCATAGTACTTTGGCAATAATTTATTATCCTTCTTAGCTTTATTGAGGGACATTTGTTTGTATGGTTGTATTAATAAAAATACCCAGTCTCCTACATCAAAAATTCTTTCACTGTGATGTTGATCTGCCTGTTGTTTCATTCAATTTTGTGCCAAATTTAGGTTATTTTTTAAGATTTGGAGAAATTTTGTTGATGCTCGATGTGATATTACACTGCTTGAACCTTAGAATTTCCACTTAAAGATGATGTGATGGATGATGGATGATATCCATAAAGTGACATAAATGGGGTCATTTTTTTTGCAGTATGGAAGGAAGTGTTATACCACCATTCAACCAGAGGTAACCACTTGACCCATTGTGTTTATTTATCAGATACAAAACAACGAATATATCCTTCCAAACATTTTTTCACTATATCAGTTTTCCCATCGGATTGAGGATGATAAGATGAGTTATGAGCTAGTTGAGTACCCAAACAAGAAAATAATTATGTCCAAAAATTTCTAGTAAAAATGGGATCTCTGTCGCTTACAATAATCTTTGGGTTTCCATGTAGCTTTTGAATTGTTTCCATAAATGCAGTATCAACTGTACTTGCTTTAAATTGATGAGATAATGCACAAATGTGTGCATACTTGGTAAGTCTATCAGCTACCACCATTATGACACTCTTTCCTTTGGACTTAAGTAAACCTGTCATAAAATCCATTGAATTCTCCTCCCAAAATTGACTTGGAATGGATAAAGGTTGTAGAAGACCCGAGGTTTGAATTGTCTCAACTTTATTTTGCTGGAAAACCAAACATTCCGTCACAAACATTTGAATATTATGTTTAAGGCCATCCCAAAAAAAATCTTTCTTCACCCTGTGGTAATTTTTAAAAAATCCTTAGTGTCCTCCTAAGGGAGAAGTGTGCAATTCCAAAAGAATCTTTTGTTTTAGTTGGGAATTATTAACAAAGATATAAGTGATCTTTTTACCATAAAGAATCATTTTTCCAACTAAATGTATCAGATGTAATGGGATATTGCTGCAAATTTTGAATGAGTGTCCACACTTCTTCGTCCTTATTCCATTAATCCCTTGCTTCGATTATCCAATCTGGTTGGATAATTTAAATGGAACAAAGCAATGCTTCCACCTCTTCATCCTTTCTTGATAGTGCATATACAACAACATTTATCTTCCATTTTTTGTATATGATTTCAAAGTCATAACCCAACATCTTTGTGACCCATTTTTTCTGCTCTTCTGAAGATAGTCTTTGTTCCAAAGTATTTAGCATTATCATGATAATTTTACCTTGAAGTGGAGCTCATTAGTAAGGCTGCCATTTCCTTCTTCTTTAGTGTAGTAATGTCTACATTCTCTATAAATAGCTTGCAAATACTTTATTGGATGTATCATGTTTGGCCTCTTCTGCATTAAACAACACCAATTCCATTTCTATAGACTACTTCTCCCATAATAAAGGTTGTAGTCTCGCAGAGGCTAAGACCTAAAAGGCACATTGCCTATTTGGCATGTCTAAAGGCCTTAGTTGCTTCATGAGTCCATGAAAATGCATCTTTCTTCAATAATGTTGTTAGATGTGCTGCTATTCTCCCATAATTCTTAAAAAACTTGCAATAATACCCAGTTAACCCGAGAAATCCTCGCAACTACTTTATGGTTGTGGGGACTTTCCATTCCTTAATGGCTTTAATTTTTTTAGGTCTACCTTAACACCCTTGTGAGATACCATATGACCCATATATTCCACCTCTTGTACTCCAAAGAAACATTTGGAGGTTTTTTCATATAATTTTTTCTCTCCAATAGTGTGAGCACCATGTCAACATGTTGAACATGATCCTTCCAAGACCTGTTTTAGATTAGTATATCATCAAAAAATACTAAGACAACTTTTCTAAGGAATGGTTTGAAAATGGAATTCATCAACCCTTGAAATGTAGGAGGTGCATTGGTAAGGCCAAGAGGCATGACCAAAAATTTATAATGAGCCTCATGAGTTCAAAATGCTTTTTTCGGAGTATCTTCGGTCTTCATTCTAATTTTATGATATCATGAACGAAGATCCAACCTGGTAAAATAAATTTCTCCATGTAATTCATCAATCATAGTGATGGAAAATTTATCTTTAATAGTGAGCTTATTGAGCTCCCTATAATATGGACATATGCGCCATGATCCATCCTTCTTGTGCACCTTCCATGTTTGTTCGTTCTGTGGCTTTGAAGATTCTTTTGGAGGATTTTCAGGTCTACAGTTTCTGGCTATCTGTCCAAAGTTTCGACATTTGTAACATTCAATATTATTTCTTAAATGTTCAAATGTATTGATGTTTTGTTGAGCCCTGGGAGGTTCATATTTGACAAATCTCCTAGAATTGTATTGGTTCCTAGGGTATGTGCAACATTATACAGCTTTATGACCAAATTTTCCACATGAATAACAATAGCCATGAAAAATATATTGGTACCTTGATGGAAATATTCTTCGAGGAATTGTCTTCCAAGGTTGTTCTTGCTAATCTTGTCCAATGAAGTTTACATGCATGTCAGATCTCATAGGTTAATTGTATTTTGTTGTAGAAGTTCATGCTTCTTCTTCTTCTTTCTAACTAAGGCTAGTTATGTCGTTGTAAGATCGTTGATTGTTGATGAGTTCTTCCAATGCCATTGAGCTGTTGGCATAGTTTTGGATAGTTTTTCCCTTCTTCACTTCCTTACGCAGCGAGACTAATTTGGCTTCTAATGCTTCCCTTTCTTGTTTGATTTCTTCCAAATTATTTTTAAGTGGCTCATCAATACATTTGTGTTCTTCAACTTCAATTTTCAGACCTTGAACTTGTTCTTCAAAAGTATTGGAACATATCTTCTTAGCCTTGAGTTCTTTTATAAGCTTGATTGCCTCCTTGGAAAATTATTCTATGGTCAACCCTTCGTCTTCATTGTTTGATACGTCTTGTTTATTGTGCTTAGCCATAAACAATGCTCTCTCATTGGATTTTTCTTCATTGTCACTGTATTCATTAGATGATGATATATCTTCTTTTTCTTCACACTTGTAAGTGCAGGTCTTTGCCTTTGAAGGTTGTTTGTCCCTATTGGTTTTCTTAGATGCAGCGAACACAATTTCTAGATGTGAAGTACCCTATTATTCGTCAAGTCTCATTTCATATGCTATGAGAACTCCAAGTAATTCCTCTTTACTGAGTATTGCCAGATTTGCACTATATTCTAAGACCGATACCTTTAGGTTGAATCTCCTGGTAAGGTTCTAAGAATATTTCTTATAATAGTATTCTCGTCAACAGGATCTCCCAATCCTTCCATAGTTTTGGTTATTTCATCAACGTTTTGGAAGCATGCAACAATGTTGCCATCTTCTTTCATTCTGAGTTTCTCGAAATTTTCACTGTAGATTTGAAGCTTTGCTTCTTTGAAATTTGATTCACCTGCATATATATTCTCAAGCTTGTCCCATACACTTTTGATGGTTTTACAACCCAAAACCTTATGATAAGTAGATTCAATAATTCCACTGATAATAATATTTTTTTCTTTTTCATCATTTACCAAATTATTCTTACCTTGTTCATCCGTAGGTGATGTAAATCCATTTTGAAGAGTGTCCCATACTTCGTAACCTTTCACCATGAGACAGACCTCCATTCTTCCTTTCCAAAGTGCATAATTATTTTCATTGAATAGAGGTACACCATTCTTGGTATGCTCCATGACCTCCTTCCAACTGTTAAACTGCTATTGAAGGAACTTGGCTCTAATACAAATTGTCAGAAATAATAAGAGGGGGGGTGAACCAGAATTCCTTTTAATTAGTATTATTGTTAATTTGTTAGAGCATTAGTTAATCTTCAATTATTATCATTGTTTTTACAATGATAGCAGTAAACAAAAGGAACACAAATGCACACAATTTTTAAGGTGGAAACCCTCCCCAGGACAAAAACCATCTGAATTATTTTCTAATTATTCTTTAATATTCAACTCCAATTGAAAATAAAGCTCCAACTTCCTAGAATCTATAAATTCATTCTTCTCCAGCTCCCACTAGATGGACGCTCCAATGCCCGAGATTCTTCAATAGTCAACTGAATGGATGCCCCAACACCCAATGAGCTAAAACTCACCCTAGCACCACCCTACCACCCTATAGAAGAATGAAACAAGAATGGAATCCTGTACCAGGGAAAATGGTTCACTTTACAATGATATAGGATGATGTAGAAGAATAAGACACACTAGACCATAACCCCAACTATGACACAAATGCCTAATGATGATCCTAGACCTCTCGACACTGCCTCTTCAACTCTTGGCAGATAGACACTTGTATAATTTTTACAATGATGCATTTACAATGACTTAGTACAGTGATACCTTTATAATGAATGTATGCAGTGCTGCCCACTTGAAGACTTCATGTGGTGAACTTCTTGTTGCTGTTCTGCACCTTGATTTCTGCTCTTGTAATTCTACCCTCTACTGCACCTTGCTTTGTGTTGCTTCCCTAGAAAGTCTAGTCCTTTGCAGCCCTTGACAACAAGTGATCTAGATTTTTCTTTCCTTCTAGGAGCTCGATATTGAATCTAATGTATCTATGTTCTTTCATATCCCAAATATGTGATTTTTGGTCCTGCAGTATTCCTCTGAGTCTTCCTTCCAATTCCATAGGTCAGACCCAATTTATATTCTTCAAGGGAGAGTTATTCTCAATATTTCACAATGCCCTAATTATGGATTAGTTCAATAGAGTGAACTTGTATGGTGTGCCATGTATCACTGTTTCTTCATTCAACTCTATAATTGATACAAAGAAAACTAAATTTTGTTTACTATCTGCCAATTTTTACATAATTCTAATACGATACTCAGAGAGAGAGTTATGACGATTTTCCCAAGGTCACTTCTTTGAGATGAAGTTCAGAAGCCTACAAAAACACTGATTTCCACAATCATATCTTCGAAAATAATGTGTATCTTGATCTAAAATTTTTATAGGAGCTTCCTTAGGATTTTGAATTCATGGCATAAAAATTTCAGGTTTTGAACCTTCATAGAAAAAAATGTATAGCACAAATTCCACGATGACCTATTTCAGGTAGCTAAATCCTTGCATGAGGAGGATATAAGGATCACAATTTATATAAATTCTTAGCCTGAGAGGGTCTTCAACAAGTGAACGTGGGAAGAATTTTAGGAGCTTAATAATTATTAATTATTGACTTTTCAATGACCCATGCCACAACTCTATGGGGTTTTAGCCCACTAACTGAGGTTACAAAATTCAAACATGAATATCTCTCAAACCGTGATGAATTACATGGCATGCCATATATCAACGGAAACATCTAGACAAGTAGAAACCATTGAAAATATTCTTGACCCAGAATATAGTAATTTGGTAGGTTAAAATTACCATGCAAGATCGGGGTAGCCCCTACTGCTGCTTGGGTTGACATCAATGACAACCACTGATCAAAAATATACCTCCACTTTTGAGGATGGCCTGAAAATAAAAATATTTGTTAACAAAATAGACATCACCATTGAATTTTCATCACGAAATCGTGAAAAAACGACTATAAATTTATCGAATTCTGTCATCAGAACCTCTAGCCCTCTGAGGGAATATTTATGGCATCTTTTGATTCCCCTCGCTCAGGGTTCTACACCCTCTTCTTGCCCAGTGTTCTGCCCAAACCTCCATGCTCTGCCTCCCTCCCCTAGGAAAATGACCAAGTTTAAGTAATGTTTGAGTGGTGGATGTTCCAATGTATTACCGTTGGGAAGATTTGTTAAGGTGCATAAGACGGTGGCGAGGTCGAAGATTCCAAACCCCACTCGACCAACTTAGCAATAGTTTTTGGCAATTTTTTAACATAATGTGCTATCGGTTTAACTTTGGGTGGCGTTTGTTTTGTGGAGGTGATTGGGAGGCAGGCCAGGCAGGTTCAAGCCCCGCAACTCCGCAAGCCTGCCCACCACATACACACACAAATATATATATATATATATATATATATCTGTGTGTGTGTGTGTGTGGTATGTGAGGGGTGTGGTGGCAGTGGCGGCCTGCCACCACGTTTTTAATATATTTTATTATAATGTGACCGGTGTGGGTGGGCAGGTCCGGTGGGCTCAACACGCCCACTTTTTTCTAATATTTTTTTGTTTTGTTTTTAAAATATATTGTTCAAAAAATTTCCCACTAATTTTTGGGGTCACTGGACACTTTAAGTAGGAAAAAAATTCACCTGTCTAGTGTCTAGTTTTAGTATGTCGGACCTCGACCATTTTGTTGCCTCATTAATTCTGCCACTTGGCCAAGTTTGACCAAAAATTTGATCAGCCATAACTTGACCATACGAACTAAGATTCGAGTGTCATTCACATCTTTGGAATCAGGGTGACAAACACCACGATATAGTGCTAGTTTCACTTCCATCTCATGGTTTTTTTTTTTGAGCTATTTTGAGCCCGCTTTGACTTTTGAGTGTGTCTATAGCCACCTAGATCAAGAAGGGAGTATGAGAGTGTTTGAAGGATGGAAATGTTGTCTTAGGGATGGAGGAAAGTGGTTGAAGGTAGAATGTGATGAATGATGGTTGTGGGATCCCCTTGGCCAAGCCTAGTAACCCTTGGGCGTTTATCTTGCACCAAAATAGATGCCTATGATGTCATTTATTTTCCTTGAGAGAGCGATTTTACAGAAAGAGGTTGGAAGTAGTGTGAGGTTCCTTAGAGGATGATGGAAAATTCCAAGTGAATGTGGTAAGGTATTCTGACCCATGCATATGAACACAGTCCCTGCAGCTAGCCAAATACATGCATTAAGTCACCCAACAACATAGTGAAATAAATCATCATGGAAAATATGAGTTGAATTTGATTAAAATATATTCCATATATAACACTACTTTGATCACTAAACTAACTCCTAACTTTCATAGAGCAAGAATGCAAAAGGATCACAACTAGCATCTATCCATTTCCAGGAAATCATAAAAAAATATTTTTTGATTGAGATTGTAAATATTTCCAATCGCTCTTCCCACGAGATATGTGATAGGCAAGCCTGCAATCATAACTTTTTATAGCTTATCATATATTAAAATAAGAGCAATACATGAAATAATTTGAAACAAGAACAATAAATAAGTACAAGAGAGGAAGTAGACCCTCTAGGTTGGGACCAAACCATTTCAACCCTCTAAAACTACTAACTCAATGCAGATCAATGGCACACTTCTCATTAACAAAAAATAGTAGTCTCATACATCATTTGAAATTTAAGAATAACAATGTAAATCACTAGGCACAATGGCTACTCTTAGCTGAAGCAAAAATTTGAATCCTAATGAGCCTTTTAGCTGGTTTATTTATACAGAAATGTAGCTGATGGAAATTCCCTTGAAAATAGGAGTGCTTCCCTCCAAGATCTCATGAATTGTAGATTCAGTCCTCCTTGAGATTCACATGTACTTGGAGTGACTCAATTGTTGGTGAATTTGAGCTTGTGAGTGATGATTCTGTGATCTCAAGCTGAGTTAAAGAGTTAAGGAGGTGGACAAGCCCCCCTATATTCTCTCTTGGCTGTCTCCATCAAGCCCCTGCATAGTAAATGCCTAAAAAATGCTTATTTTTCTTGTAATTTAAACACATTAGGCCACACAATATGACAAACACCTTTTAATCTTATTAGTAAGTAGATTATTACTAAAAATGAAAATTAATATGAGAAAAGGATAGTTTTAAGGGTTGGAGGATAGCATGATGATCTTAAAAATATACCTATAAATGGGACCCATGAACATGTCCCATGACCTTTGTCTTATTTTTCCTTTATTAATATTTATTACATGAATTTTTAACCCATGGCTATTACATTCACATGCTTGATTGCCACATTTTGAAGAAAATATCTTGTTAGGGCATGAAAGACTAACTCTTTAAAATGCCACCAATTTCATGAAATATCCTAACATCAAAAGACATTGGGCACATTTGCGTGTCACGTGAAATTTATGTGTGATTTATAAATCTTCGTTATGCGTCCTAGGCTTTGTTTTTTTTCAATTATAAAACATTATTATTATATATAATCACTTAACTATCCTATTACTATATTGTGCTATGCAAGGAAATTAAAAAGAAACACACTTTAAATTCTCTTTTGTGCACAATTAAAAGGTCATATCTCCCTTATGTGCGAAAGCTATGAAAAAATGAAAAATATAAGAGAGGACATTTTAATAATTGATATGAATGAAAACCAATGGTAAAAATGTGTTGGGGACCACAAAAAAACATTAGCGTTAAAGACAAATTATTATTTTAGATATATATTCTATATATAAACCAAAAAATTTAAGAATATGATGCTATATGTTGTGTTGAGAATCTATGTAAAAATGAAAACTCATGGAAAGTGACAAAAAAACAATATGTGGAATGGGTTTGCTCAGGTTATATGCCAACTATAGTCTAGGTACACATTGAAAACATTAAATCCTTGTTCAATATGATATAAGAAGAGAAATGAGGATATTTGCATGAGATTGATCTAGTTGTTGGAGCAAGAGAAATTTGGAAGAGCGAATCTCAATCATTTTGTTTTTAAGATCCCCGACTCCATTGGAGAACATCACTCAACTAGAGAGTTACAATGTGTCAAAGGGATTAAATTGAAATAAACATAAATATTATGTACTCCTAAATGCAATCGATATTGGGTGTGTGTTATATTCTTTCCATGACTATCTCGATGTGGTGTATGTTGCATTGGGCACAACGGGGGGGTAACAGGGGGTGCAACACCCAAATATGGGGGGAAGACCCAAGGATGGTGAGTGGACCAAAAGGATGGGGGGCATACCCAAATATGGTCGGAAGACTGAAGGATAGGGGATGGACCCAAAGATGATGGGCAGACCCAAGGATGGGGGGCAGACCTAAAGATGGTGGGAAAACCTACCCATGGTTTTATGCATGAGTTTTGCACATATTTTTGGGCATGATGGTTTTATTCCCATGGTATTTTTTAGTTCCATTCAAGGGAGCTATTGTTATGTTATAATATATGGTTAATGGATTGTGGTTTATGAATGCTTCAACATGTATATATATGTGTTGTAGCATTGAAAGGAATATAATGAACAATCAATTTGCTAGTTCCAATTTTGGGATCAAGAGGAGAATATATTTGTATATTTGTTTCCTATTCTCGCCATTGTTTATTTTTTTGTTTTAAGAATTCGTTTGTAGGTAATTTATGTACGAGGTTAAGAACTATATTTGGTATTAGAGTTTTTTTGGCTTCAATGGGATGCCTTTGCTGCTAATGGGTTTTTATCGGGCCTATGGTAGACCCTGTTGAGTGGGAGATCTGCGATATCGATTCTTGCGGTGAAAGAATATGGTGAACATTCGAAATATAGAGATTGATAAATTTAATGGTCAGATTTTTGGGTTATGGAATCTCAATATGGAGGATTTGTTGATGGACCGAGATCCGTGGATTGTTGTACATCCATGCACGGCACCAACAAGAATGTAGACATAAGACTAGTTGAATTTAGATCGAAAGGCAAACAGAACAATATGATTTTGTCTTTTATATTCAGTATTATTGAATGTATTAGGGGAAGCTATGTCGAAGGATTTGTGGGTCAAGTTAGGGAATTTGTACTAATCTAAGTATTTGGTGAACAAACTGTTCGTGTGGAAAAATATGTATAACCTAAGGATGAAGGATGGAGACTAAGTGAAAAAGCATATGAATACCTTTAATACTGTGGTAAGCCATTTGTTATCTATTGATATAAAAATTTCATATGAAGATAAGTGCATCACTTTGTTTTGTTCTCTACCAGATTGGTGGGATATTCTGGTTGTTGATATATGTAGAAACACCACTACCTTGAAGTTTGATGAAATAGTATCGTCCTTGTTTTTGAAGGAGATGAGATGAAAAAATATGGAGATCCATAATGGATATGCCTTGTATATAAGAGCATGGTCTCATAACATAAACATAAATAAATATTGAGTTAGAGATCTAAATATCCAAGAAAAACTATAATGGTGTGCTAGAAATGCAGAAAGGAATGGCACTACAAAAAGGACTATAGATCTAAATCTCCTGAGAAAGGAAAGGGATCCAATAATGCTTCTTATGTAGAGGTGAAAACCACCTCAGATAAAGGTGGGGATGTATACTTGGATTCTTCTTCAAAAACACATGTAGATCATTAGGCATGGTCGCTTGACTCAGGTGCATCCTTTCACTTCACTCCCCATAGGGAGTGGTTCTTCGAGTATGAGAAATATGATGGTGGTGATGCCTTCTTGGGGGTGACAAAAATGCCATAATCATTGTATTAGCACTCCGTAAATCCCTTTAGTCTGAGTAAAGGGGTACATAGGTAACCACAAACCGCTTCTAGCTATAATATGATCTTCTTAGTTAGAGGGGGCTCCCTCACTTAAGAAAACTTAATATTTTGAGGTTATAAGGCACACAAAGACCAGATCTAGAGGGATTTTAAGATGTTTGTTGGAATAAAAAAATGTTTCTGGAAAATGGATACTAATGATCAGAAAATATATTGGCTTATGATGCTTATGCATATAACAGCCAATTACACATACAAAGGCTTATCTGGCATATATTTCGAAATATGGAAACAACTTGTAGTATAGTGGAGGTAAACATGAAAGGTAATTTTCATATGAGACAAGCCAGATCAAAAGTCTGATGTTCCATATTTGTGACAAATTATTAAGAATAAAACAACACAAAATATGGTTATAACCTCATATTTCATTTTCAATTGAAATATTAGGACACAGTCAAATCAGAGCAATACAAGAATGAATTCTAATAGAACTGAGCCATTACACCCACAAAATGAGATGTAGAAGAAAAAGATAGAAAACACACAGGAAAAACAAAATTTTGAAGCACAATACTACAAGAATCTCTACAAATGTTCACTAGAAAATCGAAATTGTTAGTCATAAGTATTTTTCACTATATTTGGATGACTATAGAAAGGTTATATTTTTCTGAAAAAAATATTCCTTGAATATCTTGAGTTTCAGAAATCTCACTACCTTCATTATCTTTATAAAACCTTTTCCCTATCTATCAGTTTTCCATCTCAAAGTTACCCTGTTGCTCTTAAAAGACTCATTATGGGCTAATACCTCTCATTTTCATCCTTATTTCCTACCTAAAACCTCATTTCCCCATTTTCCCTTTTCAATAAACTCCATCCTCCCTCTAATTTTTCTTTTTGCTAACTCATTCCCATGTCCCTTTGGACATAATAACCTATAAAATGGCTCTCTATTCACTTGAAAGTTTTTCAGTCAAATTTCATTCGAAATCAGGTAAAAAAAAAGAAGCACTCCCATTAGGTCATTATGATTTTGTATCTTTAAAGGTAATCCTTTCATTTCGAGGAGGTTAGCACACATATGAGAAGAATTGATTATGACAAGCATTATTCTAGCTCCCCAAAATCCTTGGATGTTTCAGGCACTAATTTTCCTTTGATAGAATATGGCTCAGAGGTGATAGAATGTTTAGACATGGTTATTCAAGAAAGACCTAAAATTTCCAAGGAGGATTATCTTCTCAGTTCAGAACCTGCAAGAGATAAAATGGAACAAATTTTGACACTTCCGTAGAGGTGTTAGAAGATTTATCAACAGAAAGTACTAATGATGTAGAATTTCTACTCCTGAATGAAAACAATTTACAGCAAGGGAAAGAGGAAAACTTGGTTTTGTAGATGACAAGGGCTATAAACTTGATATTCCATTTGAGTGCCAAATTAGTTATTACTTGCAGGAAAATGACATGGAGAAAGCACACAAAGCCAAACATGAAGAAATTCTATTAAAAAATATTGATGGAATATAGAAAAAAGGTAAGGTGAACTAGATAGAAATGACTGAACTCGAAAGGGCTATAGAGAAATTAGAAGACAACAATGATTATTGTTGTAAAGAACTGCAGACACTTAGAGATTTGAAAAACGTGGCCAGAGAAGGTGGAAAAGATAAGATGAATTTTATGGTGGAAACTCCAGAAGATTTTAAAGATGCTACTAGATGTAATAATCAAATCCCAAAGTTGTCAAGGTGAACATGTCAAACCCTAATGAGCAAAGGAAAAACCAATTTCATGACTTTAGCAACCTGCAAAGTAAAAAGTGTCAAAGAGTGTTAGTGAGAAAAGAAAAAAGACTTCAAACATTAGAAAGTGGTTTTTTCAAATTAAATCAAATTCCACTTGTCTATAAAAGCTTATCAAACACTTCAAAGGAGTCAGTGTTTCCTTTCAAAGAGTAAGAGCCATTCAGAGGAAACATTTGTGAAGTTTTGAGAAAATTTGGTTGAAATCAGAATTTGAAGATTTCAGAGGGAGAGGATAGTGATTTTTAGGCACAAATGCCAAGGAGACATGATCATAAGGGTGGGAAGATAAACAGGTTTGAACCCATCAATACAAGGAAACTCATGGCCTCTCCCCTCACTATTTCTTGCTTTAAGCATGTGGGCTGCTTTGAATTTTGTGAGAGAGTGCAACAAGTCCAAAATCAATCGGAGTTAACAAGATTTATCATCATCAATTTACATGACAATTAGTTCAATCTTGCCGGGGTCACCTTTGAGATGTTTGCCAATGCCATTGCAGCTACTATAGGGATACCTAGTGTGGGAGAGGGGTGGTTCAAACAAGAAAACCTGGACATGAGTTATTTTTAACCATACCTCAAACCTAGGTATGAATATCACAACAAGTCCATCTTCCATTTTTCTCATATACTTGATAGATATGCACCTATGATGAAGATAATAATTAAGTATTTAACTTTTGAGGGAATTTTTTCCTGCCTTTACTCATACCATATCCGTCTTCTTATGCATTTTACTAGAGAAAGAATGATACACATACCATATTATATTTTCTGTATAATTGACAAAATGGCCTACATTGTGAAAAGGAGAAATTACAATCAGAAAATGTAGAGCCTATTTCATCATTCACTCATCAAGATGGTGGTCATGCATCAACTCCAGTAGAAAAACATTCCATGGGATGCATTCATTGCCAATGAGGTTTTCGCCACTACACATATTCATCATGAGCTAGATGTTTCTTCATCATCCCATCCTCTCGAATCCATTCCTCCATCACTTCATGCTATTCATACATCACCATCCACTCACATCCAGTCACCTCATATTGATCCTTCCTCATCACCTTTCCACAACCTTTCACCATCACATCATGATATCAGAGCATTAAGCAGGAGAAGAGACATTGAGACAGTTGGCACTAAAATGAATGATATTGATCCATTTCCTTTGACCTATCAGAGAGGCCACATGAATGTGTTTGCTTCACTTGATATGAAAGGGGCCATGCCTTCTTCATCTGCAAAACAGGTTGATAACGGCAAGGAAAAAGTTACAGAGCATATAAATGTTGAGGAGGAGGATAAACATGAAACTGAGCAGGAGTTTCAGTTGATTGAACTTGATGATGAGAATGACGTCAAAATCACCAATATGTTGATCTAAAGCAAGGATGAAAAGATTAGTGAGCTTCCAGCTAATCTTGGTAGGGCAAAGAATGTGATTAACTATTTTGAGTTAGAGAATCAACAATTAGAGACAAAGAAGACCATCAGTGAGGTCAGGGCAATCAAAGCTCAGAGATAGGCTGAAAAGGCCAAGGCTTTTCTAGATGATACCTTGGGAAGTTTTGATGGCAGTGATGATGAGGAAGATAAAATTCCTAGACAGAGACCAAAGACCATTGGACTAAAGAGGGCTTTAGCCCGGGAAAGGCAGAAAGAGGTAGAATTGGCAGAGAAGCTCACTCCACATGAGCTTCTTGCCATAGAAATTAGCAAGGATAGAGAATATTGTCCTTAGAGGGAAAATTTTAATTTAGAGGGTCAACAAGAGAAGGAAAATAGAGACACTAACCTTTCGGAGGAAGATGGCAAGACACTATGACATGAGAAACAGGATTGCAAGGGCTAAGCTCAAACGTGCCCATGCAAAGATTCGGGCTTTGACTGAGTCAAAGGAGAAAGAGAAGCTCAATATTCTTGCTTAGGTGTCCCTCCAAGCCTATAAACCTTGATCAGCAAGAAAAATTCCAAATTTTGGCACTTTAGTACACATTTTGAATATTTGACAGTTTGGCTTGCAGAAAATTGGCCAAAGGTACAGCGCAACTGGCGCTACGCTCTTTTTTGGGCCACCCAAATAAAAAATGGTCAGGATCCTCATGTTCCTAATGACAATTAAATCAACCTCAGAACATTTTAGGAGATTTGGAGAAAAACTGGTCCCTCAAAAAGGCCAAAAACTAGCGAAAAATCACCTTTCTACTCTCTTTTTGGCACTAGTGCTGCGCTTTTACTAGTCTTGGGAGAATCGATTTTTGATAGGATATATTGGCACCATTTTGGAGAAGAGAGGAATATTTTGAAAATAGACTCAGAGACCTTTCCCATGAGCCATCTTGGAGCTCATTTGGACATCGGGAAGGCCTCCAAAAGTTGGCTGCAAAACAGACCATTATCATGCATTGGCACTACGCGTTTGCACTGGCGATGTGCCCCTGTACCTTGGAGCTGCGCCCTTACCAGGAGTTATTGAAAAATTTATTTATAAGCCTTAAATTCAATCATATTCAAAATTTATCACATAATTTATGTTAGGAGTTATTATTACAATGAATGAGTCTTAGATATTTTGCCTTGGGCCTTGCATGGTCTCAAAGGTCAAAATGCATTAACTTTTTAATAAATAACATTTGAAACCTTAGCTTAGGGTCACCTCCTTATTTTGAAGATAAATATTGCATGGATGCTTATGTTTTTTTTGTTTGTTTGAGTAGTTGTTGGACTGATTAGTTGCTAAGCTAGTTGATGGATTGCTAAGCTAGATTTGAGAAAGCTCTGAGTTGCAGAGATCTCTTGTACATGGAGTAATGTAACTGTTTTGATCATTAGTAATACAATAATGTTCAAAATATTCTTGAGATATGTTAATGGTGAAGTTTTCCTTCTTTTTCAAAATTTTCCTTTTGTTTTCCATTATTTCCATTATTTTTCTGATCAAGGAATATAAATTTTAGAGTAGGATATGTTGTCTTGGCACCTTATTTCTATCTGCATTCTTTATCTTAATGTTTTCCTCTACGAGGTCTGATTGGAGAATTCTTAATTGCTCTCTGGTTCCACCTAGCTTGTTGTCTTGAAAATTATTTAATGGAGTCAAGCCAAAGAAGTCTATGGTATGCCCCGTCCTTTGGTGTAACCTTAAACATTGTTTTTAAGGCCTTTCTTTGAAGTATACTTAGTAGAGTCCATCTAGGGAATTCTATGGTATGCCTTGTCCTTTGGTATGTCTTAAAATGTTTATTTTAAGGTATTTAGGGTGTTAGGTTAAATAATATAGGTTTAGCTCACTCTTTTGTTGCACTCATTGTTATCTTAAATGTTTTCTTTCTCTGAAAGTAATCTTAGGAATGTTGGATTGTTGTCTTAAAGGTTTACTTCTTAAATTTTTGCAAAAGAAGTTTATGGTATGCCCTGTCCTTTTGTTTTTCTTAAATAGTTACCTGAAATGATTTTCTTGTTGAAGTAGAGTTAAAGGATCCTTAATTTCCCTTTAGTTTTACTATTTTCCCAACTTATTGTCATTTCATATGCCATCTAATCTAAGAAATGCACTTGATATAGTTAGCTTTCCCTATGAAAACCCTTGCTAATTTGATGAGCTATTAAATCCTTTTATAAATCCATAGCCCAATGGATTGATTTTTCTCATAGTATATCTATTCAGTTGAATCACTCCTTGAATTAATCACACCATTGATCTATTAACCTATAAATCAAATCAATAAAAAAAAAAAGTCCTTATAACTTCATAATTAGCTTAATATCATAAAAGAAAAGCATAAAGACATATCATTCACAAAAAATTATATAGAGAGAGCCCTCTATGAGTCCAGGAAGGACAGGCCCTAGGACTCCAAAGGTTGTTTGATGTTACCCTTTTTTATTTGGTCTTACCAATCTGACAAATTACAGGGACCCAACATAATGGCGACTCCACTGGGGAATGCTCATTAAAAATCTTAGTGTTATAGAAATAACTCATAAAAGAAGAAAATATTTCAAGATTGGTATCCAATTGTTGACGGTAGACAACAAACAAACCCTCAAACTAGTTAGCATCATCCACCTGGTGACTCCACTTGTTTTCAGTAGGCCTGCTAACTCCACTAGTTCTCATAGACTCCTATGGGAATGTATTAACCAGTCCTAATAGTATAAATCACAGTCACATACTGTGTGAATTTAGTATTCTTATAGATTGGTTTGTTTTCAAAACTCTTATAAACTTTCAGCCTCTCTGTGTTGTGGGTTTGAAATCTGGCTTCACAAAGAATCAGCACCAGATCTCACCCTGATCCAAACCCTCCTGCTATAGTTGATGACCCAGAAATAATCTTAAGAAAAACTTCTAGGACTAAATACTCAACTATTGTCAGACCAATTCACAAAGAAAGTTCCTTTCCTAAAAAAATTACATCCTTGCAAGATACCCAATTTGACTTACACCATAAAAGAAACCAATTTAGAACTAATTCTCAAAGTTGGATAAACCAGACAAACCTTGAGCCTACCAACATATAGCAGAGTCCTAGTAAAGAAGCCTTTCCTTCCACTCCTCCCGATATCTAGCTTCTCCAACACTTTGACTCTTTTCATTCCAAATCTGCTCAGTATTAGCTAACCAGTCCAAGTACATCTACTACCCCCACTCATACATTCACTATTCAAACCCCTTCATTTCATCCTCCACATCCACTCATAAACACTCCTCTTATAAATCCTCCTTGGGTTCCATTACCTCCCATCATGGAAACATGGTATGCCCCCCTGGTGCTACCACAACCTTTATTGCCTATGCCCCAAGACTATCAATCTAGAATCCCTCATTTTAATGGAACTAATCATACAACTGCCTAACAACATGTAGATAAGATGAATGATGCTTTTTATTACCAAGAAATAGAAGATGAGACCATACAGATGAGAATGTTTTCCCAAAGTTTAGGGGGAGAAGAAAATAAATGGTTCAAGAACTTAAATCCTAATACCATTCATGATCTCCCTTCCCTTTATCAAACATTCATAAACAAGTGGGAGACTAAGAGAAATCCTCTTTAGATCCTATCCGAATATGAAAAGCTTAAAATAAATGTTGGGGAGAGTGTTCAAGACTACTGCACTAGGTTCAATAGTGTATATAATGCACTTCCTCCACACATGAAACCCCCACAAGGCCTAGCCCTAGTAAAATTTCCAGATGGGTTTGATCCATAAATGGCTTATCAATTAAGAGAAAGATATCCCCTTACCTTAGATGACATGCAAAGAGGAGAAGTAAGTGTAGAAGCCAATCTAATTGCTAAAAGGGCTAGAATGAGAATAGAAAAGAGGGTTACATACAAAGAAGAACCTATGGCCTCCACATATGATGCTAAAATTGACAGTCTAGTTAGGACAATGGAAAGGATGATGGAGAGAATTAATTGAAATGAAAGAGCACCCCCTAGGGAAAACCAAACAAATCCTTAAAACAAAAAAAGAAACCAAAACTTCAGAAGATATCCTCCTCAAATAAGGCAAAGGGAAACTGGCTAGCAAATCAGACCTCCTTTCCAAGAAAACTTTGTAGATGAAGAGGAAAGGGAGACTAAGGAGACAGAAGAAAACCATGTGAATCTAATAGGCTCTGATAATGAGGATGTTTTTTTCTCACAGAAGAAGAACAAGGTCTATTTTTCTCAAACCAAACTGAAAGAACATATGAAGATTCTAAATAATACAAACTAGGATTTGCAAATTCTATCATGGAGGTTCATAGGCAGTATGACCTTAGAAGTAGGAAAACCTAAGATATCCCCAAGAAGAACAAACTAGAAATTTCTGCTATGAGGACCCCTGAAAACACTCCTAGAAAGACAGTAGAAAATACAAAAACAATGGTTAAGAGTCCCGATCAAGGAAAAAACAAAATCAGCCAACATGATGGTGACCAAAGCTTCCTTAGTACTTCAACTAGTGGCCCTGAAAAAATCATTGTAACTGAGATTCCAAATAAAAATAATCAAACTAAATTTGCTAAAAAGATAATGTCTAATAAAAATGATTTAAATATTCCAAAAACAAGGACTCCATTCAGTATTGAGAGTGAAATTGCCAAGATAAAAATATCCATACCCCTTACTGAATTAGTGACTCAAGATGTATATAGATCTCAAGTTTTGAAGGCTTTAAACATAGGATATAACATTTATACTCTAAATCTGAGTGATGACAAGCCAGAATTGTTGTTTGGACCAGAGGTAGAGGGAAATTTTCAAGAGGGAGGTGTGCCTCCATTCTATGTCAATTTGAAAATCCATGAAAAAATCCTACACAATGCCGTGCTAGATTTTGGTGCTTCACATAACCTCATGCCAAAGGTAGTGATGGAAAGATTAGGCCTTGAAATAACCAGACCATACAAATATTTGTACCCTTTTTATTCGGGTAGAGTTAAATGTGTGGGCCTAATCAAAGATCTATGTGTCAATCTGGCACAAATATCAACCAAGATCCTTGTAATGGATATTGTAGTGGCTGACATTCCCCCAAATTATGGCATGATTTTATCAAGATCATGTGGATCCAAACTCCAGGGAACCCTCCAAATGGACATAACATATGCTACCATTCCAGTCGTTAACCAAACAAGAAGACTGTACAGAGAATCTCACATGAAATACATGGTAAGCATCCAAGATAAGCCAAATAACACCCCTATCTATTATGTCCATTAAGACCTTGATTCGTTTATCTTGTAAAATGAAGATGACATTAATGAACAAGTAGATAGAAAAGAGGAAGAGCAAGACCTGTCAGAACAGTCAAACCAAACAAAAAATGAAGAAAATAATAGCCAAAACAGTAGCATCCATGAACAAAAACACAATGGCGAATTTGAACTTGAAACTCTTTGGAACATGAGATTTGATGGCTGTTGTGGTAAATCTGGCTCAGGAGCAGGTGTTTGGATACACAACACTAATGAGGGTCACTCTTACAAACTAGATTTTTCAATGCACAAACAATATTGCAGAATATGAAGCTCTTCTCCTAGGTTTACAATTGTTGAAAAATATAGGAGCTAAGATGATTTATGTTCAAGGAGATTCTGAGCTAATTATTAGGAAAATTAAAGGAGAATATTCAACCAAAAATCCGAGGTTAAGAGAATATAGAATTGCTTCCTTATTCCTCCTAAAAAAAATTGAAAAATATTAACTTACCTCTATCTGAAGAACTCAAAACAGCCTTGCAAATGAACTAGCCTTTGTTGCCAGCACTTGCCAACTGCCTCATGCCAATGAAAAATACATGGTAAAGGTCAAAAGAATATCGACAATCCCTGATAACATAGATTATTGGAAAGTTTTTTAAGGTGAAAAACATATTGAAGACTTCCTACAGTCCAAAAATGAGTTTGAAATGCCAAAACCAGACTCAGATCATGAAGAGAATTGCTCTATTGAGGAACAAACACACAAAACAGAGCCACCTTATGATGCTGATATAAATCCATTAGAACACCCTCATGAGGAAAAACTGTGTGAAGATTCAGATAAAAAGGACCTTGAGGAATTGCAATTTAAATACAATCTATTACCAAGAGTACTTGCCCCTTTAGAAGAACTGTTTGATTTCAATGATTTTGCTAGGAAGCCTAAAATAGAATCCACTGAAACAGACATAGAAGAACCTAAAATGATAAAATTGTCCAAAACACTGCCAGTTCTTATAAAAAAGAAATACATTGAGAATTTCAAAGAATTTAAGGATGTGTTTGCATGGGGTTATGAGGACTTGAAGTCCTATGATACAAGCATCATTCAACATAAAATTCCTCTCAAGGAAAACTAGAAACCATTTAAGCAGAAATTGCGTAGGATAAACCCTGTCCTAATGCCTCTAGTTGAGAAAGAAATAAAAAAAATGTATGATGCTGGAATAATAGTCCCACTCAGGTACTCAGAACGGGTCTGAAATCTTGTATCAGTGAGGAAGAAAGCAGGGGAAATTAGGCTATGCATAGACTTCAGAAATTTAAAGAAAGCCTCCCTAAAAGACAAATTCCCTTTACCTAAGATGGATCATATACTGCTAAGCATAGTAGGCTCTAAAATAATATCTTTGCTTGATGGTTTTTCAGGGTATAACTAGGTGCTAGTATATCTAGATGATCAACACAAAACCACCTTCATTACACCTTGGGGCACCTTCATGTATGTCAAAATGCCTTTTGGGTTAATGAATATTGGGGCCACTTTTCAAAGAGCCATGGAAATTTGTTTTTTCGAAGAAATAGGTTACTTCATTGTGATATACCTTGATGACATAAATGTCTATTCAAAAACTGATGAAGAACACCTAGTTCACTTAAGAAAGGTCTTTGAAAAATTTAGAAAGTATGGTATATCTTTAAATCCTAAGAAAACATTGTTTGGTCTTCAAGAAGGAAAATTTTTAGGCCATATCATATATGAAGAAGAGAATAATATAGAGCCAAAGAGGATTGAGGGGATATTGCAGATCAGTCACCCTAGGAACATCAAAGAGCTGCAATATTTCATTTGAAAGATCAACTTCTTAAGAATTTTCATACCAAACCTTGCAGAACTCCTAAGAAACACTACAAACATGCTGAAAAGAGATATAGGAGTCAAATGGACCATAGAAGCGAAGCAATCCTTTGAACTAGTAAAATGAGAACTTACCCAAACACCAGTCCTCATCAGCCTGACTTCACTAAGGACTTCTTCATCTTCTCTTTTGCATCAGAACACATAATTGCTGCAGTATTACTACAAAAGAACATAATGGGACAAGAAAAACCCATATCTTTCTTCAGCAAGACACTAAGAGATGCACCTCTGAAATACAACATTATGGAAAAACAAGATTTTGCCTTAATCAAGGCATTAAAATATTTCAGGGTTTACATCTTGCATTCACATGTCATTACTTTCGTTCCTCGTGTAGTTGTTAAGGACATACTAACTCAGGATCCTTATGGTAAAAGAGGTAAGTGGATTGCTGTCATCTTAGAATATGATCTAGAAATCAAGCCCACCAAGCTAATCAAAGGGTAATGTCTGGCCAAACTGATGGCTGAAGCAAACTTTTAAGCACTAGACATAAACATGATACATTCCTTGGATGAAGAAGAGGAGCTAGAAACTGCACCTATTGAAGAAGAATTTCTGAAATCACTCTGGTATGCTGATATATTATATGTGATTTTTAATCTAAATTCTCCTCGTGATTTGTCCAAAACAAAGGCCATATTCTTGAAACTAAAATCTGTAAATTTTTTCATTCTAGATAAAGCTTTATATTGGAAAAATTATGTTGGTATGTTACTTAAATGTTTACTTGAAGAAGATGCAGATAGAATCATGCATGAGTTTCATGAAGGAGAATGTGGAGGTCATCTCTATTGGAAAACCACTACTAACAAAATCCTTAGAGTTGGTTTCTATTGGCCCACTCTTTTTCATGATATCCATAAGCTAGTAGTGACTTGCCATAAATGCCAAATCTTTGAGGGAAAGAGAAAACTACTACCTTTGCCTTTATAGCCTATTTATGCTGAAACTCCTTTTCAATGATGGAGTTTAGATTACATTGGAGAAATCCAACCTGCCTTCTCTTCCCAACACAAATGGATCCTCACCACAACCGACTATTTCACCAAATGGATAGAAGCCATCCCTTCAAGGACTGTCACTAACTCGGTAATCATCAAATTCCTTGAAACCAATATTCTCTCCAGATTTGGCTGTCTAAGAAAAATCATCACTGATAATTTTGTTGCATTTAAATCCAAGAGAATGGTGGAATTTTTCCACAAGTATCACATTACATTAGGGAATTCTATTACTTATTACCCTCAAGGTAATGGGTTGGATGAGTCCTCTAACAAAATTTTGGTAAATATCATCAAGAAATTGCTGGAAAAGAACAAAAAGTCATATGACACAGTAAATTAGTGCATGCGCTATGGGTAGACAGATTAACAAACAAAAAATCAATTAACATGTATCCCTGTCAACTAGTGTATGGCATGGATGAAATTTTTCCAACATCCTTGGGGTCCTAGTGATGAAGCTTATTCAAGAGGTACATTCAGAGGATAATGATATGAAAAGAAGTTTGAACCAAACCATTCAATTGCAACAATCAAGGGAAGAAGTATACAACAGAATATAGCAAGTGCAAGAAAGCATCAAGAAGCTTTTTGATAAAAGGACCAAATCAGGTGACTTCAACATTGGAGACAAAGTGTTGAAGTGGGATTCAAGAAAAGAGGACAAAGGCAAGCATGAGAAATTTGACAATCTATGGAAAGGTCCATACATCATCCATTCAGCAAGAGGTAACAATGCATTCTTTCTACAAGAAATGCATGGAACAGAGTTATATGGAGGTCCTATCAATGGCAGGATACTCAAGAATTATTTTTGTTGAAGTTCTTAGTTTAAATCTTAATTAATTTTACATAACACTACTTGAATAAAAGATCATAAAAACGAAGCACAAAAAACAAAGAAAAGAAGAAAAGAGGGCAGGATAAAGGAAAAGTTAAAGCCCCGTACCAAAAAAGAATATTTCTGAAAGTGTGCAAGTCCAAATGCCACTACTTTTTGATGAAAAATTGTTCAGCCATACAGCTTAATCATGGTTGAACTAATTTAAATTGATTAACGATAAGTTAGAAATGAATATTTTCCAAACTATTTAAACTTGTCTTATCAATAGACTAGGTTATGAAAAGATATTGGTTACAAAATTTCAAATCTGAACCAAAGAGAAAAGAGAGGGATGAATGAAAAATTCTAAATTATAGCCCTTAGTTAGTTTTACTTTTGCAAAAGAAATCTGTGTGCAGCTTGTCCAAAATGCCACATCTCATGAAAAACCAAACTGCTTAACCTTGATTTGATCATGTTTTAAATTTTATGTTGATAGATTAAAGAAT
This sequence comes from Pinus albicaulis, assembly GCA_034641835.2. Taxonomy (NCBI): domain Eukaryota; kingdom Viridiplantae; phylum Streptophyta; class Pinopsida; order Pinales; family Pinaceae; genus Pinus; species Pinus albicaulis. The sequence continues at coordinate 92,903,204 of CM076579.1, read as the reverse complement.
GAAAATCCTTCAAACTGTTTAATATTGAGGAATAAGTATATTAGGTAGAGAATAAAAGAACTCACCAGTCTAATCTGAAAATTTAGATGATATAAGGGTAGAAGTATATAGTTTCTTCTTTCAAAAGAAAAATGATGTCAAGGGTTTGCTAGTCCAAATGCACCCAAATGAAGAAAAAATGTTAGGAATGGTATGATGGGTAGGTAGAGTTGATGTCTAAGCAATCATGTTTTTTCAGATTTTAAAAGATCACAGCTTCAAGGAACAACAACAAATCAGTAATTGAAGAAGGAGTAAATTTGTTAAGCACAAACAAGGCACTAATTTACAAATTCCAGAGATTTGAACTCTAAGGTTCTTGACACCTCCTTAAGGAGCTTCCCTCCCCAAGTGGAGCCACTATTAGTCATCAGTATTTTTCACTATCTTTGGATGACTATAGAAAAGTTATATTTTTCTGAAAACAATATTCCTTAAATATCTTGAGTTTCAGAAATCTCACTGCCTTCATTATCTTCATAGAACCTTTTTCCCTATCTATCAATTTTCCATCTAAAAATAACCTTGTTTCTCTTAAAAGACTCATTATGGGCTTATACCTCTCATTTTCATCCTTATTTCCTACCTAAAACCTCATTTCCCCATTTTACCCTGTCAATAAACTCCATCCTCCCTCTAAGATTTCTTGTTGCTAACTCATTCCCATGTCACTTTGGGCATAATAACCTATAACAATGCTCTCTTTTCACTTGAAATTTTTTAAGTCAAATTTCATTCACAATCAGGTAAAAAAACACACTCCCCTTAGGTCATTAGGGTTTTGTATCTTTCAAGGTCATCCTTTCATTCTGAGGAGGTTGACACACATATGAGAATAATTGATTATGACAAGTATTCTTCTAGCTCCCAAAAATCCTTGGATGTTTCAGGCACTTCTTTTCCTTTTCTAGAATCTAGCTTATATGTAATAGAATGTCTAGACATGCTTATTCAAGAAAGACCTAAAATTTCCAAGGAGGATTATCTTCTCAGTTTAGAAACTGCAAGTGAGAAAATGGGACAAAGTTTGGCACTTCTGTAGAGGTGTCGGAATATTTATCAGCAGAAAGTACTGATGATGTAGACTATCTACTCCTAGATGAAAAAAATTTACAACAAGGGAAAGAGGAAAGCTTGGTTTTGTAGATGACAAGGACTATAAACATGATATTCCATTCGAGTGCCAAAGTAGTGATTACTTGCGGGAAAATGACATGGAGAAAGCACACAAATCCAAACATGAAGAAAGTCTATTAGAAAATATTGATGGAATATGGAAAAAAGGTAAGGTGAACTGGACAGAAATGAATGAACTTGAAAGGGCTATAGATAAATTAGAAGACAACAATGATGATTGCTATAAATAACTGTAGACACTTAGAGATTTGAAAAAGGTGGCCAGAGAAGGTGGAAAAGATAAGTTGAATTTTATGGTGGAAACTATGGAAGATTTTAAAGATGCTACTAGATGTAATAATCAAATCCCAAAGTTGTCAAGGTGAACATTTCAAACCCTAATGAGCAATGGAAAAACAAATTTCATGACTTTTGCAACCTGCAAAGAAAAAAGTGTCAAAGAGTGTTAGTGAGAAAAGAAAAAAAACTTAAAACATTAGAAAGTGGGTTTTTCAAATTAAATCAAATTCCACTTGTCTATAAAAGCTTATCAAGCACTTCAAAGGAGTCATTTTTTCCTTTCAAAGAGTAAGAGCCATTCAGTAAAGGAAAAAATTGTGAATTTTTGAGCGAATTTGGTCGAAATTCCAAGGCGTTGTGCATTCAGCACTTGGTGCTGCGCGTTTTCCTTGGCACTGTGTGCCTAAGAGTTGGCGCCGCGCCCTTGCCCGATTTCCTCGACGTATTTTCTAAAGGCACTACGTGCCTATAGACTGGCATTGCGTCCTTGCCAAAATGCTGCGACCTTTCCAGAAAGGACCTTGTGTAAGATACACTCAGAGTTAGGCATTACGATCTTGGGTTGGCACTGCGCCCTCAACTAGTGGCACTGAACCCCTAGACAAAGGAGTTTGCTAAGGGTTGGGGCCATTAAAACATATTCAAAACTTCTCCAAATTCTTTCCAAAGTCATCCAAGCAATCTTGAGTGGTAATTACATGACATGAACCTTGCTTTGAAGCCATTTGATCACTCTTAATTGAATGGAGATGAAACCCTAAAGGAAACCCTAAATTTTAGCTTGTCATCATTTTTTTTAACCTTGTTCCATCCTCCTAAAAGAAATATCAGTAAAAAAACAAGGTAATTAAATTAATTTAGGGTTTTCATTCATCCGGTTTGTTGCTACACACAATCCCTTTCACTCATTCCCTTCATTCACTCATTTCCTTCATTTGTTCAAGCTGCCATTTCATTCCCTTCCCTCATTCCATTTCACTTCCACCCTAGGGTTTCCAAATCAGAATTTCAAGATGTCAAAGGGAGAGGATAGTGGTGTTGAGGAAAAAATATCAAGGAGACATGATCATAAGGGAGGGAAGACAAAAAGATTTGAACCCATCAATACAAGGGAACTCATGGCCTCTCCCATCACTGTTTCTTGCTTTAAGCATGTGGGCTAATTTGAATTTTGTGAGAGAGTGCAGCAAGTCCAAAATCACCTGGAGTTAAAAAGATTGTTCATCATCGATTTACATGATAAGCAGGTCAATCTTGCCGGGGTCACCTTTGAGATGTCTGCCAATGTCATTGCAACTGCTACAGGGATACCTAGTGTGGGAGAGAGGTGGCTCAAACAAGAGAACCTGGACATGAGCTATTTTGAACCATACCTCAAACCTAGGTATAAATATCACAACAAGTCCATCCTCCCTTTTTCTCATCTTCTTTATAGATATGCACCTATGATGAAGATAATAATGAAGTATTTCACTTGTGAGGGGAGGTTTTCCCGCCTTTACTCATACCATATATGTCTTCTTATGAATTTTACAAGAGTAATAATGCTACACATACCATATTATATTTTCCATAGCATTGAAAAAATGGCCTACATTGTGCAAAAGATAAATTACAATCAAAAAATGTACAGCCTATTTGATCATTCACTCATCAAGATGGTGGTCATGCATCATCTCCAGCAGAAAAAAATTCCATGGGATGCATTCATTTCCAATAAGGTTTTCACCACAGCACCTATTCATCATGAGCCAGATGTTCCTTCATTATACCATCATCCTGAATCCTTTCCTCCATCACTTCCTGTTGTTCATACTTCACCAGCCACTCACATCCAGTCACCTCATATTGATCCTTCCTCGTCACCTTTCCACAACCTTTCACCATCACATCATGATACTAGAGAATCAAGCAGGAGAAGAAACATTGAGACAGTTGGCACTAAAATGAATGATATTGAGCCATTTCATTTGACCTATCAGAGAGGCCACAGGAATGTGTTTTATTCACTTCATTTGAAAGGGTCCATGCCTCCTTCATCAGAAAAACAGGTTGATAAGGGCAAGGAAAAATTTACAGAGAATATCACTGTTGAGGAGGAGGATAAACATGAAACTGAGCAGGAGTTTCAGTTGATTGACCTTGATGATGAGGATGAGGTCAAAATAAACAATATGTTGATCAAAATCAAGGATGCCAAGATTAGTGAGCTTCAAGCTAATCTTGGTAGGGCAAATAATGTGATTAACTATTTTGAGTTAGAGAATCAACAGTTAGAGACAAAGAAGACCATCAGTGAGGTCAGGGAAATCAGAGCTGAGTGAGAGGCCGAAAAGGCCAAGGCTTTGCTAGATGAGACCTTGGGCAGTTTTGATGGCAGTGATGATGAGGAAGATCAACTTCCTAGATAGATACCAAAGACCATTGGACTAAAGAGGGCTTTAGCCCGGGAAAGGTAGAAAGAGGTAGAATTAGCAGAGCAGCTCACTCCAAGTGAGCTGCTTTCCGTAGAAATTATAAGGGATAGAGAATATTTTCTTGAGAGGGAAAATTTTCATTTAGAGGGTCAACTAGAGAAGGAAAAGAGAGACACTGACCTTCAGAGGAAGATGGCAAGACATTATGCCATGAGAAACAGGATTGCAAGGGCCAAGCTCAAATGTGCCCATGCAAATATTCACGCTTTGACCAAGTCAAAGGAGAAAGAGAACCTCAATATTCTTGCAGATGTGTCCCTCTAAGCCTCTAAACCTTGATCGGCAAGAAAAATTCCAAGTTTTGGCACTCTAGTGCACATTTTGAATTTTTGACAGTTTCGCTTGCAGAAAATTGGCCAAACGCACAGCGGCACTGGTGTTGCACTCTTTTTTGGGCCACCCAAATGAAAAATGGTTAGCATCCTCATGTTCCTAATGACAATTACATCAACCTCAGAACGTTTTAGGATATTTGGAGCAAAAATGGTCACTCAAAAAGGCCAAAAACTACTAAAAGATCACCTTTGTGCTCTCTTTTTGGCACTTGCACTGCGTGTTTACCAATCTTGGGAGAATTAATTTTTGATAGGGTCGATGGGCACCATTTTGGGAACTAGAGGCATATGTGGAAACTAGACTCTGAGACCTTTCCAATGAGCCATCTTGTAGCTCATTTGGACATCAGGAAGGCCTCCAAAAGTTGGATGAAAAACAAGACATTTTTTCTACCTTGGCGCTAGCATTGTGCCCCTATACCTTGGAGCTGTGCCCTTACCAGGAGTTATTGCAAAAGTTATTAGAAGCGTTAAAGTCAAACATATTCCAAAGTTAGCTCATAATTTATGTTAGGAGTTATTATTACAATGAATGAGTCTTAGATATTTTGCCTTGGGCCTTGCATGGTCTCAAAGGTCAAAATGCATCAACTTTGTAATAAATAACATTTGAAACCCTAGCTTAGGATCACCTCGTCATTTTCCAGATAAATACTACATTGATGCTTCATGTTTTTTGTTGGTTGGTTGAGTATTTGTTGGACTTATTAGTTGTTGATCTATTTTATGGATTGCTAGGCTAGATTTGAGAAAGCTCTGAGTTGCAGAGATCTCTTGTAAATGGAGTAACGTAACTGTTTTGATCATCAGTAATACAAGAATGTTCACGGGATTCTTAAGCTATGTTAATGGTTAATTTTTCCTTCTTTGTCAATATTTCCTTCTATTTTCCATTATGTCCATTATTTCTCTGATTAAAGAACATAAATTTTAGAGTAGGATATGTTGTCTTGGCACCATATTTCTGTCTACATTCTTTATCTTAATGTTTTCCTCTACAAGGTCTGATTGGAGAATTCATAATTTCTCTCTGGTTCCACCTAGCTTGTTGTCTTGAAAATGATTTAATGGAGTCAAGCCAAATAAGTCTATGGTATGCCCTATTATTTGGTGTAGCTTGAAACATTGTTTTTAAGGCCTTTCTTTGAATTGTACTTAGTAGAGTCCATCCATGGAAGTCTATGGTATGCCCTGTCCTCTGGTATGTCTTAAAATGTTGCTTTGAAGGTCTTTATAGTGTTAGGTTAAAGAAGATAGGTTTAGCTCACTCTTTAGCTGCACTCATTGTTATCTTAAATGTTTTATTTGTCTGAAAGTAATCTTAGGAATGCTAGATTGTTGTCTTAAAGGTTTGCTTATTAAAGTTTGGCCAAAGAAGTCTATGGTATACCCTATCCTTTGGTTTTTCTTAAATAGTTACCTGAAAGGCTTTTCTTGTTGAAGTAGAGTTAAAGGATTCTTAATTTCCATTTAGTTTTACTATTTTCCCATCTTAATGTCCTTTCATATGCCATATAATCTAAGAAATCCACTTGATATAGTTAGCTTGCCCTATGAAAACCCTTGTTGACTTGATGAACTATTAAATCCTTTTATAATTCCATAGCCCAATGGATTGATTTTTATCATAGTCTATCTATTCAGTTGAAGCACTCCTTCAATTAATAATACCATTGATCTATCAACCTATCAATAAAATCAATGAAAACAAACAAGTCCTTAGAACTTCATAACTAGCCTAAGATCATAAAACAAAAGCATAAAGACATATCATTCAAAAACATTTATATAGAAAGAGCCCTCTCTGAGTCCAGGACGGCTAGGCCCTAGGAATCCAGAGTTGGTTTGATGTTACCCTTGTTTATCTGGTGTTACCAATCTGATAAATTATAGGGACCTAATAGAAACATAAGCTTATTTATTCATCAGAAATAATATCACAGTATACAAATATCTAAAACTAGTTCGCAAATCTATCCAACCATTTCGTTGCGCAAAATACTTTATTTTAGACATAATTTTGAAACTTTTTTTATGATCACATGGAAGTAAATTTTGGGAAATTAAAAGAGGTTTTTCTCATGAACCAACCAAAGCACAATAACCTCCATTTTTTGTAAAAGTATCATAGATCAGGCGTTTTGAATTTATATTTAAAGCACATTTTCTGTAACGTGTAAATTTCATGTATTAGCCATTTTTTGCAGAGTATTTTATGCGACTCTGGGGAATATTCTGAAGTAACTGAAAGAGGTTTCTCTAGCGAATGGGCCAAAGAACAAAAAACTATTTCAGATTTTACATAGGTGTTATATTTTTGGAGTTATAGGTGTCTCTTTGAGGCCTATTGTCGCCATTTTTTGTGGCATAATTCTGAAGTTTTGGAATTCAGTTGATAAATTTGGAGGTAGTATCGATACCTTTTGCAGTTTTGGATGTTGCTAAGTTTATGTCAAGCTTTTAAAATGATGTTTCGAAGGTTAATATTGTCTCGATCTTCTTTGTAGATGGAATATACATTGTATATAGTCTTTTATTTTCCATGCAAGTAATTCTTCCTAATTGTAAACAATGGAAACTTTGAAATGAGAACGAAAACGAGTACCCGTTTGAGGTAGCAAAAAAGTAATCCGATTTCGAAAGGTGCTCATCTAGAATACACTTTGTTTTTTGGGAGCATATTTTTGACACTTCAAATTTTCTTATGTATCAAGTATAATTTTTTTTTACATGTTAGTGGTTTTCATGTTGATTTTAAAAAGTGTTGATGCAACATCCACCGCATTTTTTAAAGGGCTTAATTTTTACACTTTAAATTTTCTATTGTATTAAGTGTTAATATAATTTTTTAAATGTTGATGATTTTCATGTATATTTTGAAAAACATCAAAATTTATTTTTAAAAGACATTTTTGACACTTTAAATGTTCTTATGTCATAGGTATACACATTTTTTTTTAAATGTTCATTATTTAAAAAAAATTCAAGTTGTCGTATGTTTCTTATTGTTTTTCATCCTAGGATATTAGTTTTTTAAGGGTTTTTCAAACATATGTTTTTCTGTTTTTCTTTGAATTTTTTTTTTTTTATAATAAAATTATGAATTTTTTTCGCAAAAAAAAATAAAAATATATATATAATATATATATATATATATATATATATATATATATATATATATATATATATAATATATATATATATATATATATAACATTAAAAATATGTAAAAAAACAAATATAAAACTATATATAAAAAATACAAAAAAAGACATTGAAAATGTTAAAAAAACAAAATTTACTAAAAAAAATATATATAAAAAATTAAATAAAAATACAAAAACATATTTCAAAACACACATAATTTAAAAAAAAAAATTAATAACAAAAAAGGAATAATTTTACATAATTAAAAAAAAAATAACAGTTTTTTTTTTAAACCTCAAATTTAAATTAAAAACATAAAAAATTATAATAAAAAGTAAAACATATAATTTTTTTTTTTAAATCATAGTTTAAAATTAAATTAAAATTTGTTAAAAAAAATAATTAAAAAAAAAAAACAAAATAAAACAAAAATTAAAAATTTGAAAACCATAAGTAAAAATAAAATGAAAAAAATAAGAGCATTAATAAGAACAACTAAAAAAAAATTAGGTCCCCCAGCCCAGGGCCACTTGGTTGCCCAACCCGGTGGCCGAGTGTGCGTGGGTTGGCAGGTCGATTCTAAGAATCGTCCTACCAGCCGAAGGCCACTCGGCCCTTCGGCTCGACGACCAAAAATTTATTTATTTATTTTAAATTGTTTTTATTAATGTTTTTAATTTTTAATTCCATTTTTAGTTATGTTGTCTCAATTTTTTAAATTTTTTGTTTTGTTTTGTTTTAAACAGTTTGTTTTTACTATTTTTAATTTAGTTTTACACTATGATTTTTTTTTTATGCTTTTAATTTTTATTACAACTTGTTCATGTTTTTAATTTAAATTTAAGGTTTTTTTTTTTAATTATGGTTTTTTTAAAATTATTTAAAAAAAAAATATTTTTTTGTTTTTGTTTTTTTTTTTTTTAATCTTCTATTGTTTTTTTAATTATGTTTGGTTTGAAATATGGTTTTGTATATTTTTTTTTTTTAGTTTTTTTTTTTTTTTTTTTAATAAAGTTTGACTTTTGGTAATTTTTTATGTTTGATTTTTTTTTTGTCCATGGAAAATTTTAAGGATGGAAAATTATTTTGAAGTTTAAAAAATTGGCGAATCTCACTTGTCCCTAATATGAAAACTATAAAATGTTTATTGATGTATTTTTAAAATTATTCAAATTTATAATGATATTATATATATTTTCTATATAATGTTGGCAATTTTGAAGGTAAAATAATTTTATACTGTAAAATTTGGGTGAATCACTTCTATAAAAATATGGAAATTGGCGAATCTTTTTTTTGGAAAAACCATGGAAAATTAGCCCACCTGCGAATATTAGCCCCTAAAATTTTCCATGTTTTTGTCATTTTCATATATATTTTTATATGTGTATTTTTTTTTCCATGTTGTTATATATATATATATATATATATATATATATATATATATATAGCCATGTTTTTTAAAATTTTATGTTCTAATATATATTATTATATACTTCTTATTATTTTTTTGTGTTTTTCTTTTTGTTTTTATTCTTCTCATTATATTTTTTTTGTTCTTTTTCATGTTTTTATTTATTTATTTGTTAATATATATTTTTATTTACTTATTATTATTTTTTTGTAAGTTGAGTAGAACTACATCTTCATCATCATGTCCAAATACATCACCCCAATCAGGGCAGGGAATTGAACCGATGACTTCACATCAAGGAATGCATAAAGAACCCATCCAATCACCATCTATTCAAGACCCTGTGAACTTTGTTATCTTAATATTATTTTTTTAATTTTTTTGTGTTTTTTTTTATAAATTTTTTTCAATGTTTTAATTTTTGTTTTCTTTTATATTTGTCATTTTTATATATTTATTTATTATTTTGTTTTATTTAATTTTTTCCTATATGGTCTGTGTCGATCCTCGGCTAGGAACTTGATCTCATTATGTGTCATTTTTTTTATGCAGAGTTATGGATTATGGATAAACATTCTTCCCTAGCTGTAGTGCTCATCTATAACAACAGATTAAAGAATTTACAACTACTTTTCCTAACAGTAAATAGACACACAGAATAGATCAAATTACTTACTTCGAGTCCAAGCGCTTCGTATTCTCCTTCTGTCGCTCTTGTTGTAGCTTCAAATCTGAGCTAGGTCGCCAAAATATCTCCTGCAAAGATTAACACTAAACAACAAAAGATAGCAATAATACAAATGTCTATTCAAGTTATTCAATTAAATCAATGAAATATGAACCATATACATTAGATAAGAATTCATAATATGAAAGACAGAAGCTTATATAGATACATATGTGGGAAAGTAAGCAGCAATATTTATTAATGGATAGAAGGGGACGTTACAACCCAGTGATCGATTTAGTGTTACCACCTCTAGAAGCATCCCAGCCTCATCACAATGCACATCTCTCCAGCAGCATGTCACTCAAATCAATTCCTCAATTGAAATTCCACCAGCATTTCTCTACTCGAATTCTTCCTTCTCAAGCACTAGGATCTGTGCTCAATTTATAGAGGAGCTGAAGGTAGTTTTACAATCATTGACTTTCTAATAATAGGAAACACATGTTCCCAGTCTCAGAGGTATCAAATGGACACATGGATTCGAATTTTGACACATGTGAACTCTTCTAGAAGGCACTGGCCAAATGGAGATTCCAAACAATGAGAATTTCACTCCCAATGTGACCAACGCACCCATGAGTGCCGGGAAGTGCTTTGCAAAGCACCCTTGAGTGGGGTTACTTTCATATGCAATGCACTTGGTCCCTTTAGAGGCAGCGTTGGTGAGCTCTCATATGATATAATATAAACTTTAAATCTTGGAAACCTTTGAAATGAAATTCATGGATGATTTGTCTTGTTCTTTGTCTTAGGGCATGTAGAAATTGAAATGATAGGAAATGATAGACCCTATTCATTGGTTCTGGAGATGATGTCTAGTTAACCAGGTCATTGGGAATGGTGCCCAAATTGACCTATAACAATTTCTCCCTTAAGCATGAAGTCCGAATAATAATAACAATATTTTGATTGAGATACTTTACACTATGATGGGCTGGAGATGAAACGGAGCGGAGATGAAACTGCTAAGGGAAGGAATTCCTATGCTCAGCACATAAACTTTCTAATAACATGTACATAATTCAGAAAGTCGTCTACATTGGAATGTTTCCCAATATAGACATGCCTACAGATATAGGCCCATGTTTGGATGACGATCTATATGTAAGGTCACCGTACAAATGATGTGTACAAAAATCTTGAAATCATGGCCCGAATGGCTGAAACTAGATCCGGGGTCTTCTTATCTCGTTCACTTGATCATTCGGGTACAAGTCTAACCATGTGAATATATGATTTGTAGTCAAACATGGGAGGAAATTGTTTTATTAGCATCCAATGATGTGCACTGTTAACAAATGTGAAAGAACCATCATTGATGTTAATGGCCCTCAAGGTACTGCATTACAATTTGTAAGGCATGAATAGATGATTTGGTGTCGAACACCAAACAAAATCTTTCGATCAAAAGTCTAGAAGTGAGGATCTTGTCAATGTTGTAACAAGCCTCACGGTACTAGAATATGATATTTCTAAGTGAACTTCCTGGAAAATAATTCTTTGTCGACGGGAAGCCACCTTATTGCGAAATGGGATTTATTGATTTCAGAGACAAAAGTATGACTTGATATAGTAATGTTCTAGGATGACTGCCATGAGAATGAAGGTTTATGAGTATTGCAGAAGGATGAGTATTCACTGGATGACTTCTCTTGAATATATTGGTGACACTGACATGAGTTGGTACATTGACCCAAAATTAAAGTGAAGGTATGATGAACCATAGGTATGAATGAACGGTTAAGAATATTACCCAACCCAAATAGTCATAGTGATGGAGTGAAGTGTCATGTTCAAGAGCGACCTGCTACCGTAAAAATTTCTATTCACTTTCCCAAATTTTTCCCGGTCATTTATCGATGACTACCTCTTTATTTTTTAACAAGATTGAGGAGGATAACATTTGATTGATCTATAATTCAACCCTTCGGGAAAATAAAGTATCGCTATTTAATAATTTAACGAGTCTATTGATGAATGAAACTCGATTCTTGCCAAGATTGACAAGCCCATCACTTTTTTAAGTTTTAACGAGCCTAACGACAGTGACAATGTGATCATTTTTCATGTTCAGAGAGTTTGAAAAAGACGATGAAAAGAAAACTCTATAAGTACCTTTTCGTAAAGTTGTTGCTCAGATCTGAAAAGGTGTTAAATAATATCTGAGAGGTCCTCTTTAGTCATGTTTGACCAAGGTATTCCTTTTTCGTAAATAATATATCTCACTCCGGAAAAGGGTTAAACTTATACTGAGTAGATATCAATTCATTTACTTTTATGAGCTCGAAAAGACAAGTGCTTGGCAATATTTTCACATTATCAGAGTCGGAAAGGAGCTAAAAGAAGACTCCAGGGGTTCCTTTTTCATTGTTATGGAAGCTTGAAAAAGAGACAAAACTGTACTTCAAATCCTTTTTCGTTTTTAACAAAGCTCGAAAAATAAGGATAAAAACTATGCTCTATGGTCAAATCATTCTTGAAATAAATCTGCATGACTAATCCGTTCATCAGTTGTAAAACCTATTCAGAACAACATCAAATGGATTAAAAATACATGTTTCATGATAAAAATATAATAAAACCATAGTCATAGCAATAAATATTCATTGCAAACAATTAAATGACTAAACAAAAAGGGCTTTACTATTCATTTTTACCATTCAATAGTTACCATTTTCATTTTGTAGCTCTGAACCAGTTTTGCCCCAAAACTTCAGTGGTCGATTGCGTGCAATTGGTGAGAATGTTTTGAATGTCCCTTGCATGAGCACATGCCGAATGCCCCCTGCAAGAGAGGATTCCCCCAAGCTTCATTTCATTCACCTAAGTAAATTACTGGTTACTAATAGCTGGATGGAATGAAGGTTCATTTACGAGATCAGATGGAAGACTCGTCGTAATTAGGAGAGGATTTGTTTCAATTTTAACGAGATTTACATAGGAAAAGAACTATGCTCATGACCTATTTCATTTTTTAATGAGGTTGACACAGTAAAAGAACTTTCCTCAAAGGCACTTGTTTCATTTTTTAACAAGGTTGACACAAGAAAAAGGAAATGTCCTCAAAGGCACTTGTTTCATTTTTTAACGAGGTTGACACAAGAAAAAAGAATTGTCCTCAAATCCTGATTCATTTTTTAATGAGGTTGACACAGTAAAAGAAAAATCCTCATGGCTTTGTTTCATTTTTTAACGAGGTTGACACAGAAAATGAACCATCCTCATTGTGCAGTTGGACTAGTAAGTGTGTGCTGGAAAAGAAGTAGTCTAACAGAGTCATCATTTAAGGATTTTGATGAGCACCACAAATGATAAGTTATAACATGCGTTGAGAGGTCTTCTCCAGGGTTTTCATTGAATTTTTGAATTTCAGAGGGTAATTTCTGTGAAATCACTAGCCACCAAGGGGAGTAACTGATGGGACTAGCTTGATATTGCACTGAAGATGTGAATAAAGGATCAAGCCGTTCAGTACTCATAAGGGAGGAACCTAATAGGATTCCAGATGATGACATGGGTGAATTCAAGGGAGAAAACATCGAAGATGAAGCAACAGTAGATGTTGTCGCAGTAGAAATGGATCGTTTAGTCTGGGATGTTATCTCAACCATGGTCAAAAGACCCAATGTATACCCTATAGAATCTATGGGAACTCAAAGTGAAATAGGATCAACAAAAGAAGAGGAAGTTGATTGAGGAAAATACTCGTACAGGTAAAGCTCCTACCGAAAATGAGTTGGAGTTAAAGGTGTCTCATCTTGTAGGATTCCTTCAATGAAAATTAAACCGGGTGGAAGGATTTTTCCATCATTCCCAAAGTATATTTTAGGAGGCTGACTGCGCAATATGGGAGACTCAATGGCTACAATAGAATGTGGGATGACTGATACAGGAACAACTTCCAGTTATTCAACTTTGGGATCAATATTTTCTACAATTAGGGAATATAGCAACTGGAGTATAAGGGGATGATAGACCCTATTTCATTGATCTTGGGGATGATGTCCAGTTTGACCCATAATAGCTGCCCCCCTAAAGCACAAAGGGATCTAGATCAAATTCCAATTGAACAACGTCGGGTTCGAAAGGTATGGTCTCACAGATTGGATGGATCATGACCATGGGTAGTTGTGAGGACTCTGTCTTGACAACAGTAGAAAAACCAGGATTTGCATAAAAAACTTGTGCCAACTCTGGTATATGGGAATATGATGCTTCACCAGAGGTACTGATAGTATTGGTTTCAGTAGAACGATGTCACCTTCGCGAACCAGAAATGACTTCTGGTGTTAAAGGTGGTTTCAATGCTAATCTACACGAACGACGGGGATAAGGATTTTGTTCTTCCAGGATTACTGATTTATTTTGACCAAAAACAAATAAAAAAATAAAAGGGTAGGCAAAAGGCTTACCAAGAAACTGTGAACTACAGAATACCTCCTAGTGAACCAAGAAGTACGGGTAGGCAATCTCCGCTAATGTTGTGTTCGGTGTATCACAATTTACAAGGTGGTAGACTCAGTTCACTATGGATGGATAGAAACCTAAAGTTGTCCTCCCAAATATACCCAAAGGTACGTGGAGGCCCAAGTTCGTACTAGCACTGTCTAATGTGAAACCGCACAGTGAGAGCACCCCTTTATACTTTTTGTACTATAACGCTGCCCAATATACTCGAAAGTACGTGGACGAGTTATGAAATACTTACATACGTGGAGTGAGGTATCACACTCGGAATGTATTGCAGATAATTAAGGATAGCTGCTATGTTTTACGATGCCAGAACACGTCTCTAGCCTAGACCTTCTAAATGTTATCGTTATGGTTCCAATGCTTTGTTAGGTAAATTGAGATAAATTTTAAGTTAATCTTCTTTATGAATTTTTCTTTCAAGGTTCACCGTGATGATGTATTGTAAATTCCTAAAATTCAAACTAAAATGATAAGAAATCTTTCACTTTTAGTTTTTCAATGAAAATCCTAGCTACTAGAGGGAAAGAGCAATCATTTTGAGAGTAGAAAATAAAAGAGCACAAACTAAAATGCAGCTTTCCTAATTTTCCTATTCAAAACACACAATCCCCTACATGCAAATGCAAGTTTTTCTTTTTAGTCCCTTAAATGTGAATGCAGAAAAGGAAACTAAGTGCATCAAATCAATAAAACCAAATGCCTTTTACTTTGAGAAATGAGGAATTTGAACAACAATTTCTCTTTTGTAGGAAAAATGAAGAATAGAACTATAACTTCTCCTATAGGAAAAGAAGAATTTAACAACAATTTCATTTTCAAAATAAAATGGATCTAATTCAGTAATGAAAATACTTTGAAATTAATTCATCAATGATTAAGAAAAACACTTTAAATAAACATTGAACAAACTTTTTTCAATGGAGGAAGAATCAGGTAAAGTCACTCATCTCTATGAGGCATCAGACAGTTGAAAACATAGTAAACAAAAGGCTGAATAAAATTGCAATGACAAATTCAAAGGGAATTTGGTTGGATTAGGGGGAAACATAGTCTCTGAGGGGATAAAATCCGTTGTAAAGCACCCTTGAGTGTGATACAATGCTCTAAGAAGCACCCTTGAGTGGGAGACAATGCTCTGCAAAGCACCCCTGAGTGGGAGATAGTGCTCTGCAAAGCATCCCTGAGTGGGAGATAGTTCTCTGCAAGACACCCCTGAATGGGAGAGAGTGCTCTGCAACGCACCCCTGAATGGGAGAGAGTGCTCTCCAAAGCACTATCTCTTGACCAACAATGCGTTGGGCGCAACAGAGATTCAAAACTCAAGCTACAAGACACACTTCTAATACAATTCTGATTTCAAAAAGCCTAATATTTCAGAGTAAATGCTACTGAGTAAATAAATAGAGACAGAGGCAAATACACCAAGGATGAAGGGTAAGCTCCCCAGTGGAGTCGCCAATTTGTTTTGAAGAATTATGGATTACGGATAAAACATTCTCCCTAGATGTAATCCTCATCTAGAATAACAGATTAAATACTTTGCAACTACTTTTCCTAACAGTAAATAGACACACAGAATAGATCAAAGAACTTACTTGGAGCCAAAGCGCTTCCTATTCTCCTTCTGTCGCTCTTGCTGTAGCTTCAAATCTGAGCTAGATCGCCAAAATATTTCCTGCAAATATGAACACTAAACAACAAAATATAGCAATAATACAGATTTATATTCAAGTTATTTAGTTAAATCAATGTAACATGAACCATATACATCAGATAAGAATTCATAATATGAAAGATGGTAGCTTATATAGATACATATGTGGGAAAGTAAGCAGCAATATTTATTAATTGATAGAAGGGGAGGTTACAACCTAGTGATTGATTTAGTGTCACCATCTCCAGTAGCATCCCAACCTCATCACAATGCACATCTCTCCAATAGCATGTCACCCAAATCAATTCCTCAATTAAAATTCCACTGGCATTTATCTACTCAAATTCTTCCTTCTCAAGCACTAGGATCTATGCTCAATTTATAGAGGAGATGAAGGTAGTTTTACAATCAATGACCTTCTAATAATAGGAAAGACATGTTCCCAGTCTCATAGGTATCAAATGGACACATGGATTAGAATTTTGACACATGTTAACTCTTCTAGAAGGCACTGGCCAAGTGGAGATTCCATAACAATGAGAATTTTTCTCCCAATGTGACCAACGTACCCATGAGTGTTGGGAAGTGCTTTGCAAAGCACCCTTGAGTGGAATTACTTGCATATGCAACACAATTAGTCCCTTTAGAGGCAGCGTTGGTGAGCTCTCATGTGATATAATATAAACTTCAAATCTTGGAAACCTTTGCAATGAAAGTCATGGATGATTTGTCTTGTTGTTTGTCTTAGGGCATGTAACAACTGAAATTATAGGGAATGATAGACCCTATTCATTGGTTCTGGAGACAATGAATAGTTAACCAGGTCATTGGGAATGGTGCCCAAATTGACCTATAACAATTTTGATTGTTGAGTTTGAAGTTTTTGTTGTGAAAGATCAAGTTCACCTACACAATGTGAAAATTTCATGGTTGATATTTAAGTTTTCATTTCAATGGGTCGAGTTTTCCTATATTGTGTGTCAATTTGATGGTTTCCTTTTAAATTTTTGTTGCAATGTGTCACGTTAAGATTTTAAATTCATCATATTTTTTTAAAAAGAAACTAATCCTGGTATACTGACTCTTTCATTGAGGTGTTCATTTCTAAAAAAAATTTAGTCAAATTTTTTTCCATAATGTCATGGTTGAAAATTTGTCAAAATTTTAAGGTTTTCCAACATTCCAGTATTTCAGCGTCAACATTTTCTGTTTCTACGTTGTTTTTCAATTTTTTTTGGATTTCTTTGGCTAGAGTTTCTGTTTCAATTTTATAGTTCTCATTTCAAAATTTACAGTGTTTGTATTTAAGAAGAACTACACATGGAAAAAGGGTTCGATTGGGTTTGAACTAGAAGAGCTTAAGGCTATTTATTATTTTAAAATATTTTTTCAAATGAATAGAAGAAGGTGATTGATGTTTGAATAGGTATTCTCATGTCATGCTTATTTGGTCTGTGTTCCTTTTGTGAATCAAATATATTTTTCTTTTATATCTATTTCTCAAATCTAGTTTAATATTTTATAAGCTCTTCCTGCTCAAGTGAAACAAACCTGTTTTAGAATTCATGTGTTTTCTCTGTTTAGTTTTTAGTTGGTCAAAAGTGTTAGTGTTCTGTTATGGCAAATCTAAATTCATCTATAGTTTGATGCTATGTTTTTCATGTTTCCCCTACCCCATTCATCCTTCAACTACAATGAACCTTGATTAATTTTCAGTGAGTATGCCTATATTTCCCATGTTATAAATTGAATTTTTGTCCCTTATTCATTTGGATATGTAACTCTGGTCCAAAATAGTTCTCACCCTCTAAACCCAATTTCAATAAAATTAAACCAAAATCAATTTCTAATCATTCATAGCCATCCTAAAACCTAGATCTATTAGTCCCCTAGGTGACTGATAGCATGAGACTGTGAGAGATCCCTCTACAAGGCCAAGGGGGTTGGACCTTAGCCTAAAAGTGGTTTTTGGTCACCTTTGTAGACCTTTTTTTCAGCCTAATGGGATTTACGGAGTGCTAACATAGTGGCGCCATTCCTAGGGAGTGAACTGTTTCATATTCCTAGGGAAAGATCATTAGAGTTCAAATCTGGTTGTTGACAATGGAAAATAGTCATACATCAAAAAGGCTGAACCAGTCACCTCGAAACTCCAAAAAATTCAAATCATATTTGGAGAATAATAGGCCTTATCAGTAGAAGTATGGAAGGACTTTATGTGAAAGTCAGGTACTTAAACTTGAATTTTCTTCAGGTATAGTATTATGTTTTATCAATTTCTTCCTATCGTTTCCTGAAAATTTCAAAAGTATTTTCTTCTATCTACTGAATCTGAATATAAAATACACATATACACATGAGTCCCCTTATGGTAGTGTATATCATTCTCTTAAAGTTACAAATGCATCTCTTGTTTGTACGAATTGTCCTGAACAAGGTCCAATTGATAATCATAGTCCAGTTGATATAGTTTTATTCTAGACATCAGTCCTATTTGTTGCCCGATATTCCCCACTACATATGTCATCCCATTTGCATGAATTACCCCGGGATTATAGGCAAAGGCTGCATAAATTTAATAGTACAGGAGAAGTCACAACATGAAATCATGTAAACAAAATATCGATTTTATGGATATGGAGGAAGTTGATTATGAGGAAGTGAAATTAATGTTGTTTGATGAAAGCCTTATGGGGGAAGTTATAACGTGGTATAAAATCCTATCATATGGAAGTATTCCTTCTTTCCAATGGCTTGAACATATTTTCATTGACATATGGGAGGTCAAAGTGAACCCTATTCAAAGTATGGATGAACATCGAACCTAAGGAGGCAGCCTGGTGAGACAGTCCAATGATTCTCAACTAGATTTAACGGAGTTTTTAATGCCATACCTTTAGATATAAAGCCTCCTCCTGGATTGGTAATGCTTCATTTTCCATATGGTTTTGAGGCTAAGATTGCTTATCAACCCAAAGAGAGGAACCCTGGAAATTTGGAAGACATGTAGAAAGTTGTGGTTGATGTGGAAGCCAAGATATCTGTAAAATGGGCCAATATGAAAGATGAAAGGAAGGAAGCATTGAAGGAGGATATTTATCCATTTTTGGACCATAAGCTAGACATAGTGATAAAAACTAAGGAAAGGTTGATGGACACATTCACTATGTAAAATAAACCTGTTGTTAGAGGGCAACAAAGAAGACCTCCTCTCCAATAATATTTGGTAGAAGAAGGAGAGGTTATTTATTTATGTCCCCATAATTAAGAAGATGGTTGTTTTATTTATTCATTTGAAGACAGTCCTGAACATAAATCAGTGGCATGTTCTCAGCAACAGGATCTTCAATTTCGGAAATTTGAGGAAATAAGCCAGCATGCATGTGTCACTTATGACAGCAATGAATAATATGATGAAAGTAGTGAATCAGGTGAGAAGCCTTATAGTTTGAACATAAAGAAAACAATGAGTTTGCTTATGGTAACTCTCTACCTTTATGTTATGCTACATTGGAATTGGTGAAATAAAAATATAATCTCACCAAGAAATAAAAGAGACAATATGAGATTAACATAAATTTGAAGAAATTCTTTCCTATATGTGATGCCCCTATTATCTGTTACATGGAAGACCCCCTCAGTCCAAATTTAAAACCATTGAGTAATCCTAAGGCTGAATATCATGCCGTGTCTTTGAAAACAATGCACAATGAATTGCAATAACCTTATTTAATTTTCAATGATCCAGTAACCAATTATTTGGATGGTTTTTGCAGTCATAATTTTCCTCCTATAGTTAGTTGTGAGCTTGAAAACAAGGGTAAGGAAGATTTTATTCTATAGAAAGCATTTTTCTCTTGTCCAGCAACAATTCCATCATATTCATTACAAACGTCACAAAAGAATTTCCAGCCCTGTCACGACATATATAAGTTGAAGTTGTAGGAAAACAAGGTTGCAAATCAAGATTTATCATAACAAAGTTGTAGTCTATGAGAGGAGCTAGAATTCAGTGTGCCTTCCTATGAAGATCCTTTTGCAGCATTATTAAATTCAGCTAGTGAGTTCATATTCTTTAATTTTATCATTTTTGAAACTATTTGAGAGTTTTATTGGGAGTTGTCATTAATTAGTTTTCCCTTTTCAATTGGGAATAAGCTCATGCAGAGAATTCAACCAGTGGATAAGGTGCTTGTGTGGTTACACTGGTTTTTTGAATCAAGTAGCATGTGGGTTAGTTGAGTGAGCAATATAGCAGGTTTCGACATCTTGTTGAGAAAAATACTGAGAAGGGGAGGGGGGTGAATCAGTATTTAGAACTGACCGAAATTTTTTTTCAGAGATCTTATTTAATTCTTTACTTAGATTATTACATCATTCATTCATTAGAGGTTTAGTAAGCAGTAATCATGTGCAGGAATAACAGAATAAACCATCACACATAAGCAACACACATGAACACCAGTATTTAAGGTGGAAACCCAATTTGGGAGAAAACCACCACTGTTGTTGTCTCTGTCTTCAATATTTATTATAAAGAAAACTTCTTACAATTTATGTGCTAGTGCAGACTTATACCAGCACGCAGGCAGCCACCTGCAGAAGGCTACAACCTTCTCTCGTTCTCCAGTCACTACTGGAAGGGAGATCCAACCCCCCTAATTTCAGATCCACCAACTTCCTTCAATTTCTTAATCAAACTTGCGTCAGATCTTCATTATTTCTTTGCAGATCTTCCTAGAGATTCACCATTTCTAGATCTAGAGATCTTGAATCTTCATCCACTCTATAGGTGCATCATAGATTCAGCGTTATCAGACAACAGAGTTCAATCATACAGATATCTCTTAAAGAGATTTATTTATTGACAATCACTCTGCACGCACTCTTTATACTCTGATCCTCTTCTCCTTATATAGTTTTTCCTTTATTAATACCATGAGTCAAAACCACCCAACCGCTGATGGTATTTCCTGGATAGGATCAAATAGATAATCCAGCGGGGTCTACCCAAGCCCCAATCAATTTCTCATTATTTTCTTGGTTTGGCAATTAGATAATTAATCTAAGGCTTTTTAATATCTCAATCTGAGATTGAGATATTAATCCAAATTTCTTCTTTGGTAATGACCTTCCTAAGGCTTACAAAAACGCTCTTTTAATAACAACCCACGTATTAAAAAAAATAATCTAGATTGGAACCCCAACCTACGCTTTTCCATGCATATTCTTACAACACGAATCGACCCAAACGGTAACCTTTATCTCCGCCGTATAATATTATCGCCAAGGTTAATAAACATTTAACTCCGGGCCCCACGTATATGATCATTCATCCAATCAAATTCCCGCGCCATATATTGGTTAACCTTCGTGCATCTTCTTCATACGACCGTTGTCCGATGGCTCCCCTCCAGATCGACGGTGCTCAACGATATCGCGCGGCCTCCTTGGTTAATCATTAACGTGCAATGGCACGTTGTGATGGCGGTTTTTCAAAGTCGCTCGAGGACACACGTCGGTCGATCTATGGAATCACTCCCAACCTCTTGAATACCGCTTGCCTGTCGAAAGCGGTGCGATGAAAACCGGAAACCGCTCGTGGTTTCTTCCGCTCGTGGTTCCTTTCCGCTTGCTTTGCTCAGGGTTCCGTCCATATTTATTCCGTCATTGCTACGTTTCTTCATGAAGGCATAACCCTGATTTAATTGTTCTTCCTTTGCGCGATTATGTTAATGTAACTCAGGTTAGATATATATATATATGTATTCCGGTAAACATGCTCTGCGATCATGTGTCCATTCAATTTCATTCTTCAACAAGCAGGTTAACCCTATCAATTCCACCATACAAAATTACATCCTTTACCGATTTTCGAGCTCGTGCTTTTACCAAAATCGAATCCATCAGCCCTTTACTCAGATTTACTCAGCCATACTTAACACATATTGCGAAGAGACCAGAACCCTCCAACTTTAGAGGTTTTTCAGGATGTATGAATACACCAAACTTATTCACACATGATTTACACGTCCTTATTCACATCGATTCTTCCAGAGCTTCAATTAATGTACATTCAGTCTTATATTCTTCTTGTATAGAACTGCTGATGGTTTTCTGAGTTCTTCATACAGTCATTATCTGCATCCTGTGTCAGAGAGTTGCCATCAAGGACAATCAATTCAATATAATAGGATACCAGAAACATATTGCCAACAATCTCCCCCTTTGGACTTGATGGCAACCATGACCAGAAATACATTCAGCAATATTCTCCCCCTTTGACATCAAGGGCAAAGGATAGATCAGGATCCTTTGTACCGACAATACCATGCTCCCCCTGAGATCATGTTGTATCTTTAAACATAATATTCAATGACTTATACACTCAAGATGAGAGCAGATTACAACAAATAATTTAGAATGCCAAACATGCATCCTTGCCACATGATCAATGCTCCCCCTTAGCCTGTGCATCTTGAACACTTTCAATAGGAGCGTATCCAAATTAATCTTCTAAAATTACGTAGATCTAATCTTCTTCATGGCAGAGACTACTCCCAGCTTCTGTCTGAGATATTCGAACGCTTCCCTAGGTAAAGGTTTGGTAAATATATCAGCAACTTGTTCTTTGGAGGGAACATACTCCAACTTCACCTTTTGTTCAAGCACTTGTTCACGTAAGAAGTGATACTTGATGGGAATGTGCTTGGTCTTGGAATTCATGACCAGATTCTTTGAGATACTGATGGCACTTGTATTATCACACATAATGGAAATAGGAAGTGAACTTTTGATTTGAATGTCTTGTAAGGTTTGCATCATCCAAAGAAGTTGAGTGCAACATGATGCAGCAGCCACATATTCTACTTCTACTATAGATAAGGCAATAGAGCTTTGCTTTTTGCTGAACCAAGATACTAACCAGGGCCCCATATAGAATGCACCACCACTAGTGCTTTTCCGATCATCAACATTTCCAGCCCAATCTGCATCAGTGTAAGCATGAAGAGTAAGATCAACATTTTTTGGATACCATAGTCCAAAGTCTTGAGTTCCTTGTAGATATTTGAATATTCTTTTCACAGCCTGAAGGTGAGACTCTTTTGGATTAGCTTGGAATCGTCCAACAATCCCAACTGCATGCATAATATCTGGTCTTGTCCTAGTGAGATAAAGTAGACTTCCTATAATAGATCTGTATTCTGGTTGATTCACCGTGGGGGAATCATCATTAGAACTGAGATTACATCCAGTTATCATTGGTGTACTTACAGGTTTGCAATCTTTCATGCCATACTTCTTCAAGATTTGCTTAAGATATTTTGCTTGTGATAAGAATATGCCATTTGTTGCTTGTTGCATTTGCAAGCCAAGAAAGAATGTTAGTTCCCCAAGTAAAGACATTTCAAATTCTTGCTGCATATCAGAAGCAAATTTTTGACTCATAGACTCTTCATTACTTCCAAAAATGATATCCTCAACATATACAACCACAATCAATAGTTTATTATTTTCAGTTTTTGTGTATAAGTTGCTATCAGCAGACCCCTTAGAAAATCCTTGTTGATGAAGATATTTGTCAAGACAATAGTACCATGCCCTTGGAGCTTGTTTGAGACCATATAGAGCCTTTTTAAGTCTACAAAAAAGTTTTTCATCATTTCCCAAAATGAATCCTTCTGGTTGTTCTATATAAAATTCTTCTTCTAGATCACCATTGAGAAAAGCAGATTTAACATCCATTTGATAAACTTTGATTTGTTGGAAGCTTGAAAAAGCAAGAAACATTCTTATGGCTTCAAGTCTAGCTATAGGGGAAAAAGTCTCTTCAAAGTCTATACCTTCTTGTTGAGTATACCCCTTGCAAACAAGTCTAGCTTTATTTCTTATAACCTCCCCAATCTCATTTAACTTATTTTTGAATATCCATTTAGTTCCAATGGCATTTTTGTCATGACGTCTTGGTACTAATTCCCAAGTGTGATTCTTTTAAATTTGATCAAGCTCTTCATTCATGGCTTGAATCCAACATTCATCTTTGCTGGCTTGATTGAAATTTTGTGGTTCAATAGTGGATAGAAATTCTAGGTAACTAGAAGATCCCACAAGAGTCCTTCTTGTTTGTACACCTGATCCCTTTTCTCCCAAAATTTGAGATTCTAGATGATTCTTTTGAACATATCTGGATGGAGCTTTTTCAGATAAATCTTCTTCAGGTTCTTCATTGGGTTCACTTTCTATATCATTCCTATTTGATGTAGAAGGATATATGTCATCATCTTCTTCATCTGTTGTTTGTTTTTCTTCTTTTTGAGCTGCAGGAGACTCATCAATAACAACATCTATACATTCAAAAATATTCCGAAGTATTTTATTGTAACATTTATATGCCCTACTCCTAGAGGAGTAACCAAGATATATTCCTTCATCTGCTCTGGGTTCAAACTTGCCAAGTTTTTCATCATTATTTTTGATAAAGCACTTGCTCCCAAAAACTCTAAAGTGCTTCACAGTGGGAGGATTGCCATACCATAGTTCATATGGAGTTTTATCTCTATTTACATGAACATGTGCCTTGTTAAGAATATTTACCGCTGTATGTGCTGCTTCTCCCCAAATTGTGTCAGGTGTTCCGGAATCATCAAGCATAGCTCTAGCCATTTTCTGAACAATTCTATTCATTCTTTCTTCTACGCCATTTTGTTGTGGAGTGCCAGCTACAGAAAACTATCTTTTTATGCCATGTTGTTCACAAAATTCAAGGAATTCATCTGATGTATATTATCCTCCTCAATCAGATCTAAGACACTTGATTTTTAGATCTAATTCATTTTCAACCAGTGCTTTGAAGATCTGAAATTTCTAAAATGCTTCATCTTTGTGTTTAATCAACCCAATCCAACACATTCTAGAGAAATCATCAATAAATAAGATATAGTATTGTTCACCACGTGGTGACTTTTTCTTCATAGGTCCACATATGTCAGTATGAATGAGTTCAAGAGGCTTACTTGATGAACCTTCGTTGGCATTAAATTTCACTTTGGTTTGCTTACCGAATTGGCAAGATTTGCATATTATACTTTCAGGTGGTGTATTAATGGGAAGATCATGAACAACTTTAAGTCTTCTTGATTTGTTGATTTGAAAGAAGCTCAGATGCCCCAACCTTCTATGCCATAGCTAGTTTTCTGAAGATTTACTCATGTAACATTTTTCTTTGCAGTTCTTTAATACATACAGATTGCTTGGAGTTCTGTTTCCCTTTATAATTGTTCTACCTGTATCAAGATCACGTACCACACTTTCTTTTGAACTAAAGACAAATTCAATTCCTTGATCACACATTTGACTTACACTTAACAGGTTATGCTTTAATCCATCCACATACATGACATTATTAGCTTTCACCTTTTCTTTTAGAAAAAAAGATCCTTTTCCCTTAATGACAGCAGGAGTATCATTTCCAAATGTAACATTCTTTTCCTTTTCTAGAGCACTATATGCAAGAAGTTTGTTTTTGTCACGTGTCATGTGTTTTGAGCATCCACTATCAATGTACCATTGATTTTCTTCTCCTTCTGCAAATAAATTTATGCCACAATTTTCAAACTGTAATTCCTTCTTTTTCCATACTTTGGAGCTTGAAGGAAGATGCTCTTTTGGCTGGACTTTTCTCCTGCATTCAGATTTTTCATGGCCAAATTTATTGCAATAAGCACATTCAACTTCACTTTGAAGAGGAGAAAAGTTGTTATATGTATTCTTCTTTGTTCCAATATCAATCATTCTCTTTCTTGCTTCTCTTGTCATGATGGTTTTATATGCAAAACATTGAACAACTTTATGACCAAAATTGTGACATGAGAAACATTGTCCATTGAAGAAGAAATTTCTACGATCATGAAATCTTCTACTTGAATTTACCTGTTGATTGGTGTTTCTTTGAAAGGTACTCCTGTTAGTGTTCTTTGAATTGAGATGATCATGCTTTATCTATAAATATTCTTTATTCCCTTGCTAAGGGGCAGAATTTTGTGTACTGGCTGTAGTTTCTTTTAGATAATTTGGTGCTGAAGCCTAAGAAGATTCTCTGATATATCCAAGACCAGTCTTTAGAAGAGGAGAACGTTGTATCTTGATAATCTCATCTAAGGTTTCAAATCCTTTAGAAAATCTAAGATTCAAAGTCTTTACTTTCTCAATTTCTTTTCTTAGACTTACTATTTCACATTCTAATTTCTCATTATGTTTCTCCGTTTCTTGAAGCTAGTTTTTCAGAGTTTCTATGGTTATTTTACTTTCTTCTAAGGATATTTTGAGTTGATTGATTTCATCAAGAAAATCATTGTCCTCTAAAGCATCCATAAAAGTATCCTTTTCTTCTCTAGACTCATTTTCAAATGCCATGAGAAGTCTAAGGTCTTGTTCACATTCTTCCTCACTGTCTAATAACCCATCACTCTCTTCATGAGTATAGTAACTTTTTCTAGTGCTAAACCAATTCTTATTCCTTCTTGCTACTTACTTTCATTTTTCATGTGTTTCTTTGTGAGGACACTTAGCAGCATAATTACCAACTCTTCCACAAGCAAAACATTTGAAAGGAAGCTTACCTCTGAACCATCCTATACCAAGTTGGAGTTTCTTTACAAAATTTACCTCATGTTCTTCTGAGATATACCCTGATCTTTCTGTCTCTTGTACTTCCTTCCCTTTTGTAGAAGCTCTAAATATGGCTTCTTTGACTTCAGATGGTCCTCCTCTTGTCATTTCATATGCAGTTAGTATGCCATGAAGTTGCACCATAGTAAGATTTTGAAGATCCTGCTTTTCTTCAGGAGAAGAAACTTTTGACTCAAATTTTGTCGTTAGTGATCTTAAAACTTTCTCAACGAAAGTAGATTCGGGTATTGTTTCTCCCAGATTTTTCATATGATTTACAATATCATCAAGTCATAAAAATAAATTAGCAATTCTCTCCTCATTATGCATTTTTAGGTTCTCATATTGAATTCTGAGAGTTTGGAGTTTAGCACTTTTTACCTTTGCATCACCTTCATAGCTTAGAATGATTTTGTCCCATATTGCCTTTGTTGTATTCAGCTGCATGAATTTGACAAATTTTGATTTAGTTAGACTTCCCAATAGAGCATTAACCACCTTTGCATCTGTTTCATAATTCTTTCTTTCCATTGGATCTGTTGGTACTGCGGTTGGATATTGATATCCTATTTCAACAATAGCCCATACATCTACACCCAGAGACTGAAGATAGGATCTCATCCTTGTTTTTCAGAAGATTAAATTGTTTCCGTTGAAGAGCGGAGGCCTGATAGATGCTATTCCATCTTGATTTCTCATCTTGATTGATCTTCCTTCTAGCGGCTAAGATTTTTAGAAGGACCTGCTCTAATACCAATTGTTGAGAAAAATACTGAGAAGGGGGGGGGGGTTAATTAGTATTTAGAACTGACTGAAATTTTTTTTATCATAGATCTTATTTAATTCTTTACTTATATTATTGCATCATTCATTCATCAGAGGTTTAGTAAGCAGTAAGCATGTGCAGGAATAACAGAATAAACCATCACACATAAGCAACACACATGAACACTAGTATTTAAGGTGGAAACCCAATTTGGGAGAAAACCACCACTGTTGTCTTCTTTGTCTTCAATATTTATTATAAAGAAAACTTCTTACAATTTCTGTGCTGGCGCAGACTTATACCAGCACACAGGCACCCACCTGCAGAAGGCTACAACCTTCTCTCGTTCTCCAGTCACTATTGGAAGGGAGCTCCAACCCCCCTGATTTCAGATCCACCAACTTCCTTCAATTTCTTAATCATACTTGCATCAGGTCTTCATTATTTCTTTGCAGATCTTCCTAGAGATTCACCATTTCTAGATCTAGAGATCTTGAACCTTCATTCACTTTATAGGTGCATCATAGATTCAGCGTTATTAGACAACAAAGTTCAATCATACAGATATCTCTTAAAGAGATTTATTTATTGACAATCCCTCCGCATGCACACCTTATACTTTGATCCTCTTCTCCTTATATAGTTTTACCTTTATTAATACCATGAGTCAAAATCACCCAACCGCTGATGGTATTTCCTCGACGGTATCAAATAGATAATCCAGCGGGGTCTACCCAAGCCCTAAACAATTTCTCATTATTTTCTTGGTTTGGCAATTAGATAATTAATCTAAGGCTTTTTAATATCTCAATCTGAGATTGAGATACTAATCCAAATTTCTTCTTTAGTAATGACCTTCCTAAGGCATACAAAAACGCTCTTTTAATAACAACCCACGTATTAAAAAAAATAATCTAGATTGGAACCCCAACCTACGCTTTTCCATGCATATTCTTACGACAGGAATCGACCCAAAAGGTAATATTTATCTCCACCATATAATATTATAGCCAAGGTTAATAAACATTTAACTCCGGGCCCCACGTATATGATCAATCGTCCAATCAAATTCTCGCGCCGTACATTGGTTAACCTTTGCACATCTTCTTCATACGACCGCCGTCCGATGGCTCCCCTCCAAATCGATGGCGCTCAACGATATCGCGCGGCCTCCTTGGTCGATCGTTAACATGTGATGGCACGTTGTGATGGCGGTTTTTCAAAGTCGCTTGAGGACACGCGTCGGTCGATCTATGTAATCGCTCCCAACCTCTTGAATACCTCTTGCCCGTCGAAAGCGGTGCGATGAAAACCAGAAACCGCTCATGGTTTCTTCCGCTCATGGTTCCTTTCTGCTCTCTTCGCTCAGGGTTTCGTCCGTCTTTATTCCGTCATTGCTACATTTCTTCATGAAGGCATAACCCTGATTTAATTGTTCTTCCTCCGTGCGATTATGTTAATGTAACTCAGGTTAAATATATATATATATATATATATATATATCTAGATATAGATATGTATTCAGGTAAACATGCTCTGTGATCATGTGTCCATTCAATTGCATTCTTCAGCAAGCAGGTTAACCCTATCGATTCCACCATACAAAATTACATCCTTTACCGATTTTCTAGCTCATGCTTTTACTGAGATCGAATCCATCAACCCTTTACTCAGATTTACTCAGCCATACTTAACACATATTGCGAAGAGACCAGAACCCTCCAACTTTAGAGGTTTGTCAGGATGTATGAATACACCGAAATTATTCACACATGATTTAACACGTCCTTATTCACATCGATTCTTCCAGAGCTTCAATTAATGTACATTCAGTCTTATATTCTGCTTGTATAGAACTGCTGATGGTTTTCTGATTTCTTCATACAGTCATTATCTGCATCCTGTGTTAGAGAGTTGCCATCAAGAACAATCAATTCAATATAATAGGATACCATAAACATATTGCCAACACATCTATCATTCGAGTTTGAAGCCCAAGGTGAAGGCCCTAAGATTCCGATGATATGCTGCCATAAGTAAGTTTAAGTCAGTCAGTCAGTTCATTTTCATTCAATCAGATGATTTGCAATCTCAGTTTTTTACTCTGTTTCCCAATGGTCTAAATAAGCTACTATTATGCAGTTATTTTTCTTGGTACCTCACTAGGAGGTTTCTAACCCCATTGGAAGCAATGTTAGGGTCATTAGTTTTCATCATCAAATGTATTTTCCATGTTCTTTAATTTTCAGTTTTTGAATAAGTCAAGCCTATGACCACTACCGTTTTCATAGCCTCAAAGGTCACTATCTGTCATTTTCATCATGGCCAATTAAGTTGTGTTAAACCACTAGTTCCCAAGTTTCACCCAACTAGGTCGCTACACAAAATACTTTGTTTTAGACATCATTTTGAAACGTTGTTTATGATCGTATGGAAGAAAATTTTGGGAAACAGAAAGAGGTTTCTCTCAAGAACGGAAAAAAGAACAATAAAATCCTTCATTTTTTGCACAGGTGTCACAGATCAAGAGTTTGGAATGCATCTTTGAATCACATTGTCCAGAACATGTAAATTTCTTGTTTTAGCCATTGTTTTGGAGAGTATTTTCTCAGAATTTGGGGAATATTTTGAAGTAAATAAAAGTGATTTTTGTATTTAATGGGCCAAATAAAATAAATATATTTCAGATTTTACATAGGTGTTGCATTTTGGGAGCTACAAGTGTCTCTTCTAGGCCTATTTCACAGTTTTTGGTGGCATAATTTTGAAGTTTTCGAATTGGATTGGTAAATGTGGAGGCAATATGCGTACTTTTTGTAGTTTTGGATGTTGCTAATTTTGTGTCAAGCTTTTAAAATGATGTTTCCAAGGTTAATATTGTCTCAATCTTCTTTATAGATAGAAGGTACATTATATCTAGCCTTTTATTCTCCATGCAAGTAATTCTTCCCAATTCTATTTAAAAAGAACAAGACATGACAAAAGGGTTCGATTTGGTTTGAACTGGAAGACCTTAAGGCTATTTTGTATTTTGCGTTATTTTTCCAAATGAATAGAAGAAGGTAAATGATGTTTGAAGAGGGATTCTTGTGTCATGCTTATTGGTTGTGTTTTCATTTTGTGAATCACGAATATTTTTCTGTTAGATTTGTTTATCAAATCTAGTTTAATATTTTATAAGCTCTTCCTCCTCAATTGAAATAATCCTATTTCATAATTCATGCATTTGATTTGTTTAGTTTTTAGCTGGTCATAGGTGTTATTTCTCTTCTACGGTGAATCTGAATTCATCTATAGTTTGGTGCTCAGTTTTTCATTTTTATCCCACCCCATTCATCCTTCAACTACAATGAAATTTTATTAATCACTAGTGACTATGAGTATCTTGCCCCTGTTACAAATTAAATTTTTGTCCCTTATTCATTTGGATCTACAAATATGATGCAAAATAGTTCTCACTCTTTGCACCGAATTTCAAAAAAAAAAAAAAAAAAAACCAAAATCAATTTCTAAATATTCATAGCCAACCTAAAACCAGGATCTATCAATACCCTAGGTGATTGATAGCACGAGACCATGAGAGAGCCCTCTCTAAGGATAGGGGGGTTGGACCTTAGCCTACAAGTTGTTTGTGGTTACCTTTGTAGCCCTTTTTTTCAGCCTAAAGGGATTTATAGAGTTCTAACACATTGGACGTGGAAAATTCAAGCTGAAGTTGCAAGGTGGAAGTATTAGAACACTTCCTTGTGTTCTTCATATTCTTTTATTGGCTAGAAATATGATTTTTGTAAGCAAGATGGATGATGCAGGTGTAAAAAAAATGTTCGAGAAATATATCTACAAGATGGTTTAGGGAGAGATGGTATTAATGTGGGGAGTTCATATTGGAAATATGTACAAGCTTCTCTGTAGTAGTGTTATTGATGGGTCTAACAGTTCTATGGTTATTGAAAGTGGAGCAGAAAATCTAGTGGTCTTTAGAGAAAATACCATGTTATGGCATCAAAGGCTTGGAAATATTTGATAGAAGGGTCTTTTAATACTACATGGTAATTATATGGTAGAAGTTATGTCTAATTTCTCTTTGGATTTCGATTTATGTGAACATTGTGTATATGGAAAGCATAATCGGGTAAGTTTTCCCTCGAGTGCTAAGAGGACAAGAGGGATATTAGAGCTTGTGCATAGCGATGTGTTTAGACCTGTGTCAGTTCCATCACTGGGTGAGTTTGTGTACTATATCTCATTTACATATGAATTCTTTAGCAATACATGGATATATTTCCTCAGGAATACATTTCAAGTTTTTGACAAGTTTAAATAATTTAAGGCTCTGGTGGAAAATCAAACAGAGAAGAAGATTAAGGTGTTGAGGATAGATAATGGTGGAGAATTTCTTAAGAAGGAATTTGAAGAGTTCTGTAAGAAGTATGGTATCGTATGGAAGAAGACTACTCCGTACACACCTCATCAAAATGGTGTTGCAGAAATAATGAATAGGATGTTGATTGAAAAGGAAAGAAGCATGCTTAATGGCACTAGATTAGGGGAGGAATTTTGGGTAGAAGCGATAGATACTGCATGTTACCTGGTTAACAAATCACCCTCATCAGCATTGGAGGATAAGACTCCACATGAGGTATGGACTGGTAAGAAACCCTCTCTTTCACATATGAGGGTATTTGGCTATGATGCATATGTACACGTTCCAAAGGAGAAAAGAATGAAGTTGGATAGTAAATTTGGAAGGTTCATATTTATTGGGTATAAGGATGGTTTAGAATCTTATAGGTTTTGAAACCCAGAAACAAGGAAAGTTGTGTACAACTCAGATGTGGTGTTTTGAGAGGCGAAGGGTGTTATTAAAGAATAATTACTACCAAAGGAACCTAAAAAGATAGAGTTCGAACTGAAGGAGGAAGAATCGGACTCTACAACAAAACATGAATTTGAAGAAGAAGAGCCCCAGACTCCAATTTTGAGAAGATCAATTCGAGATAGAAAGAAACCATAGAGGTATAGTCCATCTTCTTTCTTCTCAATTTTTTCTTTATCTATTATTGATGATCATCCCAGAACTGTTAGGAAGGTGGTGGATTCAAAGGATGGAAAACTCTGGAAATAGGCCATGGTTGATGAAATGGCATCTTTGGATAAAAAGGAGGCTTGGGATCTAGTAGAGTAGTCAGGTGGAAGGAAATTCATTGGAAGAAAATGGGTGTTTATGAGAAGCATTTCCAGAGAAATGGTCAATGAGACATGTCAGACTCGAAATAGCAAAAACATAAAACAACAAAAAATAATCATTCAAAAGGTAATATTCCTAATTGTGTAAAATGATTTTCTATAATTATATGTATATATTACTACAAACCATTGTTAAGTCCTTATACTAATAGTGTAGTACCTTATTATGTTAGTGTAGCCCCCCTTATTGTTATTGTTGTACCCCTGTAACCCCCATATTGTTATTATTTTTCACTTACATTATTATTGTTACGTCAGCTAGGGTTACATTGTGGCCCCACTAGGATTACATTGTGGCCCCATGGACTCCTATATATAGAAAGGAGGTTTTTTCATTTGTATCATCGAATGATTGTTCATTCATGTAATGTATTGGGGGTTGCCCCCTTGAAGTGGCTCATTTCTAAGTCATTGATATCTCTTTTCTTCTATTTTTGGAGCTGGTTTCACAACATTTGGTATCAGAGCTTTGGATTCTAGGGTTTCGCTGCTCCAAACAGGTCATCGTGGCATTTTTTCTATAACTTTTTTTCTATGAAGTTTTAGAAGCTGAAATTTTAAGGGTGCAAAGCCGAAAGCCTGAGGAACATCGTCACAAAATTTTAGATCTTGGTTCGCAATATTTTTGGAGATATGATCTGTGGAAGTTAGGTATTTTTGCAGGCTCCTTAATTTAATCTAAATAGGTCATTGTGGAATTTGCACTATAAATTTTTTTCTACGAAGGTTCAGAATCTAAATTTTTTAGGGAGAGAAGAAAAAATCCTGAGGAAACCCATCGCAAAATTTCATAGCTTGGTTTGCAATATTTTCGAAGATATGATCTATGGAAGGTAGTGCTTTTTCAGGCTCCTGAATTTCATCTCAAAGAGGTGATCGTGGGAAAATCTTCATAAATCTCTCTCTGAGCATTGGATTGGAGTGTCGTAAAAAGTGGCCATAGGTAAATGGACTGTAGTTGCTTTTCTATCAATTTAAGAGCCTAAAGACAAAACAGTGACACGTGGCAAGTCGTACAAGTTTGATCTACTGAAACAGTCCATAATTAGGTCATTGTGGGAGATTGGACATAACTTTATCTTGAAGAATCCAAATCAGGTCAGACCCGTGGCATTAAAATGAGGATTCCGAAGGCTACCTTAGTACCAAATTTCAGATATTGAATAGCCATAACCACAGAGATAATCCAATTTAAATATCGAGCTCCTCAAAAGCAAAAAAAGGTGTGTAATTTTTTCCAAATTGCATAAGTATTGTTTGAAGAATCAATTTGAATTGATTATAAGGGAATATTGTAAAATAGATATCAGTATTGGGTTCTACAAAATGCCCCGTAAAAATAACTGAACACCCATTAAGCTTTCAGAAGGCTCTTCTATGACTCATCAAGATGAAGAATTGCAACATGATCTATCAAAATTACAAGAGCAAGTGCACCAAATTTCACTCTCGCAAAGAGCAACAAAAAATGAAATGGGAGTTTTGAAGAAAGGCATGGAAGCGAAGATGGATGGTTTGAAGAAAGGAGTGAAAGCTGAGATGGATGGCATGGAAGCTGGCATGGAAGCTAAGATGGATGACATGGATGAAAAAATGAAAAACAACATGGAAAACATGAATAATGATCTAACAGCAGACATGGAAGGTTTGACAAATTTGATACAAGAAATGTTTCCTAATGGTGAAAAGATAGTAGAGGAAACTCATGATGAGAACAAAATAAATGTTAATCGTGATTTCATAAACTCTAATGTTGGAGGGAAGAACCACCATATTCCAAAAATGGATATGAGGAAGTTTGATGGAAAGGATCCTTAACATGGATACTACAGATGGAGCAATATTTTGATCTCAATAATGTGCAAAACACACAAAAGGTACGCATTGCAAATTTACATTTAGAACAAAATAAATTTGTATGGTATCGATGGCTTTGCTCCCGTAAAAAAATTGTCACTTGGTCAATTTTTACGGAGGAAATGATAGCACATTATGAGGATACAAAGAGAAACACCTTCTTTAGCCAATTGATAAATCTCAAACAAAAGGGTTTAGTGGGGCAGTACATTGAGGACTTCCAAAAATTGAATATAAGGGTAACTGATATTCCAGAGGAACACAGGATTGATCTCTTCATAGGCACTTTAAAGGATAACATCCAACATGAAGTTCGCGTTTTGGAACCTGATTCATTGGAGAAGGCATTCAGGTTGGCAAGAAAAATTTAATGTAAAATTATGGTGACAAGGAAGCCTACCACTCACTTCTATAAAGAAGGAAGTGTTGCTACGCCTAGATTTCCACAACCTACAAGGTTGACACCACAACAATTGGAAGAAAAAAGAGCGAAAGGGCTTTGCTACAGTTGTGATAGAAAATACACTAAAGGTCATAAGTGTGCTGAGAAGAAATTATTTTACATAGATTGTGAAGAGGAAGAAGAAAATGAACAAGAAGAGGATATACACCAGGAACCAGCCCTAGAAGAGGAAGAAATGAATCCGACCATGTCATGTAATGCACTGGCAGGAATTACCCCTCCTCAAACTCTCAAGATAGAAGGAAATATCAAGAAGAAAAAGGTAATAGTGTTGATTGATTCAGGTAGCACCCATAATTTTATTCATCGTAAGGTAGCCAAGGAATTAAATTGTTTCCTATACCCAGCACCAGAATGTCAAGTGATGGTTGCAAATGGAGGAACTATAAATTTCTCTGGAAAATGCCATAATATCAAGCTAACTATGGGGGAATATGTATTGACTAGTCCAATGCTTTCCATTCCTATGGGAGGTGCTGATGTTGTACTAGGAGTACAATGGTTACAATCTTTGGGAACGGTAGCTTTTAATTTTCAAGAACTTTTCTTGAAATTTTTTTCAGAAGGAAAGGAAGTCGAATTACGGGGTATTGAAGGGAAGTCGGGAAGGATAAAAGCTCTAATGTCATGACAAAGCTTCTAAATAAATAACAACGAGGCGTAATTGCACAATTATGCTCACTAGAAGTTCCGACATCAAAATCATCTATTTCTGCAGATCTCCAACAAGTCTTGGACAATCATTCCAGGGTGTTTGAAACTCCCAAAGGACTCCCACCTATTCGTGATCATGATCATGCTATTCATTTGATTTCAGGAAGTGTTCCTCCAAACATCAGGCCTTATAGATATCCTTACTTCCAAAAGAGCGAAATTGAATGTATGATTGCAGAAATGTTAGAGGCGGGTATAATTCAACCTTGTCAAAGTTCTTTCTCTGCTCCTGTAGTATTGGTACACAAGAAGGATGGATCATGGCGAATGTGTCCGGATTATAGGGAGCTCAATAAGCTCACCATTAAAGATAAATTTCCCATTCTTATGATTGATGAATTATTGGATGAATTACATGGAGCAATTTATTTTACCAAGTTGGATCTTCGTTCAGGATATCATCAAATTAGAATGAAGACTGAAGATATTCCAAAAACAGCGTTTCGAACTCATGAGGTCATTATGAATTTTTGGTCATGCCTTTTGGCCTTACCAATGCACCTTCTACATTTCAAGGGTTGATGAATTCCATTTTCAAACCCTTCCTTAGAAAATTTGTGCTAGTATTTTTTGATGATATACTAATCTACAGTAGGTCTTGGAAGCATCATGTTCAACATGTTGACAGGGTGCTCAAACTATTGCAGGAGAAACAATTATATGCAAAAACATCCAAATGTTTCTTTGGAGTACAAGAGGTGAAATATCTGGGTCATATTGTATCTCACGAGGGTGTTAAAGTAGACCCTAACAAAATTAAAGCCATTAAGGAATGGAAAGTCCCCACAACCATAAAGCAGTTGCGAGGATTTCTCGGGTTAACAGGGTATTATCTCAAGTTTGTTAAGAATTATGGGAGAATAGCAGCACCTCTAACAACATTATTGAAGAAAGATGCATTTTCATGGACTCCTAAAGCAACTAAGGCCTTTGAACATCTTAAAGAGGCAATGTACCTAGCACCAGTCTTAGCTACGCCAGACTTTAGAAAAACCTTTATTGTGGAATGTGATGCCTCAGGAAATGGAATTGGTGTTGTTTTAATGCAAGAAGGAAGACCCATTGCTTTTGAAAGTCATCCAATCAAAGGAAAGCATTTACATAAAGCTATTTATGAGAAGGAAATGTTAGCAATACTGCATGCACTAAAGAAATGACACCTTACCTAATGGGAAGACATTTCAAGGTAAAAAATGACCATGATAGTCTTAAACACTTTTTGGAACAAAGATTATCTTCAGAAGAGCAGCAAAAATGGGTCACAAAGATGTTGGGTTATGACTTTGAAATAATCTAAAAAAAAAGGAAGCTAAATGTTGTTGCAGATGCACTCTCAATAAAGAATGAAGAGGTGGAAGCACTTCTTTGTGCCATTTCTATTATCCAACCAGATTGGATAATCGAAGCAAGGGGTGAATGGAAGAAGGACGAAGAAGTGTGGACACTCATTCAAAAGTTGCAGCAAGATCCTAGTACATCTGATACATTTAGTTGGAAAAATGATTCCTTATGTTACAAAGATCGCTTATATATTTGTAAGAATTCCCAACTAAAACAAAATATTCTTTTGGAATTGCACACTTCTCCTTTAGTAGGGCACTTAGGATTTTTAAAAACTTACCACAAGGTGAAGAAAGATTTTTTTTTGGGATGGCCTTAAATCTGATATTCAAAAGTTTGTGGTGGAATGTTTGGTTTTCCAGCAGAATAAAGTGGAGACAATTAAGACCCCGGGTATTCTACAACCTTTATCCATTCCAAGTCAACGTTGGGAGGAGATTTCAATGGATTTTATCACAGGTTTACCTAAGTCCGAAGGAAAGAGTGTCATCATGGTGGTAGTTGATAGACTTACCAATTATACACACTTTTGCGCATTATCTCATCCATTTAAGGCAAGTACAATTGCTACTACATTTATGGACACAATTCAAAAGCTACATGGAAACCCAAGGGTTATTGTGAGTGACAGAGATCCCATTTTTACTGGAAATTTTTGGAAAAACATATTTTCTTGTTTGGGTACTCAATTAGCTCATAGCTCATCTTATCATCCTCAATCTGATGGTCAAACTGAGATAGTAAATAAATGTTTGGAAGGATATCTTCGTTATTTTGTATCTGACAAACAAACACAATGGTTCAAGTGGCTACCTCTTGTTGAATGGTGGTATAACACTTCCTTCCATACTGCAGCAAAAATGACCCCATTTATGGCACTTTATGGATATCATCCACTGTCCATCACATCATCTTTGAGAAAAAATTCGAAGGTTCAAGTAGTGGAATATCACATCGAGCATCAACAAGAAGTTCTCCAACTCTCAAAGGATAACCTGAATTTGGCACAAAATCAAATGAAACAACAAGCGGATCAACATCGGAGTGAGAGAAGTTTTGATGTAGGAGACTGGGTATTTTTACGACTACAACCATATAAACAAATGTCTTTCAAGCAAGCTAAGAAGTATAATAAATTATCGCCAAAGTACTATGGTCCTTACAAGGTGTTGCAAAATATTGGTACTATGGCATACAAATTGGAGCTTCTTGCTTCTTCACGAGGGCATCCAGTTTTCCATGTCTCATGCTTAAAGAAGGTTACAGGTGAAAATATTCTAGTTCAAACAATATTTCCAAAACTTGACGAGGAAGGA
Organism: Pinus albicaulis; assembly: GCA_034641835.2. Taxonomy (NCBI): domain Eukaryota; kingdom Viridiplantae; phylum Streptophyta; class Pinopsida; order Pinales; family Pinaceae; genus Pinus; species Pinus albicaulis. The sequence goes on along the minus strand of CM076579.1, from coordinate 92,865,147 downwards.
AAAATCATATTGGAACATGAAGTAGTCATGGAAACAAGAACTCGACAGCTACGAAATCGATCAATTTCAGAGTATCTCATCAAGTGGAAGAACTTACCCATGGAAGATTCTACATGGGAGGATGAGAATTTTATACAGAAGCACCCAGAGCTACTCAAGCGTTGAGGACAACATTTTTTGAAGGAGAGGGGCATGTTAAGTCCTTATATTAATAGTGTAGTCCCTTATTATGTTAGTTTAGCCTCCCTTATTGCTATTTTTGTACCCCTGTAACCCCCATATTGTTATTATTGAGCCCTTAAATTATTATTGTTAGGTCGGATAGGGTTACATTGTGGCCCCACTAGGATTACATTGTGGCTCCATGGACTGCTATATATAGAAAGGAGGTTTTGTCATTTGTATCATCGAATAATTTTTCATTCATGTAATGTATTGGAGGTTGCCCCCTCAAAGTGGCTCATTTCTAAGGCGTTGATATCTCTTTTCTTCTATTTCAGGAGTTGGTTTCACAACAACCATTCAATTTTTAATATCTATTTTATTATATTTAGTTTTCATAAATCATAATAAAAATAATTTATTGATTGTTTTAGGAAGATTATTAAAATCCCAAACGATCAACACGATGATATGCGAAACATGCCAGTAGAAATGTCCAAAAATGTGTATAAGTAGATGTTCAATGAAATGGACATAATTGCATCATAGGAGGAGCCATCTCAACAACAACATGCTTCAAATGTATGTAATCATGATTTATTTTGTACATATAAAAAAATTATTTAGCATTCAATGTTAATTTTCAAGTATTTTCTAAGAAAAAAAGAAAACAATATAGAACTCATTCATCACATAAAACAGGACATCAAGAAAATGGTTGATTTCAAAATTTGTGAGTATAAATTGTTCATATTTCCTTATAACAACTCAAGGTTTTATTTTTTCATATTTTAATTTTTTTTACAGCAATCATCCTTGAATGTCTTCAAATAGGTGCTAACATAGAAACAAGAGTCATCGGAAGAATTGATTGACATTAGGTTAAATAAGTGTTGTGAGTATATGTTGGAATATAAAAAATTATTTGTGGAATTTGTAAATTCTTGTGTTGTTTTACTTCTTTGAGTTTATAATTAATAGAACAAAAAAATCATTTACATCAGATCTATAATTTATAATGGGGTTTAAAACATGCAGGAAACAAAGTATGGAACTATGCATGAGACTTGTTTCTGAAACCATGTGCAGTTTATGGTTCACTTCTTGCTACGGTACATTTCTATTCGATTTACATTGATGTATATTATTTATTTCAATTTTCATTACTATCACCAATGTAGATACACTCATAACATTTTATTTATAGGTTTGTAGAAGGAACTGCAAGATAAAAAAGATGAAAATAATCTATGTAACAAACAAAATTATCCTCGAAATAACCAAAGTCATGGAAGTAGCTCGAGCACTGACAACAGTTCCAACAAAGAATGATGATCAGTTTGGATATCAATGGAACATGTTTTATTTTTTTAAATAATTGTGTTTGAAAATCAAACATTTTTTTTAATGCAATGGACATAGTGTACTAATTGAAAGACAAGGGGTTACCAATAACAATCGGATTTTGTATAAAAAAAGGCCTCGTATTGTTATATGATAAAATACATTTTAATTTATTCTATTGTGTTATTGAATGTCGTTGTGAAATGTGACACTACTGATTAAATATATGCATGATTAAATATTATAATGAAGATGTTATCACCTGATCTGGACCTCAGGCTGAGAAAGGCAAATCAGGGTAACCTTTAAACCACGCTCAGCCTTGTAGCTAGCCCTACAAGGTCAGGAGAGGGTTCTCTCAGAGAAAAAATATCCAATAAAGTATAAAAATAAACTGATATTAGGCTAGGTATAATGATGGTAAATGTTTTAATGAATGAATTTTTCAGGGATGTATGGAACAAATGGGACAGTTTGAAATTGGGAATTAAATTAGGGATATAGGGTATTTCATGGGGCAAGGTAGGCAGGAAACTTTAACAGTTAAGTTCTAATAATGATGGAATGGAAAGACTGGTGAGGATCTGAAAAGGGCATGGGAGATGGATCCTTTTCAAACAGAAGAAAACACATAATATTGAATGATTTCCCAAGGCATAGCATTAAAAAATGGATTCTACCTATCTAACTTGAAAGAATTCAACCAGAAATGTTTATGAATGAATGGTAAACATAAAAAATTTACATATGAACACAAAGGAGATGACAAATGCTAAAATTCATACCACATGGATCCGACAAATCAGAGCTGCATTTCTTATTAATTCCCTGTCCAAAACTGTTACAGTGGAGCGCAAAGCGTCCTCCTTGATTTTCCACACTATTCCCCTACTTACTAACTTAAAGACTGCTTTACAAATGATTTACAATTACATTAAATAGACCAAAATTGTGGGAAATAGATACAGAGAAAAAGAGAGTTTTTTTCTAGCTCAAGAACTGAAATCCGAACATGGAAAAAGAACCAACAGACTACCCTTGAAAATAAGGAACATTAATTCATTTCGACCACTTTGGTAGTTTCACTAATACGCTGGATGAACGAAAACAGGAAATTTGAAGAGCAGATCCCTATATTCCTGCTGCTGTAGAAGTTTTTGTTTCATAATTAGCTCTCTACCCTTGACTGTTTCCTTTATTTTATTGAAAATCTCATATATGCCGAGAAATGCCTTTAGAACCAAAAAAACTGAAATATGCCTTTAATAAAGGAAAATCCCCTTTTGAATGAATAGGAATGAAAGGGAAAGGAGGTGGGGTCCAAAATCGCAATCACAATGGGGATCAATGGGGAAGAGGGGATACAATATGTAATGGAGCAATTGAAAATACACGTTATGATGGTGTAATCGCAATCGGGGATTGGAGGAAAGGGGATGATGTTATGAGAACGAGGCAAAAAAAACTCTGATGATATTGGCATAGGTACGATGGGTTAATACAATAGAACAGTGGAGAAATCCCTTTAAACAGATTAAAAAAAAAATCTTACATGTTTACAAAGGAAAAATCAATTTTTTCATTTAAAAGAGCGGAGGGATTGTTAAAGTGGGACCCGATAATGTAAATCGCAATTGGAAATGGGGTTTTGGGGCAGGCGTATTACATAATAAGACTTCGCTGAAGCGATTGGGGATAGGTGATGGGGGAATCCTTTGTATAAAACGAAATAAAACAAAATTTAAAATTTACAAAGGAAAAGGCCCTTTGTATTATAAATGGGCGGAAGATTATATGGTGGGACCCGAAGGTCCATCAGAGTCAGGTTATCAGAGGAGAGTGGAGGCAAAATGTTATGTGATCACGCCGATTGCAATGGCGAGATGGTGTATGAGCCGTCCGATTGGAGGGGGCGATCGATGGCAGAGGTGTAATCGGGGGTTTGCAATCAGCGGGGGGTCAATCGGGTGTAACACTTTATGCAATCGCCGATTGCGATGGAGCGATGGAGTTTTGGTTGTCCGATCGTCGATCGGATCAACGGTCAGGCTGTATTCGGGCGAGGTCCAATCGGAAGGGACTCAATTGCATCGGTGTTTTTACAAGGGCCAATCGAAATGGACAACATATATGGTGCGATTGCGATCAGCGGGGATTTATAATAAAAATGTTTTAAAACTTTATTATAAAGTTTAAAGGAGAAGGTGGGGAAGTGGTTTTATTTAATGGGACTGTGGATTTATATATGTCAAAAGGATTTTACGAATGCAATTAAGCCATCGGTTTTTTTTTTAGGAAAGGTGTGTATATTTATTTTTTCTCTCTCTTCATTTAGGCATAAATTTCAATGCAGGAGTCAGTTCTGAGAGTGTAATATACTATTGGAAAGCTCTTTCCGGGCTCTTTCTGATGGACATACTTTGAACATGATTTCTGGACTGAAAATGATGTGGAAAACGTCTCTGAAGGGCAGGGTGATGACTTCGTGGAGATAGTATCTTCTAAAGTGTGACTTATTACATATGATTACATAAAGATGATAATAAAAGTAAAATATCATGTTTTCACCTCAAAACATGGTTTTGAGGTGAAAATTACATCAAAATGAATAAAACATTTCTTTGATCTTCCCAAGTGCTGTGACTTTGAGTTTATTGACTTCATCATGACCTTGCTGATATTTATTGACACTTGACTCATTAATTTGACCTTGGTGAGATCCTAGAACCTAATGAGACCCATCCTATAACCTACTAACATGACTCAAAAAGTGAAAGTAACTCATGACTAAAGACCATAGAGAGGAGAATCAACAAGTTTCATATGAGGAAAAACTGATGAAACACCACTACCATCAATGAATCCATGACCTAGCGGAATGATGAAAATTTATGGTATGGGACTCCTAATATGCAAAAGCAAAAGAGTGATTTTGATCACTGATGGCAGTATGACTAGACTGACACTAACATTGGCTCCAATGGGGATGGTATCTCCTTGGAGGTGCCAAGAACACTATAGACCAAGTAGCCTTATCCATTGGGCATGGAGTCAAAAATACTGAAAACTGACAGTATGTAGACTGACTCTGACTCAAGACTAAGACTTACAAGTAAAATAAAACCAAACTATACACATATCATTGAAGTTTTATAGCCTTCACCTTGGGCCCCAAACTTCAATGACTGTGTACTTGAATTATGACCAAAAATAACATGGTCTATACAATGATGGTGACATGGTTTCAGGTCCATTATATTCAATAATGGTAGTGCTTCAAAAGCCTACCATTCACTTCTCCTCCAGGGAAATCTTGACCATCCATCTCTGAAAGCAAGAAAGCATTCTGTCCCCTAAATGCTGAAATATTGTATGGTCCTTTCCACAGGTTTTCAAACTTACCATGCTTCCCTTTGTCCTCATTTATTGCATCCCATCTCAACACCACATCATCTAACGAAAACTTCTCTGCTTTGGTATTATGGTCATAGATCTTCTTTATCTTCTCCTGCAACTGAATAACATTCTGTGACACTTCGTCTCTTGTTTGCTGAAGGTGAATCATCTGATTGATCCTTCGCTTATTATCATCTTCTTCACTGCCATCCTCTTGCAATAATCTCATGACTGGAATTGTAAGTGATGTAGGGAAGATAGCATCAGTACCATAAACCAATTCAAAAGGTGACATACCTATGGATTTCTTGTTGCTAACTCTGTCTGCCCACAATGCGTTGATGAGCTTTTGATGCCAATTTATTTTGTTTTCTTCCAGCATTTTCTTGATTATATTTATAAAAGACTTATTCGATGATTCTACCAGGCCATTGCCTTGTGGGTTGTACACTATTGAATGGCCCAACACAATATTGTATTTGTTGCAAAACTCCACCATCTTCTTAGACTTGAACACTGTTGCATTATCTGTTATAATTTTGTGAGGGCAGCCAAAACGAGATAAAATATTTGAATCTAGGAATTGAATAATTACAGTATCTGTAGCCTACCTTGCTGGAACAGCCTCGATCCATTTAGTGAAGTAATCTGTGCCTGTCAAGATCCATCGATGTTGCGCTAATGATGTGGGATGGATTTCTCCTATGAAATTGAGTCCCCACTGCTGAAAGGGGGCGTTTACTGAAACTAGTTTCAAAGGAAGAGGAAGCAATTTCTTCTTCCCTTGGAAAATTTGACATTCATGACAACTCATCACTATTTTATACAAATCTGAAAATAAAGTGGGCCAATAATATCCTGCTCTCAACACTTTGTTAGCTGTAGTTTTCCAAAAAAAATGACCACCACAATCACCTTTGTGAAAGTCATGCATTACCTTCTGAGCCTCTTCTTCAACCAAAAAATTAAGAAGAATTCCTCCTGGATATTTCCAACAAAGAGCACTGTTTAAAATGCAGTATTTAGCAGACTTAAGTTTCAGTGATCTACCTTTACATTTAGACATTCCTGGAGGTGGTGAAAGATGCTGAAGAACATAAACAATATCTGAATACCATGGGGATTGTAGAGAAATATCTGAAATTGGAACAAGAAAACTTTCATCTTCATCCTCTGACATTTCTGTTATGAGGTTTATATCTAGGGCATGCAGATTTGATTGGGCCATCAGCTTTTCCAAGCCTTGTCCCTTGATCAACTTTGTGGGTTTGATCTCCAAATCATACTCCAACATAGCTGCTATCCATTTACCTCTTCGACCTTCTGGATTAGTTTGCATCAACACATCCTTTACTGCTGCATTAGGAACATATGCTATAGTATGTGAATGTATAATGTAGACCCTAAAATCCTTCAATGCCTTTATAAGAGCCAATGCTTGCTTCTCAATAATATTATACCTCAAGGCAACATCTCTAATAGTCCTACTGAAAAAGGAAATTGGCTTTTCAATCTGGTCTCTCTTTTGCATCAAAACTGCAGCCATAGTATGCTCCGATGAAAATGAAAAAATAATAAAATCTTGAGTATAGTCAGAACTAATCAAGACTGGGGCATTGGATAGAGCAAACTTTACTATATTAAAAGACTTGATAGCATCCTCACTCCATTTGACCGTGCTATATTTCTTCAACATGTTAGTCATTTCTCTTAGATGTTCAGCCAAATTGGGTATAAATTTGCGCAAAAATTTCATCTTACCATTGAATGCTTGAATCTCCTTTTTGTTCCATGGAAGATCTATGTGCTGAATTGCCTCCACTCTAGATGGATCAATGTGGATACCATCTTTAGAGATGATATGCCCCAACAAATTGCCTTCATCCATGGCAAAGAGACTCTTCTTTCGATTGAGAGAAATCCCAAACTTCCTACATCGCTGAAACACAATCCTCAAATGGTGCAAATGCTCATCATTAGAACCAAAAAACACTGTCAGATCATCCAAATAAAAAACAAGAAAAACATCCTTCTCATTGGAAAAATCAATGTCCATTGCTCGCTGGAGAGTGGCTCCAGCGTTCTTCAGTCCAAATGGCATTTTAGCATACTAGAAGGTTCCCCAGGGTGTTGTGAAGGTAATTTTGTCTTGGTCTTTCTCATGCACCAAGATCTGGTTATAGCCAGAGTAGCCATCAAGTAGTGACATCCTAGATGCTCCAACTACTCTTTGCAGAATATGGTCCATCTTCAGAAGTGGATAATTATCCTTTAAGGATGCTTTATTTAGATTCCGAAAATCTATGCACAGTAGTATCTCTCCTATCATTTTACGTAGTGGGACCAAATTTGAAATCCAGTCAGAAAATATAATTGGAACTATGATACCAGCTTTGTACAATATATTAACCTCTTTTTCAATGGATGTCGGCAGCTTTGGGTTGATCCTTCTCAGCTTCTGTCTAAATGGCTTCTGATCTGGCTTGATGGGAATAGTATGCTGAATTATGTTTTTGTCATACACCTTCAAGTATGAATAATCCCATGCAAACACATCAGAAAATTCAGAAAGTAACTTAATATAATATTCCTTTACCTCAGGGGACAATGCCTTTGATAACTTCACAAACTTGGGCTTGTCAGTTGTTCCAAGATTCACATCTTCGACTCCTTTCTCAGTAGGCACCAAGCTCGGTTTCTTTGCAACATCATCCTGATCAAAATGCTCCTCTAAAGGTATGATACCTCTAGGAATTACATTATCTTTTAGCTACAATATGTCCATCTGATTTGTTTTAATTTTTTTATCATAAACCTCATACTCACCTTCTATAGGAGTATCCTTGAATTTTCCTTCACTCTGCAAAAAAGCATTGATCTCATTGTCATCCCAAAACACTTGCCAATACATTAGATTATTAGGAACAGTAGGCCTATGTTTGACATAAATCTCTAACTTGTTGTTGGAGTTCATCGGAATCTTCAAATTGCTTGCAGTAGTGGCAAGAGAATCATCAATAATATTCTGCATCCTGGGTACTACAGTCGAAGTATACTCAGGAAATGTCTTCAAGATATCAAGGACTGCATTTCGATAGGCCCTCAATCGGGGATGCTTTGCTTGGTACTCTCCTTTGACCTGTTTGATTATCAGCTCGGAGTCTCCATAGACAGAAATCCTTTTTGCATTTAACTTCTTCAAAATTTTCAGACCTGCAATCAAAGCTTCATACTCCGCTTCATTGTTAGAGAAATCAAAATCCAACTTATAAGCGCATACTATAACATTACTAGGAACCTTTTCGGGCTGGAAAATAGGGCTCCGAATCCATATTCCTATACCAGCTTCATCCTTACCAACAACTCCATCAAATTCCATGCTCCAAAGGCCTTCTTCTTCTTCTTCCAGATGCTGAAACTTTGCTTCTTTCTCCACTTTATCTTGGCTGATTTCTGCATCTTTCTACTGCTCACTGTCTTTTTACTGTTGGCAGGCAGGAGGCTCAGAAGTGCTTTCTGCTTTATCTTTTTCATGTTTGAGGACTTCCCTAAAATTTTCTGAAATCTCAAGTATTTCATCTACTTGTACCAACTGAAAATTTTCATCATTCAAACCACCATCTGAATATAATACAAAGGACTCTAAATCTATGTGGACTGCATTAATGGGATGGTTGACTGGCTTCTCTTTGCTAGTGATCATATATTTCATTTTCTTCTCCCTATATAGTTTTCTTAACTGACCAAACACGGGAATGGTGGCATAAGAGAAGTCAAGTTGCATGGTTCCTTTAAGTTTTGCACCCTAAGACCTGGATAGAAGCATTCCAAACCGTGGTGGAACATCGGCAACAACTACGTCCATCAAAACATTCTTGGCTGGGATTTGATCTAAAGACACTAACAAGTCTTTGATAAGACCGATACAATGGACCCTACCTGAGTCAAAAGAATACAAATCATGATATTTGCGGGTAATATCAAGTCCCAACTTCTCCATAATGGCTTTGGGCATCAAATTATGTGAGGCTCTGGAGTCCAACATAACATTATCCAAGATGAACTCATGTAATCCAAGACTCAGGCAAAAGGGAGGGACTTCACTTTCTTCAGATTTATCTTCTGTGGCTGGACCAAAAATGAGTTCAGGATAATCATCTTCAACATTTACCATATCTGAAACAGAGTCTATTTGAAAAATTCTAGACACCTGATTTTTATAAGTACTATTTTTCACCAACTCAGTCAAGGGCATGGACACTTTCAACTTAGAAATTTCATTCTCTAGATTAAAAGAAGGGACTTTTTCTACCTCTTTAATGGGAGGATCTTTCTTCTCTACTTGCTTCTTTGTTATGCTATACTGGTTCTTCTCATTTGTTGTATTAATCGCTGAAGGCGTTTTGCTGGAGGAAGGATTGGCTGGCTCTTTCCCTTTCTTCTGAGGATCATTCTTCATTTGGAGCTCCTTTCTCTTCTGAATGGGACTAATCGGAATATCTCTATTCCTCAAATAATACTGCTTTTCTTGGGCCAATAAAGCGTTCATGTACCCTCTCTGGTAATCATTGGATTCATCTTCTAATACTACATCATTGGCCAAAATGAAATCTTCATCTTGTTGAACGTCTGCAATCACTGTATATTCCTCATCTTCAGTAAGAAAGATGGGCGCACCATCTGCAGTGAAGAAATGATTGGTTTCAATCACAAGATCATCATCATCCGTCTCCATTCCTTGAATGTAATTCTGCTGCAATGGAGTTCTGATCTGCTGTTGTGGTGTTTCTTGGTCCTATGCTCTCTATTCTCTCTGCTTAATTCTTAATTGCGGCTACTGTCCTCTGAAATTCGGATTCCTAATTTGAGTTTCAGGTCTATCTGAAATGGTTAATCGATCAACCATATTTTCCACTGTCTGGATCAAAGTGTCCATCTTGTTGTCTGAAGGAGACATTTCTTCTTTCACAGTGACTCTTTTTTCATCTCTAGTCTGCGCTCTTTTGGCGAGCAAATTTACTTCTACACTTATAGTTATCTTCTGCATGTCTTCAAGCATAGTGGGATCTCTTTCACGCAGCTGATATGCCATATCAGCATTGAAACCATCTGGAAATATAAGCAAGGCTAATCCCACAGGAGGTTTCAGGTTAGCCGGAATAGCATTGTATACAACATTGAATCTTAGACAATAATCCTGTACAGTTTCACCCATATTTCTTTTAATATTTTCATATTCAGACAAAATTTGGAGTGGGTTTTTCTTTACCTCCCACCAGTCTAATAATTGTGTATGTAACTCCTACAAAGTGTGGATAGATCCTGCTGGTAAAGCTCTGAACCACTTTCTAACTTCACCTCCAAAGCTTTGGACAAACAATCTTGTAGTTATATTCTCTGCCTCTACCTCATGTAGATCAAAAAAGTCATTCATATTATCAACATGCTACTGGGCTGTGATGCTTTGAGTGGCATCAAAGATAGGAATTTTACTTTGATAATCAGCAAGCATATCATTCAAAACCTGAGGTAAAACCAGGGGTGCATAGCGGGCATCCATGACTCGAGGTGGATTTATAACAGTGTTTGTGCTACTAGGATTCAAGGAAGGAGGAGATGAAAGCTGAGAATTGACTGATGGGAATGCTGATGAATTAGGAGGATGAAATGATATTCTTGATGACTTTGAAGGCTCAGGGATATTAGTTACAGTGATAGATAACTAAGGGGAACTCAAAATATAATCATCAATTGATACATTTGCCCTTTGAACTTCAATATCTACCAGAAATTTTGGATCTAACATTGTGTCATCAAGTGCAGTTTCAGACTTGCTTCTAAATAAAGAAAGCTCAAAACTCTCATCAAAAGAAAGATCTTCTACAAGCAACCACTCACTGGGCTAGGTATGGGATCTGAAAATAGGTCTAGGACTTAGTGATCCCTCTTGTCTTTTGACTATTCTTGGGATAAGATTAGGATTTTCAAACACGGGGGGAGGATTTGGATCAATATTGGCCCTTGTGTATCTTCTTGAAGCCAATGTGGTCAAATTTTTTCTGTACAAAATTTTATCTCCAGCCTAACAAAATCTGAAGATAATTTTCCAGAGTCCAGGAATTTACAAGGGAAATATTACTGGGGTGATGAATCTTTTATGTTACAAAACACCTCCCCAGTATGGTTGCTAGAAATGTTATCACCTGATCTAGACCTCAGGCTGAAAAAGGAAAATCAGGGTAACCTTTAAACCACTCTTAGCCTTGTAGCTAGCCCTACAAGGTCAGGAGAGGGCTCTCTCCAAGAAATGATATTCAATAAAGTATAAAAATAAACTGATATTAGGCTAGGTATAATGATGGGAAATGTTTTAATGAATGAATTTTTTAGGGATGTATGGAACAAATGGGACAGTTTGAAACTGGGAATTAAATCATGGATACAGGGTATTTCATGGGGCAAGGTAGGCAAGAAACTTTAACAATTAAGTTCAAATAATGATGGAATGGAAAGACTGGTGAGGAGCTGAAAAGGGCATGGGAGATGGATCCTTTTCAAACAGAAGAAAACAAAGAATATTGAATGATTTCCCAAGGCAGAGCATTAAAAAATGGATTCTACCTATCTGACTTGAAAGCATTCAACCAGAAATGTTTATTAATGAATGGTAAACATAACAAATTTACATATGAACACAAAGGAGATGAAAAATTCTAAAATTCATACCACATGGATCGACAAATCAGAGCTGCATTTCTTATTAATTCCCTGTCCAAAAATATTACAGTGGAGCGCAGAGCGTCCTCCTTGATTTTCCACACTATTCCCCTACCTACTGACTTACAGACTGCTTTACTAATGATTTACAATTACATTAAATAGACCAGAATTGTGGGAAATAGATCCAAAGAAAAAGGGAGTTTTTTTCCAGCTCAAGAACTAAAATCCGAACATGTAAAAAGAACCAACAGATTGCCCCTGAAAAGAAGGAACAATAATACATTTCGACCACTTTGGTAGTTTCACTGATACGTTGGATGAACAAAACTAGGCAATATGAAGAGCGGATCCCTATTTTCCTGCTGCTGTAGAAGTTTCTATTTCATAATTAGCTCTCGACCCTTGATTGCTTCCTTTCTTTTATTGAAAATCTCATATATGCCGAGAAACACCTTTAGAACCAAAAAAACTGAAATATGCCTTTAATGAAGGAAAATCCCCTTTTGAATGAATAGGAGCCAAATGGAAAGGAGGTGGGGTCCAAAATCACAATTACAATCAGGATCAATGGGGAAGAGGGGATACAATATATAATGGAGCAATTTAAAATACACGTTGTGATGGTGTAATCGCAATCGGGGATTGGAGGAAAGCAGAAGATGTTATGAGAACGAGGTAAAAAAAACTCCGATGCGATTGGCATAGGTCTGATGGGGTAATACAATAGAAGAGCGGAGAAATCCCTTTAAATAGATTTAAAACAAATCTTACATGTTTACAAAGGAAAAGGCAATGTTTTCATTTAAAATAGCGGAGGGATTTTTAAAGTGGGACCCAGGAATGTAAATCGCAATTGGAATCGGAGTTTTGGGGCGGGCGTATTACATAATAAGACTTCGCCGATGTGATTGGGGATAGGCGATGGGGGAATCCTTCGTATAAAACGAAATAAAACAAAATTTAATATTTATAAAGGAAAAATCCCTTTGTATTATAAATGGGCGGAAGATTATATGGTGGGACCCAAAGGTCCTTCAGAATTGGGAGATCGGAGGAGAGCGAAGGAAAAATGTTATGTGATCATGCCGATTGCAATGGCACGATAGTGTATGAGCCGTCCGATTGGAGGGGGCGATCGATGGCAGAGGTGTAATTGGGGGTTTGCAATCGGCGAGGGGTCAATCGGGTGTAACACTTTATGCAATCGTCGATTGCGATGGAGCGATGGAGTTTGGGTTGTCCAATCGTCGATCGGATCAGCGGTCAGGATGTATTCAAGCAGGGTCGAATCGGAAGGGACTCAATTGCATTGGATTTTTTATAAGGGCCAATCGGAATGAACAACAGATATGGTGTGATTGCGATCAGTGGGGATTTATAATAAAAACGTTTTAAAACTTTATTATAAAGTTTAAAGGGGAAGGTGGGGAAGTGGTTTTATTTAATCAGACCATGGATTATATAAGTCAAAAGGATTTTACGAATGTGATTAAGCCATCGGGTAGGAGAAAAGGGGTTTATAAAAGAAAATATTGAACTTTAATAAAATAAAGTTTTAGGGAAAGGTGGGAAAGGGGTTTGGTTTAGGGTATAGGGGACCTTTCTTTCATTTAGGCATAAATTTCAATCCAGGAGTCAGTTCTAAGAGTGTAATATACCGTTGGAAAGATCTTTTCGAGATCTTTCTGATGGACATACTTAGAACATGATTTCTGGACTAAAAACGCTATGGAAAACCTCTCTGAAGGGCAGGGTGATGACTTCGTGGAGATAGTGGCTTCTAAAGTGTGACTTATTACATATGATTACATAAAGATGATAATAAAAGTAAAATATCATGTTTTCACCTCAAAACATGGTTTTGAGGTGAAAATTACATCAAACTGAATAAAAAATTTCTTTGATCTTCCCAGGTGCTGTGACTTTGAGTTTATTGACTTCCTCATGACCTTGCTGATATTTATTGACACTTGACTCATTAATTTTACCATGTTGAGATCCTAGAACCTAATGAGATCCATCCTATGACATACTAACATGACTCACAAAGTGAAAGTAACTCATGACTAAAGACCATAGAGAGGAGAATCAGCAAGTTTTATATGAGGAAAAACCGATGAAACACCACTACCATCAATGAATCCATGACCTAGCGGAATGATGAAAATTTATGGTATGGGACTCCTAATATGCAAAAGCAAAAGAGTGATTTTGATCACTGATGGCAGTATGACTAGACTGACACTAACAGAAGAGATGAAAAATATGACAATATAACAAATTAATCCAAAAATAATATGCAAATGCACTAATCAAATTTTAATTTATATGAATACTGTTATAAGATATATGTCAGTTTTTTGATGAATAGAAGATTTTAAAAATTACAATAATTGCACTGTCACAGGTCGATGTTTCCAAAAAAAGAGAAAACCTCATTCAAAAACCCAGTGTGTCTATAACATAAAAACACACTGGTGCATTATGTTATATAAAAACACCATGAAAGTATTTTTGAGCCCTATTATTGCACCAAGAGTGTTGCAACTCCCACGGGATTCTCAACTCTATTTATCAACCCAGGGTTTGTACAAACTTAGAGGTGATAGTGTTATATGCACAACAGATGGAATCCACTCATGCCATGCTCAACTAGGTCTTCTGATTGGTAGTGCTTCTAGTCCATTCCTCCTACTATATTAAAGTGAAACGATCTAATGTAATGCATAGAACTACTTCGAACTGATAAGGAGAGAGTGCTTATCAACTTCTACCTTCAATTGGTATTGAAAGAAAATCATAAATAGATAACAGTTAACCTAGTTGCAAAGAAGAAAACAACACTATGTTGCAATCATCTATTAGATATCCGATCACTTGGTATTAAAGGAATGAATTTATCTCACACACTTTACCAAATCATAAACAAAACCTCTATCTATTATTCCAACTAACTCACACTTGCATGTAAATTGTTCTCCTATTTATGTTATTTCTGTGATGAAATAAACACCAATGCCTAGTTTGTTTTTGCAGTAAGGGAACAAGGATGGTTGGAGTGGACTAGGGGCTCTTCTAGTCATGAATCCATAGCTAGGGGTCTGATACATCATATCCTAGGTTAAAATAGAAGCAAGGATAAAAATTGGAGTGGAAATGGGGAGGTACAACTATGTTATAAGAGGCTGCTATAGGAGATATGTATTGCTACAGAAAGCTCTGAAATGCTACAATAAGGACGCGAAGAAGGTTCAAAGCTAGCTAAAGAGGGTGGGAGAAAGGTGTGGGAAGGTAGAAGGAAGTGGAAGTAGGTGAGTGATGGGTGACCAACATCTCCAGCCAAGCTCGGAGCTCTTTGAGGGGTTGTTTTTCACTAGGAGGGCTACTCACGGTGGTCATGGAGATGATCTCATAAATACAGGGTTTTGGTGGTAGAATTGAAGGTTGGAGGGAAGAGTGATGGAATCCAAGATGAAGGTGATGAAGGGGTCCTTTCTTGCAGCTTCAAACAGTCCTGCAACCATTACATGAATTTATTTATTGATTATTGAAAAACTAAAATAACTAGAAGTGGAAAAGATGATTTGAATAAAAATTCTATTTAACCTATGCCAAAATATGATCTGAGTAACAAATCAACTTCTAACCTACAGTAAGCATATGATAAACATATAATCACACTACTTCTCTTTTCAATAAATCATAAAAAAGTTATTTTTGGGTTGTGGTTGGAAGTCCTTCCACTGATGCTCCCTTGAGGGAGATGGGGTAGAGGCTACAATCACAATTTAATATATGTTTCTGCTACTAAGATGCAAGAAACTACACAGAGTATTGGAACTTAAAGAGAGAATAAAAGTACACATGAGGGACTTATCTAATGGATTGGGACCTAACCCAAGAGCATCATCCCTCTAAAACTAAATCAGTAATGGATCAATAAGTTGAATCCTCGGATGGAGTGCCCTTTGGTTTGTAGAATCATCCATTGTTTTCTTCTTCAATCCACTCTTTCTGATCTTCAAATTGGTCTCTTCCTTCATGCAGTCCTAGTAGAAAATGTGGACTTAGTTTCAACCCTATCAATTGGATTCTAATTCTTTGCATAGATTTTTTATAGAAGGGTGAATTCTCCACTACATTCTTCATTCTTTCAAGAGAGTGGTATTCTCTATGTTGCAAGCTTAGTGGTAAAGCATGCCATCTCCTTTAGAAATCCTACAAATTGTCCTTTTCCAACAATATAGAAGTATCATCAATATGGAGAAGGGATTGATCCTACATTTCAATGTATTTTGGTGCCAAAACAACATCACTAGAAATAAAGCTATGATTTCTCATGACAGCTATGGGGCTCATTACATCAACTCTAATGTATAGGGGTTCCTTCTTTTCTTTTTCTATCACCATTTTTACCTCTTTTGATATTGTTTCCTTGTGCACTAGCAAACATGCCATGGCCATCAATTGCATGCCACCTAGTCTAGAATTAGGATCCCAATGGTTCATGTCAGTCAATAAGAAGTTATGCATATAAAAATCGACCATATTTTCTCTATCCCTAATGCTATCTTGTTTTCAAAAATTAAGAAATTGTCTATATTTCTCCAATGGTAGGGAGCCATGTTGATCTAAGGATCTGATTTGGAATTTTAAAAATTTCTCCCTGAGATAAAATGCATAGGAATTTGAAGGTTGTTTGTACTGCATGGCCTCCATGAAGATAATTTCCATAATGGCAAGTTGGGTGTCTCTTTCTTGTAGTTGCTCCTTCAATCTCATGTTATCTTCTTGCAACTTCTCCTTCATAACGTATTCTCTAAGCCTTACATCATATATCACTTTCCCCATTTCAATGAGGCTTTCTTCCATCAACCCCACATCTCCAACATTATTTGACTTGGCGATCTGCATCCATCTGTGGGTACGCCCTCTCTATATCTCTAGCTCATATAGGAGGGGGATTGTGAATTTTTCAGGGATCAGTCTCCCTCCTTCAATGAACTTGTAATAATATCTTGAGCTAGGTTGCGGGATAGGTTCTTGAAGTTCTATTATATCTTTTTCAAATATCTTTCATGATGTTATTGCCTCTGTAGTTTTTGGTGTTTATTTTGTACCTCTTCTTGCACATATTGACCCTATATTTTTGCACTATTCCCCTCTTTTTTCACACTAGTCCCTTCTTGTAGCATGCCTTGTCCCTCCAGTAGCATGCTCTGTCCCTCCTGTAGCATGTTATGTTTCTCCTGTAGCATTCCATTTTCTTCTTGTTGGAGGTTTGTGGGTTCCTTGGGTTTCTTGAAGGAGGTTTCTCTAGTGGTAGGTCTCCTCACATAGGCTATAGGAGTATTTGGTTTGGGATTTGGAAAGGTGACCTCCTCAATTTTCCCCTCATCTAGCCCTACCTCCTCTTTCTTGCTTGGGGACTCCTAAATTGTAATTGGCACTTTTGTGGGAGTCAATGGTCTCTGTTGTTTGACTCTATTGCTCTTCCTAGTCTTGAATTAGAGAGGGGTTTTCCTTGCTCTCTTATTTTTTGGTTTTACAGGATTACTTAAGGTGGAAAAAGTTACAGCTACCTTAGTTTCATTGTTTCTTGGAAGAAAACTTGTTTTGTGGTTATATATCTGTCTTCCTTGGTTCAATAGTCCTTTTAGGAATCAAGGCCTCCTCTTCTAGTTTTAATCCCTCTTATTCATTATATTTTCATCCTTCTACTTCTGGCTTTGTTTCTTCTTCCCTTGTTTTCATCCCTTCCTCTTCTTTCGTTCTCTATGTTTTCTCCTCCTTTGTTCTTGTGTCCCTCCCACCAAGGCTAGATTCATGTGTTTCCCCAAGAATAATTCTTTGGGTTCCTATCAATGTTTCTTTGTCCATGTATATGAATTTGGACCATAAGAAAATAATTTTTAGCTTGTTTAAGGCATCCTCCATTATTAGTTTGATAAGGCCATGGTGGGATAGGTGTTGGTGCTTTCCCTCTCTTACTTTTTGGCTCATGTACCTGAAGGAATGAAGGAGGAACTATGGCACATTTAATATTCGGGAAGGAGGAAAATATACCTTGAATATAAGTTCATGCAATAGTCTAAAGTGGTAGTCATATACCACACTCATTCTTCCCTCACAGGAGATGTATTTCAAAATATGATAAGCCACCTCATCCCATGGATAAGGTGAGATTTCTCTCCTAACTCCATTCTTTTCTTCCATAGGTTTCTCTATGGAAATGAATAAATTATTCTTGGCAGTGACACTGGTGGCCTTGTATTCCCTATTCCATTTTATACCTAGAGGCAGGGTGGTCACTTTTTTGATTACTTTAGGGCTTATTGATATAGCCAACCCCCTCATAATAGTGATGGAACTATCCTCTGTTTGTGAATTTAAGGCCATGGAAATATCAAAATAAATGTCATCATCATATAATTTCAGTAATTCAAAGAATCCTTGCCATTGATGTCTCCTAAAAATGTATACCATAGGAGGGTACAAATGGATTATCTTGGTATCTGAAGGCTCCCTTCTGTACTTAAACCCACCCCCATCTCTTATTTTTTGATCTTGACTATGTGTGGGAAAGATGTTTCTTTAATGGACTTAGTGTCTAATTCAATGGTTGTAGTGGTTCACAAAGCTCTTATCACTCTAGTTCTTATGTTTTAACCACTATTCTCTTCACACAGTCCCTTTCAAATTCACAATTTTATCATTGATGTTTGCAGATTTTTTAGGGGAAATTGTATGAAATTTTGATGGAGGTATGAGGGTGGTGGCAAACTTACTTCTTTGACAGGTGCTCTAATATGAATATGGAAATATTCTGAAGCAATTGGGTCCTTTTTTTCGCGTATTTAACCCCTTGGCCTTTCTGTAGAAATTACAGTGCTTCATGTAACACCTCCCTATAGCAGTATAAGGTCGAGGTTAAAAGCTCCTCGGTGGCTTTACAAAATATTCATATCTCTAACAATTCTTGGAATGAGAAAATATGCAAAATAAAACGTGCCCAAGTAAATTATATGCAATTTTTGAGTTGGGTTTGGAGCGTTGTGCTGAGTTTTACATCACATGAGGTTTTCTCATTTGGACCGTTAGCCCCACTCTAAGTGATTATTCTCGTCTACTCGTAATCACCACCCACTCTTGGTGATACTAATTCTGCTAATGTGACATCTCCACATTACATGAGGACTCTACCAATCACCTTTAGCTCACTAGCTGAGGGTGTCCAAGTTAACTTCCCGCCTTCATCTTATTAAAACTTCTCCTCTCGACATTCATTAATTTTAGTCAATTAAACATAGGGAGAGGGTGAGAGAATAATATACCTGAGCCTACCTCATGGTCGATGTGTTGTGGGGCTTTTCATGCTGGAGCTGGACCATTTTTTTTGGCACCAACAGAGTTTTCTTTAATGTCTTAGTTATTTTTGTATGTCTTCATTCTCCTTATGGTTCTTAATTGTGTTGTTTTTTATGTGTGCAGGTACTTTCTTGAGGCTCAAGTTGATGCTTATAGTGGAGTGTCCTTCTAGGAGTGTCATAGATTCCTTAGGGTCATGTCACAAGTTATCACTGACTCCTTTGATGAGGAATAAAATAATACAGTGTTTTTTTGGTGATTACACAATTTTTCTAAAAGAGGATGTTCTCTTCCTATAGTAGCCCCTTCTTTGTACCTTTGGACCTTCAATCTACATAGGGTGATTAGGGAGAGTGTGGCAAGGCTTTAGGATAGTGATAAGATCATGAGGGAGTAGTGTAGGCTTGTAAGAATTAGGATAAGGACCTATGTGTTTTTGTAGGAAATTGTTTTACAGGTAGGACAACGTGAAGGGTTTGAGTGAGAAATATTTTTGAATGAGATGGAGGAATGATGAAATGGTGATGGGAAATGGTGAGAAGACCCTCTTCATTATTTTTTGAGACTGCGAGATCCTTGATGGGTTTCCCTTTCCCTCGATTCTCCCTCCTGTATCTTTTCAGAACCCTCCTGTAGCACCATAGGACCTTCATGTAGCTTTACAGGATCCTCCTATAGCAACAAAGAGAGGAGGTAAAACTTGAATTTTAAGTTGATGGGATGATAGAGAGAGATGGAGATATGAGTGGAGAGGGAATGAATGGATGAAAGAATGGAGGAAACTTGAAAATTTCTTTGATCTATAACCATAACCTTCCTCTGTGCATAAACCTGCAAAACAATAAAAAGGTCAGCAGTCATGGCCTCATCATGCGTTGTTCTTCCTTTTTTTTTCTTCTTATTTGAGACGTGCAAGATACCTCTAAGGAAGTTTTCAACCTACATGTTTGCCCTAGGTGCCTTAGAGGAGGTTTTCACCTAGGGAAAATTATTATTTTTCTTCCCCTTTTTTTTGTTCCAAGACTTCCTCAAAGAGGTTTTCAATCTTGGAGTTGGTCGTAGATGCCTTAGAGGGATTTTCACCTAGGATTATTTATTTATTTATTTATTTCATTTTTTTATTTTTATTGTTTTTTTCTAGGAGGACTATGAACTGGAATCCATGAAACTCCCAATCACATTGACCACTCTGTTGATTGTATTGATGAATTATGCCTTAGACATTGGTATCTTGTATAATTTCAGTCTATAAACATTTACAAGAAGAGGGATCCCCTCCTCATCAATGGTTTTGATCTGGAAAAATCCATTTTCATGACATATCTCTATCGGGTATGGGCCCAACCATCTCGTCATAAATGTTTCCTTAAAATCCTTGAACCTAGATTCATATAGCAAGGCCTAATCCACTTCTTGAAATATTTTCTCCTTAATGTGCTTATCATGACAGACCTTCCTTTGCAATTGGATAACTTCAGTGTGGAAGAGGTTCTGCATTATAAATTCATGGAAGCCATTCAGTTGGAGCAAAATTTCTTTCTGTTCTCTTGTGACATATAAATCCAATTGGGCATCCATTCTCAAAGTGTTATACTCAAAATCAATGGAAATTAAATCTTTATTCCCATAAACCAATTCATATGGAGTGAACTAAGTAGTTTTCTTCCAGGTGGTGTTATAGGCCCAAGTGGGCTCCACTAATTTGTCTTCCCAATCCTTTATGTTCCTACTCATCACCTCAGTGAGGATGCTCTTCAATGCTTTATTAGTAACCTATAATTACCTATTTTCTTAAGGGTGATAGGAAGTAGATGTTTTATTCTTGATATTATGCTACCTCGAGAGATTATCAATCAGATGCGATGTGAACTGGGATCCCTGATCAATGACTATCTCCCTTGGATTCCCAAATTTGTAGAAAAAATTTCCCCTTAAGAACTCAACCACTCTTTCCTATGTTTTTTATTTGACATCCTTTGTCTCAACCCACTTTGTGAAATAGTCAGTTCACACAATAATGCATTTATTTTGTCCTCATGGTGCATCAATTGGACTAATGAAATCCATACCCCATGTAAAAAATGGCTCTAAGGCAACTTGAGGTTGTAGAGGAACTCCATCCCTAGGTGTGGGTTTCCCCATCCTCTGACAATGATCACATCTTCTGGTATACCTTCTTGCATCTTGATGGAGAGTAGGCCAATAGTAGCCAGCTTGTAAAACTTTTAAGGATGTCCTCCTAGTAGAAAAAATACCCCCATGGGGACCATCACGGCATGCTGAGAGGATGTCAAATAACTCCTCTTCCATGACACATCTCCTTAAAATTTTATTTGGTCCCAGTTTGAAAAGATTGCCACCATTCCAAGTGAAAGGGGTTCTCTTTCTCACAATTATGCTCTTCTCCTTGGATGGTAGATTTGGAGGAAATATCCCAGCAAACAAGTAGTTGGCTATGTCAGCAAACCAGGGAGAGAGTAATTAGATAAAAAATAGGTGCTCATATAGAAGTTGATCATCAACTATCCCTTCATCATCTGCAAACAAAGTGAGGCTAGAAAAAAAATCTACAACTCCATTTTATTTCCCTGACTTATCAATGAGAGTCAAATCAAATTTTTGTAACAACAATAGCCATCTAATAATTATAGCATTTAGAGAAATTTTTTTCATTAAGATTTACTTTCTACATGATAAATATGCACAAAATTTTGGTACCCAGTGATATAATGTCTAAACTTGTTGAAGGAGTGGACAACAACTAAAAGCTCTTTTTCAGTGACAGTGTAATTCAATTCAGCCTTTGATAGATTTTTACTTATGAGTTAAATGGCATAGAGTAAATTGTCATCTATTTGTCCCAAAGCTACCCTAGAGCTTTATCTGAAGCATTAGTATGGATCTGGAAAGGCAGAGGCCAATTGGGACCACAAAGTATAGGAGCAGTGGTCAATTTGTCTTTTAAGATTTCAAGGGCCTCTTGAAAACTTCTTGACCAACATAATTTAGAGTCCTTGGCCAACAATAAAAGCAATGGTGAAGCCACTTTACTAAAATCCTTGATGTATCTCCTATAATAACCAACTAAACCTAAGAAACTCCTAGCATCTATTTGTTTCTAAGGGGTAGGGACCCTTTTTATGATATTAATTTTGTTTGGCTCTACTTGTATTCCTTCCTGAGATATGGAGTCTACCTTCATCAACAATTCACACTTCTTAGGGCTCAAGGAGATATTAGAGAGGGCCTTCTGGAAAAAATGAACATAGGGAGTGAAATCATTCATGTATTTTTCTACAAATTCATGGAAAACCTCAGCAAAGATGCTCATAACTACTCTCTGAAAAGTGGCAGGGGCATTGCATAGGCTAAATTGGAGAACTCTATAAGAAAATGTACCCCAAGGACATGTAAATGTAGTATTTTCTTGGTCTTTAGGGTTGATATAGATCTGATCGTAGCCACTAAATCCATCAAGACCATATTTCCTGCAAGACCATCTAAGACTTGGTCAATGAAAGGAAAAGGGAAATGGTCATTCTTGGTGGCCTTGTTCAGTTCTTTGTAATAAACACATATCATCCACTTCCCAATCTTCTTTGGGACTAAGACTAGAGGTCACACCCATTCACTATTTTAGATGGGGTATATGAACCCTGCATCCAACAAATTTTTTAATTCGTCCTTCATTATTTCCTTCAAGGTTGGGTTCATTTTCCTCTAGGGTTGGTGCATAGGCTTGCATCCTTATTTGATGTAAATATGGTGATTACAGAATGAGGGATGCACCCTTTTCAGTTATTTATAGTGATAAGAAAAACCATATAATTTCTCTCTTAGTATCTTGAACAATTTTTCTTCTTGTTTGGCCTACAGAGAGGGATTAATCTTTAAGGTTCTGGATGGGCCAAACTCTATAGTTTTGACATGTTCAGGGCTTGAGTCAACTGAGCATAGCTCAGTCCAAGTACTGCTTCCATATTCTGTCACAAGTTCATCAAGTGGAATGGTAGTGGGGGGTTGGTTCTAAAGGGTATGGTCAATGAGGTCATCTTCATCAAGTTCCCACCCCCCCCCCCCTTTGATAACAACATCTAAGGTACAAATTGTGTATGGTGTTGCATGACACACTTCATATTATTCCTCATCCTTTAGCCACAAAGGTAGATCATGTTCAATAGAGCAGCTAAGTGATAAGATATAATATCAGTTGTTTTGATAATGTCCCATTCTTCAGGGTCATGTTCCTAGCCCTACAACTGATATAGGCATCAATAGTAGCCAACCAAGGTTTTTCCAATATAATAGGATAACCATTGAACTTTGTTTTGGGTTGAAGAACTAGGAAGTCAGTGGGATACTCCCAAGATTCAATGGAGACCATAACATCCTCAACAACCCCCTTAGGAGCTACTTTCAATCTATCTGTAAGTTACAACATTGTAGTGGTCTTTCTCAAGGCTCCTTGGAGGAAGAGTATCAACATGGTTTATGTTGGGTATGTGTTATATTCTTTCCACAACTAGTTGCACACATGGTGGGGGGCGCAATATCCCCCCCTATTCGTTGTGTTGGGCGCAGTGGGGGAGTAACAGGGGGGGTGACATCCCCCCTGTCCATGGGTTCACAGGGGGCAGGTAGCCCCCTACGCGGGGTCTGGGGAAGAGCCCCGGGAAATAAAATTTGGACCCTATTTTAGGTGGGTGGACTCGCCTCTGGTTTTGTGCATGGATTTGCACATGGTTTTGGGGCATGATGGTTTTCGGCCCCTGGTATTTTGTAGATCTGATCAAGGGAACTAGGGCTATGCTCTAATATATGGTTAATGGATTGGGGTTTATGAATGCTTTGGAATGTATAAATATGTGTTGTAACACTAAAAGGAATATAATTAAAAATCAAGTTGCTAGCCCTGATTTGGGATCGAGGGGAAAAATATTTGTGTATATCTATTTTATGTTTTATGCTCTCACTATTGTTTATTTTATATCTTTAAGAATTTGTTTGTAGATCATTTTTGTACAAAGTTAAAACCTAGATTTGGTATAAGAGTTGTTTCAGCTTCAAGGGAATGCTTTTGTTGTTGTGGGGTTTTTTGCTCGGGCCTGTGGTAGACCCTGTTCAATGGGAGATTTGTGGGAATGATTGTTACGTTGAAAGAAGATAGCGAGTAGTGGAAAGATAGAGATCGATAAATTTAATGGTCATAGTTTTGAGTTGTGGAAGCTCAAGATGGAGGATCTGCTGGTGGATAAAGATCATTGGATCACAGTAGACACGGGTACTAAACCAACTGCGATGTCAGATGAAGACTGGGTAAAGTTGGATCGGAAGACAAAGAGCACAATACAGTTATGAATCTCAGATTCGGTATTGTTGAATTTATATGGGGAAGCTACGACGAAGAATTTATGGGTCAAGTTAGGGACTTTGTCCCAATCTAAGTCTCTTGTGAATAATTTTTTCCTGTAGAAAAAAGTGTATAACCTAAGGATGAATGATGGAGACTCGGTGACAGAGAATCTGAACGCCTTCAATACTATGGTAAGTGAGTTGTCATCTGTTGATATTAAAATCTTAGATGAAGATAAGTGCATCAGTTTGTTGTGTTCTCTACCAGATTCGTGGGGCAGTCTAGCTACTGCAGGAGGTAGCAATACAATAACCTTGAATTTTGTTGAAATTGTCTCAGCCTTGTTGTCAGAGGAAATGAGATGGAGAAATATGGAGGGTAAAAATGAGATGCCTTATTTGCATGAGGAAGGTCCCAGAACATAAACAAAAATAAGTTTTTGAGTGGTAGATCTAAATCTCCAGGAAAGCCTATAAAGGTGTGCTAGAAATGTGGAAAGGAAGGGCACTTCAAAAAGGACTCCAGATCTAAAGCTCCCGAGATTGGAAAGGGATCTGATGATGCTCCTCCTGAAGAGGCAAAAACCACCTCAGATGAAGGTGGGGATTTGTATTTGGCTTCTTCTTCAAATACACATGTATATCATGAGGCATGGTTAATTGACTCACATGCATCCTTTTACTTCACTCCCCATAGGGAGTGGTTCTGTGAGTATGAGAAGTATGATGGTGGTGATGTCTTCTTAGGGGATGATACGAAGGCCAGAATCATTGGACGTGGAAAAGTTAAGCTGAAACTACAAGGTGGAAGGATTAAAAAACTTCATGGTGTTCTGCTTATTCCTGCATTTGCCAGAAATGTTATTTCTGTAAGCAAGAAGGATGATGCAGGTGTAAAAATAGTGTTCGAGAAAGATACCTGCAAGACGGTTTGGGGAGAACTCATATTAATGCGAGGAGTTAGGATTGGAACTCTGTACAAGCTTCAGGGTAGCATTGCTATTGATGGGTGCAACAGTTATGTGGTTCCTGAAAGTGGAGCGAAAAACCTAACGGTCTCTGGTGAAAATACCATGCTATGGCATCAAAGGCTTGGACATGTTAGAGAGAAGGGCCTTTAGATACTTCATGGTAATGGTATGGTAGCAAGTATGTCTAATTTCTCTCTAGATTTCGATTTTTGTGAACATCGTGTATATGGGAAGTAGAATCGGTTGAGTTTTCCTTCTGGTGCTAAGAGGGCGAACAAGATATTACAGCTTGTGCAAAATGATGTGTTTGGACCTGTGTTGGTTCCATCACTGAGAAATTTTGTGTACTATGTTTCATTCATAAATGACTTCTCGAGGAATACATGGATATATTTCTCGAGGAAGAAATCAGAAGTCTTTGACAGATTTAAAGAATTGAAGGCTCCGCTGGAAAACCAGACAGAGAAGAAGATAAAGGTGTTCAGGACAGATAATGGGGGAGAGTTTTGCAAGAAGGAATTTGAAGATTTCTGTAAGAATTGTGGTATAGCATTGTAGAAGACTACTCCATACATACCTCAAAAAAATGGAGTTGCAGAAAGAATGAACATAACGCTGAAGGAAAAGGCAAGAAGCATGCTCAGTGGTACTCGGTTAGGACAGGAATTCTGGGCAGATGTAGTGGAGACTACATGTTACTTGGTTATATCTTGTGTGTCTGTGCTTTGGTGTCATGTTATTCTGTTTGCATCTCTATTCCCTAGTGCTTTCCCTAGAAGAGGAGAAGCAAAGGTCTCAGTTTGATTGGCGTGTTTCTTATCTGTGGGTTTTCCTATAACTCTCCAGATTGGAGAAAGGCGGTTGTCAGCCTTCAGGAGTAGACCTTTTTTGGATAATTCAAGGATGTTTTTTGCCTTGCTACAATTATCAGCTTGTTGGTTATTTTTGTTGCTTGCTGTTGAGGTGTATCCCTAGGCCCTCACCATGATACATGTGCCGCGTCCCTCCCGCTCCCAATCGAAGCGGAGGGGAGTTTCTTCCAACTAGGAAGTATGTAGCACAAAGACGAAGGTGGCGCCAGAGGGTCGTAGTGCTGAGCGTCCAAAGCAGGGTGGCCGAGTTGTTGGGGGTGTGGTCTGTGTGACACCGGGAGTTCGTCGTGGCAGAGGTGGTGCATGAGAAGGCCAAGATGGTCATGCAATTGGTATTGGTAAGAAGGGAAGAGTGGCACATGAGGAAGGAGCAAGTGTACGAGGTAGGAATCATTGGTCGAGCTGGCAAAGTCTCTCTGACGTCTATCGTGATTTGTTTCATTCTATTCTAGATCGCTTGGAAGCTTATGATAACCAAAAAGGAAGAACATGATGTTGTCATTGCTATGCTAAATCAATTGCATAACTTTCAATCCCATGTCTGAGAAAGGATTGTGGTGGTGTGGCGGGGTCAAAATCTGCTTACTAAAAAGTTGGAGAAGTTGGAAATGTGGTTGGCTCACATCGAGCAACATGTGCACTATAACTATCATCCCCCTCCCCTTCCAGGGACTGGACCAGGAAATCTAGCTTCAATCACTTCTTACGATTGAGCATGGTCACAAATGTTCTTCTCGTTATGCTGGTGTTTTGATTATTTTTCCTATTAAGCTTTGGATTGTTGTTTTAGTTTTGCTACTATTTCTTTGTCATATAGTGCTAGCATTAGTCAAAAACTCAGTCGGGGTGAGACTACTTTCATTTTTCTATCTATGTATTTTTATTTTGATGAATGAATAGAACCTTGATTTACGAAAAAAAAACCATTATTATTGATGTTATTGAACAAATTGAAACAAGTACATGAAACTAGTATCTATTAGAGCTTTCCACATGGTTGTTGTATCTAAATTAATTTCAAGTTTCTTTCACATAGTCTTCCATGATTAGCTCGGAAAGAGGAGTTTATGCACCTTCCTTTAGTTTGATTGTCGCAAGTTCTTAAGGATTTTCGATCTACTAGTATTCCCTTTCAATCTCCTCTTTTTTGACATCCTTTTCGTAGTCTTGGAAGGAGTGAGGTTCTTGAAGTTATACACTACAATAACAAAAAATTGTGGTAGTTTAAAAAACCCACAAAATAACCTAGAAATTTCAGTAAGATTATGAAAAATTATGGCGAATATTTTTGAAAATCTGCGTTACAGTCATTAAACTTCATTATTTTGGGTGCCCTAAGAGTTTTTGATGGTGTTGAATCCATTTCCACCATAAAAAATGCAATCCAAACACTCCAACTACAGAATTTTTTGAATTTTTCTTTATCAAATTCCAACAAAAAATTGTGGTTTGAACTGTTGCATCAATAAAAAACTCCAAAAAAAATTGGTCAATCTCCTCTTTTGTCACATCCTTTTCATTGAGTATTAAAAAAGTAAGATTTTTGAAGTTATAAACTTCAAAAAAATATTAGCCTTTGAAAGATTTAATGTCTTAAAGCAGGATAAATATGGAATTATGGAATTAGATAAATCTAAACTTGTCATACACATATCAACCATATTCTACAATTCATTGTAAGTCAATTATCTTAGAGAAAACTTTATCGACGTAAATATGCTAAGGAGAGAATTTAAAAACAGTAAATTTGAAAGAATCATGCTCGTTAAATTTACTTAAAAACCATTTACTCTTTGAAAAACTGTGTAATTATGTCACGTAGAGAATTTCAGCGAAAATGACTTCCAAGACAATTATGATTTTTTTTACTCATTGGATTAGCCTGTTCAATTGATTTTTTTTGTTGAATTGTTATTAGTCCCTTCCGCCTGTGGCATGGCAGGGACTATAGTAATCGCTTTTTAGCGGTGGTTTTATTAGTTCTTGTCGGAGAATCAAATAGCGCTATTTTGCCTATTATAAAGTTTTAAAGACCGTTTTCAATTTCCCACATTGATTTTTAATTGCCGTCTGTTAATTTCCATCTGTTAGAGCCAATGAACAGTTTAGAGGTCTTATTTGGCCTCATATCGAGGCCATACTTTTCAAAACTTATGGTAAGCGGAACAGTAAAGGCAGGTTGATTGCTATTTTCCTATTTCTATTCACTAATGCTACCATTAATTCTCACGCACGCATAAAATGTTTGGAGAATATATCTTTTCAAATCATATTTCTATTTACTAACTTTTATTGAAGACTGCATGTTCCACTTGTCTGCATAAAATGTTTGGAGAACATATCTTCTGAAGTCGTATTTCTATTCACTAACTTTTATTGAAGACTGCATGTTCCACTTGTCTCGGCACAGGTTTTGGTTGAAGCGGTCCAAGACCAGCGTCGAAACCCTGAAGCTTTACACTTGTATTTCCCACACAGACACTTGTAACCTCTCCTGAATACAGAGGCCATTGCCCAAATTCCTCAGTTTCCTCAGTTTTCAGCTTTGCTCGCTGGTTTCCCCACTCTTATCCAGTTTACCTTAATGGGTCTTTCAGGCTTTTTTTTCCCTTTCGGCATCATCTTTTGCGTTTCAGTTTCTTTGTTTCTTTGTTTCGGTGGTTCCTTGCTTTTTTTTCCTTTCGGAATCATTTTCTACGTTTCAGTTTCTTTGTCTCGGTAGTTCCTTGCCTCAGTGTCTCAGTAGCTGGTGGCTCATAGAGGCACCTTGTCCAGCCACAGGAGAGAACCCTGATCGTATCATGGGCACTTCTCTTTCTTTCATCTTTCAACACCGACTTTCAACGCGGCCGCGCACTGCACTGCCCTTTTTGCTGTTTAGGTCATCATTCATATATGGCGTTAGTGGATGACGATTTCTGCAACCTGAAGTCGATGACGATGTCTGCAAGCGTTACTGGCATTCAGTTTCCAAAATCAGTATTTCCTTCTCTTCACCTTCATGTAAGGTCACGCCTTGCCATTCACTGTGATTGTGTTTCTGAAATACTCTCGCTGAACACATTCCACAACACAGATAATTCAACATCCACACAATTAGCACAGATGCATACAAAAATCAATCAATCATGCAGGCGATTTCAGAAGACATATTAATTAATAGGACATCATTGAAACAAATTCAGATTTCTTGTACAGTTCAGTCTGAGGAGATTGTTAGGCAGCTTCTGGCTTCTAGATTGGTTTGAATCACCATTACCGTGCTTTGACGATCGCTATTCGTGTGCCTTGTTGCTGGTTATGGATCCTTCCTCATTCTACTCTAGTGCCTTAATTTTGCTTTTGTAAGTTGATAATTGGACGCAGGTTCAAATTTGGCAGATTAGCTGACAGATTGGCATGATACAATGTTCGGTGGCCTTGTCTACAACGATGCATGCATGCTATGGAGAAGGAGGTGGTTCGTTGGCCTTGTTTACAACAATGCATGCATGCATGGTATGGAGAAGGAGGTGAGGCACGTTTCCATCATGGAAAGGACCACATGGTCATCCAGTTTTTCTTTTAATTTTTTAAAATCACTTTAATGAATTTAAATTTTTTAAAATCAGCTTAATGACTTTCAGCTATCATGGGTAACCGAAGCGTACCTGTGGTGGGCCATGGTGGTGCCTTTTAGCTGCTCAGGTCAGTTATGGCTGTGTTTTTGAACAGAAACTCCCCATTTTTCTTGAGGGCTTCTAATTCTTGTAAATGTTTTATCAGGTTGAATTCATAATTTTGACTCTGTTGTACACATTATCTCAAATGGGCTACAGATTTGGGATCGGATTTCAGCTTCTGTATGGTATTTTTGGATGTTGGACTGTTTATCTTCTGAGTGTTCTTTATGCGGAGGCCTCAAGTAGAACTAGAGCCACTGGAAACCAAACCCAATTCTTGAATCTTTGCTGGACCTCTTTACTGTCGAACACATGTCGGATTATAGCTTTTTAGTAATGACCTCGATGTCAACTTGCATGCCCACAATCTGATCATTTTTAGCAAGAGGAGAATTGGAATTTTCTTTCCCCTGTTCTGAAAATGCATTCACATCGACAAGAGATTTGAGATACTCGAGATATTGATTGCCAGTGCGATCAATCTTGTCGATTCTGTTTTTTAGTTCCTTAATCTCACGGCCTTTCTGATACCTAAAAATAAGCTGACGACACATTTGATCCAGGAAAATAATCTGATGGCCAATTGGATGGTTGAAAATTGGATTCTCTGAAATTGAACTGTGGGCGTTGTCATCATCTCTGCACTCCTCTACGAGGTCCATAGCATCGGTGAGAGCATCCCGAAGGTTTTGCAGCCAATTGGCCATCGTTTCGTAGTTTGTCCACTCCCCAGCATCATTCAGCAAGAATTTAATACGAAGAACCTCTTGATATATTGATTCAAACTCCTACTTGAACGTCACAACCATAGAAACTTCTTCCTTTAGCTTTTCCGCAAGAACGAGACAGAGTTTATCTGCCATAAATTGAACAACATTAGCACCCGCCATCTTTACCTTCTTTTCCTTTCCTCCTCAACTCTGAATCTCTAACTAATTTTTCCACCGTGTCAGCCCAGCCATGAAGTGGTTAATATAGGAAGCGAGCAAGAAAAAACCATAGTATATTTAGAAACAAAACGCTAACAATTCAGATACACGATTGAAAATCTAACACAAGATAGGGATTGGCTCTGTGAAATGTCATTCTGGAGAACGTTTACGGTGTGGTTTTCTTTTCAGGGTCAAAAATTTTGTAGTACTATGCATAGCTAGAAGGTTAAAGTCTTTTCTACACGTCTAAATATTGAGGGCCTGATCAGCTTGTGTGATCATATTTATCTGTTTACCTTCTTTATGTGGGCAGGATTCTGCTTTCATGTGGTGAAGATCGCGCATATACTATTGCCTAGCGCTTGTTTAGGAGTGGGTGTAATATTCCCTTTCTTGATCCCGTCAAAGTGGATAGAATTGACCTGTGGTTTTAACCCATGGTATTTCCCCATGGTATTTCTTGATGGTATTTTCCCATGGTATTGACCCATGGTATTGACCCATGGTATTTCTTGTTGGTATTGACCCATCAAGCCTATAAAAATGGAGAGAAGCTAGGCATTTAGGGCATTCTGGATTATTTTATCTTATTATGTTTGGGTTGAGAACCTGGCTTGGCTAGTTCTATTATTGATCCCGGGCGAAAACCCCGCGGTAATGTTTATGTGGTGAATCCATTCAGGATTCACAATTGAGCTTCAATTTCTCATATGTGTTGTGTTCTGTGTTTTTAACACAATTATTTTAGTTAGAACACTAGATTGTTGATTTATTTAAAATTTTGATCCTTGGGATATTACAGTGGTATCAGAGCTGTGCATCCTGCCAGCCTGAGAATTTTACGCAAGGAACTTCGGTGAAATTTATTTTTCACCCTAGCCAGTATTTCTCAGTTCGATGATATTTATCACCCTAGTTTGATTTTTATTTTGCAGTAAATTATTTTATTGGGAGATATAAGTGAAGGGAAAATCATTTATATGTCTGTGGGTTAAATTTGTGAAAATATTTGAAGGCATGATTAAAAAAAAATCATTTATAGCTTGTATATGGCCTCTTATGAATAAATGTACCCATGATATTTATTCATTTGTATGGAATATTATGAATGTACCCATGATATTTATTCATGTCTTTCTTGCAAATATGGTCATTGTTGAAAGGTTGGGAAGCTATTGCTAGACAGAGATCATTCTCACGTTTCTCATTAGCTAATTATTGAGATCCATTGATGCCAATGTCATCATTTTGTTTTTGGAAACGCCACAAGAATCAACATAATGATATATCAGATGATTCTTTGGGTAAAATACTTCTGTGGATCAAAGATGGCAACAACATACAAATCAGAAGCAAGAACAGAGAGACAAGCCTTTCTCTCGAAAGGTCCATGTTATTCTTCAGCAGTCAAAAGATATCCGGAAGGAAGATGTAACAAGCAAGTGTCTCTTCGAACTTGGATCCAAATTGCAGGGTACAAAGTCAAAATATGTTCTCCTACAGCTAGACAGATTAAATGAGGCTTTGAGCTTGATAGATAAATCAGAATGGGAAGGTTCAAGCTGGGCCTTGAAGCCATCCATGCTTGCTTTGATACAACCAAGGTTCTTGGAGCATTCTTGTGAAAATGTTAGACTCACCGTCGCTTCTTGTCTCAGTAAAATCATAGCCTTAATAACACCACTAATGCCCTACAATGATGACATCATGAGGAGGACTTTTCGGGTAATGGTAGAAGCACTCCAAGGTTTGGACAACACAACACCACCATTGTTAATTTTTTTCCAGAAGCACACAATTTTGGAACGCATGGCGAAATTCAGATTTGGTATGCTTATGCTGGATCTAGAGTGTGATGATTTAATCCTTCAAATGCTCCAATACTTATGCAATGGAATTACAACATCTCATCCAAACTACATCAAAACAGACATGAAAAAGATCATGTCTCCGATCTTAGGAGAAGATAGGGCCATCTGCGAACAATTGAGATCCAAATTGTTGGCCATTTGGAGGAAGGAGCTAATTGCATCACCTGCTGCTTATGAACTAGTTGAGGGGTTGATCAAACAGAGCATCAAACTACTTAGAAAGAAGTTAACCAAGGAGGAACTAACAAATATTTTTGGAGACAGAAAGAATGAACTAAGGAGGAAAGGCTTATGCTTTGTATGCAAGGGAGTTTGAGCACTTGACCATTCATGTCTAGACAATAAGGAGGCAACAAGGATAACAAAATTAGAGACTTCTTCAGATCATGGGGATTCATCCATTGATGGGTTCGCTGGTTTTTAGGAGAGGACCTATGAAGGATCTGAGCAGTCAAATACAAATGGTGAACAACAACACCATGCCCTTCAGAGAAACTTGCAGGACAAGCTGATCAGTCAACTTGAAAAAGTACATGACGAAAGGAAGGATGCAATTCCTCCTGATGATGTGGTAGTTGAATCTATAAATACAATGGAGGACATCCATAAAGGGTATGGGCAATCAGGTATAGACAACAGTCCACCAGTACCTCCATGTTTGACAACCAAAAAGGATGGACAACTCATCCTCACATGTGAAGAGGTCCAGGATGAATACACTCAAGGAGAATCAAATGAGGAGAGAATCATGCATTTTGAGGGGAGGATACTCACAGCTGAGGGCATATTGCAGCTTGGGCCCTTTGGTGCGGACAACGATGGAGGGTTGAAATGGTACCATAACCCACAGGTCCCAGGATTCAGATGGCATTGGGATCCAGGAGAATCCATTGGGGAAATGATTGGCCAAAGGATTGCTTGGGATCCAGGTATTGAAGGATCCATTCAGGATCATTCAACGTGGAGGGCACATCGGATTGTATGGGATCCTGGTATTAATGTACAAATGCTTCTGTTGTGGATAGAAGTGGATCGCTTGAGGACAAGCAATCTTTGGGCGAGAGGATTTGTAATATTCCCTTTCTTGATCCCGTCAAAGTGGATACAATTGACCCGTGGTTTTAACCTATGGTATTTCCCCATGGTATTTCTTGATGGTATTTTCCCATGGTATTGACCCATGGTATTTATTGTTGGTATTGACCCATCAAGCCTATAAAAAGGGAGAGAAGCTAGGCATTTAGGGCATTCTGGATTATTTTATCTTATTATGTTTGGGTTGAGAACCTGGCCTGGCCAGTTCTATTATTGATCCCGAGACAAAAACCCCGCGGTAATGTTTATGTGGTGAATCCATTCAGGATTCACAATTGAGCTTCAATTTCTCATATGTGTTGTGTTCTGTGTTTTTATCACAATTATTTTAGTTAGAACACTAGATTGTTGATTTATTTAAAATTTTGATCCTTGGGATATTACAGTGGGGTTACTGAACTTGGGACTTATAACATTGAAATTGGATTCATTAAGTCTTTACAACATGCAGTCTCTTGATTATAGAATAAATCTAGTAGTAGTGTTGTTCAAACCACTATTAATGTATCCACAAATGAAACTCAAGCAGTAAATAATAATTCTTTCCATAACCATAATAAGGCAAAGACAAGTGATAACAATTGTTACATAGGGGAAAGGCGATCAAGAGATGGCAATGGCGATCAAGAGAATTAGTCCTTTCAAAGCGTTTATATGACTAGGCATGGTTTGCTGCTGGCCATCTTTAAACCAAATATATGCTTCATTATCATCTTTGAGACAAACATAATTCCCTCAGGTTTTTCTTTGCCACTTTTCATGGGAAGACTAGAATCCAAAATACCTGCTTGATAATCGGCCCCCTCTAGAGCTACACAAGGGGCAGGTATTTCTGAGGCTTCTTTAATACCCATAACTCCTATAATAAGTAACGTTATGCCAACAACTCGTGCTCCCCACGAGCGAAGAAGCTCAATGTGCAATCTATCTTTTAGTAACAGAAAAATAATGCCAAAAATAACTTGCCCTGCATCATGACCACAGCCCCAGAGAGCTCCCACTGCAGCACTTTCCATTTTGGTACGACCAATTGAAAGGGGAGCAAGAGCAGCAAGGTGGTCAGGTCCCGTTAAAGTGTGCAAAACGCCAGCAACAAGTCCCGTCCAAGCACTACTAAGAAGCTCTGTTTGTAGAAGGGAGATAGTTGCCTTCTTTCCTACTGCAGCAGCAGCAGAACCTCCTGCTCTTGCGGCAGCATTAGTACCACCAATGGTTGCTACAGCAAGAGCAGGATGTATGGAGATTACCGTGAGTGCTGACAGTAGAATAACTGCTCCAATGCTGGATATCTGAGATGACAGTCACATATTTAGGCAAGAAAATACTTTCCAACTAGACAAATCAAAAGTCGACGCCAAGAATTGTTATAAAGCAATGACCCTTTGACAGTTATACTTCAGACAATGACCAATTGGAGAGCAGACACTAAGCACCCAGCAGCAAAGAATTAATAGCAGTATAGGCACATATATTCTCCACTAGAGATCCATGAGCATATATATTGACAGTGTATATATAAGCATATTCTGCCATTTAACGCTCCTGTTGGATCCTTATTGTTTTGCCCATGTGAATGAAATATGCAAAAGTTGATTCTTTCGGAAACATACCTATAATATATACTCAAAAGACTAACTGAAGGGCTGCAGGTCAGAGGGAGAAACTGAAGAACCATAGGGGTCCCACAGAGCCCACAAGGCACAAAATCAGCCCAAGTTTGCTCGCATAATTTTAAACATGTAATAAAGTTTTACATACTTGAGCATAGCATCATCTTATCTATCATTTTAGAAAGGTTTATACCACTTTTGTCTATATCAATGATTTTTTTAAGTTTTATTGAATCATGAAAATTACAATGTCAATAAAAAATATACTTATTTTATGGGATGGGTGAAGTGTCCTTGTCCTAACAGTTAGCCCCGGCTCTAAATTTAAAAACTATAATTTATATTTAAGCTCCTAAAAATTCAATATCAACACATTGACAAGGCAACAAGTGAGCTTTCTTTGCAAAAACCCATGGAAGTAGTTAATGAAGGGAGCTTCTTTCACAAAGAACCATGGTCATGTAGTTAATCAAGTGAGCTTTCTTCATATAGATCCATGACAAAGTAGTTAATGAAGTGAAATTTCATCACTGAAATCCAAATCAATGTTACAAATTTAATTTCTATCATTATTAACTAAACTAATGTGATTTTGACAGAATAGATCAAGTATTTTGGATGACATCTAAGCTTTAGATAAAAATAAATACCCCTTTGTAGTTTGGAGCTTTCTTTCTTTCTTTTCTTTCTCTTTCTTTCTTTCTTTCTTTCTTTCTTTTCTTTGTCAAAATAAATGCCCCTTTGTTGTGACATTTAAGCTTTGGAAAAAAGGAAACAAAATAAAAAACTGAGTAGGCAAAACATTTTACTTTTTCAATCTTTCCTGTCGGAATAACATGTCTTAGGGAGACTACGTCTGCAAAATTCTTGCCCTGTATCTTCAGTTTTTTGCCCTAATAGGGCATATTCTCCTGTTTCATGGTATTATATGCCTGCATGCTATGCAAGCATTTTCAACGGCATATTCTCCTGTTTCATGGTATTATATGCCTGCATGCTATGCAAGCATTTTCAAACTTTCAATGCCATTGCTTTCAACAATGATAAGTTCAAGCATCTTAGTTCTAAACTTACAATGTGAAACTATTATTGAAAGCATTGTTTGTATTCAATGCTTAAAATTTTGATAATATGGCTGCACCACAATGTTGCCTTATGCTTTCATGGGAATGATACTACTACTGCATGTACAACTTGATGATCGAGGATTATTTTGATAAGTCAATTTGTATGCTTCCATTGAGAGGTCTGTGAGGTAATCTGGTCTGTTGTTGCCAGATGATTTACTGCATGGCCTTGTCCTCGAGGAGAGCTAACTAAGATCATATACGACCCCTCATATCAAGGTAATTGATTATTCTTCATCATCATCTTTTTTGAAAATTTTCAACTAGATTGATCTTAAGTGAAAATTTTCATATTTTCATTGTGATATTGAGGATTTATCCACTGGTTTTATCTAGCATACTGAAGGCATTGCATCAAGGTAGGCTCACCATCTACTATGCTTTTACAAAACTACTAGCTTGTAGCTTTTCCTATAAATGCATAGCCTAAAGTTGGATATTTACATCGATTTTATTTTTTTATAAGTAGCAGCAAAGTAACAATCACAAATAACTGTTCATAGCAGGCTTTTGCAGTCTAACCTCAAAACTATTTTCCCTTGCTTTGATTTCGTGCACTTTGATTCAAGTCCTACTACATAGTACGTTAAGCAAGTTAAGCAGGTGCATATATACATATAAGACTCCATGAGTAAAGCTTAAGTGCTCTGCTTTGTAGTTATTATGAGTAAATTCGTAGGCTAATTCAAATCCATGCTCACCAGTAGAGGTGTTGCAGTCAACCATGCCTCACTTGACAGCCAATGTTCAGAACCAGATGGAGGAAGTAAATTCTAAAATCTCTGACTTGGAGCTAAGCATGGATACCCAGAATGCTTCAATTGAAAGGCTGGTATTTGAGAACAATGTTCAGATTATTCCTGCTTTTGCCAGAAGGCGCAACAGAGATGTACTGCAACTAGTGTTGGTAAGTAAAGAAGTTGAAAGGGATGTTACTGGCTTGTCTGCCTTAGCTTCTTGCTTTGAGGCAGACTGTGAAAGCATGGAGGGCGACAGACCCCAGCATATTATGTTTACTTTGAATTTCATAGCTTCATACTTCTTTGTATTAACTCTCTTTTAATATAACCTTTACTTGTTTCAGTTAAAATAAAATAAAATAACAGCAAAAACATTGTTGTATGTCAACACAAATGATAATTTAAAGTACTTGCTCTATTTCCTGAAAAAATATTAAAAAATAGCATTTGAAAAAAATGGCAATTGCTTCTATAAATGATTAACTTATTGACATAAATTTTATTGGTTTAAATGAAAACAGAAAACCCTTCACAACTCAAAGCTTCTATAAATATAATTACAAGGCTCAATGATCAATGCATCCACCATGCCGAACAAAAGCCACAGTTAGTACTGCCAAATATAAGAAAAACTTAACTAACTTAACTCTAGCTCAAGGCAGCCTGAAAAACTTAACTCGTCCGGCTCAAGGCAGGGACTAGCTGCCTTGCAGCCATCCTTGTTTTAATAATTAACTTAAAAACACACCATGAATAAATAATTTTTTTTTTTTTCAACTCTTATTTTTAAAGAAGTTATAATTTTATTGGATTAATACTATAGAGCACTTTAAGCAAGAAAAAGAGAATGTGGCTTTTGGTGGTCTGGATTTTTTGACTCGTACCTTTCTGTAAGCGTGAATAATTCCAAAAATGTTTCAATGATATTGGGTGGCAAGTTTTAAAACGACCTGCAGGTGGGCCGGGATCTTTAGATCAATTGCGTACAAACAGTGAGGTGAGTTGTTTTTTGAACCGTTAAGATTGCTTAAATTAATTGATGGTAATATTTATGATTAATAATTTTGAAAGATTGGTTATCTATTATAATTTAAAGAATTATTAGTAACAGTACACCTAAGGAAGTTTTAAAATTAAGTTGCTAGAGTTTTTAAAACTGGCTGCGATCTTTAGATCAATTGTGTACAAATAATAAAGTGATTTGTTTTTTTTCTTGACAATTAAGATTGGACAAATTAATAGGAATTTTTAAAGCATTAATAATTTTGAAATATTGGTTGTCAGTATTACAACTTCTTGTGAGTCCGTACAATGACGTGTACAAATAGTAAAGTGAGTTGTTTTCTTTGAACAATTAAGATTGGACAAATTAATACAAATTTCTAAAGTATAAATAATTTTGAAAGATTGGTTATCATTATTACAACTTGTTGTCTAAGACTTAGTAAGGGTTTAGGTGGGCAGTTTTAAAACCAACCACCCAGAGTTCTTAAAATGACGTGTACAAATAGTAAAGTGAGTTGTTTTCTTTGAACAATTAAGATTGGATGAATTAATAGGAATTTCTAAAGCATTAATAATTTTGAAAGATTGGTTGTCATTATTACAACTTGTTGTTTGAGACTTAGTAAAGGTTTAGGTGAGAAGTTTTAGAACCAACCACCCAAAGTTCTTAAAATGACGTGTACAAATAGTAAAGGGAGTTGTTTTCTTTTAACAATTACGATTGGACAAATTAATAGGAATTTCTAAAGCATTAATAATTTTGAAAGATTGGTTGTTATGATTACAATGTGTTGTCTAAGACTTAGTAAGGGTTTAGGTGGGAAGTTTTAAAGCCAACCACCAAGAGTCCTTAAAATGACCTGGGTGGACCCCGATCTTTAGATTAATTGTGTACAAATTTCTTGTGATTTGGCAAATTAATAACAATTTCTAGAAAATTGATTATTCAAAAGATTGGCGACCTTTTGTGGAAGACTTGTACTCATATAGTTGAGTAATTAATTGTTCACCAAACCACTTAGACTAATATTTTGTGACCTTTATAAATATGTTTTTACATTAAATATATATATTTGTGACCTTTATAATTAATATATTTTTACATTAATATATTAATTAGTGCAATTATATAAGAAACTAGATTTGTAATTATAAAATATAAAACTATAATTTAAAATTGTGAAATTACTTTGTATTTTTTGTTTCTTATGTATATAGAAAAAGAATAAACCAAGTTTGGAGTTAATAAAATAAACCATAACATAAAGAACAATATATCCTTCCAAAAATGTCTCCATATTAAAATGACATTCACTTTCTTGTATACCAAGACTATTGCTATTCATATACAATATACAATCTCTGACAAGCATGATTGAAGATAATAGGTAATGGAAATTCAACAACATATAAAACAAATCATTTATACATCAAAAAAATCAGTTTTATATATTATAGTAGTTCTATCTCAAGAGAAATATTTCAATTTGGCATTCAATTCTTTATTAATAAATTTGTTTTACTTAATAGGGAGTACAATAATTTTGTAATCAAATAATAGGAGAAAACATATTCACAATATAATTTATTTGAATAAATAGATGTGTGTAAAATAAGTTAATAAGAAACTAGATTTGTAATTATAAAATATAAAACTATAATTTAAAATTGTGAAATTACTTTGTATTTTTTGTTTCTTATGTATATAGAGAAAGAATAAACCAAGTTTGGAGTTAAGAAAATAAACCATAACATAAACAACAATATCTCCTTCCAAAAATGTCTCTATATTAAAATGACATTCACTTTCTTGTATACCAAGACTATTGTTATTCATATACAATATACAATTTGTGACAAGCATGAAATTAGCATTGGGATATGAAGATGAACTTGGAGTAAACTCTATTTCTATTAATAAAAATTCCTTTTATTTACATCTATTCTAGATAGATTATACTTGAATGTATTTAAAATATCTTATTTGAGTTACATGCTTATTTCATGCTTGTTTCAGAGGATTATTAATCACCAAAGGATTTTCACCCCCAATTTCCTATTTCAATATCTATAACAAATTTTTTTGGTTGATAACTCTTATCATCGATATTTTTGAAACCTCCACGACCTACTTCCATGGAAGCAAAAATTGTCTTTCATTCCTTCACGATGGCTCCTTATCTGCAACAATTTATTTCTTCTAGACTAATCTTTCCTATGGTATTTCCTTACGGTGTTTCTTTTGCAACATGTGGTGCAATTGCTAGTATATTAATTAGTGCAATTATATAAATTATATAGCTAATAAACACCATGAGGTATGAAGGAATGATAAACTTTGAAACAATTACTATATCATACCTTTCAAATTATTAAAATTAAAAAATTCATATATATTAATTAAATTTTATTATTATTGTTTTATCATATATATATCAGAGTGAAACATATAACATCTGCACTTTACTATAATATTTTTAAATTGTAAATAGGTTTCATTACAATATCATAGGCCGATATCATAACTTATTAATATCACATGCTCAAAAAAAGCATAATTTATTTCATAGATATTTTTTTTAATTAATTAATTTAATTAAAATGATATACAAGGTATAACTACTTTTGGAGATAAATCTTAATCTTTGATTTGTAAATACTGCTAAGAATATTCCAAAATATTATATGGAGGTTAAATCTCTATAATCCACCTATAAATTATTGATATTTAGACATGTCTATAGAAAAATTTAAGATTATATATATGTGGGTTAAAGTTAAATTTATTTTTAATTTTTAATTGGAATGAAAGCACAAAAACCTAGGGTAGTTCCCCACATTTTGTGGATAGTAAACTAGTACAACCACATTAAAAATATTAATGTGGTTGATGTAGCCTAAGGCTTCATAAATATAACAACAAAAAACTATTGCAACACAAGAATGCCTTACCAATGCACACATTTACCTCATTAATCATGTATAAAAGGGTTATAGGCCAACTTTAACTTGAAAAAAAGAAATACACATCTTATTGTAAAATGGACCATTTTGCTAAATAAAATTTTCTTATATAAAATGAATGTTATAAATAATAACAAGGAACTTATCATGGAAGAACTTCTTAGATTTTTTTTTTTGTAAAAGGTAAAGCAGATTTATATTAATTGGGGACAGAGAAATACATAGTGTAGGTGGAAGTCATGGGGACCTCCCAGTGAATGCCTTACAGAACTGCTGGTCTGAGCGTCCATGGATTGTGTATTAGCTGATAGCCTAGCTCCGTCAGATAGAAACCAAGGAGAGACAGAGAAGGTCTGGGCATGCAGAGATGGTCCGAGCATACAGAGATGGGCGTGCTGATCTGTGAAATGGATGAGTGATCAGTTCTTTGATATGGCTTGGGTATGTAGAGATGGCCCAGGCAGTCTGGCAGAACCCGTCGCTTTTGGCATTTTCTGTGACTTGACTTGACCTTCCTGTGGCTAAGCCATCGAATGCCTTGTGGCTGAAGGCTTGGGTTCGAATGACAGTTCGCCTAAGCTTGCAGATCCGAATTGTTGATTGCGTTGCATTTGAATTTGAGTTCCCCCTCCTCCATATCATGCCAAAGGATGTGATAATCGTCAAGCTTGGATTCAATGCCAGCATTGGCCAAGGCATCGACCAGCTTGTTTGTTGTTCTACAAACTTCTAGAAAGGTGATCCCTTGCGTATTGCGGAGTTGGCCTTGTAGGTCCTTCAGGATTGTCGAGAGTCTCTAGCTTGGGGTTACTTTATCCACTCGTGTGCCCATCTGTAGTTTTCTCATCAACCTGATTATGATCTCCGAGTTGCCTTCCACTACCAGAGGTAGGAGTCTGTAGCAATCAGCCAGAGTGATACCACGGATGAGGGCAATTAGTTCTACAACGTTATTTGTGTTCACACCAAGATTGCCATGATAGATGAGATGGATGGTATCGGTGTGATCCCTTACTGCTCGCCTGTAGCCTGCAATTCCTGGGTTTTTCTTGGATTCCCCGTCGAAATTGAGTTTGAATGTGTTAAATGGAGGTAGACCCCATTTGTCCTGCGTTTTTTCTGTTGAAGCTTGGTTCCACCCAGCAGGGTTGGTCGTGGTCTTAAGATTCAAGATCTGGATAATTCTTTCCTCAGTCGGAGATGTGTTTCCCTCTGTTTGCAATATGCCCATGGCATTGATCGACTCTGTGATGAGCTATCACACCTTTCCTATTAACATGTTCAGTGCCATTGCTGAATTCTTGAATATTCGTGCATTTTTCTCTTTCCACAGGATCCATGTTATGGCTCTCGGAATGAGATTCCAAGCGTTGTTGACCAAGGGATTGGAGGATATGGAAGATCTCCATTTGCTGAGTGAGTTGTAGATAGAGTTTCTATCCCTGTCGGATTGTGTGAAGACCTGGCCATGTCATCCCATAGAGAGCAGGCCGTGGGGTAGGTATTGAGTATGTGATTAAGAGTTTCCAGAACATTCTCATAGAGGGCACATCAGGAAGGACCTGCGAAACCTCGTTTCTGAAGATTGTCCCATGTGAGTGCTCTATTATGCAAGATCAGCCAGGAGAAAAGCGTGATTTTTGGCCATGTTCCTCTGTTCCAAAGGGTTTTCCATTTGTAATCCGGTTGCGAATCCAGGGAGGCAGCCAAGATCTTGTATGCTTCTTTGAGGTTGAAGGTTCCTTTGGGATTGCTTCCCCATCTCAGGATATCCTCTTTGTTAGATTTTAGGATTCTTCTCTTATCCAGGTCTTGTAGAAGATGGTCTACATTCACTAGGCATGCTTGGGTATGCCATTGTTCTTTTGATAACCATTTTCGCCATGTGGTTGCCTCATTCACGGTTTGCCAGTAGTCTGCTACCGTGACCATTCCTGCCTCTTGCATAGCCCTTTTAATAGTATTCCAATCTGGGTGGTCCAGGGGTGGGAGCTGCTGCCAGGCATCTTCCCAGAATAGGGCAGTGTTGCCTTGGTGCACTTCCTAGAAGCTGTGTTGCTGAATAATATGTCGATTTTCCCATGCTTTGATCCAGATGGGGGATCCTTGAGTGTTGCCAGTAAGCCTGATGAGGTCTTTGTCCCTGATTTGATTTGTATACTTCGCTTTCCACAGGGTGCCCCAAAGGGAATTAGGATTTTCTACCCATCTCCACCAGATTTTTGCTGCTACTGCCTTGCTTAGTATCTCGGGATCTCTTAGGCCCAGCCCTCCCTCAAATTTTGGTTTGAAAATGTCTATCCACTTGAGGAGGGCCCATTTGGATTTCATAGAGGCCCCATTCCAGAGGAAGGATCGCTGGATGTTTTGAATGGATTTATAAACAGCCTTAGGGGCCGTAAGGGATGAGAACAGATACGCTGGCATGGTTTGTAGAACGGATTTGACCAATATCAGTCTGTTGGCCATGTTTAAGGCCCGGTGGGTCCAACTGCTTAACCTGGCCCTCATTTTATTGAGGAGGGCTTCCTAGTTGGCAGATTTGTAGGCATATTCCGAGA
Source organism: Pinus albicaulis (assembly GCA_034641835.2). NCBI lineage: Eukaryota > Viridiplantae > Streptophyta > Pinopsida > Pinales > Pinaceae > Pinus > Pinus albicaulis. The sequence goes on along the minus strand of CM076579.1, from coordinate 92,821,395 downwards.
GTGGAATACTGAGGTATTTGTTTGGAAGGGAGTTATTTTGAATGCTAAGAATTCTGCTGAGATTTCTCTGCACAGGAATGGATGTGTTGAATAAAAACAATTTGGATTTTGTGAGATTAATTTCCATACCTGAGGCCTCCGAGAAAGTCTTTAACACTTTGCTGATGGTTCGAGCTTCCTGCATTGTGGGGGCGCCCATGAGCATTGTATCATCTATGAATTGTTGATGCGTTACTGTGGGGCCTTGAGGTGTCGGTTTGATGCCTTGGAGCTGATTCTGCTGTTTCGCCTTGGATAAAGATCTTCCTAGACCTTCTACCATAATAACAAAGAGAAAAGGAGACGAGGGATCTCCTTGTTTTATACCTCTGGGCGGAAGGAAGGGTTGAAGGGGTCCTCCATTCAACATGATTGAAAAGAATGCTCCTGAGACTAGTTCCATTATCCAATTTATCCATATCAGACTGAATCCAAAAGCCTGGAGGATTTCTCTTATGTAGTGACAGATGATTTTATCAAAGGCTTTCGAAAGGTTAAGCTGGATGAGCATACCTGGAGTCCTTTTTGTTTTGAGAGAATGCAACACTTCCTGAGTAAGGATTATACTATCGATGATCTGCCTGCCTTCAACGTATCCAGTTTGCTCCAGAGAAATTATTGACGGGAGGATGGATTTAAGTCTGTTAGCCACCAGTTTAGAAAGGATTTTATAAATGAGATTGCAAAGGGCTATGGGTAAAAACTTGTCGGGGGAGTCAGCATGGTCCGATTTGGGAATTAAGTTGAGGAAGGTGGCGTTGATGGCAGGCAGCACTCTTTTGGTTTTGTGAAATTTATTTACTAGGTTGAATAGGTCAGCCTTGATAATGGGCCAGCAAGCTTTAAAGAATTCAATTGTAAAGTCGTCTGGTCCGGGAGCTTTGTTCGAAGCCATGGTGAAAATTGCTTCTTCAATATCCTGCTCAGTGAATTCTCTTAAAAGAAGGGAGTTCTGCTCCTCTGTGACTAAGGTGGGGATAGCATCGATGACTCCACTGATGGCTTGGGTTCTGTCTTGAATGGGATCGCTGAGAAGAGAATTGAAGTATGAGTTAAGTTCAGATCCTATTTTCTCCCTGGTATAAACTTTATCGCCATCAACTTTTTTGAGGGAGAGAATGCGATTATTTGCTCTATGTTGGATAGTTGACTTGTGAAATAAGCTTGTGTTTCATTCTTCCTGTTTTAACCATTGCACCCTCAATTTTTTCCTCCATAGCATCTCTTCTTGTTTTAGCCTTTCTTCCCACTGCCTTTTAAGGTTTGATTCTTGAGCCATTGGGCCCTTCTTTGATCATTTTTTGCTGGAGGTTCACCATTTTTTCCTCGAGCTCTTTTTTGGCTTTAAATATGTCGCCAAAGGTGTTCTTGTTCCAGCGTTTCAGGTTGGCTTTGATGATTTTGAGCTTTTGCTGGAAGATGTACATGATATTATCGCTTCTTATGGTGGCTTGAGTCCACCAGCTTTGTATGTTTTGCATGAATGATGGGTGATCTGTCCAGAAAGCCTCGAATCTGAATGGTCTGTTGTGGGGCCTATCCAGATTAGTGAAGTGAATCTGCACTGGCCAGTGATCAGATCCCCCAATAGGGAGAATGCTGGCCTCCATGTCTATGTTTTGAAGCATAATGGATTTCGACATAAGGAACCTATCGAGCCTTGATGCTATTTTCCTGTTTCCCCCTTGCTTATTGTTCCAGGTATGCAGACCATTGACTGTGGGGATATCAATGAGTTTGGATTCAGTAATGAAGGTGTTGAATGCTTTCGAGTCTTTATCCAATCTTCGTAAGCCTCCCTTTTTTCTGCTAGAGTGGTGATCATCTTGAAATCACCACCTAAAATCCAGTGGTTTGCCCCATGGTGTTGTCGTACTTCATCCAGGTCTTTCAGCATCTTTAAATTTTCCTGGATTCTTTGAGGTCCATACACGTTGGTGATGCATATCGTTTGCCATGAGTCTGGCATGTTAAATATCACTGATAATGAGTGCTTAGTGGACAGAGAATTCTGCATAAAGAATTTTCTTTTATTCCAAAACATGAGTAACCCTCTGGCTTGCCCGATGGCATCTATGATTAAGCAATGGTGACTCTTGGAAAAGAGTTTTTTAAGCGTTTCAATGCCGTTGGAAGAGCATTTGGATTCTTGAAGAAGTATAAGGTCTGGATGTTGTGAGAATAAATAGTTTTTCAGGATCCTTCTTTTGGAGGTGCCGTTTAGCCCCTTGATGTTCCAGGTTGTGATTTTCATTGGGGTACCTTTGGAGAAGATAGGACCAAGGCCCTGATTTTTCCTTCATTGATTAGGCACATGCCTAGTTCTTGTATTTTCTGTCTTGTGGATTTTCGCCCTATCTTTCTTCCTGGTCCTTGCGGCCTATATTGGTCCAACTCCAGGTTGGCTTGAATGCCTGTTTGGCTGCTGTTTCCCCATTTCCTTTTGGCTGCATTCTGGTTGAGATATTCTAGCTACAGGTATGCCATTTCTATTTTCTCCAAGTGTTCCTGGGGAATGGCATCCACTCCTAGTTTGGACCATTACTCATTGATCTTTTGGAGATCTAGATCGCCTAGGATCTCTTCCAGAGGATTAGTAGGAGTGGTTGAGGATGGCTGGTCCGATTGAGATTCTGTTCATGGAGGGGTTTGCAATGAGGTGTGGCTAGTATTGATCTAAATGGGAGAGGGTTTCGGGTTATGTTGTTGTGCCTGGGCATGGAAGGAATCAGAGTTTGGGCTGGGAGTGTTGGTTGTATTAGATGATTGATTGATCATTGATGGATCTTGAACAGTGGGGGCGTGGGAGACTATAGGGTGCTCATTTGAGTTAAGATTGCTAAGAGCTTCAAAGCTATTCTGCTGGGTGGGGGTAGTATTGGTGGAGGGTTTCAGAGGATTTTTTCCTTTCTTCCCTTTGTTCTTCCTTGATACGAAGGTGAAACCAGGGGGTGGAGTAGCCACGTTTTCCTGTTGGGCCTTTGATGGGGGTTGATTAGTGGGGCAGCCATGACTAAAATGTCCATGCTGTTGGCATGTCAGGCATCTGAATGGGATGTTTTCATAATCAATGGTTTGCTTCCATTGCACTCCTCTATGGATAAGCTCAATAGGGCCTCATAGGGGTCCTGAAATATCCAGGTAAACACAGATTATAGCGTAGGTTGTGTACTTACCTTGAGAAGTGAGATCTGAGGTTTTGACAAAGATGCCCAGCTGATTTCTGATGGCTTTCAAGATGCGCTTGTTCCAGTAGTCAACAGGCAAGGAGTAAATTTGAATCCATACTGGAACTTTTTTGAAGTCTTCCTGTTCTGGGGTGAAGTTGGGTCTCCAGTATGTTATGTAAAGTCCCGCAGAGTTGTAGAAGTATGGGCCTCCTTTGAAGATGTGATCTCTGTCATCCTTGTGAGCGAAAATGACAGTGAAAAAGCTTCTCGATCCCAGCTGAAGTTCGTATTCCCCTTTGGGTTTCCATTTTTGGTTTATCCACCAGTAGAGAGCCTTTTCATTGAGTTGAACCCCCATGAATCGTAATATTAGGGCATGTTTACTCATGTGGTCTCTGTATTCGTCGATCCAAGGATCTTCGATGATTAATGTGGGTATTTTCTCTGAGAGGGGTTTGCAAGGGGATGGATCTTTCGCACTGTGTTGACTGGGAATGTACCCCGCGGACGCAGATCCATTTGCAGCCGAATCATTCCTGTTGCCCTTGGATTGGGAGCTAGATGGGAGGTTGAAGGGATCAGAGGGAAGGCTTCCGAAAACAAAAGGGCTGAAGGTTGGGGGGGTCGAAACCCCCCTGAGGTGGTCATGGGGCGATTCAGATGGGGTGCTGCCAGTAGATCGGGTATGCTTTGAATGGATTGGCCGGCAGGGCGGACGAACAGAGACGGGTCGTGCAAGCATGCAGGTCCGAGGGCTCAAAGTTACATCAAACTTAGTTCATCAAAAGGGAAGAACTTCTTAGAATTGAAATAATCTCAAATCCCTAGAAAATTGGTGGGGGAACCACCTGAATCTAGTTTTTAAAATTTACTAAAAACAATGAACCATTTTGCTAAATAAAAATTTCTTATATATAAATGAATGTTATAAATAATAATGAGGAACTTATCATGGAGGAACTTATTAGAAATGGAATAATCTCTAATCCATAGAAAATTAGTGGGCAAAGAATCTAATTTTTTAAATTTATTAAAAGCCAATGCAACCTAACAAATTCTGTAACACACTACAAGAATTAATAAGCATTCAAAGCAAGCATATATTGAGAATATTCCCTTAAGAATTAATCTAGGTATTCAATTAAAAAATATAAATAAAGTCAACAGATCCTCATCCACCTTAACTTGAAATAAGAACTCTTCTTTAATTAGGTAAACTTTTGACCTTAGTTGCAAAATTTCAACTAGTAACAATATCAAAAAACTTTGTATCTAATTCTAAATTACTTAAACTAACCATTAAAATTTTATTTTATTTAAAAAAAATCATTGTTAATTGAAATTTGTTTAATTTTATTAATTAATAAAATATTATTTTTATAAAATTACAAATTTACTCTTTTAAATTAAATACAGATATATGTATAACATTTATCTCAAAGATAATAATTTTAAGTAGTTCTTCTCTCAAATATGCAAATAAAGGAATGCTAGGAGGATCCCATTTGGAAAGAACAATTTAAGTAAAACCTTCTTCGTTTTGATAATCATGATAATAATTTTAAGTTGTTCTTCTCTCAAAGATGAAAATAAAGAAATGCTAGGAGGATCCTATTTGGAAGTAATAATTTAAGTGAGAAGGGATATTCTAAGTGAAACATTTCTAGTTTGCATAAAAACTGAGTTGAAGAGTTTAGTGAGATTTACTTAGGTTTATAAGATTTAATCATTAATTTAAGATGCATCAAATTTAAAATTTTATATATATATATATATATATATATATATATATATATATATATTACAAATTTTAAAGTTCAAATCCAGATTAGTGAATTTAACAATATATATTTATAAAATTAAATATAAATTTATAATTTACATTAAAAATTAATCATAACAGTTAATATCAGTTACACAATATCTATAAAACAAAATTATGACAATTTAATTATTAAATTTTATTTGAAAATATAAATGTATTTCATAGCCTATAACATTCATAAAATCTATGTACTTGAAAGGGTGGAAATAATTTTAATTATAAATATAAATATATTTGATAGCTTAAAACATTCTTAAAATCTATGTATTTGAAAAGGTGTAGACTTCACGTGAATTTTCCAAAAAAAAATCGTGTGAAGGATATTAATGAATAAATGATCACAAACAAGTATAATGGAGGTGGAGGGTAGTATGTCAATTAGCTGTTAAGAAATAATATCAAAAATACATTAAAAGAAGGGAGTTAAGGTTAAGAAATTAAATTATTATGAAATTAATTAATTAAAAATTTATTAAGATAAATAATACTAAATTTATCCCAAAAAAAATTATGAAAATATGATAGGATTAAAAAAATATTTAATAAATGAAAAAAAGATATTTATGTATTTATAAAATGAATAATTAATTTTGAAATTATAAAAATGTAATGTTAAATATAATAGAATTATAATTATAATGAATAAGAATATTCATATTATAATTTATTTTTAAATAATATTAGTTTATATTTATCTTAATTTTAGATTTGCTAAGTGTTGAGAGGGATCAAATGTTTTGAGGTGTAAATTTCTTTTAGAGAAAAAAAATATTTAATCTTTCTCGATATTTGGCAGATCCAAAATTTAAATAAGATCTAGTTTAATTTAATTATTAATAATTGTAAGAGGAAGTGTCTTCTTACAAGTACCTAGGAATTGATATTCATCACAAGCTCAATTGGAACTGTAGCATTGAGAAAAGGATTAATGGGGGGTAGAAAGCTTATTTTGGTCTTAAAAATAATTGTAAAACGGAAAACCTCGTAATGTGGGATAGAAAGAAGTTCCTCTTTGAAACTTTAGCCACTCCTGTTATCTTATATGGATGTGAGGTTTGGGGTTGCAGCATCTCTAGAGAATCCTAGAGAAAGATTGAGCAAATCTAGAAGCATTTTATAACGTATAACCTCAAAATTAAAAGCAATACACCATATCCTATTCTCCTTATAGAAGTGGGTCTTTTCCCTATCGAGAGCCTAGTTATGACTAGGCTTCTGTTGTACAAGCGCAAGCTCAATAGTATAGGAGACCATAGAATTTTTAAGTGTTGGGTACCAGATTTGTATACTTTCCTCTCCCATTTTACCCTATCTTTCTATCTCTTTCTGCCATTATTACTTTTAAACGTATGAGGTAAAACCCTTTTCCTTATCTTTCATGGGATATTTGATTAATGAAGTATTTGTCATGGAGGTTTTACCTTTTTACATATTAACTCTGATATTTCTTCAGATTTGGTTAAAACAGGAGCGTTGCAGCTGTGAGTCAAGGAACAACCCATCATCTCCAGCGTTTTCCTTATTTGATGTTACAGCGTAACAAACTTATTTGTACTAGCACCATTTCAGGCCTTTTTACGGTTTCCTTCTTGGCAACTAGGTTGCCATTGTAACAAGATGTATTTTTGTAACTATGGGATTGCTGAGGGGAATCGAGGATTCCAGGACATTTGTATAAAGAGGCCTGTGGGCTATGAATCGAGGTTAAGCCCTTTTACATACAAATCTTGATCATTAATAAAAATTACATCAGCTTGAGGTTTCTTCTATGATTCGTGAGTTTACCGCAGCCCTGATCAGAGAGTTGGGACCACTCTTCTGATCAGGTGTTGTGTTTTCCTTTTTCTTGCATCATTTGTGTTTCAGTGTCATTCCCTTATTGTTGTACATTTTACTCTTAATTTCTATGAATGTCCTTTAATTTCTACAGTTTATTTAATTGTTGTTATAATGGTCTGTGTATTACGGATTTAAACCTATGATCTGCAAAAGGTCATGTTCTTGTATCTGCATATACTTTGCTGTTAGTCTTGAAATAACTAACGCCCTCGAGTTGATAATTTATGTGGAGAAAGGGGTGAATTTTGGTCATATTCGGACACCAACATTATGGCGACGTTACCGGCATAGGCTAACAAGTGCAAGAACAGGATCTGCAATAGATCTAAGGGTCAATATCTCGTCTTGGGGAGGGAATTTATTGTCGTGCTTCAAGTCTTGAGCATAAGTTCTTTGTGTTTTTTTTCTTTCCTGCTATTTATTTTTTTTTTTGTAGAATCGATCTCTCATCTTGGGGAAGGTAGTTATGACCTTGCTCCAAGTCCTGAGCATAGCATGTTGTTTTTATTTCTGCTTTGTTCTGTTTTTTTCTTCATTAAAATTAACCCCTCGTCTTGGGGAGGGTATTTTGAAACCCTACTCTAAGTCATGGGAATAGTTTCCAGCTTTTCGTTTTTATTTTCTTTTCTTTGGGCTAATTTCTCATCCTGAGGAGGGTATGTGATTACCCTACTTCAGGTCCTGAACTTTGATTTTCCCTTTTTTTATTTGTTTGTTTGAATTTATTCTCTCATCCCGAGGAGGAAGTTATCTCTCCTGCTCTGGGTCCTGAGCAATTATTGTTACTTTGATGAACCCTCCTCACAATTTTTATGAACAAGGATCTGAATAATAGGGGAAGAGGAAGACCCCCAAAGAAAGGAAAGGATGTGGGAAGGAAGACATACATTCAGGAAATTATTGAAAAATATAGATCTGAGGCATCATCCCATGATGTTGTTAGGGTTAGAGTTCAAACGAAGTCTGAAGGGCAGTCTGTGGAGCAACAAGTGCCATCCATGGCCCTAGAAGTTGTTCTTTATACAGAAGAAGATTTAATAAACAAGGTATCAGTGGAGGAGGTATCCTTATCAACAGTAGAAGGGGAAGTAGTGGCAAGTAGGGGATGAGAAGAACTGAGAAACTCTAACTGGGAAGAAGAACCTCTAAAAGGGTTTTCATCCCCACAAGACCAAGGCAGTGCTTTAAAAATTCCTGCAGCTGAATCAAGTGATTCTGATTTGGTGAAGGAATTCTTGAAAGATTTTGAGTCACCAAAGGACCAGGGGAGCACGGTGGAACCTTCTACCGCTGAATCACTCCAAATACCAGCTGCAAAATCAGTTGAAATTCCAAGTGAGTATTGGAGGGTATTTATGGCACCTGCAAGTTCCTCTATTGATTTTCCTATCGGAAATGTTACACGTGATACACCAATGAGACCCATCCCTTTAACAACCTTGCCTAGTTTCCATGGGATTTCTTCTAAAGACCCTGACACGTTGCTTTTTTAATTTGATATTATTGGTCATGGATATGACTATATTGTTGATGCTCAGAAATTGAACATATTTCCTGCTACCCTAAAGGGGACGACCCTAAGATGGTTCATGGCTTTAGGAGGGAGCACGATTACCTCATGGGAAGGAATGAAGGAATCTTTCTTGGAGAAATAATAAGATTATTGTAAGTCTCGTGACATTAAGGAGGAAATATTTAAATTTTCACAGAAAGAAGATGAAAATATGGAGGACTGTGCAGAATGATTTAAATACATATTGCAGAGGTCCGAACATAGTGACCTAGACAAGGACATTTTGAAGATAATTCTTCTCCAAGCACTTAGGGAAGACTCTTTGCAGCTTCTGAATATAGTAGGAAAAGGGGATATTTCAAAATAGAAATTTGAAACTATTTGTGATTATTGTATTAAGTGATCATGGGGGGCTGCAAGAAGTGGGCAAGGGATTCGATCATCGAAGACTTCCGGTGGAGGGGTCACAAAATCATAGATTGGAAATCTATTGGACAATCTAAGGACCGATATTCTAGGCATACTATCAGCCTAGATGGACACTCTATAGGAAAAATAGAAGCAGATGGAGTTGGAAAAAACCATGGCCATATTCTGCCCACAATGCAGAAAGAAACACCCTTTGAAGGAATGTCCGCTGAACATGGTGGAAGCTTGTGCAATCTGTGAACAGACTCACGCGACTAGTTCATGTCCTTCCCTGCTCGGGCTAAAAGCAGTTTTCCAAGGAGAAAGTGGAGAGCGTGTTAGACCAGTTGTACTTCATGGGGTAGAAGAAGCCATGGCAACCTCGACCACCGGCTATGAATCCAAGTATCACTAGTAAATTTGGCAGAAATTCCGACACTTTGGTTCCGACACTTTTGACCAAATGTCAGAAATTTCCCCAAATTTTATCAATTTTTCAAATCCCGCCCACAATTGTCGCTATACCGATGTTTGGAGATAAGTGTCACTATTGCGACACTTAGAAGTTAGTGTCAGTATTCCAATGTTTGTAGCAAAGCATCGGAATTACGATAGTTTTGGCAATAGCGTCAGAATTGCCACGACATAGAGCAAAGCGTTGTTATTGCGACGTTTGAGGAAAGCCTCGCTATTGCGACAGTTCGGGCAAAGGTGTCACTATTGCAATAGTTTTGGCAGAAATGTTGCTATTGGGACGGTTTGGGCTAAGTGTCACTCTTACGATGGTTTGGGCGAAGTGTCGATTCTAATTCACTCTCTAATTGACTTTTGACATATGTCAACAATGATTTGATATGATTTGAATTAATTAGGGTCAGTTCAACATTATTGCTATAACATTTTTATGTGAGGTTGCAGGCCATGAAACTTCGACCATGTTAAGGATAATTTTTTTTGAACATCTAATCCAAGCATCAGATCTTTGTTCGTTATATTTTCAGAGATATGATCTAAGGAATTTAGGGTTTATGTATGCTCTAGAATTCTTTCTCAAATCATGGTCAGCTTGGTATTTTGGCTATATTCTCGTCTGGAAATTTTTAAGCTATGAAATCTTCATACATGGCCCATTTACCATTTGCTACCTTGTGTCTCTGGGCAGCCAGGCGCGCCGTGTCGCGCCGTGTGACGCCGCACGATCACCAAGGGCGCCCGGGTTAGGTCGTTTCGTGCGAGGGCACCCGTGTCAGATTTGCTAACTTGTGACCACCTGGGTGCTTTAATGTGCACGTTTAGGTAGCCCATTTGTCGTTTCCTACCTTGTGTCTCCGGGCAGCCGGGCATGCCGTGTCGCGCTGTGTGACGCCACACGATCACGAAGGGCGCCCGGGTTAGGCCGTTTCATGCGAGGGCACCCATGTCAAATTTTCTAACTTGTGACCACCCAGGTGCCTTAATGTGCACGTTCGGGCGGCCCATTTTTTGTATCCTACCTTGTGTCTCTGGGAAATCGGGCATGCCGTGTCGCGTGGTGTGACACCGCACGACCAAGGGTGCCCGGGTCAAGACGTTTCTTGCGAGGGTGCTCGTGTCAGATTTGCTAACTTGTGACTACCCGGGTGTTAGCTTGTGTACGTTCGGGCGGCCCATTGACGTTTGCTACCTTGTGCCTTCGTGCAGCCGGGTGCGTCATGTCGCACCGTGTGACGCCGCACGACCAAGGGTGCCTGGGTCGGGCCATTTCGTGCGAGGGCGCCCGTGTCACATTTGCTAACTTGTGACCGCCCGGGTGCTAGCTTGTGCATGTTTGAGCGACCCGTTTACCATTTGCTACCTTGTGCCTTCATGTGGCCTGGTGCGCTGTGTCGCGCCGTGTGACGCCGCATGACCAAGGGCGCCTGGGTCTGGCTGTTTTGTGCGAGGGTGTCTGTGTCACATTTGCTAACTTGTGACCGCCTGGGTGCCATCTTGTGCATGTTCAGGCGACCCATTTGTCGTTTGCTACCTTGTGCCTCCATACGGCCGGGCGCGCCATGTCACGCCGTGTGACGCCACATGACCAAGGGTGCCCGGGTCGGGTCGTTTCATGCCAGGGCGCTCGTGTCATATTTGCTAACTTGTGACTACCCGGGTCATGGTTTGGGCGACCTGTTTGTCGTTTAATGCTACCTTGTGCCTCCATGTGGCCGAGCGCGCCGTGTCATGCCGAGTGACGCCACACATCGACTAAGTGTGCCTAACCCATTTAACCCCCTAAACCATAAACCTCTAAACCCCTAACCCATTTAACCCCTAAACCCTAAACCTCTAAACCCTTAACCACTAACCCTTAAACCCTTAACCCCTAACCCATTTAACCCCCTAAACCCCTAAACCCCTAACCCATTTAATCCCCTAAACCCTAATTAACCCCTAACCCCTTAAACCCTATATTTCCCAACTGGTCTAACCCATTGCACATTCGGGCGGCCTGTTTTCCGTTTGCTACCTTGTGTCTTCAGGCGACCGGGCGCGCCGTGGGACATTGCACAACTAAGGGCACTCGGGTCGGGTTGTTTCGTGCGAGGGTGCCTGTGTCAGATCTGCTAACTTGTGACTGCCCGGGTGCCTTAATGTGCACGTTTGAGCGGCTGGTTTTACATTTGCTACCTTGTGTCTCCAGGCAGTTGGGTGCGTCGTGTCGCACCATGTGACGTCGCACAACCAAGGGCACCCGAGTCGGGCCGTTTCATGCGAGGGCGCTCATGTCAGATTTGCTAACTTGTGACTACCTGGGTGCCAGCTGGTGCACGTTTGGGCGGCCTATTTTCCGTTTGTTACCTTATGCTTCTGTGCAGCCGGGCATGCCATGTGACGTCGCATGTTGACCAAGGGCGCCTAACCCATTTAACCCCCTAAACCATAAACCTCTAAACCCTTAACCCATTTAACCCCTAAACCCTAAACCTCTAAACCCTTAACCACTAACCCTTAAAACCTTAACCCCTAACCCATTTAACCCCCTAAACCCCTAAACCCCTAACCCATTTAACCCCCTAAACCCTAAACCTCTAAACCCTAATTAACCCCTAACCCCTTAAACCCTATATTTCCCAACTGGTCTAACCCATTGCACGTTTGGGTGGCCTGTTTTCCATTTGCTACCATGTGTCTCCGGGTGGCAGAGTGTGCCTTGTCGCGCTGTGTGACGTCGCACGACCAAGGGCGCTCGGGTCGGGTCGTTTCGTGCGAGGGCGCCTGTGTCAGATTTTCTAACTTGTGACCACCCGGGTGCCTTAATGTGCGGATTTGGGCGGCCCATTTTTCGTTTGCTACCTTGTGTCTCCGGGCAGCCGAGCGTGCCGTGTCGTGCCGTGTGATGTCGCACAACCAAGGGCACCCGGGTCTGGACGTTTCTGTGAGGGCGCTCGTGTCAGATTTGCTAACTTGTGACTGCCTAGGTGCCAGCTTGTGCACGTTTGGGTGGCCCATTTTCCATTTGCTACCTTGTGCCTCCGTGCGGTCAAACGCGCCGTGTTGCGCCGTGTGACACCGCACGACCAAGGGCGCCTGGGTCGGGCCGTTTCGTGCGAGGGAAGCTGTGTCACATTTGCTAACTTGTGACCGCCCGGGTGTCATATTATGCATGTTTGGGTGGCCCGTTTACCATTTGCTACCTTGTGCCTCCATGTGGCTGGGTGCGCCGTGTCGCGCCATGTGATGCCACACGACCAAGGGCGCCTGGGTCTGGCTGTTTCGTGTGAGGGCGCCCGTGTCACATTTGCTAACTTGTGACCTCCTGGGTGCCAGCTTGTGCATGTTCGGGCGGCCCGTTTGCCTTTTGCTATCTTATGCCTCCGTGCGGCCGGGCGCGCCGTGTCATGCCGTGTGACACCGCACGACCAAGGGTGCCCGGGTCGGGCCATTTCGTGTGAGGGCGCCCATGTCATATTTTCTAACTTGTGACCGCCCAGGTGCTAGCTTGTGTACGTTTGGGCGGCTCGTTTGTCGTTTAATGCTAGCATGTGCCTTCGTGAAGCTGGGTGCGTCGTGTCGCGCTATGTGACACCACACGTCGACCAAGGGCTCCTAACCCATTTAACCCCCTAAACCATAAACCTCTAAACCCCTAACCCATTTAACCCCTAAACCCTAAACCTCTAAACCCTTAACCACTAACCCTTAAACCCTTAACCCCTAACCCATTTAACCCCCTAAACCCCTAAACCCCTAACCCATTTAACCCCCTAAACCATAAACCTCTAAACCCCTAACCCATTTAACCCCTAAACTCTAAACCTCTAAACCCTTAACCACTAACCCTTAAACCCTTAACCCCTAACCCATTTAAACCCCTAAACCCCTAAACCCCTAACCCATTTAACCCCCTAAACCCTAAACCTCTAAGCCCTAATTAACCCCTAACCCCTTAAACCCTATATTTCCCAACCGGTCTAACCCATTTAACCCCCTAAAACCCTAACCCATTTAACCCCCTACCCTAACCCTTAACCCCAAAAATCCTTAACTACTAAATCCCCTAACCCCCTAAACCTCTAAACCCCTATAACCCATTTAAACCCCTAATCCGTAAACCTCTAACCCCTTAACCCCTTAACCCCTAACCCTTAGCTAAAATCCTTAACTACTAAATCCCCCAAGCCCCTAAACCCATTTAACCCATTTAACCCCCTAAAACCTAACCCATTTAACCCATTTAACCCCATAAACCCTAAACCTTTAACCCTTAACCCCTAACCCTTTAAACACTAATTCCTAACCCCCAACCCATTTAACCCCTTAAACACTAGACCTTTAACCCTTAACCCCTAACCCCTTAAACACTAATTCCCAACCCTTAACCCATTTAACCCCCTCAAACCTAAACCTTTAACCCTTAACCTCTTAACCCCTTAAACACTAATTCCCAACCCCCAACCCGTTTAATTATAACCCCCTAAACCCCTAGAACCCTAACCCATTTAACCCCCTAAACCCTAGCCCCATTAACTCATAATGACCCCTGGCCCCTAGCTCCCATCTCCATAATATAGAGTAATACAGAGACCAATGAAACTCTCATCTTAACCCCTAAACCATTAAACACTAATTCCCAACCACTAACCCATTTAACCCCCTAAACCTCTAAACCCCTAACCCATTTAACCCCTAAACCATAAACCCCTAAACCCTTAACCCCTAACCCCTAAACCCTTAAACGCTAACCCATTTAACCCCCTAAACCCCTAGTAAACCCCTAACTGGCCATTTAACCCCCTAAACCCTAAACCTATAAACCCTTAACCCCCACCAATGTAAAGTTTCTTTTGAGCCTGATCTATACTTTGACCAGGACCTATGCTTGCCACTATTTGGTCAGGCTTGCCATGTCGCGCCGTGCAAGGTCGCTTGACCGGGCGCATTCGGGGTTGTTTTGTTCGAGGGCGCCCGTATCAGGTTTGCTAAGTTGTGACCGCTCGGGTGCCTTGTGCACGTTCAGATGGCCTGTTTGCCATTTTCTCCCTTGTGCACGTTCGGGCGGCCCGTTTGTCGTTTGCTCCCTTGTGGCATCGTTCGGTCGGGCACGCCGTGTCACACCGTGTGAGGTCGCCCGATCGGGCGTGTTCGGTTCGGGTCACTTTGTTTGAGGGTGTCCATATCAGTTTTACTAAGTTGTGACCACCCGGGTGCCTTGTGCATGTTCGGGCAGCCCGTTTTCTCCCTTGTGGCATCATTCGGTTGGGCGCACAGTGTCGCGCTGTGTGAGGTCACCCGACCGAGCGCGTTCAGTTCGGGCCGTTTCGTTCGAGCGCACCCTTATCAGTTTTTCTAGGTTGTGACCTCCAGGGTGCCTTGTGCACGTTTGGGCAGCCCATTTTCCGTTTTCTCCCTTGTGGCATCGTTCGGTTGGGTGCGCCGTGTCGCACCATGTGAGGTTGCCCGACTGGGTGCTTTCGGTTTGGGCCATTTTGTAGAAATTTGAATAACTGTTAAATTATTCACCGAGATTATCTTGATCACACACTATTTGAGCTTCATGCATAATACATAACCTCTTCTACTATTGATCATCAATTTGCGGAAATATAAACAATCGCATGCACACATTAAAACCATAAACAATCACACATATAAACACAGTATTTATGGGAAATCTTAAAGCTGAAAACCCCCAACTATCTATATATTATAATGATATAGATCATGTAACAATAATTGTACAAAATCTCCCCACAAGCTCTCATGCACACCCTCAATTGCTACACACTATCAAGCTCAGATCATATAAAACACATGCTCCAATCTGCTCCACCTGTTAGCCTGCCTCTTCTGTGCAATCCAATATGGATAATACCTAGATCCAGGTTCGAATCCCACTAGTATGTATTGCAAAATCCTCATTGGCATCTCCATCAATGTGTGTGCAAATCTCATGCACTAGTATAGTCACAACTGATAGTCACACTTGCTCTTTCACCTACCTCTCCACTGGTCTCCACTGAAACTGTCCATGCACTGCAGTTAACTGATGTATTCTTTAGTTGATTTATGAGTTAATAATTATTGAATTAATTAATAATTAATTCACACCACTCTCACTAATTGTATCAATCAGTTAGACTAGATACAACTAGCTCAACTAAGTTAAACTGAACACAACTCCATTAACTGTCTCATCAACTCCACCAAACTCTGTCACATGAGTTCTAACTGAAGTCAACCATGCAATAGCTCCACTAAACCCTAGGAATATCATAATTCCTTCTGTCAGCTGCATGTGCCACATCCGTGACTCGAACTGAAGTGCCCCAAGAGGATAAGATAATGTTTAGAGTCCAAATATTATTAAGAGCTAATAATATTCGACATATCTATTTTTAGACTGGCAATCTAAAAATAGATTCTGCCCAGTATGTCTAAAAATAGAAGTCCATCTATTTTTTCCCGACTTGACCAACCATCCACAAATAGCATCCTGCAACTCATAGAACATGATCCATATGTCTAAAAATAGACATAGTCTAAAAATAGACTTTGCGCCAAAAATACCCTGCGGGCCCACTTAGTGAAGGCGACTCCTTTCCACTAAGCTCATCATCTTGTTGCAATCTCAACACTCCATCTCAACAAGATATGGATTATCTGCAACCCCTATCCTGCCTCTGTGGCATTCGAATTTGCTCCTGGTGAGCACCTTCGTCAAGATATCAGCATCCTGATCCTCTGTAGGAATGTATGAAAGTAACATGATCCTCCGCTGCACACAATCTCTGATATGATGATACTGGATGTCAATGTGTTTATATTTATCAT
This sequence comes from Pinus albicaulis, assembly GCA_034641835.2. Classification (NCBI taxonomy): domain Eukaryota; kingdom Viridiplantae; phylum Streptophyta; class Pinopsida; order Pinales; family Pinaceae; genus Pinus; species Pinus albicaulis. The sequence goes on along the minus strand of CM076579.1, from coordinate 92,805,308 downwards.
GAAATACTGGATTAACCGAGATTTTGATGCAACTCTGATTATCACAATAAATCACAGTAGGCTCTAAGTGTGAACCGAACAACCCAACCAGGATATTCCTCATCCATATAGCCTCGCATGCAGCCAAACTCACTGCCATATACTCAGCCTATACTGAACTGAGTGCCACAGATCTCTGCTTCTTGCTGTACTAAGAAACTGCTGTCGACCCGATATTGAAAATCCCTCTAGATGTGCTATTTCTGTCCATTGGGCTCCCTTCCCAATCTGCATCTGTGAAGCCACACAGCTTCACCTCATCTGACTGTCTGTACCACAATCCATATCCTGATGTGCCTCTGAGATAACGCAATACATGCTTGCATGCCTTCCAGAAGAGCTTGGTAGGCTTAACCATAGCTTGCGAAATCTGGTTAACAGCATAGCATATATCGGGTCGTGTATTGACCAGATACATAAGCGACCCCACCAACTGTCGATAGACAGTGGCATCCACTACCTCCGCTGAAGTAGCATCCTCCTTCCTCCAACCACCAGGAAGAGGAGTGTCAACAGGCTTGCGGCCATGCATGTTGAACTTCTCCAGTATCTCCCGGGCATACTTACCCTGAGAAACAAACAGTCCACCACTGCGCTGCCAAATTTCCAATCCCAGGAAATAATGAAGGAGGCCCAAGTCCTTCATCTCAAACTCTTTTGCAAGATCCTCCTTGCATGAGAGTATCAACAACTCATCACCTGTCAAAATCAAATCATCTACATAAAGTACAATGATCAACAACTTACCCTCCACCACAATCTGGTATAGGTTCGGATCCGCCTCACTCTTGGAGAATCCAAGTCCAGAGAAATAACTGTAAATCCGTGTGTACCAAGCACGAGGTGCTTGTTTCAACCCATACAGCGCTCTCTTGAGCCTGCACACATGCGACTCGCTGCTGAAGATCTCAAAACCTTCGAGCTGCTCTATGTACACCTCCTCCTCAATGACTCCGTTGAGGAACGCAGTCTTCACATCCATCTGATGAATGTGCCACCCCATCTGCGTTGAGAGAGCAAGAATCATCCGTATGGAAGAATACCTTGCGACAGGTGCAAAGGTCTCCTCATAATCGATCCCCTCAATATGTGAAAAGCCTCGGGCAACAAATCTTGCCTTGTACTTCTCCACACTCCCGTCAGCTGCCTGCTTCACTTTGTAGATCCATCTCGAACCCACCACTGATTTCCCCTCCGCCCTCGGGACAATCTCCCATGCACTGTTTCTGACAATCGAATCATACTCTTCCACCATGGCATCTACCCATGCGGGGTCCTCCACAGCTTCCTCGAAAGAGGATGGCTCTGTCACGACACATTTTCTCACAAGAGCCATGTATCCAGTGTACTAATCCGGTGATTGTCTCTGTCTACGTTGTGTTGTAGGTGCTCCTACAACCTTCTCTGCATCTTGAGCTAGTCGCTCAGCTTCTGTAGTGCGCTTGCGCCCTCTTATGGTTGGCGCTGCATGAGTGGTCTCTTCCACTCCATGAACTTCCTCTTGTGGCTGATCCACATCCTGAAGCTCATCCTTAGGAACTAATAGCTTCTCCTCTGCATGCAAGTGTGGCTCCCTCTCAAGCAAACACTTCATGGCTTTCTCCTCCTGAAATTTGATATCCTGTCGCACAATAGTCTTGTGACTGTCTGGAAAATACACACGATAGTTGTGGGGCGTATCAGTGTACCCCACAAAAATCCCAACCTGCGCAGTCGGCTCCAGCTTCTTCCTGGCATCCTTCGTCACATGAATGTAAACAGGTGAACCAAAAATCCTCAAATGGGAAATATCAGGCTTCTTACCAGAAAATGCCTCCTCGGGTGTACTCATGCCAAGTATCCTGTGAGGACAACGGTTTTGCACATGAACCGCAGTATTGCATGCCTCGGCCCACAAGTGTATGGGAAGGCCCTGATCATGCAACATCACCCGTGCAACACCCATGATCGTTCTGTTCTTAAAGCTCGGCAACGTTCTGTTTGTGGGTTATGAGAGTCTTATAGCTCTTGGTCATACACGGCTGCCAAAAGTCCTTGAATTTGCGAAGATGAATTCACCACCATTGTCACTCCTAAGAGCCTTCACACAGCTTCCCTAGATTCTTTCTCAACCGATTACCTTGAACTCACGAGAACTTTAGTATGTCTCGCTCTTCTTACGCATGAAGAAGATCGCACTCTAGAGAAAAATCATCAACAAATATCACATAATACGTAGCACTGTTGTCGAATCTACTGAGAAAGGTCCACACACGTCTGTGTGAATTCTCTCAAGGATCGTCGTGGCGCGACTATCCTTCTCGTGAAAGGTGGCTTTCACAAATTTTCCCAAGGTACATCCCTTGCACTGATATGACTACGCAAGAGTGCCTTTAGGAAGCCCAGTAGAAATCTGCTGCAGTATCTTTAAAGCTCCATGGTGAAGGTGGCCCAATCTCCGGTGCCACAACTCGCCATCATCCCGGCTCACCACTCCTTTTACCTTGCCTGCCATTGCTGCGTAGCCATATACCTGTAATTGATAAAGGTTCTTAACTCGAACCCCTATCCTCCAGGTCTCACCAGTTTCCTTACTGCGCAAGAAAGCCTTTCCTTCGCTAAAGACAACATCATATCCCTTGTCTTCTAACATCGCCACAGAGATAAGATTCTTCTTCAATCCTGGAACATGCATCACTTTCTTCAATACGAAGGGTTTACCAGACTCCCTCTCAAAGTAAATGGTACTGATACCGGTGGCACTGTATCTACCATCATCGCCCATCTCGATGTGCACTCTAAGATATTTCTCATCCAGATCAGTAAACAAATCTCGATCTCTTGTCATGTGAAAAGATGCACCACTGTCCAGAAACCACACTGATCCCGCCAAAATTGACACCAAGCATGTGATCAGCGAAAAATCCAGCTCAAACTGCAAGGCTAAGGCCTCTCCAGCTGCAGATCTAGCAGCCTGCTTATTTTTCTTCTTCTGCGGACAATTTGTGGCATAATGTCCGTGTTGGTGAAAGTGAAAGCACTTAACCTTGGACATGTCCTGCTTCTTACCTTTCGCACCGGAATGAGAAGATTTGTTGCTCTTCCCCTTCTTTGCTTTGTTAGCCAAAGTGAAATTCTCTTCATCAGAGTTCCTTGATGAAGATCCGTCCCTGGTACTCCGCCTTATCTCCTCTTGCACAAGATCCGACCAAAGTTGCTCCCATCCTGGCAATTTCTCTCGACCATTGACAGAGTCCTGATAGGAATGCCAACTCTTCGAAAGCCCAAGGAGAGCCAAGCTCACCAAGTCCTCATCATCTACAGTCACCCCCACACTTCCCAGCTCATCCTTGCATTGAATGAACTTTGTGAGGTACTTGAGCATATTGTCGCCTTTCTCCATCTTTATGTTTCTGAGTTTATCCTTGAGTGCCAACTTCCTCTGGTCGCTCTTGCTTTGGAATAAATCTGTCAAGGCTTTCCACATCAAGAATGGAGAAGCCTTACCATGTAGGCTGGAAACTATGTGATCCTTCACGTCCTCCAATAGAATCCTTCGACACTTTTCTGTCTTCTTTTGCCAAGCCTCAATTACGGCAGCATCGCTAGAAGTAGGCTTTGGGACTTCAGCATCTATGAACTACTTCAACCCATTGTCATCTAACACCGCCTCCATCCTGTCCTTTCATGCAATATAATTCGAGCTTCCCTCAAGGGCATACTCCAATCACAATCCGTTGAAAGACATCTCAACTTCGACACCAAGAAAACACTGCTGCAAATTCGAATTCCACCAGCACAAAACTCAAGCAGCTTCAATGTTACGAATTGCTCCAATGATCAATACTGCTCCGATACCATGTAGAAATTTGAATAACTGTTAAATTATTCACCGAGATTATCCTGATCACACACTATTTGAGCTTCATGCATAACACATAACCTCTTCTACTATTGATCATCAATTTTCGGAAATATAAACAATCAGATGCGCACATTAAAACCATAAACAATCACACATATAAACATAGTATTTATGGGAAATATTAAAGCTGAAAACCCCCAACTATCTATATATTATAATGATAGATATCATGTAACAATCAATGTACAAAATCTCCTCACAAGCTCTCATGCACACCCTCAATTGCTACACACTATCAAGCTCAGATCATACAAAACACATGCCCCAATCTGCTCCACCTGTTAGCCTGCCTCTACTGCGCAATCCAATATGGATAATACCTAGATCTAGGTTCGAATCCCACTAGTATGTACTACACAATCCTCATTTGCATCTCCATCAATGTGTGTGCAAATCTCATGCACCAGTATAGTCACAACTGATAGTCACACTTGCTCTTTCACCTACCTCTCCAATGGTCTCCACTGAAATTGTCCATGCACTGCAGTTAACTGATGTATTCTTTAGTTTATTTATGAGTTAATAATTAGTGAATTAATTAATAATTAATTCACACCACTCTCACTAATTGTATCAATCAGTTAGACTAGATACAACTAGCTCAACTAAGTTAAACTGAACACAACTCCATTAACTGTCTCATCAACTCCACCAAACTATGTCACATGAGTTCTAACTGAAGTCAACCATGCAATAGCTCCACTAAACCCTAGGAATAGCGTAATTCCTTCTGTCAGCTGCATGTGCCACATCCAGGCATCAAACTGAAGTGCTCCAAGAGGATAAGATAATGTTTAGAGTCCAAATATTATTAAGAGCTAATAATATTCGACATATCTATTTTTAGGCTGGCAATCTAAAAATAGATTCCGCCCAGTATGTCTAAAAATATAAGTCCATCTATTTTTTCCGACTTGACCAACCATCCACAAATAGCATCCTGCAACTCATAGAACATGATCCATATGTCTAAAAATAGACATAGTCTAAAAATAGACTTTGCGCCAAAAATAGCTTGCGGACCCACTTAGTGAAGGCGACTCCTTTCCACTAAGCTCATCATCTTGTTGCAATCTCAACACGTTTTGTTCGAGGGCGCTCGTATCAGTTTTGCTAAGTTCATGTGACCGCCTGAGTGTTGTGTACATGTTTAGGCGGCCCGTTTGGTGTTTGCTCCCTTGTGGCATCGTTCGGTTGGGCACGTTGTGTTGTGCCGTGTCGTAAGGTCCCCCGACCAGGCGCGTTCGAGTCAGGCAGTTTCGTTCAAGGGCGCCCGTATTAGTTTTCTTAATTTGTGACCTCCCAGGTGCCTTGCGCACGTTCGGGCGGCCCGTTTGCCGTTTTCTCCCTTGTGGTATCGTTCGGTTGGGCGTGCCATGTCGTGTCATGTGAGGTCGCCCGAATGGGCACGTTCGGGTCAGGCCATTTCGTTTGAGGGCACCTGTATTAGTTTTGCTAAGTTGTGACTGCCCGGATGCCTTGTGCACATTTGAGTGGCCCATTTGTCATTTTCTCCCTTGTGGAATTGACGTTCGTTCGGGTGCTTCATGTCGCGCTGTGTGAGGTCACCCGACCGGGCGCATTCTAGTCAGGCTATTTCATTTGAGGGCATCCATATCAAGTTTGCTAATTTGTGACCACCTGGGTGCCTTGTGCACGTTAGGGCGGCTCGTTTGCTATTTTCTCCCTTGTGCACGTTCAGGCGGCTCGATTGTCATTTTCTCCCTTGTGGCATCGTTCGGTCGGGCACGCTGTGTCGCGCCGTGTGAGGTCGCCCGACCGAGGGCATTCGGTTCGGGCCATTTTGTATCTAATAGAAAATGAATGAATACATAGATTACTATCATTAAAGAAAAAAAATTTAAATTTCACTTTTAAAGTAATACTTAAAAATAAGGAAAAAATAATACATAAATTATAATGAAAAAATATATTAAAAAAAAAAGAGATTAAAACTCCAAATATTTAAAATACAATTCCAAAGTATTAAAAAATATTTAGTTTTAAATTAATTTGAGTGGCCTTAAAAAAGCACGTGTTTCATTTCAAAATGTAAAAAAATTTCAAATATCAAAAGTTTTAATTTCCCTCGTTCATTTCCCTCCAGTTGCATGGTTTGTCCAGAGAAGGAGGGAGGATCTGATCCAAATCTGAGTTGGATTGATAGCAAAAATGCGAGAGATCCTTCACATTCAGGGGGTCAATGTGGCAACCATATCGGCTCCAAGTTCTGGGAAGTGGTCCATGAAGAACATAGGATCGACAACTTGAAAGGGTTAATGTTTGCTGCTTGATGTCGTTAGGAAGGAGGCTGAGAACTGTGATTGCCTGCAAGGTATGTGTCTTTTTCAGATTCAAATCCTTGACCTTGTGTTTTTGAAATGTAGGATTTCATTTGCTAAAATGATGTGGGTTTTTTTTTGTGTATAGGGTTTTTGTTGTGTGGGTTTTTTATTACCTAGATTTTGTTGTGTACAGGGTTTTTTGTTGATGTGGGTTTTTGTTGTGTACAGGGTTTTCTGTTGTGTGGGTTTTTCTTGTGTATAGGGTTTTTTGTTGTGTGGGTTTTTGATCTATGTGTCCATGCAGTTGGTGACTTGAACCACCTGATATCGGCAACCATGAGCGGAGTTACTTGTTGCCTAAGGTTTCCTGGTCAGTTGAACTCAGATCAAATCCAATGTACTGTAAAATGATCATTGAAACGATCATTTAGTTCAGAAGAAATATTTTCATCTAGTATCAGAATACTTATAGTTTAAATTCAGGGTACTCACAATTTTCAATGTTGTTTTTAACTGAGGCTTTGTGTTATGGTGTTATGTTTCATGGCCATGGTCAGATTCATAGGTAATTTTGGGTATGATATCTCTGTAGGCACATATACTGTAGAGAAAAAAACTCAGATTTCCTCACAAACTCCTGAAATGCTTGATATAATGCTTGTAGATACTTCTGACAGTGATTGCTATTGATGCAAAGTTGTCTGCTAGGATTTTTTTTTCGCTCTCTACTGCTAAAACACACAAACAACTTACTTGGGAGCCGCCTAATATAAAACAATGACATAAATGGTTTTCTCTCCATGGCCTTTTCATTTTTTTGGGATGAGTAGGTCGTCCTAGGGTTTTATATATTAAAAATTCAACCTATATGCCCTTTAATTTGATGCTCATCTACTACTTCTCCCCTCTAACCAAATATATCCCAAATTCCATAGACATAGTTTAACATATTCCTTCTTTTGGTATCTGGGTAAGGAATTTACCTTTAAATAGGCTTTTCTTAATTGTCTTTTCGTTCTTACCATAAAATATGTTCATTCCTGTTCATATTCATGAGTTTGGGGGGTTTTATTCATCATTTATCATTTTAGGCTAAAGTCAACCATGTTTGTACATTTGAACTGTTGTTATATAACTTTTGGAACATATAAAATTCTTGATATTCAACGTTTAATGTCTCTGTATATTTTGAGAGCTGATGTATTTTTCATTTGATTATTTAGTATTTACAATCAAATTCTATGTTGTGTTATTGCTTGAGTTTTCAGTGTTTTTTGTGGAGTTGCTGGGGAGTCTCTTGAACTCACTACAGTGGTTCTTCTCCTTTTAGATTAGGACCAAATTGCTTCTTCTGTGTAAGATATAACCCAAATGTGCTATTAGATGCTAATATTCTTGTGTAAACACAAAACCTATCCTTATATTATTCTGTTATTAAACTATTTATACTGTTTTTTCTGAGTCATGTAACTTTGTTTAGGATTTATCTGCTAGCAGACGGTGATCTCTTCCACCTGAAGCTTAAGGAGGAAATTATCGTTTACATTCACAGACAATGGAAATTTGTTTGAACATTGAAGAAAGAGATGTAATGATTATTTTGAATGTTTCATTCAGATGCAGAATCAAATGATAAAGATACAAAGTTGTTTTATTTGCATTCATCTTATGGACTAGTCACTTCAGATTACCAACTTTTGTAATGCATCATTCTGTATATGCTTATAGCTGAATTTCACATCAAATATTTTAATCCTTACAAATAAGTTGTTCATTGAAAATTCAAGTTACTCAAGATGCCTAAAAATTGCATCATTTACATTTAAAATGTTTTGTGGTGTCTATAAAAATACATTTCTGATTGGTCAAGCATGGTGATTTTGATTTGGATTTTCGCTACCGTGTTTCTGCTAGTTCAACCATAAAAAATGAATTATTTGATTGGATCGTCTCAAATCTATGGTTTATGGTCCTTGGAAATCCCGGAGATTGTATGTAACGAAAAAATATTCTATGCAATCCCTTTGATATTTTTTATGTTATTGGCCGAGTTGAACATTTTATGGTGGTTTCTATTGGTCCACATGTGTTGTTGTGGTCCTCTTTGTATCATTTTGATTATGTTATTTTCCATGGTATATATTGAATTATGTGTATATTGTTGGCTATCATGGTAGATATTTATCTATATGAAAACCATAACTTGGAATTCATTCCTGGTATCTCTAGATACTAATAGCAGTGTGTATTTGGCATGTCGTTTTAGATGTTATGCCCTGGGAACCTTAAAATTATTTGTGTGTACCATTATTTTCTATCCAATCTTGTCTTTTATTGTTTTCACAACATGGTTTGGTTAGCCTATATGGTGGATGTTAGATTTCCCTCATACGTCAGCCATGGGTTTACAATTGTCTTCTTGATATGATGACTATCCTTATTCCTATCTAGTGTTGCAGATATCTCTAATTTCTCCTGATGTTTCTGATTTCTCCTGAGTTTTTCAAGTTTCTGATTTGTTTGATATTTTTGGAATTTTTTTGGGCCAAGTTTATTATTGCCAATCTTTTCTGATATTTTCCTCCATAATTATGATGAATTTATTTCCAAATCCTTTGCAATATATTCTCCAGAAGGACATTTGCAACATTGATCCTATCATACAATCATACAATTCAAGAGAGTAATGTCTTTCCATCTCAAAGAGAACAGTACAATTGCCTAAAATCTGAATACTCTGGTCAAAAGCACCATGGTAAAGTTTGTCAACGGTGGACAATGCATTCATTTAGAGTTTATGAGCTATTCATTTGGTTCAAACTTCGTAATGGTGTTCATGGCATACATATTTTCATGAACCCTTTTCTCCCATTTGCAGAAGATAGTCGTTTCATATTGTCTCACCAGAAATGTAAATAAATGTTTGTTTGATTCTTTTAAAGGATTGTTAATGCCTTTTTTATTGCAACTTGTGATTATCATTTCATCTTCATGAAATGGATTTGGTCCCATAGTTGCCGGATGGAAATCATTGATTAACTGTAAGGTTTCAAAATCCATGAATTTAATTTACTTACCTTCATAGCACAGGGACACATGCAAATAGCAGATGAACATGACAACAGATCCTAGGTCTCTCATTTCCAACAGAAGATCGAGTGTCATAAGTTCTTTTAGATGATTTTGTTTTGTATAATTTGTAAATTTGTAAATATTAGAGATAATTCTGCATATGCTTAGTATTTACCACAATTCTTTTCAATACCATGAAAGCATGGAAGGTAACCAAATCTAATGCTAATGGTTCAATAGTCCTTTGTAGAGTTGAGTGGTTGATTTTTGTGCTTCTTTGTGTTGCCTATAATTATCTGTGGAAACCATTGAAATAGTGGCAATGATAAATTAAAATCTTCGTGCAAAATCTAGTAATTTATGTTTCGATTTATGCAGAACAAGAAAAAATCAACAAATAAGAAGTCATGTTCATCCAAATAAACTCTCAATTCCAATGCAAATGAACATGGCAAAGAAACACAAGAAGATGAAGGGTAATAAAAAGCGTCTTCTACTATTCTTTATTTACTTTTTAATTTGTTGTCTGTTTTCTCCTTAATCTAGTCTAGTTTGTTCTATGTTGGAAATTTAGAGTAGCATCCAGGACATTTTGCAGAATGCCATATATTTTCTTTGAAGAGTCTCTAAAAAAATCTGAAACAAAGTTGTTGTGGTAAGGCACAAGAAATCTATGATTGATGAAGTGAGACATCTATGAAAATAAGGCAATAAGAGCAGTGATCATTTAGCCTTGATCTAAGACAAGGCACTAACTCTGGCTCATGCATAATTACAAGAGTATTTTAAGTGTCTGCATCAGCAAGTATTATTGTTGGCATCACATAAAAGGCATCTACACAGGCAATTTGGCCACTCAAAAAACATATAAATAGAAAAGGAAGCAGACCTGATTTGGAACCTAAGCACAAGAAAAAACTCATCATAAGTGTGATATATCTGAGGTATCAAGAAAGTCCTAGTCCCTTAGGACATTTTTTGAATAAAAAGGAGATTGTGTTTGATAGTCCCCTAGTATCCTTGGAAGGCTAAGTTTGATATTCTCCTAGTATCTTTGGAAGGTTGAGTTAGGGTAGAAGATGGTTGAGTCTTTTGTGAACATAAGGGAAATTTTTCTCCATGAATAGTGGTTGCATATTTATGGGTCACTTCGAGTAGGGTTGATCCCTATATTGTTGATGGATAGAGTTCTTGTGTGGCAAGTATTGTGAAATATTTTAAGGGCAAAGTTGCTTGAATGATGGTGTGGGGTGGGAGGACTTGCAAAAGGAGGAGAAACACATATTTCAAAGAAGGGTTGTAAGGAGTAGGTTCATTTATAGAGGGAGAGCTACATATCAAAAGGAAAGGGACTAGAAAATGTGTTTAGCGTATGACCAAGAGGAGTTGTGATTGTGCACTATATTAGCTAGAGGGTCAGTTGTATTCAGTTAAGGGTAGATTGGTTCTGGGAAGAGAAAGGAAGTATTCTAATCTGGGACAACCTTTTGAAGACAGCCTTTCTGGGTCTGGGCTTCTGCCTATCTGTAGAACTGTAGGTGAGGACACTGCCCATATATTTTTTCCCTACCCCTTTGCTATCTCCATATGGAAGGAACTATCTTTATTCCTCAATATTAATCTACATTTGGTCAGATCCTCTATGTTTATATGTCTTCATTGCTGGTTCTCTTGAAATGCATGTATCTTTGATAATTTTTTCCTGCATTTGAGAGCAACTACATTTAGAATCGTGGATTATTTTTTGGATAATGGCCCTCGGACTCATAACCCCATTGAGCGTTGAGAAGAATAATTTTTCGAAGGTTAACTTTAATCCAAATATATTTGCATACTCGATGGCTTCACATTGGGGTTCCAATGAAATTTTTCAGAAAATCCTCCCCCTGAAATTTGGTGTGGTTAAACCCAAAAGGAAAAAATATCTTACGCTCTTTCAACCATTGTTAGTCCACAACCTTGGACTTGGGCAGAAAATTCTGGTGGAGCTGAAGCATTGAATGGCATAAGATGGCGAAGCCATTTAAGTGCATCCTAATGTAAGGAAGGTAGGAGTTGTTTAGAGCGAACCTTTTTAAGTAACAATTATATTGTTGATCAAACATCCATACTATGGCTACTTTGTATTTTTTACGATATTATATGAATTATTTTTCACTTACCAAACAATAGCCGTAAACCACGAACAAATATTAAACCAGATATAGCCGTCGGTAAAACAATCCACACAGAAATTTTCATTTTTTTTTTCAAATTTAACTACCCGTCGGTATACCGACGCTTTATAAGTGTCGATGTTGAGACGCCTTACTACAAAGTGTCGGTCTTGCAACGTCCTATAAACATCGGTATTGCGAAAACTTGCGACAAAAATGTCGGTCTTGCGACGCTTTGAAAGCGTCGGTATTGCGACACCTTAAAAGTGTGGTTAGCCATAGAGTATTGCGACGCTTCTAAAGCATCGGTATTACGACACTTTGTAAGCGTAAGCGTTGGTCTTGCGATGTCCTAGAAACGTCGGTCTTGTGACTCCTTGCGACAAAAACGCCGGTCTTGCGATGCTTTGAAAGTGTCGGTATTGTGACACTTTGTAAGCATCAGTATTGCGACGCTTTAAATGCGTCGATATTGCGACACTTTGGAAAACGTCGGAAGAGTGATGGTTGTTTGGAAACGTTGGAAAAAGTGTCATTATTGCGACACTTTGGCAAAGCGTCGGAATTGCGACATAATGGATAACCACGTTTTTTCCGGCCTCGAACTGTTGCTCTTGCGACGACTATGTGTTGGAATAGCAACGAAGTGGCCGTCGGAAATTGGGCCAAATTTTCTAGTGTATGTTTCAAGACCCATCCCAGTACTTTAAAAATTTTAATATGAGTCCCCAATCTACATCGTTTTCATCCATGTGGTCTCAATATCAGTATCCCCCTTAGCAACAATGGGTTCCTCAAGCCATTCCGAATCCTTCATGGAATCAGACCTGGCATGGACCCTCTCCTACTAGACACTTCCTCAGCTTATGCGTCAACAACAACTTCAGTTGCCTTCCAATGAACCCCTAGGAAACCCAGCCATTAGACCCCAGCTTCATATCTAGCCCAACCCGAATCCGAACAATAAAGGGGTCCAAAAAATAGACACTCTAAACCTTCCATCTTACAGAATTTCTACCGCGGGACTTAATGAAATAAATCTACGGTCTGGACAGGTAGTAAATGCACCTACTTCACCCATCATTACAGAACAATTTAATGATGAAGATACAGAACCAAAACAAGGAATAATGAGGGAGCATTCAGATCAAAACGTAATAAATCATACACCTCCTCAAGCTGTTCCTAATCAAGGTCATTTAACTTCTCCTCCATACATTGAAAGATTGACCTTGAGTAAGCCAAACCCTCAAGCAGAATTTGACTTCCTATGGGAACTACATAATCTCTTTGTTAAAATACCCCTCTTACAAGCTATGAGGGATGTACCTATATACGCAAAAACTATAAAAGAATACTACTCAAAGAAACCAGGGAGGAAACATAAGGATCCATTAACCATTCATGTAGTGCGCAGACTATCCGATATCATGTTAGGAAAAGTTGTGCCTGTAAAATACGAAGACCCTGGGAACCCGATTCTAACAATAAAGATTAATGGGGTTGAAATCCCAAACGTATTGGTAGATTTGGGAGCAGCCATTAACATTATCACTGCTAAAACAATGAACACATTAGGACTTGGAAACACTAAACCAATCCCTACTATCCCGGAACTTGTAGACAGATCCACAATTAAACCAGTGGGGAAATTAGAGGATGTGATCATTTGAGTAGACTCATGGAATTACCCTGTGGACCTCCTTATATTACAGGCCCGATATTCAGTAGGTGGTCACCCATTGATCCTAGAAAGACCCTGGCTTGCAACTGCAGATGCCTATATAGGGTGCTAATCTGGGCACATGATTATATCGAATGGGACAATTACAAAGAATCTCAAGCTTTATCCTCTTGCAGAACCAAGCCCATCTAAAAAATCATTACCCAGTCAGAAACCTCTACCTGTAGAAGAGCCTGAACCTAAAAATGAACATGTTAGACCTGTCCTCACTATTGGGCAGGCCCTTCAATTTAAAACAGAAACTGAAGATGATGCCATTAATGCTTTCATTAGTGATTCCAGTTCTATTTATGATTCAACTCGACATATTCTAGAATTTGTTATGAGTTGTGAGACACAGGAAAACATTGAACTAGAAGATGACATTAAAGACATTCCTGTAACCTCATACCATGATATTACTCCAATTGAGATTGAACCAAGGAAAAAACTTAATATTAACCCAAACCTATCTGAATCTCAAACAAAACAGCTTTTGAAAGTCCTTCAAGATCATCAGGAATATTTTTCCTGGGATTAGACTGACATGAAGGGTATCCCTGCCAACCTATGCACTCATCATATTTATATTAAGGAAGATTGTCGCCTGTAAGACAACCTCAACGAAGGATGAATCCTGCCCTCAAAAACATTTTCAAGGAAGAATTGCAAAATTTTTTGGATTTAGGATTCATTTACCCCATCTCAAATAGCCAATGGGTATCCCCGCTAGTTATTGTTCCAAAAAATAATGGTAAATGGTGGATCTGTGTAGATTACAGGGAACTAAATAAGGCAACGCAAAAATACCATTTCCCTTTGCCATTCATTGACCAAGTCCTGGATACCTTGGCTGGGAAGAAGTTCTTTTCCTTCCGAGACATATTCAGTGGATATAACTAGATTCAGATAGCCCTGGAAGACCAGGATAAGACAAATTTCACATGCCCTTGGGGAACCTTTGCATACAGGGTCCTTCCATTTGGCCTGTGTAATGCTCCTGCTACGTTCTAGAGGGAAATCTTGAGAATTTTTTCTGATTTGGTCGATGATAGTGTTGAAATATATATGGATGAATTTACTCCAAATGGAAATTCATTTGAGGAAATATTGACAATTTTAGAGAAAGTACTCAAAATATGTAAACAGACCCATGTATCTCTGAGTACAGTCAAATGCCATATGATTACGGAAGAAGGTTGGGACATTTTCTCTCAGCTGTTGGGATTCAAGTTGATCCGTCTAAAGTAGAGGTAATAGTACACTTCCCAGTACCCAAAACACCCACATAGGTACGTAGCTTTATTTGTTGTGCTAGTTATTACAAATGCTTTATAGAAAATTTTGTTAAAATAACACACCCACTGTTTCAATTTCTATCAAAAGATGCAGAATTTTTGTGGATTGAAGATTGTGAGACAACTTTCACGAAAATTAAGGGGTTGGTGTGCACAGCTCCAATCCTCCGAGGAACTGATTGGGCATTATAGTTTCACATACATAATGATTCTTCTCAGACAACAGTAGGGGTTGTTTTAGGTTATCATGTACAAAAAACACCGTATGCAATTTAATATGTTATCAAGAACTTAATTCCTACTGAATTAAATTATACGGTGATAGAAAAGGAATTCCTGGCTATCATTTATGTTGTCAATAAGTTCTGGCACTACATCACTGGGTATTATACTGTTTTCCATACTGATCACACAACAATCAGGTATTTGATGAATAAAACTATTACTCATGTCCGTATTACAATATGATTACTATTTCTTCAATAATTTGATATTACAATAGTAGATAAGCCAGGAAAAGATAATGTAGTAGCTGATTTCCTATCTAGAATGGATAACAATGATGAATGCACACCTGTAGTGTTGGGAAAAATACTAAGGGGCGGGGGGGGGGGGGTGAATCAGTATTTAGAGCTTATAATTTGACTTGAACTTTTTCTTTTGCAGAAATGGATATGCAACTTTTATGAGCTGAACTCACATATACCCGTGGATATGCTGAAAGAAACTCACGTATACTGATATAAATTTCTAGTTTATAAAGTATCTCAGAAGAAAACTTGCTCCAGTTCTTCATCATTCCTTTAGTAGGTCATTCTAGAGATTCATCATCATCAGATATAGAGATCTTGAACCATCATTATATCCATAGGTGCATCATAGATTTAGACCTATCAATTAAGAATAGAGTTCATCCATGCAGATATTCATTAGAGAAATTTATTCATCAACAACCCTTACACATGCACACTTTGCACTATGATCTTCTTTTCCTTAGATAGATTTACTTTTACCAATACCATGAGTCAAAACCACACAAATTCCGATGGTATTCTTGGATGGAATCAAATAGAAAATGCAACGCTCAATATTGTGGGATAATACCATGGTAATGCCCCTTGGTATCATAATTTTAGAGTGCAAAAGGCATACGCGACTTGGATTTTTCGTTTCCGTGTGTATATGCAACTTCCCTTCATAAAAACTGCGTATATGCTAACCTTGAATGTATACGCGGGTTTCCTTCACAAAAGTAGCATATACATTGCATCCATACGTGGGTTGCCTTCAAAAAAGTAGCGTATACATTGTGACATATTATATTTATCATTTCTATTGCACTTACTGGAATTCTTTTCTCTGTCACATCTGAACTGATCTATAGATACATCATTCTTACATCTTTAACACATTGGTTTATTATCATAGGCAACTCATCAAGTAGGTTTCCATCAAGGACAACTTCATCAAGTAGGTTTCCATCAGGGACAACACATTACATCATATTGCCAGCAATCTCCCCCTTTGGACTTGATGGCAACCACAATGGTGTTTGATCACCACAATAGATAGATACATTAACCATAACCATTATTCAAACACCATGATACTCTCCCCCATTGACATCAAGGGAAAAGGGCGGATCAAAACCAAAACAAGGTTTCTCTTCCCTTATAGAATGATGAGCTCTGTAGATCTGAAGTGCACTGAACTTACCATGCTCCCCCTGACTTCATGCTGAATATTTAGACAGAATTTTCAATGAAGTACATGACTCTATGACTCAACCAAGTATGACCATTCCTATCACCAAGGACTCATACTTACATAAATGATCCAACCAAGTGGAATTACATATTTGACTGAACTACCCAACCAAGTGGGTTTACAAATTTGAACAAGTCCTCACATGACTGAATATAACAAATTTTACATCATACGTCTCAACATGACCTTTTCATAAAATTACAGATATAGCTAAGACCAATGAATCTCAATCATGAGATTAGACTAGAACAAACACTTAGAATGCCAACAATGCATCCTTTCCCACAGGACAAGTGCTCCCCATTAGCTTGTGCATCCTGAACAATTTCAATAGAAAATCACCAAGGAATCTTCAAAATTTAGAGAATGAAACATAAATGTAAGAACTGGAACATCACCAGAGATACCCAACAACACTGCAACCATTCTGAAAATGCTGACCCAGAAAATTATGCCAGCAGAAACCCATACACGGCTTTCTGTATATAAACTCACATATATACGCGACTGTCCTTTATGAAATCTGTGTATCCAATTTAATCTTCTGAATTTAAGAAGATCTGATCTTCTGAGCAGAAGAGAAAACTCCCAACTTTTGTCTGAGATATTCGAAGGCTTCCCTGGGAAGAGGTTTAGTAAATATATCAGCAACTTGTTCTTTGGAGGGAATATACTCCAATTTCACCTTTTGTTCAAGCACATGTTCACGTAAGAAGTGATGCTTGATAGGAATGTGCTTGGTCTTGGAATGCATAATAGAATTCTTTGAGATACTGATGGCACTTGTATTATCACACATAATAGATATGGGAGGTGAACATGTGATTTGAATGTCTTGTAAGGTCTGCATCATCCAAAGAAGTTGTGTGCAACATGATGCGGCAGCCACATATTCTGCTTCTGCTATAGATAAGGCAATAGAGCTTTTCTTCTTGGTGAACCAAGATACTAATCAAGGCCCCATATAGAATGCACCACCACTAGTACTCTTTCGATCATCAACATTTCTAGCCCAATTTGCATCTGTGTAAGCATGAAGAGTGAGATCAACATTCTTTGGATACCATAGTCCAAAGTCTTGAATTCCTTGTAGATATTTGAATATTATTCTGACAACCTGAAGGTGAGACTCCTTTGGATTAGCTTGGAATCATCCAACAATCCAAACTGCATGCATAATGTCTGGTCTTGTCCCGGTTAGATAAAGTAGACTTCCAATCATGGATCTATATTCTAGTTGATTCACTGTGGGAGAATCATCATGAGAACTAAGGTTACACCCAGTTATCATTGGTGTGCTTATAGGTTTGTAGTCTTCCATCCCATACTTCTTCAAATTTTTCTTGAGGTATTTTGCTTGAGATAAAAATATGCCATTGGTTGCTTGTTGCACTTGTAAGCCAAGAAAAAATGTTAGTTCCCCAAGTAAGGACATTTCAAATTCTTGTTGCATAACAGAAGAAAATTTCTGACTCATGGACTCTTCATTACTTCCAAAAATGATATCATCAACATATACAACCACAATCAATAGTTTATCATTTTCAGTTTTTGTGTATAAGTTGCTATCAACGGAACCCTTTGAAAATCCTTGTTGATGAAGATATTTGTCAAGATGATAATACAATTCCCTTGGAGCTTGTTTGAGACCATATAAAGCCTTTTTAAGTTTACAAACAATTTTTTCATCATTGCCCAAAAAGAATCCTTCTGGTTGTTCTATATAAACTTCTTCTTCTAGATCACCATTGAGGAAAGAAGATTTGACATTCATTTGATAAACTTTAATTTGTTGAAAGCTTGAAAAAGCAAGAAACATTCTAATGGCTTCAATTCTGGCTACAGGAGAAAATTGTTCTTCAAAGTCTATACCTTCTCGTTGAGTATACCCTTTACAGACAATTCTAGCCTTGTTTCTAATAACATCTCCATTTTCATTTAACTTGTTTTTGAATATCCATTTTGTTCTAATAACATTTTTATCATGAGGTCTTGGAACTAATTCCCAAGTATGATTATTTTCAATTTGATCAAGTTCTTCATTCATGGCTTGAATCCAACATTCTTCTTTGCTAGCTTGATTGAAATTTTGTGGTTCAATAGTGGATAAAAATGCTAGATAGCTAGTAGACCCTACTAGAGTTCTTCCTGTTTGGACACCTGATCCCTTTTCTCCCAAAATTTGAGTTTCTGGATGATTCTTTTGAACATACCTGGATGGAGCCTTTTCAAATAGATCTTCTTCTGCTGCTTCATTTGGTTCACCTTCTATATTATCTCTATTAGATGAAGGAAGATATACATCATCATCATCTTCATTTTTTGTTTGAATTTCCCCTTTTGGAGCTGAGAGGGATTCATCAATTACAACGTCAATGCATTCAAAAATCTTCCAAAGTCTTTTATTGTAAAATTTATATGCTTTACTTCTAGAAGAGTAGCCAAGAAATATTCCTTCATCTGATATAGGTTTAAACTTGCCAAGCTTTTGATCATTGTTCTTGATAAAAAATTTGCTTCCAAAAACTTTAAAATGATTTATAGTGGGAATATTACCATACCAGAGCTCATATGGATTTTTATCACTGTTTACACGAACATGTGATTTGTTAAGAATATTTACCACAGTATGTGTTGCTTCTCCCCAAAATGTGTCAGGTGTTCCTGGATCATCAAGCATAGCTTGAGCCATCTGTTGAACTTTTCTATTCATTCTTTCTACTACTCCATTTTGTTGTGGGATACCAGCTACAGAAAACTGTCTTTTTATGCCATGTTGTTCACAAAAATCAAAGAATTCATCTGATATATATTCACCTCCACGATTAGATCTAAGACACTTGATTTTTAGATCTAATTCATTTTCAACCAATTCTTTGAAGATCTAAATTTTTTCGAATGCTTCATCTTTGTGCTTTAGCAACCCATTCCAACACATTATAGAGAAATAATCAATAAACATAATATAGTATTGTTCTCCACGGGGTGACCTTTTTCTCATGGGTCCACATATATCAATATGAATGAGTTCAAGAGGCTTACTTGCTGATCCTTCCTCGGCATTAAATTGCACTCTGGTTTGCTTACCGAATTGGCAAGATTTGCATATGGTACTTTCAGGCAAAGTAACATTGGGAAGATCGCGAACAACTTTGAGTCTGCTAGATTTATTGATTTGAGAGAAGCTCAAATGCCCCAATCTTCTATGCCATAACCAATTTTCTAAAGATTTACCCAAGTAGCATTGTTCTTTACAGCTTTTTAATACATACAAATTGCTTGGAGTTCTATTTCCTTTTATGATTGTTTTTCCTGTATCCAGATCACATACCACACATTCTTTCGAGCTAAAGATAACTTCAGTTCCTTGATCGCATATTTGACTTACACTTAACAGGTTATGATTTAATCCATCCACATACATAACATTGTTAGCTTTCACATTTTCTTTTAGAAAAACAAAACCTTTTCCCTTAATGACAGCAGGAGTATCATTTCCAAAAGTAACATTCTTTTCTCTTACTAGAGCATTGTATGCAAGAAGTTTATTTCTGTCACCTGTCATGTGTTTTGAGCATCCACTATCAATGTACCATTAATTTTCTCCTCCTTCTGCAAATAAATCTATGCCACAATTCTCAACCTGTAATTCCTTCTTTCTCCATACTTTGGAAGTTGATGGTATATTCTATTTTGGCTGAAGTTTGCTCCTGCATTCAGATTCTTCATGACAAAAGTTATTGCAATAAGCACATTCAATTTCATTTTGAAGATGAGAAAATTTGTTATATGTATTCTTCTTTATTCCAACATCAATTATTTTCTTTCTTGCTTCTCTATTCATGATGGTTTTGTATGTAACACATTGAACAACTTTATGACCAAAATTATGACATGAGAAACATTGTCCATTGAAGAAGAAATTTCTGTGATCATTGAACCTTCTATTTGTGTTTACCTGTTGGTTGGTATTTCTCTGAAAGTTATTCCTATTAGTGTTCTTTGTATTGAGGTGGTCATGCTTTACCTTCAAAGTTTCTTTGTTTCCTTGCTGAGTGGCAGAATGTTGTAGGCTGGTTGTAGCTGTTTTTAGATAGTTTGGTGCTGAAGACTGAGAAGATTCTCCAACATATCTAAGACCTGTCTTTATAAGAGGAGAACGTTGTACCTTGATAATTTCATCTAAGATTTCAGATCCTTTAACAAATCTAAGATTCAAAGTCTTTACTTTCTCAATTTATTTTCTTAGACTTACTACTTCACATCTAATTTCCTATTGTGTTTATCCTTTTCTTCAAGCTGATTTTTTAGAGTTTCTATGGATATTTTTTTTTCTTCCAAACATATTTTGAGTTGATTGATTTCTTCAAGAAAATCATTGTCTTCTAGAGCATCCATAAAAGTATCCTTTTCTTCTCTAGACTCTTTTTCAAATGCCATGAGAAGTCTAATATCTTGATCAGAATCTTCCCCACTATTTGATAACCCATCACTATCTTCATGAGTATAATGAATTTTTCTAGTGCTAAATCAATTCTTATTTCTTCTTGCTACTTCTTTTCCTTTTTCATGTGTTTCTTTATGAGGACACTTAGTAGCATAATGAAAAACTCTTTCGCAAGCAAAACATTTGAAAGGAAGCTTGCCTCTGAACCTTCCAGTGCCAAGTTGGAGCTTCTTTACAAAATTTACCTCATCTTATTCTGAAATATACCCTGATCCTTTTGTTTCTTGTAATTATTTTCCTTTTGTAGAGGCTCTAAAGATGGCTTCTTTGGCTTCAGAAGATCCTCCTTTTCTCATTTCACATGCATTTAGAATCCCATGAAGTTGGAAAATAGTAAGACTTTGAAGATCCTGTTTCTCTTCAATAGTAGACACTTTTGACTCAAATTTTGAAGTTAGAGATCTTAAAACTTTTTCAACCAGAGTCGTGTCAGTTATGGTTTCACCCAAGTTTCTCATACGATTTACAATATCATCTAGACGTAAAAAGAAACTGGAAATGCTCTCTTCATTATGCATCCTTATATTTTCATATTGAATTCTAAGAGTTTGGAGTTTAGCACTTTTTACCTTTGTATCACCTTCATAGCTTAGAATGATTTTGTCCCATATTTCCTTTGCTGTATTCAACTGCATGGCCTTGAAAAATTCTAATTCAGTGAAACTCCACAATAGTGCATTGACCGCCTTTGCATTTGTTTCATAGTTCTTTCTTGCCGTTGCATCTGTTGGACCTGAGGCCGGATATTGATAACCTCCTTCAACAATAGCCCATACACCTGCTCCAAGAGACTGAAGATAGGATCTTGTCCGTGTTTTCCAGAAGATTAAATTGTTTCGGTTGAAAAGTGGAGGCCTGATAGATGCTATCCCATATTGATTGCTCATATTGGTTGATCTTCCTTCTAGTGGTTAAGCTTCTTCAGAAGGACCTGCTCTGATACCAATTGTTGGAAAAAATACTGAGAGGGGGGGGGGGGTGAATCAGTATTTAGAGCTCACAATTTTACTTTAACTTTTTCTTTTGCATAATTGCATACGCGGCTTTTATGAGCTGAACTTGAGTATACCCACGGATATGCTAAAAGAAACTCGCATATACTGATATAAATTTCTAGTTTATAAAGTATCTCAGAAGCAGACTTGCGCCAATTCTTCATCATTCCTTCAGTAGGTCATTCTAGAGATTCATCATCATCAGATCTAGAGATCTTGAACCATCATTATATCCATGGGTGCATCATAGATTCAGATCTATCAATTAAGAACAGAGTTCATCCATGCAGATATTCCTTAGAGAAATTTATTCATCAACAACCCTTACACATGCACACTTTGCACTATGATCTTCTTTTCCTTATATAGATTTAGCTTTTACTAATACCATGAGTCGAAACCACACATCTTCCGATGGTATTCTTGGAAAGAATCAAATAGAAAATGCAACGCTCAATACTGTGGGCTAATACCATGGTAATGCCCCTTGGTATCATAATTTTAGAGCGCAAAAGGCATACGCGACTTGGAGTTTTCGTTTCCGCGTGTATATGCAACTTCCCTTCATAAAAACTGCATATATGCTAACCCTGAATGTATACGCAGGTTCCCTTCACAAAAGTAGCATATACATTGCATCCATATGCGGGTTGCCTTCACAAAAGTAGTGTATAGATTGTGACATATTATATTTATCATTTCTCTGGCACTTACTGGAATTATTTTCTTTGTCACATCTGAACTGATCTATAGTTACATCATTCTTACATCTTTAACACATAGGTTGCTTATCATAGGCAACTCATCAAGTAGGTTTCCATCAAGGACAACTTCATCAAGTAGGTTGCTATCAAGTACAACACATTACATCATATTGCCAACATGTAGAAGATAGTTTTCCCGATGAACATATTTTTGCAGTTTCTACTAAACCTCCAAGGTATGCAGATATTGCTAACTATCTTGCTACAAGGAAAGTGCCTCCTCATTTTTCATACAGGGAACAATAGAATATTATCCATCATAGTGCTTGATATTCTTGGATGACAGGGTACCTTTTTCATATAGGAGCAGATAAGCAGATCCGACGCTATGTGTTTGAGGATGATATTTATGAGGTATTGAAAGCTGCCCATGATGGCCCTTGTGGAGGGCATTTTGTGGACAAAATAACAAGCCATAAGGTGCTACAACTGGGATATTACTGTCCTTCCATTTTTTGTGATGCTCAGAGTTATGTTAGGAGGTGTGATAGTTGCCAACATATGGGGCACCCCGATCGAGCTGATGAAATGCCTCTGCAGGCACAGGTAATCCTTGAGCCTTTTGAGAAATGGGCTATTGAATTCGTTGGACGCTTTAATCCACCCTGCCAGAAAAAATTCCACATCTTTGTTTGTACTGATTACGTGACTAAGTGGGTAGAAGCCAAAGCTATTGCGAAAGCAACAGAGTAGGTTGTCTCAGATTTTCTATTTGAATATTTTTTTGCTCGTTACGATACTCCAAGAGAGATTGTTTTATATGGAGGAGCACAATTCACATCATACAAGATAGAAAAGCTCATGCAGAAATATGGTGTCAAGCACAGAGTGACATCTCCAAACCATCCCCATGCGAATGGACAAGTGGAAAGCATTTTGACAAAAAATGTGGCATACCATCATCGGGATTGGGCTCAGAAGCTGTCGAAGGCTCTCTGGGCGTGCATAAAAACATGGCAGAATACAACTAGGTTTTCACCGTTCGAGTTGGTTTATGGGAAATCCCCATTGTTTCCAATAGAATTTGAAATTAGTACGCTTAGAAAAGCTCTGGAAGCTGGTTTAGATCTATCAGATGCCTAGAAACATCGACCGGCTCAACTCAATGAACTTGATGAAAGCTGTTCAATGGTTTTCCAATGAACTACTACTATCCAGCAGCAGATAAGTTTATTAAAAATAAGGTTTTTCAAAGTGGAGATTGGGCACTAATTTATGACTCCTGCTTTAAGGATTTTAAGGGGAAGCTTTGCACTCGTTGGATGGGAACTTACGAGGTCGACGTTGTATTTGATAATGAACATTTAGGCTAGTTACAATTGATGATACACATGCTTCATTCATAGTCAATGGACATCACCTAAGATTATACAACCGCCCGACCTCTAAGGATGCTTTTATTAAACAACTCTCTGAGAAATATGGTTTGAAGCTCATCAGTGCAGAGAATCCTTCCTCTACACACTTGTTTTAAAAAAAATAAAAAATAATATATATATATATATATATATATATATATATATATATAGATAATATAATATAATATAATAAAAAAATAAATGAAAATAATAATAATAATAATAATAATAATAATAATAATAATAAAATAATAAATGATTATATCATTTAGCTTATTGTCTTTTTGCAGGAGTTACTACTTTGGACTAAAAATCAAACAAAATTTTTCCAAAGTATCAGTTGCTGCTCCACCGGATGTTGTTACTCAGTTGCTACTACTCATCGTGCTATTACTCGGGTGCTGCTACACATGGTGTTGTTACTCAGTTGCTGCTACTCATGATGTCGATTACTCAGTTGCTGTTACTCATGGTGTTGTTACCCGGTCGTTGTTACTCATGATGTTGTTACACTAGATGCTGCTACTCGATGTTGTTACTCCTTGCTCGATGCTGCTACACCGGATGTTTTTACTCAGATTGTTGTTACTCCAGATGCTGCTACTCACACTGTTGTTACTCCAGATGTTGTTACACCAGATTCTGTCACTCTGATGCTGCTACTTGATGCTGTTACTCCAATGTTGCTTCTCGATGCTATTACTCCCGATGTTGTTACACCACATTGTTGTTACATCGGACATTGTTACTCCAATGCCGTTACTTCGATGATGTTACACCGGATGCTATCACACCGGATGTTGTTACTTTGATGCTGTTACTCCCGATGCTGTTACACTATATGTTGTTACTTCGATGCTATTACTCGTACTGATGTTACTCCATCCACATCATTACTATGCCGTCATGCTACCAACTATCACTTCGTCCAGGTAGGCCGCTAGGTACGCCTCCATGCGACTTTTACCGATTTAATTAAATATCCCATGTAAATATCTTAATGTCGTGGACGACAAAAAATTAAGTTGGGGGGGTACCATCATATTCAAGGATGACGTAATAACTGCCTCATAAATCAGTATGACAATCTGTTCATGGCACACCTTACGATTCCCATCAACATGTGGTTTCATCATTCAATATATATTGGGATCTGTAAGATGTCTCTTCCACTCTATACGAAACAATTATTATTTTTATTCACCACACTTACCATATTCTTTCATGATTTTTCTCGGTTTTTGAGAATTACCGTCCGTATTTACCATTACCACTTTTCCATTTTCACCATGATGTTTCTCTGAATTTGGTATCTACAACCTCACCCAACAGTCTGCTGTTATAGGGAGTGCTTCTACAAGTCTCCATAGTATGGGTGGGTTGGTTGTGTGGCATGAGCATGAAAACACAGCTTCAGCTCGTAGCAATCCAGAGGCATGGAAAATATTTGTTGACACGGGGTGGGATACCCACTTTGACAGATTACAGGGGTTTGATGGAGGAATCACAATGGAATTCTCACTCAATTTAGAGGATAAATACTCGCGTGTTAGAGCTCTGGAAGTTCCTGTCACAGAAGAGGTAATTGCAGAGGTTAGCGTGCTGAGACAGTAGGGGAAGCAATGGTTTTCTAGGAAATTTTATCTCCTAGAATTTCCTGAATTGTTCTTGTAGACAGGAGAAGGTGTTGCTCAAATGGGTAGAGGATACGAGCACAGAACTGTTCTGTATCCTTGGAACGAAGTTGTAGGTTTCGTAATAAAATACGTAACCTATGAGGGTCGGGCCACAACTCTGTTCAAATATCACTTTAAAATTCTAACGCACCTTCGATTTCCACAGGATCAGGTGCATGCCTTAAACATGCCCTTCTTCCTATTGAAACAGTTGCAGCATATCGCGCAATCTGATCAAAACTCTCGCTGAATTCTGGCAGTGCTTTCTAACCATGGATTGGTGCAATTATCGGTCGTGCATGCAATAGGCAGGCTTCGAGTCTCCTGGGTGGAACTCTGCAGGTCCTTAGAAGAAGAGGTAGCAGCCATTATCATGGCTAGAGAAGAGGAATGAGCCTCTCCGACAGGTATGGTAGAAGAAGAACATTCGAAGGGAATTGACCAAGAGGAACCCGAGGAAATGGAAATGGAAGTTGATCAGGAGGAACTCGAGGAAGAAGAGATGATGGTTGATCAGGAGGAACCTGAAGAGATGAGAATGGAGAAAGCAATTGGTGACATAACCAAGGTTGCCACACAAGAACCAGCCTTTCTTGAAAATCCCACGGAAGAAGAAATGAGAATGGAGGAGGTAATGGGCGGAATAGCCAAGGCTGCCACACAAGAACTAGCCTCACTTGAAGAGCCCATAAAGGAAGAAATTATGAACATCGTGTAGGAAGTTGATACTATTATACAATCATCAAATTTTGTCAATGAAGAACAAAGGAGTGAAATTGTGGATAGAGAAATGGAAAGTGATGTTGTTTTGGAGGAAACATCATCAGCTGTCCAAATAGATATGGATGTTGATACAGGTGGGGGTGTTACACAAGAACCACCCCCAATTCGGCTAGAACAAGAGGAGTCAACCTGCGAAATTGATGCTGGCTCTCAGGAACTGATACCAACTGTAAAAAAAGAGGTGATTCATGAGGAACAGGAAGGTAGAGAAGGAATGAACTAGGAGGTCGATACTATTCCACAAGAACCAGTATCGACCTGGGAAGAATAAATGGAAAGTAAGGAGCAAGAGGACAGAAGGGAAATAACCTGCGGAATTGATGCTGCTCCACAAGAACCATCATCGACCTCGGTTGAGGTAGTAATGCATGAAGTTCCGGCTCAGACTAGAAATGAAGGTGATGAGTCTATCCCTCATTCTCCGTTCCATTCCCTGGTGCCTAAAGGAGCGAGGGGATTCCGCTCGCCGAAACGATTAATGGAGGAAGTAGCTATTCCCCCAGTGCTTAAATTTGTTGACACGACCAAGATTGGCCCAACCACTACTGAACCAAAATACTTAGAGGCTCACGAAGAAGACAAAGTTCTTGTGGAAACACCAGAACACAGAGTGGTCAATGAAATTGTCGACCAGACGACAGAAGTTCCCGGAGGGAAAATAGAGGAAGAAGCCCCTAGAGATAGGGAGCCCGACCAGAAGGGATTGACAAGAGAATCCACTGAGAATAACGGTAGCATTCCACTGCCTATCATAGGCCCAAAAGCTCAATTTATTGTTAAAAAGGAATGGGTTAAACAGTGTGAGAAAATAAGGTTACCTCTCAAGAAGAAGTATCAGATGTAGTTCAGTGAAACCATGAGATTAAAAGGGGAGGTTCGGGATTTGAAAAAGAAAGTTTCCCTGTTGAAAAGGAAGGTAAAAATCTACAAATGGGCGGCAATAAAGCCAAAAATCGAGGTCTTAAATGCAGCTACCTAGACTAGCCCGATTGAAGAGTTGTTTGAGGGTCGAGAATTTGTATTGGCTGCTGAGATTCAGAAGTAGTTGTCTGTTGTGAGCGACCATATAAATTAAATAGCTAGGGTTCGAGAACAGGCTGCGGGAGTCATCGCAGGGTACATGGATCAGCTATACAAGGCACAACTGAAGCAGGCCAAACAAAAGGCCAAAATAGAGGAATTGGAAGAACAAGTGCAGTTGTTGAAGACAGATAAGGAGAAGATGTTCTCCCTGGCACAATAGGTAATGGTTTGTAGACCTCTTGCAAATAGCTATGCCTTATTCCTTCATGAATAATTTCTTTTCTTTTGTCTTGAAATTATATATAAGGATATTTGGTATGAAATTGAGGACCCCATTCAATTTCTCCATATTTTAAAAATTCATGATATCATAGGAAAACACTTAATGTGCGAGCTCTACATGCATGGGTATTAATTAAGGCATGATCAGTCCTTTAACCCCATTCCATATGTGGGGGACATCCATTTAAGGTCTTTCACCTCTTATACCATCAATCAAATTAAGTGGAGAAAGGCCTGGGATACATTTGAAGAAAATCAAGCAGGAAGGCCATTAATGATGAGAAGAGAGCATGGCCAGTCCTCAAACATTTATAACAAGAATTATACATTTCTACAGGTTGAGGGCCATAAAGAACACATGTTGGCAACCCAGAAATGGTGCACTGACCTATGTGTTGGATAGATTACGATGTTTCTCAAGGAAGCACTGGATATTTTTCAGAAAAGGTGGATGTTATCATCCTCAGCTGTCAGAGAATAAGAACCATTTGGGTCACCCAACTTTGCACGAGCTTTATATAGAATTCCATGTTTCATGGCATGAATTCATACTTTTGGGGTCATATATATGGGCTTAAGGTTTCAATTTCCCCTTCTCTAGTTGCTAGCCGAGTGATATACTCCTGCATACAACGTTGATCCAGACTGGTGGAAGGATGTTGTTTTGACAGAGGGATATAAACCACCAGGAACTGAAATGGCTATAGAATATGACCTCACATAGCTTCATGTTGATTTTATGTGGAGAATCGGGTTGATAATTTATGTGGAGAAAGGAGTGAATTTTGTTCATATCCGGACATCAACACTAAGCTAGCTTTAAATTCCAGCCAAAACCACCTAAGGCTCAAACGAGGTTGGTATAAAGACACCAGGGCCTGGTTAAACCATTGGGATATCGACGAGAATTTTTCATAACAAAACATTAATAACATTAAAAAATTGTTACTTCTAAGTTCAAAGAAAAAATGTGGTGTGAGAAAGATTTAGTAGCTAAAAGAAAATTAAGACATTATAAGGAGGTCATCAACCCCACCCTAGAAGATCAAAAGTATCTCTCTGTTTTAACTAGCTCAAAGAAGAAAATTAATATAGCCAATATTTGAACGAACTCTTATGAGCTCCATAGTGAAACAGGTCATTGGAAAATTCCTAAAAATCCATGGATGGAAAGGATCTGCCATCTCTGTGAGAATATGAACATCAAGGATGAAAATCACTTCCTCTTAGAGTGCCCCACGTACAACCACATTAGATCCCAATTTCATAATCTTTGTTGCAATACTGACATTCCTAGCCTTTTAAGATGTCAAAATTATAGTGAGCTCGAGAGGCTTCTCTCCAAGCTTTTTGAGCATAGGAATAAAATCTTAAATCAAACTAAATAATTCATTTCTTTAGGTCTGTTAGACCAAAGATTGGTCTTAGTAGACATTAACCATCATCATCATCATCATCATCATAATTATTTTACTTTATTTTATTTTTTTAATTGTATTTTAATTTTATTTTTATTGTTATGTAATTTTACTAATCAAAATATTCACACAATATGATATACTATTACATAACATAACTTTATAACATCTTTACTCTATTATACCGGAAAACACACTAAATTTTAAATAACTTTTATAAAAAAATATTATTATAAAATTTTATCTTTTATATTATAGATAGGGAATTTGTTAACCATAAATACAAGTTATATGATTCATTGCAATTAAGTTTACTTGTTTCCAAGATTGTTGTCATTTATTTTCATTATAAAATAATATGATAACAATATTTCATATTATGTTCACAACTAAATATTTTTTCCATTATAATATCATGTTCCCCTTTACATAAATGTAAATAAAACTTTCTAATAATAGATGACATCTTCAACCATTCTTCATATATATTTAGACCAAAAAATACCCACCGACAAATTATAAGAGTTAAAGTTGTGATAGATATTCAGTTTGTCACCTGTACGTTTATATATTTCATACAAAAAACGCATTATATTTCATACAAAAATCGCATTATAATGGGATTTAAAGTTGTGATGCAGATTCAACTTATTTGCATTGGTGGAGTTTTA
This sequence comes from Pinus albicaulis, assembly GCA_034641835.2. NCBI lineage: Eukaryota > Viridiplantae > Streptophyta > Pinopsida > Pinales > Pinaceae > Pinus > Pinus albicaulis. The sequence goes on along the minus strand of CM076579.1, from coordinate 92,775,587 downwards.
TGCTTTCCTTTTGAAGTTAGTTTAATCTTAGTATTTACAAATATGTTAGTGTATGTCATATTTTAATAAAATCACTATTTGATGGTTAGGAATATGCTAATAATTTATTCTTTATTCATCTACTTATTGTATTGCAAAGGTATAATTTTTATTGCATTTAATATTTGTATTAATGATTATTCACCATAAATACTTATCAATATAGTCAATTAAATTATAATTTACCTTTTTCTTATTTTTTATTTATTAAATCCGATTTGAAATGTTAATTATTTTTCATATATAATAATAGATTTCAGGGATGTATAGAATATATTTCATGTTCAGTTGATTTTATATTTTTAGAAGGAATTAGATTTAAATATACAGTTAAATGAGATCCTATGGGGATAGTTGAGTAAGAATTGGTGTGAGAGATATGTGTTAAAATTGATAGACCTTATACAATAGAAAATTCAACAACCAACACAAGTGTTGATTTAGTAGTTAATTTTCACAAAAATGACAACACTATGCTTAACTTAGGCAACTCAAACAATACAGGAACTTTAGGCTAGTTCAATTAAAAAGTAATCCAAAAAGAAGAAATTGATCAAGAAGCAAACAAAACGAAGAATTTATATGACTTTCGAAGATGTGGAAAAGCCAACCTAGCCAACAAAGTTACATTTGATTCGTTATCAATATTAGTTAACCAAATTTTAGATCTATATAATTGAATCAATATGGAGTCTGCCATTAGATGGAAAAAAGTGATGAAAATTGTAGCAAGATTTGAGGAGACAAAGAATAAAGAGAACCAAGTCTAGAAAGAATACATAGTTGTGGCACAAGAAAAGTTACAAACTAGGCCATTTTTGTAGTTGTTACAACAACAATCAAATTTGTTAGGTACATCCAAAATTTTGTGCCCCCCTCTACTTGAAAAGGCCTTAACGGTTATTATCGTGTTTTGAATTAGTCAATCTCCCCATGCCCATTTTCTATGAAACCCTATCAATGTTCCCACTTAGGCTACACATACTACATTCATTTATCATATTTCGTCTTAGGTATCAACCTTATGATTGCATTAGGGTTTCGGGGGTTTGTTGCTTCAGTGATGCATTAAGGGTCTCACATGACTTAAAAGTTTATATTTTTGTAATATGAATTGTAATTGGTAGAGGTACCATGTATGGATAGACATAAATTCAATTAGGCTTCCATTATGTTGATTACATTAGGATTTGGGAAAAACCCTATATTGTGAAAATGAAGGCCCCCTTCACATTTTAACTTAATCCATATGCCTCTAGGGGCACATCCTCTTCAAAATTACAATGCACCACGATAAGTGATCTAGGTGGATGTTGGTGGCCACCCATCTATTCCACCTATACCTCCATTTAGTTTCAAAAGTTTCCTTTTTTATAGCATCATTTAATATTTATAGAAATTTTTCAGGTCCTAAACTTTCAGAGCAGTTTTCACCCCTTAAACAACATTTTATTTAGGCTTGTGGAAAAACCTGTAGTACTCAAAGAGATATTTCCGATGAGATATCGTACACATCAAACAAATATAATATGACCAAGTTATGACCTTGGGAAGATGGTTTCCCAACTAAATGTTGTGAAACCAGCTCCAAAAAGAGAAGAAAAGAGATATCAACGCCTTAGAAATAAGCCACTTCGAGGGGGCAACCTCCAATACATTACATGAATGAACACTTCTTGGATGATTCAAATTACAAAACCTCCTTTCTATATATAGGAGTCCATGGGGCCAGAATGTAATCCTAGTGGGGCCACAATGTAATCCTAGCCGACCTAACAATAATAATTTAAGGGCACAATAATAACAATATGGGGGTTACAAGGGTACAATAATAACAATAAGGGGGTTACACTAACAATAATAAGGGACTGTACTAGTAATATAGGGACCTAACATGCCCCTCTCCCTCAAAAAAGTGTTGTCCTCAACGCTTGAGTAGCTTTGGGTGCTTCTGTATAAAATTCTCATCCTCCCATGTAGAATCTTCAGTGGGCAAGTTCTTCCACTTGATGAGATACTCTGAAATTGATCGATTCCGTAGTTTTCGAGTTCTTGTTTCCATGACCACTTCAGTCTCCAATATGATTTTTCCTTCCTCATCAAGTTCTGGAAATATTGTTTAAACTGGAAGATTTTCACCTATAACCTTCTTTAAGCATGAAACATGGAAAATTGGATGCACTCGTGAAGAAGCAGGAAGCTCCAATTTATATTCCATAGTACCAATCTTTTGCAACACCTTGTAAGGACCATAGTACTTCGGCGATAATTTATTATCCTTCTTAGCTTGCTTGAGGGACATTTGTTTGTATGGTTGTAGCTGTAAAAATACACAATATCCTACATCAAAACTTCTCTCACTGTGATGTTGATCTGCCTGTTTTTTCATTCGATTTTGTGCCAAATTTAGGTTGTCCTTTAAGAGTTGGAGAACTTCTTGTTGATGCTCGATCTGATCTTCCACTGCTTGAACCTTCGAATTTTCTCTTAAAGATGATGTGATGGATGGTGGATGATATCCATAAAGTGCCATAAATGGGGTCGTTTTTGTTGTAGTATGGAAGGAAGTGTTATAACACCATTCAGCTAGGGGTAACCACTTGACCCATTGTGTTTGTTTATAAGATACAAAACAATGAAGATATCCTTCCAAACATTTATTTACTATCTCAGTTTGACCATTGGATTTAGGATGATAAGATGAGCTATGAGCTAATTGAGTACCCAAACAAGAAAATAACTCCATCCAAAAATTTCCAGTAAAAATGGGATCTTTGTCGCTCACAATAACCCATGGGTTTCCATGTAGCTTTTGAATCGTGTCCATAAATGTAGTAGCAACTTTACTTGCTTTAAATGGATGAGATAATGCACAAAAGTGTGCATACTTGGTAAGTCTATCAACTACCACCATGATGACATTCTTTCCTTCAGACTTAGGTAAACCTGTGATAAAATCCATTGAAATCTCCTCCCAACGCTGACTTGGAATGGATAAAGGTTGTAGAAGTCCCGGGTCTTAATTGTCTCCACTTTATTCTGCTGGCAAACCAAACATTCCGCCACAAACTTTTGAATATCAGATTTAAGGCCATCCCAAAAAAATTCTTTCTTCACCCTGTGGTAAGTTTTTAAAAATCCTGAGTGTCCTCCTAAAGGAGAAGTGTGCACTTCCAGAAGAATCTTTTGTTTTAGTTGGGAATTATTACAAAGATATAAGCGATCTTTGTACCATAAGGAATCATTTTTCCAACTAAATGTATCAGATGTACTAGGATCTTGCTGCAACTTTTGAATGAGTGTCCACACATCTTCGTCCTTCTTCCATTCATCTCTTGCTTCGGTTATCCAATCTGGTTGGATAATAGAAATGGCACAAAGCAATGCTTCCACCTCTTCATTCTTTCTTGGGAGTGCATCTGCAACAACATTAAGCTTTCCTTTTTTGTAGATTATTTCAAAGTCATAACCCAAAATCTTTGTGACCCATTTTTGCTGCTCTTCTGAAGATAGTCTTTGTTCCAAAAAGTGTTTAAGACTATCATGATCAGTTTTTACCTTGAAGTGTCTTCCCATTAGGTAAGCTCTCCATTTCTTTAGTGCATGCAGTATTGCTAACATTTCCTTCTCATAAATAGGTTTCTGTAAATACTTTCCTTTGATTGGACGACTTTCAAAAGCAATGGGTCTTTCTTCTTGCATTAAAACAACACCAATTCCATTTCCTGAGGCATCACATTCCACAATAAAGGTTTTTGTGAAGTCTGGCGTAGCTAAGACCGGTGCTAGGCACATTGCCTCTTTAAGATGTTCAAAGGCCTTAGTTGCTTTAGGAGTCCATGAAATGCATATTTCTTCAATAATGTTGTTAGATGTGCTGCTATTCTCCCATAATTCTTAACAAACTTGCGATAATGCCCTGTTAACCTGAGAAATCCTCGCAACTTCTTTATGGTTGTGGGGACTTTCCATTCCTTAATGGCTTTAATTTTGTTAGGGTCTACCTTAACACCCTCGTGAGATACAATATGACCCAGATATTCCGCCTCTTGTACTCCAAAGAAACATTTGGATGTTTTTGCATATAATTGTTTCTCCTGCAATAGTTTGAGCACCCTGTCAACATGTTGAACATGATCCTTCCAAGACCTGTTGTAGATTAGTATATCATCAAAAAATACTAGCACAAATTTTCTAAGGAAGGGTTTGAAAATGGAATTCATCAACCCTTGAAATGTAGAAGGTGGATTGGTAAGGCCAAAAGGCATGACCAAAAATTCATAATGACCCTCATGAGTTTGAAATGTTGTTTTTGGAATATCTTCAGTCTTCATTCTAATTTGATGATATCCTGAACGAAGATCCAACTTGGTAAAATAAATTGCTCCATGTAATTCATCCAATAATTCATCAATCACAGGAATGTGAAATTTATCTTTAATGGTGAGCTTATTGAGCTCCCTATAATCCGGACACATTCGCCATGATCCATCCTTCTTGTGTACCAATACTACAGGAGCAGAGAAAGAACTTTGACTAAGTTGAATTATACCCACCTCTAACATTTCTGCAATCATACGTTCAATTTCGCTCTTTTGGACATAAGGATATCTATAAGGCCTGATGTTTGGAGGAACACTTCCTGGAATCAAATGAATAGCATGATCACGATCATGAATAGGTGGGAGTCCTTTTGGAGTTTCAAAAACCTTGGAATGATTGTCCAAGACTTTTTGGAGATCTGCAGAAATAGATGATTTTGATGTTGGAACTTCTAGTGAGCATAATTGTGAAATTATGCCTTGTTGTTCTTTCTTTAGAAGCTTTGTCATGAAATTAGAGCTTATTATCTTTCCCGGCTTCCCTGCAATACCCCGTAATTCGACTTCCTTTCCTTCTGAAAAAAATTTCAAGAAAAGTTCTTGAAAATTAAAAGCTACCGTCCCCAAAGACTGTAACCATTGTACTCCTAGTACAACATCAACACCTCCCATAGGAATGGAAAGCATTGGACTAGTCAACACATATTCCCCCATGGTTAGCTTGATGTTATGGCATTTTCCAGAGCAATTTATAGTTCCTCCATTTGCAACCATCACTTGACATTCTAGTGCTAGGTATAGGAAACAATTTAATTCCTTGGCTACCTTACAATGAATAAAATTATGGGTGCTACCTGAATCAATCAACACTATTACCTTTTTCTTCTTGATTTGTCCTTTTATCTTGAGAGTTTGAGGAGTGGTAATTCCTGCAGTGCATTACACGATATGGTCGGATTCATTTCTTCCTCTTCTAGGGCTGGTTCCTGGTGTATATCCTCTTCTTGTTCATTTTCTTCTTCCTCTTCACAATCTATGTGAAATAATTTCTTCTCAGCACACTTATGACCTTTTGTTTATTTGCTATCACAACTTTAACAAAGACCTTTTGCTCTTTTTCTTTCCAATTTTTGTGGTGTCGACCTTGTAGGTTGTGGAAATCTAGGAGTATGAACACTTCCCTCTTTATAGAAGTGAGTGGTAGGCTTCCTTGTCGCCATAATTTTACATTCAATTTTTCTTGCCAACCTGAATGCCTTCTCCAATGAATCAGGTTACAAAACGCGAACTTCATGTTGGATGTTATCCTTTAAAGTACCTATCAAGAGATAAATCCTGTGTTCCTCTGGAGTATCAGTTACCCTTATATTCAATTTTTGGAAGTTCTCAATGTGCTCCTCCATTAAACCCTTTTGTTTGAGATTTATCAATTGGTTAAAGAAGGTGTTGCTCTTTGTATCCTCATAATGTGCTATCATTTCCTCCGTAAAAATTGACCAAGTGACAATTTTTTTATGGGAGCAAAGCCATCGTACAAATGTATTTTTTTCTAAATGTAAAGTTGCAATGCATACCTTTTGTGTGTTTTGCACATTATGGAGATCAAAATATTGCTCCATTTGTAGTATCCATGTTACAGGATCCTTTCCATCAAACTTCCTCATATCCATTTTTGGAATATTGTGGTTCTTCCCGCCAACATTAGATTTTATGAAATCACGATCAACATTTATTTTTTTCTCATCATGAGTTTCCTATACTATATTTTCACCATTAGGAAACATTTCTTGTATCAACTTTGTCAAACCTTTCATGTCTGCTTTTAGATCATTCTTCATGTTTTCCATTTTCTCATCGATCTTAGCTTCCATGTTATCCATCTTAGATTCCATGCCAGCTTCCGTGCCATCTATCTTAGATTCCATGCCATTCTTCAAACCATTCATATTAGATTCCAAGCCTTTCTTCAAACCATCCATCTTAGTTTCCACGCCTTTCTTCAAAACTTCCATTTCATTTTTTGTTGCTCTTTGCGAGAGCAAAATTTGTTTCACTTGCTCTTGTAATTTTGATATGTCATGTTGCCATTCTTCATCTTCATGAGTCATAGTAGAGCTTTATAAAGGCTTAATGGGTGTTGAATTCTTTTTAGGGGCCATTTTAGAATCCAATACTGATATGTATTCTACAATATTCCCTTGGAATCAATTCAACTTGATTCTTCAAACAAGACTTATGCAATTCTGAAAAAAAAATACACACCTTTTACTTTATTTTGAGGAGCTAGATATTGAAAGTTAATTATATCTATAATTGTGAATCCTAAATATCTGAAATTCCACCCTGTAGTATCCCTCTGAAGCTTTTTTCCAATGCCATAGGTATGATCTGATTTGGATTCTTCAAGACAAAGTTATGTCCAATCTCCCACAATGACCCAATTTTGGACTGGTTCAGTAGAGAAAAATTTTATGACTTGCCACGTGTCACTGTTTCCTCCTATGGCTCTAAAATTGATATAACAAAAACTATAGTCTGTACACTTGCAGCCAATTTTTGCATCATTCCAATCCGATGCTCAGAGAGAGAGCTATGAGGATTTTCCCACGATCACCTCTTTGAGATGAAATTCAGAAGCCTCAAAAAGCCTTAACTTCCACAGATCATATCTCCAAAAATGTTGTGAACCAATATCTAAATTTTTTTGAAGATGTGCCTCATGATTGTGGCTTCTCACTTTAAACATTTCAGCTTCTGAACCTTCGTAGAAAAAAAGTTATTACGAAAATACCACGATGACCTGTTTAGGTTAAATTCAGGAGCCTGCAAAATGACCTAACTTGCACAAATCATATCTCCGAAAATATTGTGAACCAAGCTCTGAAATATCTTAACGATGTTCCTTAGTATTTTTTCTTCGCACTCTAAAAATTTCAGATTATGAACCTTCGTATAAAAAAAGTTATAGCGAAAATGCCACGTTGTCCTGTTTGGAGCAGCGAAACCATAGAATCTCAAAGCCATGATACCAAATGTTGTGAAACCAGCTCCAAAAAGAGAAGAAAAGAGATATCAACACCTTAGAAATAAGCCACTTCGAGGGGGAAACCTCCAATACATTACATGAATGAAAAATTCTTGGATGATTCAAATTACAAAACCTCCTTTCTATATAGTAATCCTAGTGGGGCCAGAATGTAATCCTAGCAGGGCCACAATGTAATCCTAGCCGACCTAACAATAATAATTTAAGGGCACAATAATAACAATATGGGGGTTACAAGGGTAAAATAATAACAATAAGGGGGTTACACTAACAATAATAAGGGACTATACTAGTAATATAGGGACCTAACACTAACCCCAATGGGGCCAACAAACTCTTGGTGTTTCATCTCCTGTGGTTAGGGCTTTCCTATGTTGTTAAAATTTTAAAAAGGGCCTCGAGCCTAATTGTAACACAGTTCAGAGGCCTGTGTCCACCACATATCTTCTTAGAGATAAGCTACCAATGCCTAAGATATTTTGTTTCCATTCTGTGTGTAAGCATATTTCAGTTATTTTATTTCTATATTTTATTGCATTCCTGCATAAGTCTGTATCAATAAGAAACATTGAAAATCATATCACCAACAATAATCAAGTCCATTCACGTGTGTGATTGACTCTTTAAAATGCCACCAAGTGCCTGAAATATCGCAACATCAAAAGATAATCGACACATTTTCATGTTGCTTGAAATTTATGTGTGCTTTATAAATCTTCGTTATGCATCCTAGGCTTTGGTTTCTTTTGAATTATAAAACATTAATATTATATATACTCACTTAGATAACTTATTACTATATTGTGCTATGCATGGAGAGTGAAAAGAAACACACATAAAATTCTCATTTGGGTACAATTAAAGGGTCCTATCTCGCTTCTCTGTGAAAGCTATGTGAAAATGCAAAATATAAGAGAGGAGACTTTTATAATTGATATTAATGACATCACATGGTGAAAATGCACTAGGGGCCACAAACCAACATTAGCATTAAATCTAAATTATCATTTTAGATATATATTTTTAGACACATAATCCTATAAGGGTTGGTTTGGAAGCTGAACATTCAAAGGGAGTCCAAGATACCACTTGGAATATGAAACCAAGGGTTACTAGACATGTATAAATATGTATCTTTGTGAATAATATATGTATTCAAGGTTGATCTTTCATATCTCCTGTCTTCGCCATTGTTGTGTTTAACATGGTATCAGAGAGGGAGAATTCCTTCCCTTCTCAAATTTGAGCCACTGGTGTTTGTGGAATTTCTCTACCTATCAGTTCTAATGCATTTATGCTCATCTTGCTACCCTTGCTACCCTTCCTATTTTATTACTGGGTGGTTCTCACATTATATCCATCAATTTAATGCTATTAGTGCTACACTTTTGAATGTATTCTCAGCTAAACTCAAGCTGAATTATCTTCCCATAGTTGTCGGAATATAAAAACGTGCATTCTCCTCATACTAGGAAGACTAGTCTCCTATTCCAGCACGCAATACCCATGTACAAACTTATTCCTCTTCAAGTTCCTAACCCATTTTGTATTTTCGCTTGTCAGCTCTATCAATTTTCTCAAAAGTGTGTGTTTCTCTATCCATTCTCATTTGTTACTTTGTCAAATTGTGTTACTAGACTAACTAACTTCCTTGATAGTTTCATTGTGGGTTGAACCATTTCACCATCTCCTAGCTGTAATTACCAGACAATTAAGATGCACCCTACTAGGATTTGTTTGATTTCAAGAATGGTCTGTTTTTGAAATTCCTTGTACAATACATTCACATTCTCTTCTTTCAATATTTTTTGGCGCACCAAAAAGAGGAAAATGTATAGACTTGGATGAAGGAAGATCCTAAGTCTGTGTCGTACATGCTTGTAATGACCAGATGGTTGAAATATGTGATAGGTGGAATCCATTACAAGTAATTCCCTTGAGGGAACTGGACCACTACATGGATTTTTTTATTTTCTCTGTTCATGTGTTCTTAAATCTTGCATATGTTGCTTCATATGAATTTATTTTTGATGTTTTTCCCCAAATTCGTGAAACGTTCTCGGCGTGGCTAAAGCCTATATTTTTGTATGTGTTAGTGAATTTTATAATTCTCATCATTCATGCCAATTAAATATTTCAATATAATATTGACATATCGAGCAGGTTAGATGAGGATCATAACCCGTCGACTCCCCATAGAAGTAGTAGCAGGAGGAGAATAAGCCAAATTGTGAGGAAGAATTGATGGAAAAATCTGTCATGACAGAATTGGAAGAGGAGGTGAGAACAGAAGCAAGATCTAAGAGGATTCAAACCATGGATGTCGGCAAGGTGAAAAGGCCTTTGGTAGCCTGACGGTTTCATTACAAGAAACCTAGAAGTGCGACGTTGGGCCCAAAGGTGAAATCACTGGGAATTTTGTGGGTGTTGGAGAAGAAGGTGGATACTCTCGAGGTAACTTCTCCTGAAATTAAGAGCTAAGAAGTTTTCGGTCAACACATGAAATTATGGTAAGATCCCTCAAATTCACTTGGAATTTTGAGTTAAATTCCGAGCTTGAGAATCATAAAATCCTCATGCTCACCAACCTTTCTTGGACGTTGTATCTCTCCATTGTTATGTTTCATGCATGTCTAAAATTCTCTTGTTGTTGTGCATGCCTATTCGCCACATGAACATGCGAATCAAAAAATAAAACATAATTGGTAAGGGAATCTTTTGTATAGCCTATAGGTAAAATGAAAGAAAAAAATGCAATTTGGAGAGAGATAATTACCGTTGTTTTGTGGAGCTTTCTGTGCATTTCATTCTATTAATATTTCAAAAATTCCAACAACCCCACTCTACCTTTTTAACGATATTTTATTCCTGGATCTATCAAGTGGACTAAATTTTTTTGGAGGTGAGATACAGTCCATTATGACGCCCTGCCTATAATGCAACAAAGTCGATAATTTTTTGGAGGTGACAGACAATCCATTATGACGCCTTGCCTATCATTACACAAATTTTTGGTCATCTAACCTGTTACCATTAGATGGACTAAAGTACACAATGTAATACCAATTTTACCATAGTAAAATTTCCCTCACTATGAAAAATAATTTAATAACCCATAGTTTATTAAGTTATTTCTGGTCTAAACAGGAAACCCCATGAGGAATAATTGAATAAATCCTTATTTGTTTGATTTTCCTCAAGGTATAATTAATTAAACAATTGTTTAATTAATATTCCTGGTCATATCTAGCCCAAAACAGAAAAATTAATTAGATAAATCATTATGGTTTTTAAACTTCTGTGGTTATCGTTAAACTTATGTGGCTCCTCTCAAGCATCATAATCCTTCACTATTTATACCTTGACCTTTTGTGACCTTCTTTCATTCTTCATTCTCGTCTTGATGATGGATCCCCATTGGGATTCAAAACGTCGACCAATGTAGATAAATCATTATTTATCTTATTATTTTCTAGAAATAATTATTTATAACACTATTTAATAACATTCTTTGTTAAATTTGACTAAATCATTTATAAATAATTGAATAAATCACTATTTATTTAACTATTACTTAACTACATTCTTAAAAATAATAAATAAATCATTTATTTATTTATTATTTATAAATAATGTGATTTGACCAAATTCAAATTCCTTTTCCCTCCAACAAAAATAATAAAACATTCCATAAAAGTTGGATATAGATTTGGTTAATAATATTTTAATTATGCACAAATATCTGGACTAACTCAATATTTTGTTATAAACAGAAGGGGTTTTCCAATCATTCATTTCCTTTTGTTGCCTACAGATCACTCTTGATTTATACTTTTGATTTTACTTGGATCCTTCCATCATTGTCATATTTTTATACTTTTTTCTTGTGAGCTCCCTTTGAGTTCCATTTTGTATGGGTTTTATGCACCATCAAGAGAGAGAGAGAGAGATATTAAATCTGAAATGCTGAGGACATACAAGAACTCATCCCACTAAGGGGGACTACTAACATCTTTCTATGTTCCCTTCCTGGGTGTCATAATACAAAAAATTCTTTAAAAACTCTTGTCTTGGTCATTGGATGCATGGAGCAACTCTTGCTTATTATTTGTGGTTTAATGTCTTTAACTTCATAGATCTAAATTTTTGTAGCATTTATTCTGATCAATAACTGCAGATCTAAGGAAATTGACAGCCATATTTGATGTTAGGGCTATTTGTTATGCACAATTAAAGTGAGTTTTTTTCGTACGCTTGCGATTAGAATTCACCCTAACAACTAGCGATTCCACAAGGGTTTATAATTACGACTGTTGTCGTTTTTCAGATCCCTGCATGACCAATTGCTTCAACCCCTAGGGTTTTTCTTCATATTCTTATTTTTCATTTCTTGATGTTGTTTTTAACCTTTAAAACCCTAAGACAGTAAAAATTCCAACTTCCGTGTGTTTCTGGCCCTATTGTGCAAGTAACAGGCATCATCCGCAACATAGACGTCACTTTTTTCTGAAACCTTCTCTTAAAATAGCTAGAGGTGCAGGTCACACTTTTTGAACCAAAACCTGCGACCTCATCTCTCAGGTAGCGGATAACAGCCTGAAAACTACAACCTCAGTGGAAAATAAGTCAGAACCTGCAAATTGTACTTTTTGCGGTATTTTTTCTGTGATTTTTCTGGGTTTGTCTGGGGCACTTTTCAGGGTTGTCTGACCTCCCTCTTCACCCGTCGTGGACCTATACTTCCTTATTTTTACTCTTTGAAGTAGGAACCAACCCCCTTAGGGCTTCAGTATGCTTCTACCTTTTTAGGAGGAGTTTAGCTGAAGCAATTCTATTGAGATTTTAGTGCTTTTCAGCCATTTTTTAGATTTGAACCTGCACTTTCAAATCCATTTTAGATCAGTTATTTATCCATCCAAAAAATGTCTTTTCAGTTTTCTTTGGTCCTCCTTTAGGGTCCACTCTATTTCCCTCTAGGTTGTAGCCTTTTTCCACCTATTTTTCAACATTTTTCCCTCTGGTTTTTTGTTGTTTTTTTCCCCTCTTTCCAACAGATCTGACCTTTAGATCCTTATCCCTCCTGAACTTAGATCCATTGGCCATTTTGTGTGTTTTTCAATAGATTTCTCCCACCCATATACTAGCTGTTGGGAAGCCCTCCTCCTTGGGTTTAAATTGATGCATCTTTAGCTGTTTATTTTACTGTCGCATTCAATTTCCTTTACTATCATTTCCAATTTTATTTATAGTTATACACATATTTTTTCTTTTTTCTCTACACACGTCTGGGCTTAATTAAAATTAACACACTTATCACATAAATTCACACCCTAAGCGAAGAGCGCTTGGTTTACACCACAAGTCCAAGAATTAAACATTGTAATCAATTGATCCTGCACCTCCCTCCCCTTGTTTACCTCTCTTCCTTATTGGGTTCCATGTCTCTTTACCATCATTGTGTCCCCAATACTTTCATCTTAGAGACTCCAAGGCCTTCATTTTAAGTTTCTGTTAGGATCCCTTTCACATGTGCACACTCATCCTCCTATGGGTTATGGTTTCCCTCAGGGAGGGGCCAACCCCTCTTGCACTTTTTCCCCCTCTCGGCAACATGTATCTAGGACACGACATGCCTCACACCTTTTCCCAACCACATCCTCTAATGCCAAGGCTTGATTTTTCCCAACTTGTTTACCCTAATGTTGCTCAACCTCCTTATTATCTGTATTCGAACCCAGGTGCTCCAGCTCCTCCAACACAAGCACCTCCACCTCCCATGCCTTCTCATGCTCTAGGTAATCCAGGAAACAATCCCCAGGGGTATACATCTAACACTGCAACCCAAAAACAAGGCACTCAACCCAAGAAGAACAGGCCTTTTCGTACGAATAAGCCTTGTTCTTATTGCGGTGTCCATGGTCACTATACCAATGATTGTCCCCTTTTACTTCATATGCATCAACTGTAGGAAGCTCAAGAAACATCCCAAGGATAGTAAGCCTATTCTTCGGTTCCTCCTAATGTTGCCCCTACTCAACTGGTTGTGTTTACCAATCCTTTCCCTCAACAAGGATAACTGGCTGCCCAACCCCCTGAAGGTCAAGTGGCCACTCAACCTCCTCCATTTGGTACCTCTGATTACCAGATCCTTATGATGCAACTTGACTAGGCCAATACCTCCAATATTATCCTTAAGACTCGGTCTCATTAGTACAACAAGCCCCCAGCTACGTCTACCACCGAGCCCCCGTCTTCAGGTCCCACAGATCCTCTTTCAAAACCCAATGGTCCTTTACTGATCCCTCAGCCTAAGGTAGAGGTTCATACTAATATCCCCAAGGGACCGTTATGTCATAACACTGCTTCTGGTAAATTTTCCCAATCCTACAGTATAGTAGATAACTTGGCGCAATCCCCTGCCACCATGTCAATGCTAGAAGTCCTCTAGTCGTGCCCTTCATAACGGAAAGCTCTACTAACTGCTATGGGAATTGTGGATCCTTCAAATGATCATTTGATTGACTTCGATGTTGACAAGTCAAAGAATCCACCCATTCCCACATCCTTCGCCTTCCAAATACCTATCAAGATTTAGAATGCCAACGTTTCCCGCTGTATCATTGATGAGGGGACATCCACTTGCGTGATGTCCAATTCTGTTTGGAAACAACTTGGATAACCAGAGTTAGTCCCTTCAATTATCACCCTCCGTGCATGGGATGCCCACTCTTCTCAGCCCCTTGGCATGTTTCGCAATTGTCCTATTACTCTTGCAGGCAAGACTATTTGTGTTGACATTGAATTCGTTGATGCCCCCTTATACTACAACATTCTATTAGGTCGTAGCTACACTTATGCGATGTCTACTGTCCCATCTATGGTTCACCGTAAGATGTGATTTCCTCACAACGGAAATATCGTCACTATAGATCAGCTGACATATTACGAACCAAAGTCTCAAACCTTTTCAAAGTCTATTATTTCTTTGGTGGCCAATAAAAAAATAGTCGAACCTCCAACTAGTGTCTCACCTAAAGTCTATAAATATTCCTCCTTTCTTGGTTCATCCCCTAGTCTCCCCCCTCTCATCTCTAACCCTGGCTTGTCGAATGTTTGCATGATGCAATTGTCTTGTTCTGACCTCAAACGGTCTGGTTCGGCTAGTCAGCAACCCCGCCCTTTGCAACTTGCTCCTAGTACTTCGACTCAGCCTTCAATACCTCCTCCTAAAGGCCCTTCATCAATAGTTGGTGTCCCTAATCATCTCTTTCCTCCTGGAATGGTTCCCTCTGGTCTTAATCATCTCAGAGATGTTTCGCCTAGCCATTACCCCTCTGGTCAGATATCATTTCTTACTCCCATTTCTGGAGTATTTTCAGTACATGTTATGGCTAACTTGTCCCTTCCCAACATGACCCTATGGATCCTAGTATGGTACATTGATCCCCCAACAAATAGCCCGCCTGGTCAGCCAAACCTTACACTTCTTTGACCCCTGTCCAACCAGTCGCCATGACCCCTGCCTTTGCTTCCATGCCTCGCCACCTCAACAGGAACCTAATCCTATTGCGAAAGCCTTGGGTGAGGGGGGAAAAGCTTGCAAAAATGCACCTCAGGGCAAGGCTACCCATACAAAACCTCCTCCTCCTTAGCCTCCAAAGTGTACACTCCGTGTGCTTTGTGTGATGTTGTCAGTCATGCTACCCATAATTGTCTTGAATTGCCTTGTATCAAGCCCATGGTCAAGGAAGCATTTTCTGAGTCTGATATCCCAGAGGTCCATGTTACTTTACCCGATTCAGCCCCGAAATTCAATACTTTGGCACAAACCATCCTTGTACTTTGTGTGATTTCCATGGCCACTATACTGACCTCTGTCCCCACCTCGAAGACTACCACACCTCTTTGGAAGCGGTTCTCCAATTCGAGGCCGAGAGCAACGAGTCCATCTCTCCTTTACTTGCACGTTATGCTTTGGAAGAACCAGAGGACTCCCATTGAAATTTTGCCTCCCAATGTCGAGATGACGGAGTCTTCAGCCACTATCCTCTACCTGTCATCATCTATTGGATCCATGGTGGAAGACCTCTCCAGGGCTTCCCCTTCTATTTCGCCTGACCTCCCTTCAACGATCACCTTGGGCTGAACATCAGTGGATCCTTCATCTACTTTTTTTTATGTAACCCTCTGTGATTATGTGCATGTGAACCTATCTTCTCATAATGACGAGTCAAGTAGCTTCACCACACCACGTAATCTTTCTTCCACCAGTCACCCCATCTTATATTGTGTTAACTACATTATGGAAGAAATCACCGCCCCTGACTTTATCTATCCCCCCTTACATGGAACCCATGCATTCGAACATTATACACCTTGTGGAAATTACATTGACACCCAATGTTTGGGTAAGGGGGAACCCATATTTGGGAGTCAAAGAGAAGAAATTCTCCACAACCCTCCTAGTGCATCTTGTTGTGTCGACTCTAGTAACATTATTCTTCCCCATTTAGAAGAACCTTTAGAGTCCCGTACTTTAGATCACTCTAAGGATGATCCCCCTCAGCATTCCTTCATCTTACATAACCAAACTAGTCCCTTAGACATTGTTGTTGACCAACCTCTATATTTTCTCAGTGAGCACCAGTTCATTATCTCCAAAGACACTCTTTGGTATAGTGACACCATATATGGCACTCCATAAACTCCTCTAGATAGGGGTATCATTCCCACCTCTGCATACCAGATCAGTCCCCTCCATCACATATGCTTGGGGACATGATGGAACCCTTGGCCATCTTCTCATATGATTTCCATAAGTCTCTTCCTAGACCCTTTCAATCTAGGTATGATCAATTTTCCTCCCATTCCTTGGATAGTTACACCTACTAGCCTCTCCGATGAGCCATATATCATAGATGTTTTATACCCTATCTTAAAATATTTGACTTTGTGTGATACCATGTTTACCACTTGGTCCCTCTATTTGACTTGATGGGTGGGGATGATTTTCACCTTCTCTAGTAGTTCATTCTGGTATTCTTTTCTTACCTTGATTCTTCATCAGAACCATCCTTCCAAGAAGAATTAAGGTCATCCTTAGAAAATCAAGGGCTCTCCTGCCCTCATCAGTGGGTTATCAACAATTTGAGGACCCCAAACCTGACCAATGCAGTGCGAACTACATGATCCCCTTGGATATCGGAACGTAATGCATCCAGGTCTCTCTCTCTCTCCAGTTGATCCTCAAC
This sequence comes from Pinus albicaulis, assembly GCA_034641835.2. Lineage (NCBI taxonomy): Eukaryota > Viridiplantae > Streptophyta > Pinopsida > Pinales > Pinaceae > Pinus > Pinus albicaulis. Next base: position 92,758,929 of record CM076579.1, on the reverse strand, counting down.
TCTGCCATACCTGCACAAAACCATCATGTTTTGCAACATTCAAAAAGGAAATACTACATGATAACCATAAAATCCCAACTCTCAACCAAAAACAACACTGAAACCCCCTTTCTCTGACAGGTCGCACTTTTCAGGCCATTTCCTAGGACAAGTCGCAGTTTTCTGCCCAGTACCTGCTAGCCAGGTCACAGAACAAACCCCCAAAAAAGTGACCCGGCCTGTTCTTGGGCTCTGGGTGCCTAATCTGAAACTTTAATCCACTGAATTGAAAGAGTATAGTTAGGCCTCTTACCTGAAATTGGTGGATCTCGATTCCAACGGTCAGTTTTTCCACTACGATTGCCACAAGTTTTAGGTCCCTTTCTCCTCTCTACATTCACCACAGCTACAGTTGCCAATGAATAAAATTGGAGGGAAAATGCCTCATTAAAAGAGAAACCCCATATTTTTCTTTTGCCGACCACGACCAAACCATTGCTCGGTTTGAGAAACTATCAACATCGTTGGAAATCTCTCACTAAGCTCTCAAATGGGTATCCTTTCATTTTTGGTGATTTGATATTTACCTTGAAGCCTTTTTTCCAAGAAGGGTCACTTCATCGCTTCTCAAAATTGAATTTCTTCGCTTGCGACACTTGTACTTGGGGCACCACTTTTCCTTCATACTTGTCGATGCTCGTGTCAATTTTCTTTGTGAGTAACCATCTTGTACTCATGTTTTTCTGGTCCCCACTGGGCCTATTCTGTGTGGTAGCATCATCGAGTCGCCCTTGTTTAGAGCATCCGAACTTGAGTCATCATCGCATCCATGGATTCTGTCACAAGTCCCTTTGTCTCCCACCACTTTTTTTCATCCTTCATTTCTTTGTACCTCTCTTGTGTCGCATATTTTGGCCTTTAGACATACTGTCCCCTAACCCCTCCAGAGTCAAGTTAGTATCTACTAGGTCATCCATGCCCTTTATGCACTAACAAGTGAAGTTGTTAGCCAACTACTTAATACCCCCCATTCCACCATCATCCCTGGTGTCAATCTATCATTCATTCTACTATTATCCCTCATGCCTTAGTTGAGGATTCCTCATTGCCTCACCTATGGCAGACCTTCTTCTGTCAACATTAGCTTATTCATTATAGAAGACATGTCTAGAGGGCAGTGTACCTTGGTTCCATCTTCCACTCTTGTTTGGTGCCCCAGATTAGGCAAATGGACCCTTTATTCCCTTTGACTTGATTTTTCTCAATTCTAGCTCCTCATGGCATGATCGATATCCGTATACTTGATAGTTCAGTGATGCAGCAGATTGTACTAGTGATTCCCGTGTGTGTGTGAGATGTTTTAGACCTCATGAGGGGGTGGCCATTCAGGTAGCCCCCCACACGCCCGGATGACCTCTCTAATACAACCTTGGATGCAGCTCCATAGATTTTATGGTTCCAGCCTCAACCACTTGCATCGCCTTTTTAATTTTCATGTATCATTCAATTTTTCAGAGCCCTTTCCTGTTTTACAAGGCCTCTTTGGTTGTACTTATATCTCATGTAGTCAGATATTATTGTATAATTCCTTGCTTTTTTCCTAGGAACAGTATGTATGTGGAATCCATTATCATGTTTTTTATCTAGCCCATGTTTATTCCATCATGTACTATATAGTTTAGTCCCATGTTTGCTAGATGATCCATTATTCTTTGTACTTCATTATCTTGGTAGACATAGGTATGCCTCCCCCACCAGGTAGAACAGGTACTTACTCATAAAAGATACTTGTCACACTTATAAGTCTCACCTCCTCAGGGTATTGTCCTCTTGTGCTTCAGTCTGCCTTATATTTATCTCTCTTTCTGACTCCCATTTGCTGTCTAGTGATTGTCTTCTTACAATGTACTTTGGTCATATGATTAGCTCCTAACACTCGCACATTGGGGAGAAATCTGTTACACCATTTTTTGGTCATCTAATATGTTACCATTAGATGGACTAAATTACACCATGTAAGACCAATTTTACCATAGTAAAATTGCTCTCACTATGAAAAATAATTTAATAACCCATAGTGTTTTATGTTATTTCTGGTCTAAAGAGGAAACCCCATGAGGAATAATTTAATAAATCCTTATTTTTTTTATTTTCTTCAAGGGATAATTAATTAAACCACCTTTTCATTAAAATTTCTGGTCATATTTAACCCAAAACAATAAAATTAATTAGATAAATCATTATTTATCTTATTATTTTCTAGGAATAATTATTTAAAACATTATTTAATAATATTCCTTGTTAAATTTGACTAAATCATTTATAAATAATTGAATACATCACTATTTATTTAATTATTACTTAACCACATTCTTAAAAATAATAAGTAAATCATTTATTTATTTATTATTTCTAAATAAAGTTATTTTACCAAATTCAAATTCCTTTTCCCTCCAACAAAAATAATAAAATATTCCATAAAAGCTAGATCTACATTTCGCTAAGAATATTTTAATTATGCACTAATATCTAGACTAACTCAATATTTTTTTATAAATAGAAGGGTTTTTCCATTCATTCACTCCCTTTTGTTTCCTAGAGATCACGCTTGATCTATACTTTTAGTCTGACTTTGATCCTCCCATCATTGTCATATTTTTCTACTTTTTTCTTGTGAGCTACCTTTGAGTTCCATTTTGTCTGGGTTTTCTGTAACATCAAGAGAGAGAGATCTTATATCTGAAGCGTTGAGGAAATGCAAGAACCCATCCCATTGAGGTGAATTGGTAACATCTTTCTATGTTCCCTTCCCAGGTGTCATAATACAAAAAAAATCTTTAAAAAATCTTGTCTTCTTCATTGGATGCATGGAGCAACTCTTGATTATTATTTGTTGTTTAATGTCTTTAATTGCATAGATCTAGATTTATGTAGCATTTATTTTGATCACTAACTAAAGATCTAAGTAAATTTACAATCATATTTTATGTTAGGGTTGTTTTTTATGCAAAGCTAAAGTGAGTTTTTTTCGTATGCTTGCAATTAGAATTCACACTAACACCTATAATGCAACAAAGTCGATAAATTGTTGGACGTGACGGATAGTCCATTATGATGGCTTGCCTATAAGAGGATAGTGTGGTTCTAACTATAAGATGATAATTAATGCATTATCATTTAATTTGTGAGATTATGATATTGTAATTAACCCTCTAAAGAAGCTTATTAAGAAAGGAGAAAAGTGCTTTCTCTCTCCATCATAAATTCTATATTGGGAAAAGAAAAACTTCAACAAAAAATGACATCTCATTTATTAGTTTCTATTATTGCAAGAATGGCCACACTTGATAATGTATTAGGAAGGATTAATACTCTAATACATACCACTATAGATGATATGATAAGAATCAGTAAAGACACTATTTTCGACATTAGAATCTATTTTCAAAATGCACAAGAGAAAATTGGCTTTTTGCAGCTTGAATCTCAACTTCAGCAACATGAGATACAACAGAAAAGGAATCCTTCTGAACTTGTTTTTTTCAGAATAGTCCTTTGTTTAAGATTGAGACAGAATCCCATCAGTGACAAGAATATGATTCATATCTAGTGCCCAATGAACAAGCACATTTGCATGCCAATGTAAATATTCAGGGTCCACTTCCCAAGCCAATCATCAGACCTTGGGAAGAGCTTGTCAACAATAGGCATAGAATTGGTCTTGGATATGATAAGGAGCTTTCTCTTCACACTCTAGATTATTCCAAGCCCATCCAGTTTGATAGTGTTGGGTTTTTTCATGATATTTAATATTCTACAGTCCCTACTCCTCCTCCACAATAACAGATTGTGAAATGACAACATTTTCATTGAGTTGGACATATGAAAGATCATTGTTTTGATCTTCATCAATGTGAGAGCTATCATAAAACCACTCATTCTTCCCACAGATGCTTTAGAAACAAGCCTCCCACAAGAAAAAATATTTATCTTGGATGGATCACTTCTTGGCAATGGAATTCAACAACCAAGAAGATGTTTTAGTCATATGTTAGAATCACTTCTAGAATATTAAAAAGTCTTACAGTTTAGTTTTCTCCATCTTCTCACCTTGTATATGATATCGGGGAAGTGTTGATCATCTACAAACTTCAAATCCACATCAAGCGAGCTTGAGACACAACTTGAACGTGCTTCCTAATTTAGAGTTGTAGCCAGAGACATAAAATTTCAAGCGAGCCTGAGCCACAACCTGCCATACCATATTCAGAGTTGTAGCCAAAGACAGATATTCCCTTGAGAATTATTTTCATGAGTAAACTTTAAAACATTTATGCAGGGTTCAGACCTCCCTTTTGATGTTATGCTTCTCCCTCTTCAAATAATTGGGGGCACTTCCTCTAGTAGAATACATCGGGTTCTTGCCATTTTTCGAATAGTTCCAGGAATTGCATTAAGCATTACAGAGTTGGTGGTCATCCTTAAAACACTTCAGGATTGGACCTCCCTTTTCAGGTTGATATTCTTCCTTTTTTTATGCAATTTATGGAACTCCCTTTTCCAGGTTTAAGGTCTCCCTCTTCAAAGAATTAGGAGCACTTCCTCCATCAGAATAATTGAGCTTATTTCCATATTTGGAAGAGTTCTAGGAACTGCACTAAGCATTCGAGTGTTGGTAGTCGTCCTTAAACCACCACCCAATACCTACATCTGAGAGAGCACATTCATCCTAGAGTTTCCATGCATATTTTGCACATTTTTAGTTATAATTGTCTTCATGGAATCATACATAACCCTTCAAATTAAGGGGGGGAATGTTAGAAACCTTATCCTCTAAGGGTTTTTGTGGAAGCTAAATATTCAAAGGGAATCGAAGAGACCACTTGGAATATGAAACCAAGGGTCACTATACTAGTATAGATATGTATACTTGTGACTAATATATGTCTTCAAGGTTTCTATTTCATATCTCATGTCTTAACCATTATTGTGTTTAACATATATTTTATAAATAAACCAACGAAATTGAGAATATGATGTTATATGTTGTGTTGAGAACCTATGTAAAAAATAAAATTCATGGAAAGTAACAACAAAAAAATACATGGGATGGGTGCACTTAGGTTATATGCCACATGTAGTCAAGATACACATTGATTAAATCCTTGGCTAGTGTGATATAACAAGAGAAGATACGATATTGTTATGATTGTGATGAGGGCGTTGGGGCTAATGAAATTTGGAATAGCCAATCTCATCCATTTTTTTGTTAATATCCTCATCTTCACTAGAGTCTAATGCTAAACTAGAGAATTACAATGCGTCAAAGGTTTTACATTACAATAAACATAAATAGTATGTATTCCTAAAGCCAATCGATCAATACATTGCTAAGGTTTCGAAAAACATTACATGGAGAAATTAAAACAATAGACATACCATGAAAAAGGTAATGCGAAAGGGATAGCTTACAGGAAAATAAACTCACATGTTTACATGTTAGAGACAACCATGTGTATACATACAACACAAAAGCGTATGTTACTTGTCCATCACATTCACAAAGTGAGCAGCTAGTTAAATAAAGGGAAGAAAATATGTAATATACCAATACAATGTATCAAAAATACATTGGGAACATGTAAAATGAAATAAAAGAATTAAATATCAGTGATGAAGGTACTACAGTTGAAATATTTCAACAACAGCATTGAAAAAACAATCTGGTGAGAATTTATAGCTATTAAAGAAATGCATTCATCATTGGTAATAGCGCAATGAGTTGGTATTTAAATAGTGATTTGTTGAAAATCAATAATTCACTGGGAACATAAGTAATTACACAATGCATTGTGGGAAAGTTCCTAATACAAACAACAATAAAAAAAGGAAAAATAATTGGAAAGGTAGTCCAGGTTGGAAATTCTTAGCTACAATCTCCATAGGTCGCAATACTGAAATGTGATATATCCTTAAAAATTGTGAGCTCTTTTCTTTGGGCTCCTAATTCAAACATAGGTCACATTTCTACCAGAGGTTGAAATTTCTACTTAAAATTCATAACCCCACCTGCAATCACCTTAATGTCGCAATGAAATTGTAATTGGCATATATTGATGGTCAAATTACAACTATCCTTTATTGCACATCAAAGTGGGGTCCATTCCATGTTTACTTACTAAACTCTTACTGCAATTGGAGATTCAGTGTCATAATAGTCCAAACTGGTTGTTGAAGAGTTATTGCAAGGGATAATTGTGTTGTATTAAAAATCGGAATTATGATACAACATTCCATATTAAGATGCAATGATACTGTTGGGTAACCAACTCCAAAAATAGAAGAAAAGAGATATCAACGACTTAGGAATAAGCCACTTCGAGGGGGCAACCTCCATTACATTACATAAATGAACAATTCTTGGATGATACAATTTACAAAACCTCCTTTCTATATATAAGAGTCCATGGGGCCATAATTTAATCCTAGTGGGGACACAATGTAATCCTAGCCGACCTAACAATAATAATTTAAGGGCACAATAATAACAATACGGGGGTTACAAGGGTGCACTAATAACAATAAGGGGGTTACACTAACAATAATAAGGGACTATACTAGTAATATAGGGACCTAACATGCCCCTCTCCTTCAAAAAAGTGTTGTCCTCAATGCCTGAGTAGCTCTGGGTGCTTATGAATAAAATTCTCATCTTCCCATGTAGAATCTTCAGTGGGTAAGTTCTTCCACTTGATGAGATACTCTGAAATCGATCAGTTCTGTAGCCGTCGAGTTCTTATTTCCATGACCGCTTCAGGTTCCAATATGATTTTTCCTTCCTCATCAGGTTCTGGAAATATTGTTTGAACTAGAATATTTTCACCTATAAACTTCTTTAAGCATGAAACATGGAAAACTGGATGCACTCGTGAAGAAGCAGGCAGCTCCAATTTGTATGCCATAGTACTAATCTTTTGCAACACCTTGTAAGGACCATAGTACTTTGGTGATAATTTATTATCCTTCTTAGCTTGCTTGAGGGACATTTGTTTGAATGGTTGTAGCCGTAAAAATACCCAATCTTCTACATCAAAACTTCTCTCACTACGATGTTGATCATCCTGTTGTTTCATTCGATTTTATGCCAAATTCAGGTTATCCTTTAAGAGTTAGAGAACTTCTTGTTGATGCTCGATGTGATCTTCCACTGCTTGAACCTTCGAATTTTCCCTTAAAGATGATGTGATGGATGGTGGATGATATCCATAAAGTGCCATAAATGGGGTAATTTTTGCTGTAGTATGGAAGGAAGTGTTATACCACCATTCAATGAGAGGTAACCACTTGACCCATTGTGTTTGTTTATTAGATACAAAAAAACGAAGATATCCTTCAAAACATTTATTTACTATCTCAGTTTGACCATTAGATTGAGGATGATAAGATGAGCTATGAGCTAATTGAGTACCCAAACAAGAAAATAACTTCGTCCAAAAATTTCCAGTAAAAATGGGATCTCTGTCACTCACAATAACCCTTGGGCTTCCATGTAGCTTTTGAATTGTGTTCATAAATGTAGTAGCAACTCTACTTGCTTTAAATGGATGAGATAATGCACAAAAGTGTGAATACTTTGTAAGTCTATCAACTACCACCATGATGACACTCTTTCCTTCATACTTAGGTAAACCTGTGATAAAATCCATTGAAATCTCTTCCCAACGTTGACTTGGAATGGATAAAGGTTGTGGAATACCCGGGGTCTTAATTGTCTCAACTTTATTCTGTTGGAAAAAAAAACATTCCACCACAAAATTTTGAATATCATATTTAAGGCCATCCCAAAAAAAATTCTTTCTTCACCCTGTGGTAAGTTTTTAAAAATATGAGTGCCCTCCTAAAGGAGAAGTGTGCAATTCCAAAATAATCTTTTGTTTTAGTTGGGAATTCTTACAAAGATATAAGCGATCCTTGTACCATAAAGAATCATTTTTCCAACTAAATATATCAGATGTACTAGGATCTTGGTGCAACTTTTGAATGAGTGTCCATACATCTTTTTCCTTCTTCCATTTATCTCTTGCTTCGGTTATCCAATCTGGTTGGATAATAGAAATTACACAAAGAAATGCTTCCACCTCTTCATTCTTTCTTGAGAGTGCATCTGCAACAACATTAAGCTTTCGTTTTTTGTATATTATTTCAAAGTCATAACCCAACATCTTTGTGACCCATTTTTGCTGCTTTTCTGAAGATAGTCTTTGTTCCAGAAAGTGTTTAAGACTATCATGATCATTTTTTACCTTGAAGTGTCTTCCCATTAGGTAAGTTCGCCTTTTCTTTAGTGCATTCAGTATTTCTAACATTTCTTTCTCATAAATAGGTTTCTATAAATACTTTCCTTTGATTAGATGACTTTCAAAAGAAATGGGTCTTCCTTCTTGCATTAAAACAACACCAATTCCATTTCCTGAGTCATCACATTCCACAATAAAGGTTTTTGTGAAGTCTGGCGTAGCTAAGACCGATGCTAGGCACATTTCCTCTTTAAGATGTTCAAAGGCCTTAGTTGCTTCAGGAGTCCGTGAAAATGCATCTTTCTTCAATAATGTTGTTAGAGGTGCTGCTATTCTCCCATAATTCTTAAAAAACTTGCGATAATACCCTGTTAACTGAAGAAATCCTCGCAAATGCTTTATGGTTGTGGGGACTTTCCATTCATTAATGGCTTTAATTTTGTTAGGGTCTATCTTAACAACCTCGTGAGATACAATATGACCCAGATATTCCACCTCTTGTACTCCAAAGAAACATTTGGATGTTTTTGCATATAATTGTTTCTCCTACAATAGTTTGAGCACCCTATCAACATGTTGAACATGATCCTTCCAAGAACTGTTGTAGATTAGTATATCATCAAAAAATACTAGCACAAATTTTCTAAGGAAGGGTTCGAAAATGGAATTCATCAACCCTTGAAATGTAGAAGGTGCATTGGTAAGGCCAAAAGGCATGACCAAAAAGTCACAATGACCCTCATGAGCTCGAAATGTTATTTTTGGAATATCTTCAGTCTTCATTCTAATTTGATGATATCCTGAACGAAGATCCAACTTGGTAAAATAAATTGCTCCATGTAATTCATCCACTAATTCATCAATCACAGGAATGGGAAATTTATCTTTAATGGTGAGCTTATTGAGCTCCCTATAATCCAGACACATTCGCCATGATCCATCCTTCTTGTGTACCAATACTACAGGAGCAGAGAAAGAGCTTTGACTAGGTTGAATTATACCCGCCTCTAACATTTCTGCAATCATACGTTCAATTTCGCTCTTTTGGAAGTAAGGATATCTATAAGGCCGGATGTTTGGAGGAACACTTCCTGGAATCAAATGAATAGCATGATCATGATCACGAATAGGTGGGAGTCCTTTTGGGAGTTTCAAACACCTTGGAATGATTGTCCAAGACTTGTTGGAGATCTGCAGAAATAGATGATTTTGATGTTGGAACTTCTAGTGAGCATAATTGTGAAATTACGCCTCACTGTTCTTTCTTTAGAAGCTTTGTCATGACATTAGAGCTTATTATCCTTCCTGGCTTCCCCGCAATACCCCGTAATTCGACTTCCTTTCCTTCTGAAAAAAATTTCAAGAAAAGTTCTTGAAAATTAAAAGTTACCGTCCCCAAAGATTGTAACCATTGTACTCCTAGTACAACATCAGCACCTCCCATAGGAATGGAAAGCATTGGACTATTCAATACATATCCCCCCATGGTTAGCTTGATATTATGGCATTTTCCAGAGCAATTTATAGTTCCTCCATTTGCAACCATCACTTGACATTCTGGTGTTGGGTATAGGAAACAATTTAATTCCTTTGCTACCTTACAATGAATAAAATTATGGGTGCTACCTGAATCAATCAACACTATTACCTTTTTCTTCTTGATTTTTCCTTCTATCTTGAGAGTTTGAGGAGTGGTAATTCATGCTAGTGCATTACACGATATGGTCGGATTCATTTCTTCCTCTTCTAGGGTTGGTTCCCGGTGTATATCCTCTTCTTGTTCATTTTCTTCTTCCTCTTCACAATCTATGTAAAATAATTTCTTCTCAGCACACTTATGACCTTTAGTGTATTTGCTATCACAACTGTAGCAAAGCCCTTTTGCTCTTTTTTTCTTCCAATTTTTGTGGTGTCAACCTTGTAGGTTGTGGAAATCTAGGCGTAGCAACACTTCCTTCTTTATAGAATTGAGTGGTAGGCTTCCTTGTCGCCATAATTTTACATTCAACTTTTCTTGCCAACCTGAATGCCTTCTCCAATGAATCAGGTTCCAAAACGCAAACTTCATGTTGGATGCTATCCTTTAAAGTGCCTATGAAGAGATCAATCCTGTGTTCCTCTGGAATATCAATTACCCTTATATTCAATTTTTGGAAGTCCTCAATGTGCTCCCCCACTAAACCCTTTTGTTTGAGATTTATCAATTGGCTAAAGAAGGTGTTACTCTTTGTATCTTCATAATGTGCTATCATTTCCTCCTTAAAAATTGACCAAGTAACAATTTTTTCACGGGAGCAAAGCCATCGATACCATACAAATGTATTTTGTTCTAAATGTAAAGTTGCAATGCGTACCTTTTGTGTGTTTTACACATTATGGAGATCAAAATATTTCTCCATATGTAGTATCCATGTTAGAGGATCCTTTCTATCAAACTTCCTCATATCCATTTTTGGAATATGGTGGTTCTTCTCGCCAACATTAGAGTTTATGAAATCACGATTAACATTTATTTTGTTCTCATCATGAGTTTCCTCTACTATATTTTCACCATTAGGAAACATTTCTTGTATCAAATTTGTCAAACCTTCCATGTCTGCTTTTAGATCATTCTTCATGTTTTCCATTTTAGCTTTGATGTCATCCATCTTAGATTCCATGCCAGCTTCCATGCCATCTATCTTAGATTCCACGCCTTTCTTCAAACCATCCATATTATTCTTCAAACCGTCCATATTATTCTTCACACCATCCATCTTCGATTCCATGCCTTTCTTCAAAACTTCCATTTCATTTTTTGCTTCTCTTTGTGAGAGTGAAATTTGGTGCACTTGCTCTTGTAATTTTGATAGATGATGTTGCAATTATTCATCTCCATGAGTCATAGTAGAGCCTTCTGAAGGCTTAATGGGTGTTGAATTATTTTTACGGGGCATTTTTTAGAACCCAATACTGATATCTATTCTACAATATGCCCTTGGAATCAATTCAAATTGATTCTTCAAACAGGACTTATGCAATTCGGAAAAAAAAATACACACCTTTTTCTTGCTTTTGAGGAGCTCGATATTGAAATTTGATTATATCTGTGATTGCAGCTCTTCAATATCTGAAATTTAGCACTGAAGTAGCCCTCTGAATTATATTTTGAATGCCACAAGTCTAACCTGATTTGGATTCTCCAAGACAAATTTATGTCCAATCTCCCACAATGACCTAATTATGGACTGGTTCAGTAGAGAAAACTTTTACGACTTGACACGTGTCACTGTTTCTTCCTTTAGCACTAAAATTGATAGAAAATAAAATTCAGTCCATGTACTTGCGACCAATTTTTACGGCACTCCAATCCGATGTTTAGAGAGAGAGTTATGAAAATTTTCCCATGATCACCTCTTTGAGATGAAATTCAGGAGCCTAAAAAAGCACTACCTTCCACAAATCATATCTCCGAAAATATTGCGAACCAAGTCATGAAATTGTTTGACGAGTTTCCTCAGGATTTTGGTTTTGCACCGTAAAAATTTCAGATTCTGAACCTTCGTAGAAAAAACGTTATAGCTAAAATTCCATGATGACCTATTTAGAGCAGTGAAACCATAGAATCCAAAGCTCTGATAACAAATGTTGGGTAACTAGCTCCAAAAATAGAATGAAAGAGACATCAACGCCTTAGGAATAAGCCACTTTGAGGGGGAAACCTCCATTACATTACATAAATGAACAATTCTTGGATGATACAATTTAAAAAACCTCCTTTCTATATATAGGAGTCCATGGGGCCATAATTTAATCCTAGTGGGGCCACAATGTAATCCTAGCCGACCTAACAATAATAATTTAAGGGCACAATAATAGCAATATGGGGGTTAGAAGGGTACAATAATAATAATAAGGGGGTTACACTAACAATAATAAGGGACTATACTAGTAATATAGGGACCTAACAGATACCTTGCTGTAAAATTATGAGAGGAAAAATACGAATCTAGCTGAAGAATAATTGCATAAAATTGCGAGAATTGAAAAAGAAAAATTAGAATTGAGAGTGAATTTGATTAAACAATACTAGTTTGAGAATCAATATATAAAGAAACTAAGTTAAGCTTAGTTTTATATGCAATAACTATGGATAATCAAAGCTAACTAAAGCTAAGTGTGATTTATGTTCTGTTAATGTGCACATGCACCACATTCAAGAACTAGAGTTAACTAGCCATGGACAAGTGCACATCACATGAAATAACTAGAATTGAACTAAAGCTAATTAAGGCTAACTATGTGCATGTACACCAAAACCCCCCCCTAAGTATAACTTAGGTAAGTGTGATGTAAAATGAATGATTCCCAAAAACAAGGCTAGGTACCCATATACAATGCATGAAAAGATGAAAGAGGGAAATATCAGTGGGAAGAAAACCCCCCTAAAATTTAATGAAAAAAGTAGAGAAAAGACAATTTCTAGGAAATCATGTCCTTCACCCCGAGATGATCTTGCAGAAATAAAAAAAATTTCTTAGTGAAAGTGTTGGTGAAGGTATCAATAGCCTGCTCGGAACTCGGACAATATTGAAGATCGATGATCCCATCATGGATCTGGAGGAATAAGCTTAATTTTTGGAAGTATAAGTATCGACTCCAATTTTTGGTTCAAGGATTGAATTTCCTTATACATGGTTGCATGCCAATATGGATTCCCTGCAACTTCATCATGAATTTGATGATCAGATTCATGTACCCTATATGCAAGCATGGGAATGGTTGTCTCTATGGATGCATGCATGTGAATTCATCACTTTGTGACTGAGAGTGCATGTGGAGAATCATTAAATTGAGACATCGTCAAATATGCATCATCAACATCATCAATAATAGAGGAATCAAAGTCCTCTTCTATGTTTTTGAAAGCAGTGTCTTCATCACTAGAAAAGGAAGATATTTCCTCATGTGCAATGTCTTCGTTATTGGACAAGATAAAATTCTCATCTACAATAGGTTCATTAACAATATAAGAAGCATAGTCTTCTTGTTCAACATTGTCATGACAATATTTCTCCACATTATTCGAGTCTTCATCACTTTCATGACTGCTATAATAACTCGATCTCTTTGCCTCCAAATGGTGTTCTTCTAGATCATTTTCATCACCATATAATCCTTTCAATGTAGTCCATATTTCATGTGGTGACTATCATAAATAATATCATGAGACACAGATAAACACAATCTTCCATAAGCCATGTCAGATCTGTTAAGCCAATCTGACTTCTCATCCTCTAACATTGGTTCTGTATCAATTCCCATGACTATTTGGTACAAGCCTTTGCTCCTAAGATGAAGCAAAATCATTGGCTTCCATTCATAGAAATTGTATGGAGTCAGAATAGTGGAAGCTGGGAATTCCATTCTTTCACTTTGTGGTCGTAGCAATAATTGCGGAAATTCTCCAATATTTTGATCTGCAAATCAAATCTTTGAACTATTTCCAATTATTTTCTCTTCAAACCTGCAAAATATTTTTCATGCACCTTCTCCAAATCCCTGTAGCTCTGATACCATGTAAAATTATTATATCATAAATACAGATCTAGCTGAAGAATAATTTCACAAAATTGCGAGAATTGAAAAAGAAAAATTAGAATTGAGAATGAATTGATTCAACAATATTAGTTTGATAATAAATATATAAAGCAAATAAGTTAAGCTTAGTTGGTGCATGAAATAAGTATGGATAATTAAAGGTAACTAAAGCTAAGTGTGCTTTATGTTTGTTAATGTGCACATGCACCCCATGCCAGCACTAGAGTTAACTAGCTAAAGACAAGTGCACATCACATGCAATAACTAGATTTGAACTAAAGTTAATTAAGGCTAACTATGTGAATTTACACCAACAATTTCAGTATAGAGGGTATCGATAATGGGAAAACTCATATATAATATGATAGAAAATTTACCTGACGCAGTGAATGGGAAGGATTAATATTACAACGCCTTGTAAAGTGGACATATAATATGCACGGAGAGAATACACACATGTAAATCCTAAATCCCTTTGAGGATGTGGTGGAGATAAAATGTTATTATACAATCATACACATGCATCATTAAAACTGTATCAAGTGATATGTGGGGGACAATGTATATGATAGCAATAATAGACTACTAGCGAGGATAAGAAACCATATTCTATATGCCAACATTGGGACATCATGATAAGGGAGTATCATAAACCTATGTATCAATCACATGATGTGTTGTGCATACAATGAAAGCATACCAGCGTACTTTGAAGGTATACATTTCTATGGGAATCAAGGCTCTAAAGAAGATGTATACAAGCTAACTATTTTGAATTTGATGATATATATGATGTAATGAAAAATTCAACCCTCGGTACTTGGGTAATGGAAAATGAATCGATAGTGAAATATGATAGTGGAAAGAAATTGAGTCTTGTCACAACCCTTTGAGCATGGAAGCTATTTTATTAAGGTATTTTTGGGTTTTTGACATCCTTCAGTGTGCATCAATGATGGATTTCACTTGGGTAAAATATAAACTCAATTTTTCGATTAAGTCGATGCTTAAACGATATGCGAATGGAATTGATGTCTTAGAAGTGGATAACTTATCATTTTTAATATCTTAATATAGAGCTATTAGAAAAAGGCATTGCGTTCAAATATTCCACAAGTCACAATTCATTTTTGTGAGATCAAAAGTCACAACCTCTCCCATAGGTCACAAAATAACATTCTAGGGCCTCATACAAGCAACTATAAAGTGTGATCTCACCTACAATGCAAGTATGTGACCTCCACAAGTCATAAAATTGCATTGTATGGTATTAGAAAAGTGATTAGAAAGTGTAAATTGAAGTGAAATGCAACTATGCAACCTTCATATATTGTAGTCCAATGTACAAACTCCCACACGATGCATTTCCTTTCACAAATCAGAACTTCAATATGTGCCTATCTGACAACCAACTGAAATCTACTAGAGCACTACATGGAATTGTAATCACAGATGACAAAGTTAATTATACACACACACACACACACACACACTATGAATGAAAATACTATGCAACCTTCACATATTTTAGTCCAATTTTTGACCTCCCACATCATGCATTTCCTTTCACAAATCACAACTTTAATATGTGACTATCTAAAAACCAATTGAAATCTGCTAGAGTGCTATATGACATTGTAATCGCAGATGAAAAACTTAACTATATATTTATATACACACACACTATGAATGAAAAGAATTGTACACACACACACACACACTATGAATGAAAAGAACCGTAAATACATAGGCATACAAGAGGGTGTTGATGAAGAATTGTCCCATAATGTTCTAGTGATCAATCTCACATCAGAATCCATATTTACGATATGTGCAATCACACTCCAAAATCACACCAACACATAAGGAAGCCACATGAATGTGGCTATAAAACCATTAAATGTTGTGAATCTAAATTGGGAGGGGCCATAAGAAGACTGTTTAATCACTGCATTAAAATGGATTATGCAAAATATCATGTGAATGCATCCATGGCTATTTATTAATCAATGGATTGTTAGTGTCGAAGTTTACTCCATCAAACACATTAAAATAACAATTATTAGATCATGTTATACATTGTGCATAAAGTAACCAAGATATAAATATATCACAAGGAAAAATGCATTGGAATCATGTGATGTGAGTGATATAAATAGACAAAGGAAAGTATATTGCAGATGATTTCAAACCTTATATGGAAGAAGACCTTGAGAATGCATTGAATTGAAGTGAATGTAAGGAAAAAAGGAAGACTCGCGAGGGAAATAGTATAGATGTCATAGAGGAAGTGGGCCTTAAGAACTTACATTTCATGACTCTACTGGATATTGAAAAGGTGTTTTGGAAGCAGATGATGTTGAAGTTATAGTGGTAGCATGGAAATCTAAATGGTTTGTTATGTTCCCAAGAAATAGTATTATTAATGTATTGCAAGCTCAATAATGTGATGAAAGGATCACAAGGAGTGAGGAATAATAGAAAACGAAACATATTTATTTCACAAAAATGTTTGAGAAATAATGTGTTGCTACCATGAAGAGAAAAGTTACATCATCATCACGAATGAAAAGGAATATTGATCCATCTTAAGGCTAATATCCCAGGGTTGTAAATTCTTACCCGCTTATATTTGTAATATTTTATTATTATTTCATTAAAGTGTATATTTTTTTGTTTTTAATCAATGATTGTGTGTGCTCACAGGATTGATGTTGTGTGTTATCACTAAGTTGGAACCAGTTGTGTTGTTCAATTGTCAACCTAGCACAACTATTTCAAACCACTTTGGATTGGAGGGTAGCCCTTCCAATCAGAGAGGGCTCATTGAAAGGAAAAATGAAGTACTCAAGATAAAATTTTTATTTTCATATGGCTAAATCTCTTTATGTTTTAGGTGATTTTTCATGTGGAAGAGTGTATGAAGGCTACCATTGGGCATGGAATAAGCTAAGGACTTCAATTACTAGCAAATCCATCCATGGAAACTGAGGCAAATGGGCTTAAAAGATAAATTTTACAGAAAAAACATAGTAAATGAAGAAAATTGGAGCATACACATTATGAATTCCAAGTGATCATAATGCTATGATGCTAATAAAAATATACAAAATAGAGAGACACAAAAACATAAGCTCCAAAAGAATCTCAAGTTTTGAAAGACAACTACTGCAAACTGTATATTATCTTGGTAGAGAAAAAATATGTAATATCCCTCTCATTACATTCATCAAACCTTTCAAACTAAAAAAATGCCTAATTTATAGAGTGAGGTCTCATACAATGGTCTTCCACCTGGTCTAACCTTGAATTCATACCTAAGAGACCTATTCCTAATACAATTACATCACTTGGAGACTTCCTAGGGATATTTTCTTTTTGACAGAGTTTGAATACAAAAAATACTCTTCTTTCATTAATTAGCTCAACAATTTATTTTAATAACCCTTATCAAATCCAAACAACTAATTTTCTAAATGTGTTAGACTGCAGATATGTCATCATGCGACGTGGATGTTGAGTTGGACCTCCACAATGTCGAATTTTAAAATTTCTACACAAATATGGCTAGGAACAATTCTGTAAAATAGGCCTCAAAGATGAGTGCATAGTTTCCAAACCTTGATGGTTGTGAAAAACCTGAGAGAGGTTTTTGTGTAAGGGCTCGTTCTGAACAAAAACCACCTTCATATTTCCAAAATTAATTTCCATTTGGTCATAAAGGGAACTTGAAGTTGACTACTAAAATGGTCATTTCCAGAACATTCGTAGCAAACTTTAGTAGAAAATTTCAAAAACCACCATTCTGCAAGTTATTTTATTTTTTTTACTATTTTAGGGTCTTATATGAGGTTAATGGGATAAAAATATGCCTTAAGCCATATTTTTTTAAAATAAATTTTTGATGTTTACCCTCATGGAATTCTACAGCGACTTTTGTAGCAAATTTATGCCTTGAAGCCTTGGATTTGCTACGAAAGTGCTTAATTTTATGAGATTTTACACTTTTTTCCTTCTATCACTTCCAAACCACTATTAGAATCCTGTACATGATTGTATGATAGGATAATTCATAATATATTTGTTACAAGTCATTATGTCACCATTACATTTGACTGTCAATATGGGTCTATCACCATCCATTTCATGTTCCCTTAGAGGTAAAAAAAACTCATGTTCCTGAATCAAGCCTTGGAAATTGGAGAAATTCTCTGTAGAACACTTAAAATATTACCTACATGGTTTTTATAGCCTTTTCCTGCGCATGTGTTGATGCTTCTTCCATTAGCCATGGCAATTTCTTCTCTCTTCACCACTAAAACATACACACCCCAGTAAAAAGAAAGTAAAAATAAAAAGTAACTTCTAGAAGCCTAGTTGGTCAAATATTCTCCTAGTTAGAAGCCTCTAGAGTCGCTCCAGTTCGAGCTTTATCCCCCTACTCATGGATCTTATCCCTTGGTCCAAGGAACTCAAATCCCTTCATGGTAGGAATCCATCCCTCTCTTAATTGATGTGAAACTACCTCAATCTCTCTATAAATTTAGCTGAAGTTTCAGGTTGAAGGGTAGATACAAATGTGAATAGAGACTGATTCGTATAGTTTCTAAGCTGGAGAGAGTTCATAGAGTTCATAGTTTCTATGCTAGTGATTTGTTTTTGACACATTGAAGATCACATATTTGTGCCCATGGCTTCATGCTGGTCATTCTAGAGAGGAAGGCTTATCAGACTAAAGGAAAACAATTTCTCAGACACACGGGAAAAATCTGTGCAACATCAAGGCATCTGGTTGTAATATTTCTCTTTATAATTTATGATAATACACATGGATCTAATTTTCTCATTGT
The DNA here is from genome assembly GCA_034641835.2 of Pinus albicaulis. Lineage (NCBI taxonomy): Eukaryota > Viridiplantae > Streptophyta > Pinopsida > Pinales > Pinaceae > Pinus > Pinus albicaulis. Next base: position 92,740,223 of record CM076579.1, on the reverse strand, counting down.
CATGTTTATGAATTCATGGAAATAATGTCAATACTTAGACTCCTTGATCACTAAGTTGGATTGGTATTTATGATTATTATATTCTGCAGGTGCTTTGATCTTCTATCTTGTCTTTGATTGCAGGTTCTTCTCATCATTGAAGGACTACTTTGGAGCGAAAGGAAAAATACTAAATTAGACATCTCAGTTGAAAGGTATGAGCATGTCCTCTTTATTTCATGGTTGTAATAATCTAAAATACAAATAATCTAGATAAAGAGATATTCAATGGATATTTGTTTCTAGTTACTCGTTGGAGTACTAGGGATATTGCTCTTGTCCGCAAGAGGGATTAATCCTGGTAACAAATTGGTGACCACAGTGTGGATACAAGTTTAGTTTTCTTTGGTTATTTTCAGTGTGATCTTATAGCTTTATTATTTTGAATTATCTGAGTGTGGTTGGGTACATGACCTTTTAGAATCTTTGAGAAAGAAAAATTAAAAAATATTTTTTTCAACTTGTTCTCTGCCTGCGCGGTTTTCTTTGGAAAACAGAGCGACAACCAACATGACTTGTCAATTTCGTTCAGTGCACATGCACACTTTTGTTAACTAAGAGGTTGTGCAGCCCCTGGGAAATTTTAAAAATTTTGAAATTCTCTCATTCAGAGCCAGATGACCAAATTCTTGAGGTTTAACCCGATTTAGTCCAGTTGTTAGAACCTATGTGAGAAATCCTCTTCGAAAACTTAGAGTCTTATGTGATTAATCATCCATTTTGCATTATGCAAGTTAGGGTTTGCCCTGGTTTACTATTTCTATTTTTGGAAGATACATTCATTTGCCTCAGATAATTGGTTTTATGTTTTTGTCTTCTTGAGCCATCATGATTATTGCCAACCTTGCCTTTTCGAATATGTGCTTCTTATTCGATTGCAAAATGGAAAAGCTTCTAGATCACTAAAGCCTAATTTGTCACAAGATAATATTTCGTGATTTCATTTATTCTAGGATAAGTGGAAACATTCTTATTCTAATTAAAACTAAGGGAAATCATTTACAAAAACATTCATAGGTATCCTAGTTAGGATTGATAATTAGAACGTTAATTTGATTTGAATTTTTTATAATTTTTAGGGTTTTTTTAGAAATTTCCTTCTTTCGAGATTTGTTTGTCAAAATTGTAGTTTCTAACTTCATAATCAATGGAATTATATTCATGAAAAAGAAATTGATCATGTTTGGAAATTATGTTCTTAATAAAATTGTTTTCTCTTCGAAAAGGAATTGTATTTAAAGTTTGAGGAAGCTTGTTCTTTTGAAATAAAAAATCTCTCAAATTTATCCTAAATAGAATTTATCAAAACAAAAGAGTTTCATTTTTCATATTGATGCATTTATAGTATTTTGAGTCAGTTCACAATATCATTAAGTTTCAACTTCATACCCCTTTGCGTTAAATAACATCCAAATCAATACAATGCTTAATAAAATCAATCTAGACATTTTTACGTTTTCTAGGGCTCATTCCACAAATTTAGCTTAGGCTAGTGTTTTGGAATAGGTTGTAATAAACATTCCAAAGAAATTAAAACAAACAAGTAGTATGTTTTGGTAAGGAAATCCAATTGTTGCATTTGTACTCTAGGAAGCTCTTCTTAAAAGAGTCAAGCACGAGGTCATGTCGGACCTAGTGAGGTAATCGTACCTACTTCATTGGTGAAGATAAAATATGTGCATGTAATACAAACGTTAAACCTCAGATTAACCATTTTCGAGGAGCCTAGGGTCACTTGTTAGAAAACCTCAGATTCAACATGATGATGAGCTTTCAAGGGGATTGAGCTTCATACTCTGCCCTTGCATGTATATCGATCGTAGAATGTTCCCCCAGGTTCATTTGTATCAGTTGGTGACCTTAGTGGCCATAATATTTAGGATTTTTCCCAAGGTGATGGTGGAGGGAAGGTCCCACTATTCTTGGAAGAGATGTTGGCTAAACTCACTTGGAATTTCCGGAGGGTACTCTTCACTTTGAGATGGCATAGTGGAGGTACTTGCACCGGACTGTTTCATTAAGAATGTTGCTAGGGTAAGTGCTCTAACTGACATTTTTCCACATTAACTTCTGCAATGTTGGATTTCATCACCAGCTGATGTTTTTATTGTGGAAACATATTGTTTGTGTGTGTTTTTTTTTCTTAGATTTTGAAGGCGCGTGTTCATTTTTTTGATTTCTTAGTGACCTTAGGTGTATTTTGTTGAATTTTTTTGATATCATGTGTTAACAGATTAACCATGGTTGAATTACCGAGAAATTCACATAGAATGCAGGGGAAACCCCCTAAATGTACACCCAGTCAATTGGGAAAAAAAAATCTGAAAGAGTTCAACAATTAGGAACCGAGTCTACTAAACAAGGGGAAACATCCATTATAATACATCCCGATTTTGATGTTAATCAACCTCAGATAATTGAAAAATATCAAGAAAAACCAGAAATTTATGAATTAATCATAGTGTTGATCAGCGGTTGCCATTTATGTCAACCCAAGCAGCACCAGGGGCCAACCCAATATTGCATGGGAATTTTGACCTACCAAATTAATATATTCTGGGTCAATAATGATTTTTATGGTTTCTACTCGTCAAGATGTTTCCGTTGATATATGGCACACCATGTAATTCTCCACGGTTTGAGAGATATTCATGTTTGAAGTTTGTAACCCAAGTTAGTGGGCTAAAACCCCATGGGGTTGGGGCATGGGTCATTGAAAAGTCGTAATTAATATTTTTTAAGCTCCTAAAATCCCTCCCACGTTCACTTGTTGAAGCCCCTCTCAACTTAAGCGGTTATATAAATTGTGATCCTCATTTCCTCCTTATGTAAGGGATTCGGCCATCTGAAACAGGTCATCATGGAATTTTCGCTCTAACGTTTTTTCTACGAAGGTTCAGAAGCTGAAATTTTTATGAAACGAAGCTGAAATCCAAAGGAAGCCGCACTAAAAATTTTAGATCAAGGTGCGAAATATTTTTGGAGATATGATCTGTGGAAGTCAGGGTTTTTGCAGGCTCCTGAAATTCATCTCAAAGAATTGACCTTGGTAAAATCATCATAACTCTCTCTCTGAGTATTAGATTGAAATTCTGTAAAATGTGGAAGAAAGTGCATAGTCTTTAGTTTTCGCTCTGTCAATTTTAGAGCCAAATGAAGAAACATTGACATGTGGCACGTCGTACAAGTACGCTCTGCTGAAACAATCCATAATTAGGGCATTGTGAGAAATTGGGTATTACTCTCTCTTGAAGAATCCAAATTGGGTCAAACCTTGTGCATTGGAAAGGCGACTCAGAGGACTACTATAGGACCGAAAATCAGATATTAAGGATCTGAAATAACAGAGATACACCAGATTCAATATCAAGCTCCTAGAAGGCGAGAAAAAGCTAGATCATGTGTTGTCAAGGATTGAAAAGGACCAGAATTTCTATGGAAGAAAAGCAAAGCAAGGTGGAGCAGAGGGTAGCATGACAAGAGCAGCAACCAAAGTGCATAACAACAACAATAAGTTCATCATATGAAGTCTTCAAGTGGGCAGCACTTCATACAATCATTGTAAAGGTATCATTTGTAGAAATTTGAATAACTGATATGTTATTTTACCGAGATTCTCCTGATCACACACTATTTTAACTTCATGCACAATACATAATCTCTTCTACCATTGATCATTAATTACGAAAATAAAAACAATCGCATGCGCACATTAAAACCATAAAAAATCACACATATGAACACAATATTTTATGGGAAAGCTTAAAGCTGAAAACCCCCAACTATCTGTATATTATATGTCATAGAGATAATGTAACAATCATTGTACAAATCTTCTCACAAGCTCTCAGTACAGTCTCCAATTGCTACACACTAATCAAGCTCAGATCTAGCAAAACACATACTCCAATATCTGCCACCTGTTAGCCCGCCTCTACTACGCAATCCCTACTGAAGATGGGCTCTAAATGAACTCGAATCCACCTGGTATGCACTACGCAATCCTCATTTTCATCTCCATCAATGTGTGGTGCAAACTCATGCACCAGTATAGTCACAACTGATAGTCACACTGCTCTTTCACCTACCTCTTCACTGGTCTCCACTGAAACTGTCCATGCACTGAAGTTAACTGATGTATTCTTTAGTTGATTAATGAGTTTATAATTAGTGAATTAATCAATAATTAATTCACACCACTCTCACTAGTGTATCAATCAGTTAGACTAGATACAACTAGCTCAACTATGTTTAACTCAGTTAAACTGAACACAACTCCATCAACTACCTTAATAACTCCACCAAACTCTGTCACATGAGTTCTAACTGAAGTATCCATGCAATAGCTCCACTTAACCCTCAGGAATAGCGTAATTCCTTCTGTCAGCTCCTGTGCCACATCTGTGCACTTACCTGAAGTGCTCCAAGAGAATAAGATAATGTTTAGAGTCTAAATATTATTAAGAGATAATAATATTTGACATATCTATTTTTAGACTGGAAATCTAAAAATAGATTCTGCCCAGTATGTCTAAAAATAGAAGTCCATCTATTTTTTCCAACTTGACCAACCATCCACAAATAGCGTCCTGCAACTCATAGAACATGATCCATATGTCTAAAAATAGACATAGTCTAAAAATAGACTTTGCGCCAAAAATAGCCTGCGGGCCCACTTAGTGAAGGCGACTTCTTTCCACTAAGCTCATCATCTTGTTGTAATCTCAACACTCCCTCTCAACAAGATAAGGATTATCTGCCACCCCTATCTTGCCTCTGTGGTATTCGAATTTTCTCCTAGTGAGCGCCTTCGTCAAGATATCAGCATCCTGATCCTCCGTGGGAATGTATGAAAGTAACATGATCTTCCGCTGCACACAATCTCTGATATGATGATACCGGATGTCAATGTGTTTAGATCTATCATGAAATACTGGATTAATCGAGAGTTTGATGCAACTCTTATTATCACAATATATCACAGTAGGATCTAAGTGTGAACCGAACAACCCGACCAGGATCTTCCTCATCCATATAGCCTCGCATGCAGCCAAACTCGCTGCCATATACTCGGCCTCCGCTGAACTGAGTGCCACGGATCTCTGCTTCCTGCTGTACCAAGAAACTGTTGTCGACCTGATACTGAAAATCCCTCCAGATGTGTTCTTTCTGTCCGTTGGGCTCCCTGCCCAATCTGCATCCGTGAAGCCACATAGCCTCACCTCATCCGACTATCTGTACCACAATCCATATCCCGATGTGCCTCTGAGATAACGCAATACATGATTGCCTGCCTTCCAGAAGAGCTTGGTAGGCTTAACCATAGCTTTTGAAAGTTGGTTAACTGCATAGCATATATCGGGTCGTGTATTGACCAGATACATAAGCGACCCCACCAACTGTCGATAAACAGTGGCATCCACTACCTCCGCTGAAGTAGCATCCTCCTTCCTCCAACCACTAGGAAGAGGAGTATCAACAGGCTTGCAGCCATGCATGTTGAACTTCTCTAGTATCTCCCGGGCATACTTACCCTGAGAAACAAACAGTCCATCACTGCGCTGCCAAATTTCCAATCCCAGGAAATAATGAAGGAGGCCCAAGTCCTTCATCTCAAACTCTTTTGCAAGACCCTCCTTGCATGAGAGTATCAACAGCTCATCACCTGTCAAAATCAAATCATCTACATAAAGTACAATGATCAGCAACTTACCCTCCACCACAATCTGGTATAGGTTAGGATCTGCCTCACTCTTGGAGAATCCAAGTCCGGTGAAATAATTGTCTATCCATGTGTACCAAGCACGAGGTGCTTGTTTCAACCCATACAATGCTCTCTTGAGCCTGCACACATGCGACTCGTTGTTGAAGATCTTGAAACCTTCGGGCTGCTCTATGTACACCTCCTCCTCAATCACTCTGTTGAGGAACGTAGTCTTCACATCCATTTGATGAATGTGCCACCCCATCTGCGCTGAGAGAGAAAGAATCATCCGTATGGAAGAATACCTTGCGATAGGTGCAAAGGTCTCCTCATAATCAATCCCCTCAATATGTGAGAAGCCTTGGGCAAAAAATCTTGCCTTGTACTTCTCCAAACTCCCCTTAGCTACTTGCTTCACTTTGTAGATCCATCTCGAACCCACCATTGATTTCCCTTCCGGCCTTGGGAAAATCTCCCATGCACTGTTTCTAACAATCGAGTCATACTCTTCCACCATGGCATATACCCATGCGAGATCCTCCACAGCTTCCTTGAAAGAGCATGGCTCTGTCATGATACACTTGCTCATGAGAGCCATGTATCCAGTGTACCATTCATGTGACTGTCTCTGTCTGCGCTGTGATGTAGGTGCTCCTACAATCCTCTCTGCATCTTGAGCCAGTTCCTCAGCTTCTGTAGTGCGCTTCCGCCCTCTGATGGTTGGCGCTGCATGAGTGGTATCTTCCACTCCATGAACCTCCTCTTGTGGCTAATCCACATCCTGAGGCTCATCCTTAGGAACTAATAGCTCCTCATCTGCATGCAAGTGTGGTTCCCTCTCAAGTGAACACTTCATGGCTTTCTCCTCATGAAATTTGATATCTTGTCGCACAACAGTCTTGCGACTATCTGGAAAATACACATGATAGTTGTGGGGCGTATCAGTGTACCCCAAAAATATCCCAACCTCTGCAGTCAGCTCCAACTTCTTCCTGGCATCCTTTGTCACATGAATGTAAACAGGTGAACCAAAAATCCTCAAATGGGAAATATCAGGCTTCTTACGAGAAAACGCCTCCTCAGGTGTGCTCATGCCAAGTATCCTGTGAGGACAATGGTTCTGCACATATATTGTAGTATTGCATGCCTTAGCCCACAAGTGTATGGGAAGGCAATGATCATGCAACATCGCCCGTGCAGCACCCACGATCGCTCTATTCTTCCACTCAGAAACCCCATTCTGATGTGGGTTATGAGGTGCTATGAGATCTCTTCGAATTCCTTCTGCGCTGCAAAAGTCCTTGAATTTGCCAGAGATGAATTCACCACCATTGTCGCTCCTAAGAGCCTTCACCTACTTCCCCGATTCTTTCTCAACCAGTGCCTTGAACTCACAGAACTTTGAGTATGTCTCGCTCTTCTTTTGCATGAAGAAGATCCAACACTTATGAGAAAAATCATCAACAAATATCACATAGTACCTGTGCTTTGCTGTCGAAGCTACTGAGAAAGGTCCACACACGTCTGTGTGAATTCTCTCAAGGATCATCGTGGCGCGACTATCCTTCTTGTGAAAGGTGGCTTTCACAAATTTTCCCAAGGTACACCCCTTGCACTGATCTGACTGCGCAAGAGTGCCTTTAGGAAGCCCAGTAGAAATCTGCTGCAGTATCTTCAAAGCTCCATGGTGAAGGTGGCCCAATCTCCGGTGCCACAACTCGCCATCATCTTGGCTCACCACTCCTTCTGCCTTGCCTGCCATTGCTGCACAGCCATCTACCTGCAATTGATAAAGGTTCTTAACTCGAACCCCTATCCTCCGAGTCTCACCAGTTGCCTTACTGCGTAGGAAAGCCTTTCCCTCGCTAAAGACAACATCATATCCCTTGTCTTCTAACATTGCCACAGAGATCAGATTCTTCTTCAATCCTGGAACATGCATCACTTCCTTCAATACGAAGGGTTTACCAGACTCCCTCTCAAAGGAAATGGTACCGATACCGGTCGCACTGTATCTACCATCATCGCCCATCTCGATGTGCACTCCAAGATCTTTCTCATCCAGATCAGTAAACAAATCTTTATCTTCGGTCATATGAAAAGACACACCACTATCAAGAAACCACACTGAACCCATCATACTTGAGACCAAGCATGCGATCAGCGAAAAATATAGCTCAAACTGCGAGGCTAAGGCCTCTCCAGCTGCAGATCCAGCAGCCTGCTTATTTTTCTTCTTCTGTGGACAATTAGTGGCGTAATGTCCGTGTTGGTGATAGTGAAAGCACTTCACCTTGGACATGTCCTGCTTCTTGCCTTTCGCACCGGATTGAGAAGCTTTCTTGCTCTTCCCCTTCTTTGCTTTGGCAGCCAAAGCACAATTCTCTTCATCAAATTTCTTTGATGAAGATCCGTCCCTGGTACTCCACCTTATCTCCTCTTGCACAAGATCCGACCAAAGTCGCTCCCATCCTGGCAATTTCTCTCGACCATTGACAAAGTCCTGATAGGAATGCCAACTCTTCGGAAGCCCAAGGAGAGCCAAGCTCACCAAGTCCTCGTCATCTACAGTCACCCCCACACTTCCCAGCTCATCCCTGCATTGGATGAACTTCATGAGGTACTTGGGCATACTGTCGCCTTTCTCCATTTTTATGTTCCTAAGTTTATCCTTGAGCGCCAACTTCCTCTGGTCACTCTTGCTTTGGAATAAGTCTGTCAACGCTTTCCACATCAAGAATGGAGAAGCCTTACCATGAAGGCTAGACACTATGTGATCCTTTACACCTTCCAACAGAATTCTTCGACACTTTGCTGTCTTCTTTTGCCATGCATCAAGTACGACAACATCGCCAGAAGTAGGTTTTGGAATTTTTGCATCTATGAACTCCTTCAACCCATTTTCATCCAGCACCGCCTCCATTCTATCCTTACATGCAATATAATTCAAGCTGCCCTCAAGGGCATACTCCAATCGCAATCTGTTGAAAGACATCTCAACTTCAACACCAAGAAAACACTGCTACAAATTCGAATTCCACCAGCACAAAAATCAACCGCTTCAATGTTTTTCAATTGCTCCAATGATCAATATCGCTCTGATACCATGTCAAAATTTGAATAACTGATATGTTATTTTACCATGATTCTCCTGATCACACACTATTTTAACTTCATGCACAATACAAAATATCTTCTACCATTGATCATTAATTGCGGAAATAAAAACAATCGCATGCGCACATTAAAACCATAAACAATCACACATATGAACACAGTATTTTATGGGAAAGCTTAAAGCTGAAAACCCCCAACTATATGTATATTATATTTCATAGAGATCATGTAAAAATCATTGTACAAAGCTCCTCACAAGCTCTCAATACAGTCTCCAATTGCTACACACTAATCAAGCTCAGATCTAGCAAAACACATGCTCCAATATATGCCACCTGTTAGCCTGCCTATACTACACAATCCTTACTGAAGATGGGCTCTGAATGAGATCTAATCCACCTGGTATGCACTATGCAATCCTCATTGGCATCTCCATCAATTTGTGGTGCGAACTCATGCACTAGTATAGTCACAACTGATAGTCACACTGCTCTTTCACCTACCTCTTCACTGGTCTCCACTGAAACTGTCCATGCACTGTAGTTAAATGATGTATTCTTTAGTTGATTAATGATTTAATAATTAGTGAATTAATTAATAATTAATTCACACCACTCTCACTAGTGTATCAATCAGTTAGACTAGATACAACTAGCTCAACTATGTTTAACTCAGTTAAACTGAACACAACTCCATCAACTACTTTAATAACTCCACCAAACTCTGTCACATGAGTTCTAACTAAAGTATTCATGCAATAGCTCCACTTAACCCTCAGGAATATCGTAATTCCTTCTGTTAGATTATGTGCTACATCTGTGCACTTAACTGAAGTGCTCCAAGAGAATAAGATAATGTTTAGAGTCCAAATATTATTAAGTGCTAATACTATTCGACATATCTATTTTTAGACTAGCAATATAAAAATAGATTCCGCCCAATATGTCTAAAAATAGAAGTCCATCTATTTTTCCAACTTGAACAACCATCCACAAATAGCATCCTGCAACTCATAGAATCATGATCGACATGTCTAAAAATAGACAAAGTCTAAAAATAGACTTTGCGCCAAAAATAGCCTGCGGGCCCAGTTAGTGAAGGCGAATTCCTTCCACTAAGCTCATCATCTTGTTGCAATCTCAACATCATTGTACTTAGTCATTGTAAATAAATTATTGTACAAATTGTACTAGTGTCTATCTGCCAAGGGTTTAAGAGGCAGCGTTGGGAGGTATAAGATCATCATTAGGTGGTTGTGTCAAAGTTGGGGTTATGGTCTAGTATATCTTCTTCTTCTACATAATTCTATATCATTGTAAAGTGGACCATTTTCCCTGGTACAGGAGTCCATTCTCCTTTTATTCCTCTATAGGGTGGTAGGGTGGTGGTAGGGTGAGTTGTAGCTCATTGGGTGTTGGGGCATCCGTTCAGTTGACTACTGAAGATTCTCGAGCATTGGAGCGTCCATCCAGTGGGACCTGGAGAAGAATGCTTTTCTAGATTCTAGGAATTTGGAGCTTTATTTTCAATTGGAGTTGAATATTAAAGAATTATTAGAAAAGAATTAGGTGGTTTTTGTCCCTGAGTGGGTTTCCACATTAAAAACTATGTGCATTTATGTTCCTCTTGTTTGCTGCTATTATTATACAAACAATAATGATAATTAAAGATTAAATAATTCTCTAATTGAAAGGAATAATTATTCACCCCCCCTCTCAGTATTTCCAACAATTGGTATCAGAGCTTGGTTCCTTCAATAGCAGTTTAACAGCTGGAAGGAGGTCATGGAGCATACCAAGAATGGTGTACCTCTATTCAATGAAAATAATTATGCACTCTGGAAAGGAAGAATGGAGGTCTATCTCTTGGCGCAAGGTTACGAAGTATGGGACACTGCTCAAAATGGATTTACATCAACCGCGGATGAACAAGGTAAGAAGAATTTGGTAAATGATGCAAAAGCAAAGAATATTATTATCAGTGGACTTATTGAATCTACTTATCATAAGGTGTTGGGTTGTAAAACTGCAAAAAATGTATGGGACAAGCTTGAGAATATATATGCAGGTGACTCAAATGTCAAAGAAGCAAAGCTTCAAATCTATAGAGCAAAATTTGAGCAACTCAAAATGAAAGAAGATTGCAACATTGCTGCATACTTCCAATACGTTGATGAAATAACCAATACTTTGGAAGGATTGGGAGAGCCAGTTGACGAGAAGACTATTATATGGAAGATTCTTAGAACGTTACCAGGGAGATTCAACCCAAAGGTATCGGTCTTAGAATACAGTGCAAATCTGGACAAACTCAACAAAGAGGAATTACATGGATTTCTCATAGCATATGAAATGAGACTTGATGAAGAAGAGGGTACTTCGCATCTAGAAACTGCGTTCGTTGCATCTAAGAAAACCAATAAGGATAAACAACCTTCAATTGAAAAGACATGCACCTACAAGTGTGAAGAAAAGGGAGATGATGAAGAAGGTCTTTCAGATGAAGAATATGCTTACTTCATGAGAAAACTACAAATTGGTAGGGGAAAATTCAAAGGTAAACTTCGATTCATATGTTTCAGATGTAATGAGGTTGGGCATTTTGCAGCAAAATGTCCAAACAAAAGTAATGACAACTCAAAGAGAAAGAAAGGCTTTAATAAATTCAACAAGCAAGGATCCAAAAGGAACTTTCTCTCTAAAGAAGATAGCTCATCATCCGATGAAGACAATGATAGTGAAGAAGAAGCCAATGAGAGAGTATTGTTTATGGCCAAGCACAATAAACCCAAGAACAATAAGCAAGAGGTATCAAACAACGAAGAAGAAATATGGACCATAGACGAATTTTATGAGGAAGCAATCAAGCTTATAAAAGATCTCAAGGCGGAGAAGATTCGTTCCAAAAATCTTGAAGAACAAGTTCAAGGTCTCAAAATTGAAGTTGAAGAACACAAATGCATTGAAGAGTCGCTTCAAAAGAAGTTGGAAGAAAGAAACCAAGAAAGGGAAGAATTAGAAGCGAAAGTAGTCTCACTACGTGAGGAAGTGAAGAAAGGAAAAACTATCCAAAACTATGCCAACAGCTCAAGGGCATTGGAAGAACTCATCAACAATCAATGATCTTACAATGACAAAACTGGCATCGGTTACAAAGAAGAAGCAGGACCTTCTACAACAAAATACAATGAACCTATGAGATCTGACATGCATGTAGACTTCATTGGACAAGATTCAGAAGAACAGCCTTGGAAGACAATTCCTCGATGAAAATTTCCATCTAGGTACCAACATATTTTTTATGGATACTGTTATTCATGTGGAAAATTTGGTCATAAAGCTATAGAATGTCACACATACCTTAGGAATGAATAAAATTCCAGGAGATCTGTCAAATATGAACCTCCTAGAGCTCAGCGAAACATCAATAGATTTGAGCATTTAAGAAATAATAATGAATTTTACAAATGTCGAAAATTTGGACACATAGCCAAAGACTACAGACTTGAAAATCCTCCAGAAGAATTTTCGAAGCCACATAATGAACTAACATGGAAGAAGAATAAGAATGATAATTGTGCTCTCGCTCTCAAGGCTCAAAAGAACAAAGATGTGTGGTATGTTGATAGCGGTTGCTCACCGCATATGACTGGAGATAGAAATAAATTTGTATCTCTGAAAGAGAAGAAGGATGGAACCGTGTCCTTTGGAAATGATGGATCTTCAAATGTTATAGGATCAGGTACTATCACTCTCAGAAGAAAATATTCTCTAGCCATAATGTTCTATTGGTTGAAAACATGAATCACAATCTGCTCAGTGTTGGACAAATGTGTGATCAAGGACACACAATACTATTCAACTCCACGAAATGTGAAATCAGGAAAGGCGTGTGTGGTGAAATTGTGGCTACAGCAAGTCGAGCTCCAAATGACATATTTGTTTTGGATGAAGCAACTAATTCATGTCTAATAGCTAAAGAGGATGATACAATAATTGGTAGCAATGATGATCGACTAAGTAAGAAGTTTTCTACAAAGGTGAAAAGTGATTTCGAGATGTCTATAATTGGTGAGCTGACATACTTCTTAGGGCTTCAAATATCTCAGCAAGAGAAAGGAATATTTATATGTCAAGCCAAGTACCTCAAGGAAATGCTCAAGAAATTTAAAATGGAATATTGCAAACCCATCCATACTCCAATGGTAATAGGTTGCAAATTGAGCATAGACGACTCATCTAAGGATGTGCATCAAAATTTGTATAGATCTATGATTAGTATTCTTCTATATGTAACAACCTCCCAAAAAGATGTTATGCAAGCAGTTGGACAAGTAGCAAGATTCCAAGCAGCACCAAAAGAATCAAATATTAAATATTGTCAGAATTTGGAATATCTTCGCCAAAATCTTAGGATTCTCCCAAGTTCTCATTAGATTCTCCGTTTTCCAGAATATAAAGGGGGAGTGGAAGTGTGTATAGGTTCGCAGGATGGTTGTGTTTCAGGAGGAGTTACCCTTTGCCATTGATGTCAAAGGGGGAGAGAATGTTGTAGGAAGAGGTGTCATGATCGCAGGGGGAGTACTTGTGTTTCCATCAATGCCAAAGGGGGAGATTGTTGATCAGCGATTGTCATTGATGTCAACCCAGGCAACACCAGGGGCTAACCCAATATTACATGGGAATTTTGACCTACCAAATTAATATATTCTGGGTCAATAATGATTTTTATGGTTTCTACTTGTCTAGATGTTTCTGTTGATATATGGCACACTATGTAATTCTCCACGGTTTGAGAGATATTCATGTTTGAAGTTTCTACCCCCAGTTAGTGGGCTAAAACCCCATGGGGTTGGGGCATGGGTCATTGAAAAGTCGTAATTAATCTTTTTTAAGCTCCTAAAATCCCTCCCATGTTAACTTGTTGAAGCCCCTCTCAACTTAAGCATTTATATAAATTGTGATCCTCATTTCCTCCTTATGCAAGGGATTCGGCCATCTGAAACAGGTCATCGTGGAATTTTTGCTCGAATTTTTTTTCTAAGAATGTTCAGAAGCTGAAATTTTTATGAGATGAAGCCAGAATCCCGAAGAAGATACACTAAAAAATTCAAATCAAGGTGCAGAATAGTTTTGGAGATATGATCTTTGGAAGTCAGGGTTTTTGTAGGCTTCTGAAATTCATCTCAAAGGTGACCTTGGTAAAATCGTCAGAACTCTCTCTCTGAGTATCGGATTGGAATTTCGTAGTAAGTGGAAGAAATTACACAATCTTTAGTTTTCGCTCTATCAATTTTGGAGCAAAATGAGGAAACAGTGACACGTGGCACGTCGTACAAGTGAGCTCTGCTGAAATAGTCCATAATTAGGGCTTTGTGAGAAATTGGGTATAACTCTCTCTTGAAGAATCCAAATTGGGTTAGACCTATGGCATTCGAAAGACGACTCAGAGGAATACTACAAAACCGAAAATCAGATATTGAGGATCTGAAATAACAGAGATACACCAGATTCAATATCGAGCTCCTAGAAGGAAAGAAAAAGCTAGATCATGTGTTGTTAAGGATTTCAAAGGACCATACTTTCTATGGTAGAAAATCAAAGCAAGGTGCAGCAGAGGGTAGCATGACAAGAGCAGCAACCAAGGTGCATAATAGCAGCAAGAAGTTCATCATATGAAGTCTTCAAGTGGGCAGCACTGCATACAATCATTGTAAAGGTATCATTGTACTTAGTCATTGTAAATACATTATTGTACAAATTGTATTGGTGTTTATCTGCCAAGGTTTGAAGAGGCAGTGTTCGGAGGTCTAGGATCACCATTAGGTGGTTGTGTCAAAGTTGGGGTTATGGTCTAGTATATCTTCTTCTTCTACATCATTCTATATCATTGTAAAGTGGACCATTTTACTTGGTACGGGAGTCCATTCTTATTTTATTCTTCTATAGGGTGGTAGGGTGGTGCTAGGGTGACTTGTAGCTCATTGGGTGTTGGGGCATCCATTCAGTTTACTACTGAAGAATCTTGGGTGTTGGAGTGTCCATCTAGTTGGAGCTGGAGAAGAATTCTTTTCTAGATTCTAGGAAGTTGGAGCTTTATTTTCAACTGGAGTTGAATATTAAAGAATTATTAGAAAAGCATTAGGTGGTTTTTAACCCGGAGTGGGTTTCCACCTTAAAAACTGTGTGAATTTGTGTTCCTCTTTTTTTTTGCTATCATTGTACAAACACTGATAATAATTGAAGATTAAATAATGCTCTAACTGAAAGGAATACTAATTCACCCCCCCCCCCCTCTCAGTATTTCCAACACACAGTTGAATCTGTTAGTGGTGAATTGTTAGATACTCAATTCACTGAACCTGAAATTTATGAACTTGATTACGAATCTACTTCGTCTGAGTCACCTTTGGATTTCATAGCTCGAAATCCTGGTCATCCTCGTTCACCTCGAGTGAAAATTCTTATTACTAAGAATATTCCTCCTGGCCTGATTAGTATTGAAGAGATTTCTGATACAGAAGAAGAGATGAAAATTCCTTCGTATGAAGAATCTTTAGATCTAAGTTTTAGTGAAAAAATTTACTGTTACGTTCCTTTTAGACCAGATCCTTGGTATCATCAAATTACCGACTTTCTGCATAACTATGGTTAAAATTATTCGCTACGCCGCATCCATTTTTACTCTATACCTAGAGGTAGTTACATGGCTTCATCAAGCATGTCTACTAAGTCATCTATGTTTTCTTCATCACCAGAAATTTTTTTGTATGGTGGTCCATCCATTCCTACTAGATACCATTCGCTCTCTGGCACTTTCTCAGAAGCATCTCCATCTTCTGAAAATTTTACATAATCAACTGGTCTCTCTGAATCCACTACAGAATATTTGAAAATGGAACATGTCTATATTTTTTTTGGAAATATTCCTCAAACTAGCTCTCAAGGTGGCTATATAGCGCCTGGGGGGCAGCAACCTCCTCAAGGATAGTGATGTCTCCAAGGGAAATAGCCTCTTCAAGGGCAGCAACCTCTTCAAGGGAAGTAGTTTTATCAAGAGTAACTATATTTCCAAGGAGGAAAACATTTTACTAGAACTTATCCTTCGGTTGTAGGATCAAAATTTCCGGGTAATTATCAAACTTATGTTCCAATACCTCAAACTGGTTATGGTCAACCTTATGCATTAAAACCTTTGATGGGAGTTCCTTACCCAGAAATTAATACTGTGTGGAATACATTATTGAATCAACAATATTTTCAACCTAATTTACAAGTACCTTATAACCAACCTATTCAACCAGCTGGACAATTTGGTTTTACCCAAGTCCAACAACCTGTTTGGAGTGCACTTCAAGTTACCCCTCAGGTATCTGTGTCTAGTAGTCAGCAAGCTGGTCCGAGTACTCCAAGTACTCCTATCCTATCTGCTATGAAAATTTATGTTCAACAACCAAGTACACATATCCCTGGAGTTTCTCAAACACCTATTGTTACAACCCTTCAAACGACTGCATCAACTGTTACATAGGAAATCCCTTAGATTACTGCTCCTCAAAATGGACCTACAGTTCAGTCTACCACTCAAAGCTCTGTATGACAACCTGGTGCAACTACAGTTCAAATAAGCTAACCATTTACGGGTCAGTTTGTTCAGAGTCAACCATTTGAAGGGAAATTTCAATATGGAAAAATGGGACAAAATACAGTTTACCAAAGTCAACCATATCGTGGTTATACATATCAAATACCAACTCAACCTCAGTTTGGTATGGCTAACCCGGGATACCCTGGAGGCATTCCAATCCCATCTGCTCAGGCTATCCCATGTTATTCAAGATATCCTCCTCTGAGTACTGGTATTGTTCCTCAAGGTTATCAGTTTGAACAACAATACCCTAACTATTAGTTACTTTTCATTGCAACTTTATACTTACCAGAATTGTCTCCACTGACAAATGATCCAATTTATTATCTTCCGTTTTGGCCAGCAATTCTAACTAAGTTTCCCAGTGATATTCCAAAGTTTGAAGGAAAATTAGGATAATACCCCTCAAATCATGTGATGAATTATCATATGTGGTTCACATCTAACTCATTAATCAATGATTCCATTTGTTTGAGAATTTTTCAAAGAACATTGATTGTTTTAGTTGCAAAGTCATACATTGAGTTACCACATGGCTCTTTCAATAATTTCAATGCTTTAGCAACAGATTTCCTCTCATTTTCAGTTGCTATTTCATTATGACAATGACACGGAACTTTTAACTTCATTAAAACAGAGTACGTATACATACATTTTAGATCACATACACGAATGACGACGTAAATGAAGTTTAGTGAAATTTTTTATTCCGGGTGAAATTTTGGCAGAATGGTTTATTAAATCATTACTTCCAAATATTACTTAGGATGTTGCTAAGAGAGGGGTTGTAACAAAATAACAAGTCATAGCCCAAGCATAGTACCTGGACCTTGTTTACACACAATTTGGTACTTTGTATGAAAAAATCTTGATTTACCATGCCCAGGTCAACTTAATGCAACTCCTTCTGGTTCTAATTCTGCAGATGGTGTAATTGGTATAGCTAATACTACAAAGAGTAAGAATAAATCATCTAAATCTAATCCAATTATAACTCTACCAGATTCACCTAAAGGAGACCATTCCCTCGAAACTTCTGCCGAAATCCACGACATAAACTCATCTACAACTAAACCTAAATATGGAAATAAGAAGAAAGGGAAAGGTAAAAATAAACAAAACACTTCTCCCAAAGAGAAAGCTAAAAAAATTGAACCATTAGACGAAAAATGGAAACCTTGTTATCCTTGGATTATATTTGATGAGGATCACTACACCAAAGAGTGTCGACATTAGGCCAAGGTATCCAAATTATTCAAAGGTTCATCTAGACCTGTTGTCTTCAAAGATCCTTTTCCATCTCAAGATAGAAAAATGATCAGATATTCTTCCAATTTAGCAGCATATATTTTGATGATGTCCCAGGTCAAGGTTGCGACAAGATATCAAGACTATGGATCTATTGAAGCGTCGAAAACCGGGTCTACAACAAGGGGGATACCCACCCGGTCTAGACCTTGGTTGGCAACTCCTTTTCTGTTTGGTATAGTGGGTCCGACTGGGGATAATGGGACCAGTTTCCCAATATGTGTGTGTGTGTTGAGAATTGATATTTCTTTTTCTAAAAGTTCCTAAGTGAAATTCTTTTATTCTAATTCTAATCTATAACATGCAATTGTATTCTAATAAATAGAAATATCTAATTCTAAACTAACCCGGGATGTAATATTTCCGTTATGCGATCTAAAATGATTTCAAATAACAATTGGTAATAAAGATCATTCAACTGTTATAAGAAAAGAATTCAATAAAGATAAACCACTTCGTATAAAAAGTTAGATGAAACAGTTGTGAAAAACATATCGCATAATAAGCTACTCACATATTAAGCATAAATAAATAGCTATCTCTGTACAGAAGTGCCAAATTATAATTCAAGCATTCAAGCATTAATATATAAACAACTGAACATGAATATCACTTTAACACAAAGGCAGAAATAGTTAAGAGATAAAAGTACCATTTATAACTATTTCTACTCATGAGCTTCAAGCAATAATGACTTATCTCTTCTTAATCCAACATCCACTAAGAGTACAAAAGTGAAACATCAGTAGTAGATATTAAACGCAGATATCAATAAATCTTGTTCCATTCATTCATCAAAACCTCCTCGGAGGGTGCAAAAGTGCATGTTCTGAGGATAGGTTTTTGACAAATTTCAGGACCCTTCTCTAAATGCATGAGAAGGGTTTAAATACTACTAACTAAATCTAAAAATAATTTATTACAAAAATGTAGGATATGGTTTAAATGACCGTCCTCTTTTTAGGAAAAAATAAAGCAAAAATAATACTAATCTAAAATTAAAATCTAACAATGGAATTCCAAGCGTTTAGCATTGATCTAAGAAGAATAGGCTGGCCGACTTCAGAATTTAACTTTCCTGTGAAAACGGAATCGGCAAGAGCTGGCGCCAACTTCTCGGCATAATTAATGATACACTTGAGAGTCATACACTGGCTATGTGGTTTTACCAGACATGCCCAGTAAGAATCCCATATTAACTTTGTTAATCCTTTAATCGATTCTTCCTTTTCTTGGGCTTTCTATTTCCAGTCTATCTGCAGTTGCTGTGCTTTTGGTAGGTATCCTAGAGTAGTTTCAGAAATCAGATTTTCCTTGTGTAAATTTTCATTTATATAATCAATAATGTTGCTTGCTGTTGTAGCTGCTTCTTCTGCTGCTTGCTCTGCCTTTCTGATCTGTGCATCCCAATTATTAAAAATTATTTCTTTGTGATTTTCATTGATTACAGGTGCACCTGCTCTTTTCCCCTCCTCTGTTTCTTGCCAAGCCAAATAGTCAGTAACTCGTTTTTTAGTTAAATCATAATCATGTCGTAAGTCTACGACGTGATTAGTGATTTTATCACTTTCTTCACAATAATAATTCCATTGTGATATTCTTTGGCATAATATTTCCTGTTGTTGCAGTAGTTGATCATTTAAGGAAATAGAATCTGTGATAAATTCTATGAGCTTGGGATCATCTTTGTGCATCTCTTGCATAACCTGTAGCTGTTTCTATTTTTCAGCCAAAATGTTCTGATATCCAATCTGCATTCGTTGAAAATCTTGTTGTAATTTTTCAAGTTTTTTTTGTGCTTCATTGTTAGCATTGGCTTTTTGCAGCTGTTGTTGCAAGACTTGTACCTGATCTTCTTTCTCATTCAATAATTGTCGTACCTCATATGCTTTGTCAATGGATTCAGAGGTATAAGCTCCTGTGATCTGAGATAATTTAGTGAGATTTTCAGTTGGATCAGTGGCAGGATCTTGCCATAGAACATCTAGATGTTCTGCATCATGAGAGAGCACATTTTTCAATTTCCTTTTCTTCCTTTGTCTTCTTACCACTGCTTTATGTTGTGGACTATAGAATACATCAAGAGGAGGAATTTCCTCTATCCTGAGCATGAGTTCAGAGGATGGGGTTATGGGAATATGTTCTGTTTTTGAGACTCTTGTGACTATATTTATTGTTGTCTGTACATTATTCACAAGTGTCTGTGTGTTTTGTCCTTCAATATTAATCAAATCATTGAATGTTTCACATTCCTTATATAATTCAATTCTAACTGATGATTGATGTACAATGAGAGGGGGAATATTTAACTATGGAGAGGTTGAAATCTGTTGCTGTGAGAGATCTTTAGACTGGGCAGTATCCCTTACAGACCCTTCACTTTTAGAGTGTTTAGAGGTTTCTCTTATTGACTTTGACTTAGACCTATTTGTACCTGAACTTCTACTAAGACTGATACTAGGAGTTGGTTCCCTTACGGGTTCCAAGCATAATTTATCCAAAGGGATAGTAGTTAACCTCCTTTCTCTGTATATTTTGAATTCTTGAAACTCTGCTGGGGGAAACCATATTTGAGCCGAATGTAGAATTTCTTTAAGTGTGCCCTTTTCTTGTTTATCTTTCTTCAGTGGTTCGTCTCTCCTTGACCAGTCCTTGGTGCATTCTGCCAATTTTTCATTTTCTTTGGCAAACTTCTCCATGAACTATTTGCTATAAGTTGCATGTGGCTCCGGCAAATGATACATGAGTCTCAAATCTTGTGGAGTAAATGAGCCAATGAGCTCTTGACCCTGAGTCTTAAACTATCTGTTCGTAATATCAGTGTTATTCAGCACCCATTTCACCATGTCTGTGTATGGAAGAATTTTAGGTCTCGCTGCTATCCGGTGCAAGAATGAACAAGCCAACTCTGTAATGGATGCTTCAGAAGAATCATGTGATCTTGCAGTAGCTATAACCTCCATTACTCTGGGGTTTTCTTCCTCAAGTAGATTATACATGCCCTCCCAATTAGTGATACCAACATCTTTGTTACAGGCAGTGTCTGTATATAAGGATGTCATCTCTTTGTCCTCAGAACTTAGAACTTTGTCTTTCTTTCCCATAATACTCTGAATACTGCTTTGTATAGTTCTCAGTTCTTCACTCCTGTAGTTCACGAATTAAGTGAGAATAATGATAGAAAAAAGGTGATGGAAAGGTTTTAAATGCTGAAAACGTATAAAATATACCACCTTACGTGAAATAACTCTTCAATCAGAACAAAACCATTTTTCATTAATGAGTAACAACCAATTCATTGATTAACATTAAAGCACATAACCAAGTCTCGATTTATGGAAAGATTGTTTTCGTATAATGAGCCTTTAAAGATCTGTGATAAGGCGATCTGTGATTTGCTTTTCAATATCACAAAATCGCAATAACGCATATTGAAATCTCTTGAAATTGTAATAGCGCAATATTGTAACATCGTGAAATCGCTATATCACAATATTGCAAGATCTCAAGACATACCATATGACAAACATCCGTTAATATATTTTATGCGAAATGCGATTTGTGATATATGTTATTGCACATTGGCAATTTTGAGGGTTTTCAGCGTGAGATATGACATATGAAGCATGCGATGCGATGAATGTTCTTATAGTGCGTAGTTTCGCATCGCAATCTCGTGAAATTGTGTTCCGCTTATAAAGAGGCATTCATTACCCTTTTGTGATGTGATATTCCCTTAAAGAATGATTTTATTCTATGCTATCATAAAAATTAAGTTTTTTAGATTTTTCAAGGAATATTTTCCTAAGTTTATGATAGTAAGATTTATTAAAGAAAGAAAAAACAAGCACTAAAAAGAAAATATTTTTAATTTTTTTTTGAATAAGGGTCCCCATTTATTTAGTATTAGTGATAATACTAAATAAAAAGGGGGGGTTGTTGCTAGCCACAAGAGGATCTAAGAGTCCTGTAACTGGTAAAGAAACTGAATCATCTAATCACCCACCAGTATAAACTCCTTCGGTTTCTGAACCATTGAAAATCAAGAAACCTAACCCTGATTTAGTGATTAAATCGCTTGCTAATGGTGTACTTCGAAAATCGAATTTCAATCCTCATGCAAGAGCTTCTCATAATTACAACATTCTTGAATATTTGGCCATATCCCCTTTAGCAATGTTAGCCCTCGAGGTGCTACAATATTTTCCAGATCAGAGGAAATTACTATTATCAGCTATAGGAGCTATTGATCCTCAAAACTTGAATCTAATTGTCTTTGATCTTGAAAATTTTGTACATAGACTACCACATCAAATGGCTTTTCAAATTCCAGTATTAGTCAAATCAAGGCGAGTTTTTTCATGCTATAATTGATGAAGGAGCATCTATGTGCATTATTTCCTTAGTTTGTTGGAAAAATCTTGGTTCTCTGACAATCAACCATTCACTGACCATCCTTAAATCCTTTGATGGAAGAGGTTTTTGCCCATTTGGAATACTCTAGGATCTGCCTATATAAGTATAAGGAAAAACTGTAACACTCGAGGTGGAAGTTGTTGATGCCCCTATTAATTACTACCTTATTCTGGGTTGCAGTTGGTCTTATGCTAAGACTATTGTTGTTTCATTAGTATTTCGTATGATAATGTTTCCTCCAAAAGGAAATATTTTTAAAATCAATTAGTTTTATTACTTCACTTCAGACCCTACTTCTACAGATAGTATCCAGCATGTCGGAAAATTGGTTATCCATTATGAAGATGTTGGGGTAGGACTAGTTAAGGATTCCTCTCTCATGGGAATTTTTGCTATGCATTCTCCCAATGTACCATGAGCTATTACCAATATCAATATGATCACATTAAGCAAATTTCCATTTGATGACACATGGAATGTGCCTTTAGAATCAGAATTGGACTCCTCTAGTGGCGAGATGTCTTTAAGTCCATTTGAATTGGCATATGTAGCAATACAGACATGTTTTGACACTACATCAAATTATACTAATCAAATGAATGTGACCAATGAAGAGTCATCTTATTTGCCAAGCTCAACTTTGACATCATTTTTGGATCCTTTTCAACAAGTATTTGTAACTGATGAAAATAT
This sequence comes from Pinus albicaulis, assembly GCA_034641835.2. Taxonomy (NCBI): domain Eukaryota; kingdom Viridiplantae; phylum Streptophyta; class Pinopsida; order Pinales; family Pinaceae; genus Pinus; species Pinus albicaulis. The sequence continues at coordinate 92,717,299 of CM076579.1, read as the reverse complement.
CCGAGAAATTTTGTCGTTGGATGAATTTCAGTGGGACTATCTACATCATCGATCTTCTTTTTTACTTGACCTTGATAAAATTGAAAATTATTTTTCATCCATCTTTACAATTGATTATGTCAAGGAACCTCAAAATCCTACATCGACTATACATTCGGATTCTAAGAAAAAATTGGGAAATATTTCTACCACAATTCATATTTACATATCAGTTAAACCTGGAATATTTGAGAACATTAATATAGGTGATTCTTGCTCAATTGAAGAGATAAAAAATTACAAAGTCCTATTTCCAGAATTCTGAGAAATTTTTGTGTCCTTATGAAGAAATTCTAGGTATTGATCCTAAGATTGTTATTCATGAAATTAAGACATACTTGTATTCTAAGCCTATTATACAGAGATTACGTCTGATACATTTGCAAAAAGCTGCTGCAATCAAAGTTGAAGTTGAAAAATTACTATGCGCGGGATATATTTATCTTATTCCTTTGATGGATTGGGTATTTAAATAGTTCTCGTAATGAAGAAACAAGGAACTATCAGAGTATCTGTCGATTATTGGGATATTAACAAGGCTTGTCCCAAAGACAATTATCCTACCCCCTACATCGATCAAATTGTTGAGGATTGTGTCAGAAATGAAATATTATCGTTTATGGATGATTTTTCTCGTTACAATTAGATCAACATACTCCCTGTTGATTAGCCTAACACACCATTTATATGTCCTTGGGGTACGTTTTAATATTGTAAATTACCTTTTGTATTAAAAAATTCAGGCGCAACTTTTCAAAGAGCTATGTCTTATGCATTTCACGATATCAAATATATTGTACAACCCTACCTAGATGACTTAACTGCTCATTCTTTACGCAGACAAGATCATCCTACACACTTGCATGCTATCTTTATGAGAAGTAGGAATTACAACATTCATTTGAATCTGCACAAATTTTTATTTGTGTACAATTAGGACGTTTACTTGGGTTTTTTGTTTCAAAAGAGGGCATTTGTTTCAATCCATCAAAGTTTGATGCTATTGTTAATATACCTCCTCCTTCCACTCTTCGCCAACTCCAAAGTTTGCAGGGGAAAGCAAACTTTTTGCATCGTTTTATCCCAAACTATGCAGAGTTAACGAAAGGTTTTACGTGGTTTTTGAAACAGGATGTTCCATTCATTTAGGACGAGATTGTTGATAACTATTTTGATGCACTTAAAAATGTGTTGACCCATATACCGTTATTGCATCCACCCAATTACCACTAGGATTACTTTGTGTATTTGGCTGCATCCAATTTTATGGTTGGAATGGTTTTAGTTCAAGAAGATGATTATAACAACGAACATGTGATTTATTACATAAGTCATAATCTCAGTCTGACGGAAATCAAGTATTCACATGTGGAGAAATTGGCCTTAGCAGCTTTTCAAGCTGTCCAACATTTTCGTAAGTACATATTGTTATGAAAAACTATAGTGATACCTAATTGCAACCCGATGATGTATGTTTTGACAAAACAATTGCTTGGGGGAAAATAATCCAAATGGATCGTTATCCTTCAAGTGTTTGATTTGGAGTTCTATAAATCCAAGTCTAATAAATCACTAGTAGTTTTTGAACGTATGTGTGATTTTCCCAATACTGAGTCTAAAATAGTCGCAGAAAATCCTCTCATTGATGAATCTTTGTTTCTAATCAGTACTTTAGATCCTTGGTTTTGGGTTATCATTATATATCCCCAGACCCAAAACGTTCGACCAGATCTTTCATGATCATATTGACGGAGACCTTGATACCAATCTCAGCAATATAATTCTTTTGGTGACACTCTTTATTGTCGTGGTGCCGATTCTATTTTTCGACATTGTATAACTCATAATGAAGCCGAAAGGGTTTTGAATGATTTCCATTCTGGAGCATGTGGTGGTCATATGTCTGGGTTTTCCACAGCCCAAAAATTGTTGCGCTATCTATTTATGGCCATATTTATTCAAAGGTTGTACTCTTGCAGTCAAAAAGTGCCACAATTTCTAGATTTTTGATCAAAAGATACGTGCACCTCTAGCTCCTCTTCACCCAATCCTTACAATTGGCCCTTTCACAAAATGGGGCATTGATTTCATTAGATGTAACCCTCACTCGATCGGGGGGCATGGGTATATTATTCTCACCATATATTACTTTACCAAATGGACCGAGGTGATGCCTACATTCGCGACCGATGGAAAAAATGCAGCAATTTTCATATTGTTGTGAAACCAGCTCCAGAAATAGAAGAAAAGAGATATCAATGCCTTAGAAATAAGCCACTTCGAGGGGGAAACCTCCAATACATTACATGAATGAACAATTCTTGGATGATACAAATCACAAAACCTCCTTTCTATATATAGGAGTCCATGGGGCCACAATGTAATCCTAGCCGACCTAACAATAATAATTTAAGGGCACAATAATAACAATATGGGGGTTACAAGGGTACAATAATAACAATAAGGGGGTTACACTAACAATAATAAGGGACTATACTAGTAATATAGGGACCTAACATGCCCCTCTCCTTCAAAAAAGTGTTCTCCTCAATGCTTGAGTAGCTCTAGGTGCTTCTGTATAAAATTCTCATCCTCCCATGTAGAATCTTCAGTGGGTAATTTCTTCCACTTGATGAGATACTCTGAAATTGATCGATTTTGTAGCTGTCGAGTTATTTTTTCCGTGACTGCTTCAGGTTCCAATATGATTTTTCCTTCCTCATCAAGTTCTGTCAATATTGTTTGAAATGGAAGATTTTCACCTATAACCTTATTTAAGCATGAAACATGGAAAAATGGATGCACTCGTGGAGAAGCAGGAAGCTCCAATTTGTATTCCATAGTACCAATATTTTGCAACACCTTGTAAGAACCATAGTACTTTGGCGATAATTTATTATCCTTCTTAGCTTGCTTGAGGGAAATTTGTTTGTATGGTTTTAGCCATAAAAATACCCAGTCTCCTACATCAAAACTTCTCTGGCTGCAATGTTGATCTGCCTATTGTTTCATTCGATTTTGTGCCAAATTCAGGTTATCCTTTAAGAGTTGGAAGCTGAATATTCAAAGGGAGTCCAAGAGACCACTTGGAATATGAAACCAAGGGTCACTATACTAGTATAAATATGTATACTTGTGAATAATATATGTCTTCAAGGTTTCTATTTCATATCTCATGTCTTAACCATTATTGTGTTTAACATATATTTTATACATAAACCAACGAAATTGAGAACCTGATGTTATATGTTGTGTTGAGAAACTATGTAAAAAATAAAATGCATGGAAAGTAACAACAAAAAAATACATGGGATGGGTGCACTTAGGTTATATGCCACATGTAGTCAAGATACACGTTGATTAAAACCTTGGCTAGTGTGATATAACAAGAGAAGATATGATATTGTTATGATTGTGATGAGGGCGTTGGGGCTAATGAAATTTGGAATAGCCAATCTCATCCCTTTTTTTGTTAATATTCTCATCTTCACTACAGTCCAATGCTAAACTAGAGCGTTACAATGCGTCAAAGGTTTTACATTACAATAAACATAAATAGTATGTATTCCTAAAGCCAATCAATCAATACATTGCTAAGGTTTTGAAAAACATTACATGGAGAAATTAAAACAATAGACATACCATGAAAAAAGTAATACAAAAGGGATAGCTTACAGGAAAAGAAACTCACATGTTTACATGTTAGAGACAACCATGTGTATACATACAACGCAAAAGCGTATGTTACTTGTCCATCACATTCACAAAGTGAGCAGTTAGTTAAATAAAGGGAAGAAAATATGTAATATACCAATAAGGTGTATCAAAACTACATTGGGAACATGTAAAATGAAATAAAAGAATTAAATATCAGTGATGAAGGTACTACAGTTGAAATATTTCAACAACAGCATTGAAAAAACAATCTAGGGAGAATTCATAACTATTAAAGAAATTCATTCATCATTGGTAATAGCGCAATGAGTTGGTATTTAAATATTAATTTGTGGAAACTCAATAATTCGCTGGGAACATAAGTAATTACACAATGCATTGTGGGAAAGTTCCTAACACAAACAACAATAAAAAAGGGAAAAATAATTGGAAAGGTAGTCCAGGTTGAAAATTCTCAGCTACGATCTCCATAGTTCGCAATACTCAAATGTGATATATCCTTAAAAATTTTGAGCTCTTTTCTTTGGGCTCCTAATTCAAACATAGGTCACATTTCTACCAGAGGTTGAAATTTCTACTTAAAATTCATAACCCCACCTGCAATCACCTTAATGTCGCAATGAAATTGTAATTGGCATCTATTGATGGTCAAATTACGACTATCCTTTATTGCACATCAAAGTGGGGTCCATTCCATGTTGACTTACTAAACTCTTATTGCGATTGGAGATTTAGTGTCATAATAGTCCAAACTGGTTGTTGAAGAGTTATTGCAAGGGATAATTGTGTTGTATTCAAAATCGAAATTGTGATACAACATTTCATATTAAGATGAAATGATACTGTTGGGTAACCAACTCCAAAAATAGAAGAAAAGAGATATCAATGCCTTAGGAATAAGCCACTTCGAGGGGGCAACCTCCATTACATTACATAAATGAACAATTCTTGGATGATACAAATGAACAAAACCTCCTTCTATATATAGGAGTCCATGGGGCCACAATATAATCCTAGTGGGGCCACAATGTAATCCTAGCCGACCTAACAATAATAATGTAAGGGCACAATAATAACAATATGGGGGTTACAAAGGTACAATAATAACAATAAGGGGGTTACACTAACAAAAATAAGGGACTATACTAGTAATATAGGGACCTAACATGCTCCTTCTCCTTCAAAAAAGTGTTGTCCTCAACGCTTGAGTAGCTCTGGCTGCTTCTGTATAAAATTCTCATCTTGCCATGTAGAATCTTCAGTGGATAAGTTCTTCCACTTGATGAGATACTCTGAAATTGATCAATTCCGTAGCTGTCGAGTTCTTGTTTCCGTGACCACTTCAGGTTCGAATATGATTTTTCCTTCCTCCTCAAGTTCTGGTAATATTGTTTAAACTCGAAGATTTTCACCTATAACCTTCTTTAAGCATGAAACATGGAAAATTGGATGCACTCGTGAAGAAGCACGAAGCTCCAATTTGTATGCCATAGTACCAATCTTTTGCAACACCTTGTAAGGACCATAGTACTTTGGCGATAATTTATTATCCTTCCTGGGTTTTCGAGGGGATGTATTTGTTTGTATGGTTGTAGCCGTAAAAATACCCAATCTCCTACATCAAAACTTCTCTCGCTGTGATGTTGATCTGCCTGTTGTTTCATTCGATTTTGTGGCAAATTCAGGTTATCCTTTAAGACTTGGATAACTTCTTGCTGATGCTCGATGTGATCTTCCACTGCCCGAACCTTCGAATTTTCCCATAAAGATGATGTGATAAATGGTGGATGATATCCATAAAATGCCATAAATGGGGTCATTTTTGCTACAGTATGGAACGAAGTGTTATATCACCATTCAGCAAGAGGTAACCACTTGACCCATTGTGTTTTTTTATCATATACAAAACAATGAAGATATACTTCCAAACATTTATTTACTATCTCAGTTTGACCATCAGATTGAGGATTATAAGATGAGCTATGAGCTAATTGAGTACCCAAACAATAAAATAACTCCATCCAAAAATTTCCAATAAAAATGGGATCTCTGTCACTCACAAAAACCCTTGGGTTTCCATCTAGATTTTGAATTGTGTCCATAAATGTAGTATCAATTTTACTTGATTTAAATGGATGAGATAATGCACAAAAGTGTGCATACTTGGTAATTCTATCAACTACCACCATGATGACACTCTTTCCTTCAGACTTAGGTAAACCTGTGATAAAATCCATTAGAAGGTCCTCCCAACGTTGACTTGGAATGGATAAAGGTTTTAGAAGATCCGGGGTCTTAATTGTCTAAACTTTATTTTGCTGGAAAACCAAACATTCTACTAAAAACTTTTGAATATCAAATTTAAGGCAATCCCAAAAAATATCTTTCTTACCCTTTGGTAAGTTTTTAAAAATCCTGTGTCCTCCTAAGGGAGACGTGTCCAATTCAAAAAGAATATTTTGTTTTATTTGGGAATTCTTACGATGATATAAGCGATCTGTGTGCCATAAGGAATCATTTTTCCAACTAAACGTATCAGATGTACTAGGATCTTGCCGCAACTTTTCAATGAATGTCGATACTTATTCTTCATTCTTCCATTCCTCCCTTGCTTCAGTTCTCCAATCTCGTTGGATAATATAAATGCCACAATGCAATGCTTCCTCATCCTCATCCTTTCTTGAGAGTGCATCTACAACAACATTTAGCTTCCTTTTTTGTAGATTATTTCAAAGTCATAACCCAACATCTTTGTGACCTATTTTTTCTCGCTCTTCTAAAGATATTCTTTGTTCCAATAAATGTTTAAGACTATCATGATCATTTTTTAGCTTAAAGTGTCTTCCCATTAGGTAAAGTTGCCATTTCTTTAGTGCATGTAGTATTGTCAACATTTCCTTCTCATAAATATCCTTTTGTAAATACTTTCCTTTGCTTGGACGACTTTCAAAAGAAATGGGTCTTCCTTCTTGCATTAAAACAACACCAATTCCATTTCTTCAGGCATCACATTCCACAATAAATTTTTTTGTGAAGTCTGGCATAGCTGAGCCTAATGCTAGGAACATTTCTTCTTTATGATGTTCAAAGGCCTTATTTGATTCAAGAGTCCATGAAAATGTGTCTTTCTTCAATAATGTTGTTAGAGATGCTGCTATTCTCCCATAATTCTTAACAAACTTGTGATAATACCATGTTAACCCGATAAATCCATGTAACTACTTTATGTTTGTGGAGACTTTCCATTCCTTAATGGCTTTAATTTTGTTAGGGTCTACCTTAACACCCTCATGAGATACAATATGACCTATATATTCCACCTCTTGTACTCCAAAAAAACATTTGGATGTTTTTGCATGTAATTATTTCTCCCGCAATAGTTTGAGCACCCTATCAACATTCTGAACATGATCCTTCCAAGACCTGTTGTAGATTAGTATATAATCAAAAAATACTAGCACAAATTTTCTAAGGAAGGGTTTGAAAATGGAATTCATCAACCCTTGAAATGTAGAAGGTGCATTGGTAAGGCCAAAAGGGATGACCAAAAATTCATAATGACCCTCATGAGTTCGAAATGCTATTTTTGGAATATCTTCAGTCTTCATTCTAATTTGATGATATCCTGAAAAAAGATCCAATTTGGTAAAATAAATTGCTCCATGTAATTCATCCAATAATTCATCAATCACAGTAATGGGAAATTTATCTTTAATGGTGAGCTTATTGAGCTCCCTATAATCCGTACACATGTGCCATGATCCATCCTTCTTGTGTACCAATTCTACAGGAGCAGAGAAAGAACTTTGACTTGGTTGAATTATACCCGCCTCTAACATTTATGCAATCATACGTTCAATTTAGCTCTTTTGGACATAACGATATGTATAAGGCCTGATGTTTGGAGGAACACTTCCTGGAATCAAATGAATAGCATGATCATGTTCACGAATAGGTGGGAGTCCTTTTGGACTTTCAAAAACCTTGGAATGATTGTCTCGGACTTTTTGGAGATCTGCATAAATAGATGATTTTGATGTTGAAACTTCTAGTGAGAATAATTGTGCAATTATGCCTCGTTGTTATTTATTTAGAAGCTTTGTCATGAAATTAGAGCTTATTATCTTTCCCAGATTCCCTGCAATACCCCGTAATTCAACTTCCTTTCCTTCTTAAAAAAATTTCAAGAAAATTTCTTGAAAATTAAAAGCTATCGTCACCAAATATTGTAACCATTGTACTCCTAGTGCAACATCAACACCTCCCATTGGAATGGAAATCATTGGAATATTCAATACATATTCCCCCATGGTTAGCTTGATATTATGAAATTTTACAGAAATTTATAGTTCCTCCATTTGCAACCATCACTTGACATTCTAGTGCCGGGTATAGGAAACAACTCAATTTCTTGGCTACCTTACAATGAATAAAATTATGGTTACTACCTGAATCAATCAACACTATTACCTTTTTCTTCTTGATATTTCTTTCTATCTTGAGAGTTTGAGGAGTGTTAATTCCTACCAATGCATTACATGATATGGTCGGACTCATTTCTTCCCCTTCTAGGGTTGGTTTGTGGTGTATACCCTCTTATTTTGAAGATTCTTGTTCATTTTCTTCTTCCTCTTCACAATCTATGTAAAATAATTTCTTCTCAACACACTTATGACCTTTAGTGTATTTTTTATCACAACTATAGCAAAGCCCTTTTGCTCTTTTTTCTTCCAATTTTTGTGGTGTCAACCTTGTAGGTTGTGAAAGTCTAGGAGTAGCAACACTTCCGTCTTTATAGAAGTGAGTGGTAGGCTTCCTTGTCGCCATGATTTTACATTCAATTTTTCTGGCTAACCTGAATGCCTTCTCCAATGAATCAGGTTCCAAAACACGAACTTCATGTTGGATGTTATCCTTTAAAGTGCCTATGAAGAGATCAATCCCGTGTTCCTCTGAAATATCAATTACCCTTATATTCAATTTTTGGAAGTCCTCAATGTGCTTCCCCACTGAACCCTTTTGTTTGAGATTTATCAATTGGATAAAGAAGGTGTTGCTCTTTGTATCCTCATAATGTGCTATCATTTCCTCTGTAAAAATTGACCAAGTGATAATTTTTTTACGGGAGCAAAGCCATCGGTACCATACAAATGTATTTTTTTCTAAATGTAAAGTTTCAATGCGTACCTTTTGTGTGTTTTGCACATTATTGAGATCAAAATATTGCTCCATCTGTAGCATCCATGTTACAGGATCCTTTCCATCAAAATTCCTCATATCCATTTTTGGAATATGGTGGTTCTTCCCTCCAACATTAGAGTTTATGAAATCACGATTAACATTTATTTTGTTCTCATCATGCGTTTCCTCTACTATCTTTTCACCATTAGGAAAAATTTCTTGTATCAACTTTGCTAAACCTTCTATGTCTACTTTTAGATCATTCTTCATGTTTTCCATGTTGCCTTTCATTTTTCATCGATCTTAGCTTCCATGTCATCCATCTTAGCTTCCATGCCCACTTCTATACCATCCATCTTAGATTCCATACCATTCATGTTAGCTTCCACGCCTTTCCTCAAACCATCCATCTTAATTTCCACACCTTTCTTTAAAACTTCCATTTCATTTTTTGTTGCTCTTTGCGATAGTGGAATTTGTTACACTTTCTCTTGTAATTTTGATATGTCATGTTGCCATTCTTCTTCTTCATGAGTCATAGTAGAGATTCTAAAGGCTTAATGGGTGTTGAATTCTTTTTAGGGGCCATTTTAGAATCCAATACTAATATTTATTCTACAATATGCCCTTGGAATCAATTCAACGTGATTATTCAAACAAGACTTATGAAATTCAGGAAAAAAAATACACACCTTTTACTTGCTTTTGAGGAGCTCGGTATTAAAATTGAATTATCTCGATAATTCTGGATCCTAAATATCTGAAATTCGGCCCTATAGTTGCCCTCTTAAGCTTCTTTCAAATGCCATAGGGCTGATCTGATTTGGAGTCTTCAAGACAGAGTTATGTCTAATCTCCCACAATGAACCGATTATGGACTAGTTCAGTAGAGTGAATTTGTATGACTTTCCACGTGTCACTGTTTCCTCATTTGGCTTTGAAATTGATAGAAAAAAAACTAAAATCCATGTAGTTGTGGCCACTTTTTACAACATTCCAATGCGATGCTCAAAGAGAGAGCTATGAATATTTTTCCATGGTCACCTCTTTGAGATGAAATTTAGAAGCCTGAAAAATCCCTAACTTCCATCGATCATATCTCCTAAAATATTGCGAACCAAGATCTGAAATTTTGCGACAACGTTCCTCAGTATTTTTGGCTTCACACTCTAAAAATTTCAGCTTCGGAACCTTTGTAGAAAACAATTTATAGTGCAAATTCCATGATGTCTTGTTTAGGTTAAATTCAGGAGCCTGCAAAATGACCTAAATTCCACAGATTATATCTCTGAAAATATTGCGAACCAAGCTCTGAAATTTTGCGATGATGTTCCTCAGGATTTTGGATTCACACACTAAAATTTTTAGCTTTTTCACCTTCGTAGAAAAAGCGTTATAGCGAAAATACCACAATGACCTATTTGGAGCAGCGAAACCTCAGAATCCAAAGCTCTGATACCAAATGTTGTGAAACCAGCTCCAAAAATAGAAGAAAAGAGATTTAAACGCCTTAGAAATAAGCCACTTTGAGGGGGAAACCTCCAATACATTACATTAATGAAAAATTCTTGGATGATACAAATTACAAAACGTCCTTTCTATATATAGGAGTCCATGGAGCCATAATGTAATCCTAGCCGACCTAACAATAATAATTTAAGGGCACAATAATAACAATATGGGGGTTACAGGGGTACAATAATAACAATAAGGGGGTTACACTAACAACAATAAGGGACTATAATAGTAATATAGGGACCTAACACATATTCAATCACGTAATTTCTCAATTCAGTGTCCCTCAAGCTATCGTTATGGATCATGGAAGCCATTTCCGAAACATTATAATGACCGAAATTTCTGATCAAATTGGCTTACACCATGATAATTCTACACCATATTACTTTAGTTTCTTATCTTTATTACTCTTGATATTGCAGGTTTCAATGTTCCTTCAAAATTACATTGGTTTTGTTGACAATGCCTGTCGTAGTACATAGAAAATATCTTCCACGGCTTGGGTTATCTATTCACCCACCGATGAGTTAGTCTCTATTCACGGGATATGCCTTTTTCAAACAACGAATAATATTGCAGAATATAGTGCAGTCATTGAGCTATTATCTGATGCCATCACATTTGGTATTCGACGTTTTATTTTTAGGCTAGATTCGCAACTCATTGTATTACATTTAAATGGTGTTTACACTATCTAAAATCCATTTTTGTTAAGGATGTTTTTGAGGGTTCGTCAATTGGAAAGACAATTTGATTATATCAAATATCAACGCATTTCAAGAAATTTAAACACATTGTCTGGTGCATTAGCTAATCAAATTTTAAATGGACATATGCAACATTAAAGGTAAAAAAAAAGCAATATTTAATCCATATTCAACAAGATACTTAGAGATCAGAAGTTGTAATATCATTAGGTTAAATAGTTGTGTGTCAAAAAATATTACATTGTCTGTGATCATAGGTATCAAACAACTTATGATCTAAAATATACTAATACAAAAACCAAAATTTCAATCTAGATCGACCATCATTTGTCCATGATGATGAGCATGAAAATGAACTATGGAATGTGCCACCCAGTGCAAAAATCTCCTAAACGACCCTAGGACACTAGTAACATGTCTCTAAATCCTGAGAGGTATATCATATGTCCCTCTCTATGGAACATCAATAGTCAACCTCTCTAGGTTGTGATCCAACTCTGCAAGGATATCTGGTGCATCGTTTTGTGTTGGAACTACTATAGGTTGTGCCTCTTGCCTATCAAAGTGACAAAGCGTTGTTGGTCATGTTTGATAGACATCTACATTTAAAAATTTTATCAGTATTTGATGATAGACAATCAAATAAAAATTACATAGCATAAAAAAACTTCAAAATGATTTTTTTACCTTATGCATCACACTGTTCCCCTGGTGGAAGTGATGTGTTAGGATCACCTCTAAAATCCATCCGTGCAAAAAGAAAATGTTCAATCATGAAGATCTGGTTCCTAAGCCATAAAAAGAACTGAGGAATAAAGCAAACCACTACACCACCATCGCAACCATGGAAAGCCATCAATGCTAAGCAACACAACATACATGGTTCTCGAGATCCTGTGGGATCCACCAGAGACTGCTGAGATGTGAGGAGTGGGATCCTCTCTAAAGAAAAATACACAAGAATGGACCCATACCCAAAGCTTTTCCACTTCCCATTCTTAGCTCTCATGATTTGGGCCTTCATGTTAGCTAACACTCCTTCACTCCAGTTGAAAAATTTTCCCCCAGAACATTCAACTCCAGTATTCATTTCTTCTTTGGTAGCCACATGTAGAGCTGCACTCTCACAATTGAAATTATCTTGAGGTCTAATATTTTTGATTTCAATGCAACCATCCTTCAACTCTGAATCTTGGCTACAATATTGAGCCATGTAAGAAGCAGTGGGAAGACCACCTTGTCTTGTCCCAAACAAGGAAATGTCTATCCTTTTTTGGGGTAATCCAATAAGGAAATAGATGTCCTCTAGTCGATCACAAGCCTATGATCTCCAATAATGAAACACTGATCTCAAACATCCCAAGAATTCACTAGCCAGGTCATTAGCTCAACCTGTCCTTTCATACCTTGAATCGCACAAAACTTATTCAGGCCACAATTTTTCAATGTGCGAATTGTTGCCGAATCATCTATGGATTCATTATCTACAAGTTAATGCTCTCTTTATCGCCATTCCAACATGATTGACAACCTACAAACCATCAATTTAATCATTAGAAATCAATTGGGAGAATTTTGAGCCATTTTTATGGATAGGAAGATGGTTTTCAAAACCCCATGGTGCTTGTGCAGGTTTTGTGTGTACACAATGCATTTTTGCGCACGAGTTGCACATAAAACCTGCATTAGCCCGATGATTTTTCTATTAAAAAATCATTGAGGTGCGTGGTTTTCTCTACGAAATCCTATGCATCCCTGAGGGAAGATTTTAAAACATTGTTTCCCCCTAAAAAAATGCCCTAAAAACTTAAAATAAAAAACTAAAGGGATGAAAACAAAGATAATGATGATGTGGAATACTTGGCATGGATGGTTCTTGAAATGGTTGGTCAGTTCTCCTAATATCAGGTTGGGAAGATTTAGGGCAAAAACTCTTTCTTCTCTTCTCTGAACACTAAAAGGTGAAAATGACTTGTTTAAACTTATTTTTGTAGTTTTAAATGAATAAAATAATATTATTTTATTTATTTTTACTTTAGAGGTCAAATCAAAATATTTTTCCTATTTCAAGAGCAGATGTTTGTAATTTTTTTAGTTTTGGGCAGAAAACAGGTTCTTTTTGGAAAGAATCATTTTGACATTGATTAGAATTTTATCACTTTTTCACACTCGACAAAAATATGAAAAAGTGAAACCCTAGAGTCCTATTTGAAGCCCTTTTCAGACTCTCTAAACATGAAAATGTCACTGAGTACTTGACTATTCGAACTAGTTAAAGTAAATGAACAATCATCCATTCAATATAAGTTTACCCCTTTTCTGGACTGAATTGAACTATTTACGAAAAAGGTATACGTTGACTAATATTGGTCAATAGAATTCTCTCCTGCATTATTTGATCCTTTTTCGGGCTTGAGGGACTAAATTTATGAAAAATAACACTATGGAGTTTTCTTATGTTTTTCTTTTGACTCCCTAAAACTGATAAACACCGAATTAGTCCTATGCTGGACTCGTTAAAATTAAAAATTACAGGACCTGTCGATCACAACAGGACTGAACTACTCATTCTTAGGGTTTGTTTTTAATACTAAGATGGAATCATCCAAAGAATGAGCTTACACAACAAGCAAATTCTATCCTCCTCAAGATTGACAAAAATAAAGAGGTACTTGTTGGTAATGGTGGGGGGAAAGTAAGAAAAAGAATCCATTAATTGCCCTTGTTTTGGAAATCAACATGTTGCTCTTGAACATGACACTTTGTCACATTTGTACCTGGGTTGGGAAATCCTTTGTCTTATAGTTAATCAAACCACATTGAAAGTATTCATTCGGTTTCTGGGTATTGTATTTGAATCAAATTCTACCAAGCCATTTACAGTGTCAATTTACCATTCATTGCAAACATTTGTCTCCATTCGGTTTGACCATCCCTGAGTTAGTCCTTGAAAAAAAATTCTTCAAAAAATTGATCTAATGGTTTCGTGTCGTAGGCTTTCCTATGACAGATCACTTTCTATCAACATTAGCTCATTATCTAGAAAGTTGATTTAGAATCCTATCACTACCTTGGAATCTTCATGCTCTAATTGCAGGTTTCTCACCTTCGATGATAGGTTTTCATCATTGACCTTTGATTGAATGATTCTATAAGTGTTCGATTGCAAATCATTCATTCAAACTTCATGGATTGTGTTGAATTACTTTGAGAGTCATTTCCATTATTGGTGGTTTCTCTCACAGTTGTTAATGTTTCTCATCACTTACCGGTAATCAAGTGGTTTCTACCATGTTCAACTTTAACAAAATCAATCGCATGGATATATTCATACTAGTTCGAGAAGCAGAAATCAAAACCCTGGATCAAGTTTCCACCATCCATATTAGGACGATTTATTTGTTCATAATATAGTAGAGTTCTTATGATAGATGGTTGTGCCCATACCATGTCTACTTTTTGATGTAATACTAATAGCATATATGTACCAGAACACTTAGTTAGTTTTTCTCTAAGTATGGAAATTCATACCTCAGTCATGATATATATATTTGCATTGAATGTTTTTACAGGTTTTCGACCGATGTCTCCAGTCCAATCCTTGTAATGGTAAAGCACTTCACTCTTCAGAAAAAATTTCTCAAACTTCCCACTTTAGGGGGAAATCTGTTACACGTCATTTTGTCACCATGACATTTGATTATCAATATGGGTCTATCAACATCCATATCATCTTCCCTTAGAGGTAAAAAACACTCATGTTCCTAAATAAAGTCTTGGAAATTGGAGAAAATCTCTATAAAACCCTTAAAACATTACCTACACAGTTTTTATAGCATTTTCCTGCACATGCGCTAATGCTTCTTCAATTAGCCATGGCGATCACCACTCTATTCACCACTAAAGCCTGTGTAGCCTTGTAAAAAACAAGTAAAAATAAAAATTAACTTCTAGAAGCCTAGTTTGTCGAATATTCTCCCAACTAGAGGCCTATAGAGTCGCGCCAGTTCGAGCTTTATCCATCTACTCATGGAGCTTCTCCCTTGGTCTAAGGAACTCGAATCCCTTCATGGGAGGAATCCATCCCTCTCTTAATGGATCTGAATCAACCTCAATCTCTCTATAAATTGAGCTGAAGTTTTAGGTTAAATGGTGGATACCAATTTGAATAGAGACTGATTTTTATAGTTTCTAAGCCGGAGAGAGTTCATAGAGTTCATAGTCTCTATGCTAGTGAGTTGTTGTTGATACATTTAAGATCACATCTTTCTGCCCATGAATTCATGCTGGTCATTCTAGAGAGGAAGGCTTATCAGACTGAAGGAAAATGATTTCTCAGACACACAGGAGAAATCTGTACAACATCAAGGCATCCAGTTGTAAGATTTCTCTTTCTAATTTATGATAATACATATGGATCTCTTTTTCTCATTGTCTTGTTTCTAAATTCATGGAAATAATGTCAATAATTCGATTCCTTGATCACTAAGTTGGATTAGTATTTATGATTATTGTATACTACAGGTACTTTGATCTTTGATCGTGTTTTTGATTGCAAGTTCTTCTCATCATTGGAGCGAAAGGAAAAAGACTACATAAGACATGTTGGTTGAAAGGTAGGAGGATGTCCTCTTTATTTCATGGTTGTAATAATATAAAATACAAATAATCTGGAGAAAGAGATATTCCATGGATATTTGTTTCTAGTTACTCATTGGAGTACTAGGGAGATCGCTCTTGTCCATAAGAGGGATTAATCCTAGTAACAATAGTCCAAAAATGTCTCACCTTACCATGTTTATGGAGAAACATCATTATTTTTTACAATCATTTTAAGACCCTTTTTCAACAATTTACAATTTACCATCTCCATCTTTGTTTATAAATCTTTGACCTAAGCTTATAGCTTCATCCTTTCTGCTTACAGCCACCTATTCCTTTTGCATAGATGCTTCATCATCCAGTGTAGAGGCATAGTCCTCTTTAGCATCCTCCTAGACTCATCCCCAACCTTATCATAGAAATACAATTGTTGCTTCATTTTTGATATCTTCCATCTCCAACTTTCTTTCTAGAACCTCTGTCCTAGCTTCCCTCGAATTCTCTTGTAGAATCTCCATCTCAGTGTTTTCTTGTACCTATTCTTTACCTTTCCTTCTCTTCACTAATTCTTCTTTTTCTTAAGGTACCTCATGAATTTTTTCTTTAGTGGGTTGCTTCTTTGAAAACTCCAAATATCCTAAAGACAGTGGAACAACTTTGACACTTAGAGATCTTTCCTAAAGACAACTAAATAAATTCACGAGACAGCATGACTGATCTTATGGACATCAATAACACCTTGAAAGGAAATGAAGTCGAGCTTATGAAAACAAAGCTATTTAAAATTAGAAAGAAAATGAAATTTGTATGATGCTATATGGTGTATTTGTTTCGGAATGGTAGATAATGATAAAGAAGGTGTAATTATGACCCACCATGACTCTAACATGTGTTTTTTTTTTAAATTAGACTGTTACTAACAACCACATATTTTCTATGGAAGTTCGAGGAACTTTTGTAGAAAATACTCTGTTTTTTAGAACTGGAGTTGCTACGAAGGTGTGTAAAACTGTCAAACTCAAAATAATGACTAGAGCAATTCTTGAGATATGAAATTTTTGATTCTCACATCAATGATGACACACACTGAGACTCATAATTACCCTACAAAATTACTAAAATACCAATAAACCTTTATACATGTGAAATTTGTTTGAAAATCATAAATTAAAAAGAAAAACATATTCAAACCTAAGTAACTTACCCTAATTGACTCAACAAAAACCTAATGATTATCATGGATAACATTGTGAAACTATATCTTGCTATGCTCCTTGGATGCATGGTATTATAAAACAAGGGCATCAAGGGTAGGGTGAATACACCATCAAATTCTAAGAGAATTGAGGCTTCTACAAAAGGACTTGTAAAGGCTAATTTAATATCCTTCAAAAAATTGTAAAGGAAACGAAGCAAGCATGATGGATGATATCAAGTTGAAGGTTACCCAACTAGGGTTTCAACCAATAAGAAAATTGGCTCCATACAAAGGTCCAAGGCACTCTGTCAACCTTAATGGCAGATGCAGTAGAAAGCGAATAGACATTCAATATAGAATATGAACACTAAAACCTTGTTCAATAGTTTATGTCTGTATCCAAAGCTTCATAACAACATTGACAACAAGAACTCTAGCCTTTCTGATAAAATTATTATTCTCCTCATATCTATGTTTTTTTCATAATTTAGATGTTTCTCATCTTGATGCTAATGGCTACGCAAAAATAGATTTGATCATATAACAACCATTATATAGTAGAGAGTTGTATGGAAGAAAAATATTCAAGAGGGTAGGTGAACAATCGCCTCACCCCTATAAGTATACCCTTGTTCCTCATTTGGAGGGGACTTTTAGCACTTGAACTAGTACTAGCATTAGAGATTTGAATTTTTCTTAATGAACTAGAGGCATTTAGCTCTTAGAAGCTAGTAAGGTGAGTTGTGGCGAGGCTAGGATTTTGCATTGGATAATGGTATGAGAAACCCATGTTCAACTACTCATATTTGATGGTTTGCAAGATATGTACTTGTATTTCCAATGACATTAACAAGAATTTCTTCATTTCATGAATTGATCCCCATGATTACTCATAATGGTCATATTGGTTGTCTCATATATTCATTTTATTTGTATGTGTGCTTTCACAAAAGAAATATGTTATACACTAGTTTGTAGTCGTTGCATGTGCGTTTGCTTTGGATATTTGATTTATTATTCCATACCATGCTAGTAAATTATTGTGAACTAATTTACAATTGACACCTCAAATGTTCCTTTTCATGTATGTCAGAGATGGTTTTAGCTCATTGATACTCATCATGTAATAATTCCTATTGTTGTTGTTGTTACTTTCTTGTATCTCATTATGGACTCTGTCAATCTTGGGCCGACCTTGTTCCTATTGTTTAGGAATTTCATTCTTGTCCTCACTTTAACATCTACTCATTTAACAGACAAGGGAAAAATTAACATGATGTAAGTTGGGCCTACATACTAGATGGGGCTCCTATCCAAAATGGTGAGAGGTCTAATTGGGACTTCACACCGGGGAGACCCCCTGGATGTTGGCAGGACATCCAACATCGTTAATAATTGTTTGGCGCCAGAAGGAGGGTCAGATGACAAGCTAAGCCCTTGGATATTTCTTTTTAGCTTCACATATTTAAATGGGTCCTTCCCAAAACTCTATTCCAAGTTTTCTTTCCAAAATTCTTATTATTTATATCCTCACATAGATATTCTATCACCTGTCGCAATTTAATTTTTATGGCGAGGTTTAAACAAATGTATTTGGACGGATGTGTCTAGTTATCCATTTCTATCATTCTAACATATTACATTGTCAAGATTTTGTGGGAATATTTTCAACCCTATTTCTTGAAGGTCATGTTAGGAAATGGGGCCACATATTACCAGTTGCTTCAATTCAGTCATTCGAGCAACTCATCAGCAAGCTCTGCTAATATTTTGATAGGTAAGAGTATCAAGATGTCTTTAATAGGATAAATCAGCTTAGAATGAAACCCAAATAATCAGTACATGATTTTTCTAATATTTTTTTTACATCTTTGTTGTGAATTTCCCTAAAGAGACGTGAATTAGATGTATTTGAGTCATAAATTTCGACAATTGTTTTATCTTTCTCTACAACTATCTCAATCTGAAACAAATCTTATTTAAGGTGATCATCATGATAATTTTCAAGTTAGAAATTAGCCATCTCTTATCCCTAATATTTTATTCCATATTTTTATGATTCAAAAAAAGCCTCAAGCCTATTGGGAGGAAATAATTTACCGTTTGTCAAATTCCACATCCTCCTTCAACTTAATTACCTAATAATTTTTTTCATTGATAATATAGGTGATGAAGAGTGTTTGCAGGGCAAGGAAGTAAATTTTATTGCTTTTGAAGTAATCATATATCCTAGTGAAATTGGAATTCCTGAGAACCAAATTGATAAAATACCCCTCCATATTGATGAGATTCAACTTGAGAACAGAGACATATGCCGAAATATGTTACTAAATTTGTTCATGATATGATCTCTCATACACCTGTTTACAATGAACTAGGTACTCTCTGAGATAATACCGAAACCACAATCAACTCCATAGAACATGACATCCATATTGATATTTGGATCCCTCAGGATGATATTGATATGAAGGATGTGAGTTTTGGATCTAATTTAACTGCAATTTATTCCTCTTCATTCGAGCCTTTTCACCTATTATACGCTATTTTATTTGATGAATTCATTATACCCACATTTTCTCTAACCTGTTTATATCTTCATCTCATTGGTTTAGATTGTGATCACATACATAGGTGTGTTATCTCACAATCATAAGATGAAAATACCGAATCCCTTGTTTACGACCTTTTAGATCTATAATATTCAACAAGTCAAGAATAATATTTTACATGTCCAAAGGCTAGAGGAATTACTTTTGTCAATTTTTGTGAATATTTAAACATTTTAGAGTCTCATGTATCATATAAAAAATATAATCAAATTATTGGATTTGATGACTATCCTCCTATTGAAGACATATTCATTGATACTCTTGATGACTGTCATG
Organism: Pinus albicaulis; assembly: GCA_034641835.2. Lineage (NCBI taxonomy): Eukaryota > Viridiplantae > Streptophyta > Pinopsida > Pinales > Pinaceae > Pinus > Pinus albicaulis. Next base: position 92,697,491 of record CM076579.1, on the reverse strand, counting down.
CATGTCCACTTGTTTATTTGATCAAGCTAATGGCCACCAAAATTTCATTATTTTCCTTCGAAAGGTTCAGGGGCTTGTCAAGAAGTTGAGGCACTTCATCTTCCACTGATGGTTATGTCAGGTTCTCACGTTCCTGATGAGAACCATGAACTAGGTCAAGTTAGGGTTCCTCACATGATTCTTCTCTCAGCACCATCTTGCCCAATGAAAGATCAATTTTTAAAAATCATGAGATGTATCTATCCCTGTACTATGATTTTTTTTTTGAAGAGAGTACACCAACCACTGTTTAAAATCCTTCTGATTCTCTCCTAGATGGTGTATATTGTCATTAGATACAAGATGGTGTCATCTTGCATTCCCTTGTAAGTTAGAAAGGAAACCATATTACTCAATTCTTTGATGAGACACATCATATTGATTCATCTCCATCTGATCTTTTGGAAAACCATTCAGTCCATACTAGAACATCTAATTGAACAGAAAATATATTCACTGATGATTTTCCTATCACAATTGATGTTGACCATGTGCATTCGTATGTTGATATTATGAAACCACCTATATTTTATGATTTACTATTCACATATTTTAGATCATATTGACTTTCATGCTATAATTTTTGACTATTTTGAAGAGTCTTGTCTGGCGAATTAATATACATTCAGGTACCATCTTGTCTCTCTTGTGTTGAGATTATGGTTGACTATAATTGACTACATATCATGGATGGATGCTCGAGGTTTTCAATTATATCTTTATGTTTACAACGATAGTTAGTTGTAGCCTAGATGGAACAATACTTTTTGACACGCATTTGTGTCAACATGCATGACCATCTTGCTTTTGTGCATGTTTTATAGGTAAGTATATTTGTTTTTTCACAATATGCTACACTGGTTCTAATTTTTGACATCTTTGTTTTTGCAAATCGTGAGCTACTATGGTGGTTGCATTGGAAGTTTGATTTCACATGAGTCAATCTCTTATCTAGTTAAATTACGGTTTTAGGTTTATAATAGTTAGGTTTTATATTTTTCTTATTAATATGCTAATTAGAATTTTAGTTTTATTAGATTTTTCTAATTAGGGTCTTCTTATTTGGATTTGATTTTATGTTTTTAGGGTTTGGATATGATTTTTCCATGTTTTCCTTATTGCAAGTAGTTAATTTGTTGCATGAAACTTTCCATTTATCATGCATTCATATTTTGCACTGCATTTACAAATTGTTTGCATAAGGATGGAATGGCTCTCTTAGTTACACTTAGTTAATTCTTTCATTGCACTACATTGCATGTAGCTTTCTCTATTGCATTACATCATGCATTCATATCCTTGTATATCATACACTAGTTTTTGACCAAGAATTGTATTTTCTTTGTGCATGGCACTACATGAGCCTTCAAAAGACTTGTTATATACATGCTCCCTGCAAACCTTGCATTTCATGATGAGTTTTGCTTGTCCCTATTTGTACTTGTTGAAACACTAGAAGAGATTCCATGGTCACTTTTCCAGAATGCTAAAAGCCTAACCCCGATGGTTTCTTATGGTTGTGGTGCCTTCTACAGGAGGAGACCTCTCATAGAACTAGTAATCAAAATTGCATCCCAAATAATATTCCTATGAGTCTAACCCAATAACGAGGAAAATAAAAACAGGTGCTCGTGGGGAACCCTAATCAATTCAAATGAACTATATATGCAACCTAAACCATGTATCTAGCATGGTCCTAAATATTTCCTTGTATATTTTCATTGTCCAAGTGTTAATTCGAGCTATGATGTTGAAGTGTGGCATGAGAGAAAAACCTAAAATCTGTAGATATTTCAGTTTTTGTCAAACAAGGAACAAACTCTCCTACTAATAAAATAATCTGGGATCCCTCATCCGATCTAGAAAAAATAAAATACTAACAAATGGTTTCAATGTGCACACTAAAGTGAAATCAATCAATCGAAGGTTAAAGGATTGCGAAAGGCTTCTTCCTATGCAGGGAGGTGTTGCAAGAACCTTTGTTGGGGTATTGAACATGCCATTTGGTAGTGAAGAAACATTTGTTATTCTTTGAGTGACTCCACCGGGGTACTGAATAGGCCTGTTGGAAGTGAAGCAACACAGAAAAATCACTTTAAATTTATGAAAAAAATAACCTCACTGTCATGTTCTCCACATCATTAGAAAACAATGACATGTGTGATCTTTTGATTTAGTGTGTAATAAATAACAAGATGTAGAGAACAAGGTAGATGTAGGGTATATTTGTAAAAGTTATGGTAACTTAAGGAGGAACCATAATGTATGTTCAATAATTCCTTGCACTATTATCAAGACTCGACCTGTTATAGGCACATGGCCATAGATGCTAGATTCTACCAATGGTTCATGGATAATTTTAGTTGCTACAACAATACCCAAAAATTTAGGGCTCATCCAACTTTTGGGTCCCCCTCTCCTTTCCTAATGTCTTAAGGGTTATTATCATGTTTTGAATTGGTAAATCTCCCCATGACCCTTTTTTATGAAACCCCATTGATGTGCCCACTGAGGCAATGCATATTGAATTCATTTAACATGTTTCATATCGAGTTTCCACCTTATGATTTCATTAGGGTTTCAGGGGTTTGTTCCTTCAATTATGCATTAAGGGTATCACATCACTTCAAAGTTCATATTTATATAATATAGATTGAAATCAATGGAGGAACCATGTATGGATGGACAATAATTTAATTAGGATATCATTATTTTTACTACATAAGGGTTTGGGAAAAACCCTACATTATCAAAATGAAGATCCCCTTCATGTTTCAACCTAATACATATGCCTCTAGGGGAACAACCTCATCGACATTGCACTGCACCATGATAAGAAACATTTCATATCAAATAAACTCCACTAGGGTAAACATGAGATGAAGAGTTCCACTATGACATGAGCCGACCTCCAAAATCTAGTTAAGGAAGTGGGGCCTACCAACTAACCAAAAAATGATAAATCGTGAAAATGTTTAGGGCTACAAGACACTTAGGGTCCAAATTACCACCCAAAGTGACCAAACCCCAAGCTCTAGCTCTTTTCCATTGACCTAGACCACCAACTACATGCATGAAAAGGCCTAGGTGTGGTTATAGGCCTCCAATCACATGCAAAACATTTCCTCCATGCAATTGTGACCCAAATTGACCACTTCAAAAGTCGTAGTCCTGATATCTGAGCCATAATATCAGGGCAACCTCCATACCAATGCCTAGAACTACCTAAGAATTTCCAGAATCATAATAGACATGAAAACAAAGATAAAAATGCAAACTTGAGTAAAAAACTTGACCTACACTAACCAAAACATAGTAGGAATTTTTCAAACACATGGTAAACATGTAAACTACAGTTCATGAATGCATATCTGAGTGTAAATATTTATTCCTTAGTTGTGAATGACCGAGAAGGTATACTTTCCTCTCAAGTAGCTACAACAGAACCTATTAGGCCATGCATTTACCAACCATTCATTAACTAATCAAATAATAACACAAGTCATAGATAGAACATGTTATAGAAACATGATTATACCAACATATAATAAGAATATTAACCATGATAGAAAAACCACCAAAGCCACATGATAATAATTATAAATTCTCATTAAATATAATAGGGAAATAACTCTTTATTAATTATGCAAAATCAAACCAAGTTAGGCACTTCCATGGACCACTTGACCATAGATTGATTTGAACTAAATAAGTATTTCATCCAATCACCCCCATGCCATATTCCAAGCGTGAATGTGGGATCTCATGGGATAAAAAAATACATAAAAAACAAAGGGATAGGTTAAACCACCTCCACCCTCAAACTATTGCGATCCAGCCAAAACCGGTCAAGATATCACAAAACCAAAATAAGCTTGGATGTCTCAGAATTTATTCATCATACCTTGGGGAATTTTCCTCTCTCCACCCACCTATCGAGGGCTTCCTAGAGAAATCTATCTCCACGCCCAACCATTTCAAATTTTTCTGAGACGACCTCACCTAGTTCCAAAAACTTCCATAAATCCAAAGCTCAACCAAGAAATGAATCTCATCACACCATGGATATTCAGGAAATGGAAGGGGAAGGTTGAAATCACTATTAAACCTGGTAAAACCCATGACAATGACAACAAATGAGCCAAATAAATAAATTCATGTACCTTACATTCACACCTTAGCTATGAAATCACACATGCAACCAATTACCTGCAAAATCCTCCTGCTAAAGCTTTTGATCCAACCTTCTCCTTGCTTTCCTTGCTTTCCTTTCTTATAATTTTCCTTGATTTTATTTCTTGATTTATTTCTCCTCTTGGTGCTCTCTCTCTTTTCACTAATTCCAAATAAAAACTAACAAAAAATTAAACTAACAAAATAAGTGAATTGATCCTTAGAATTGTTTTATCATTTAGGCCTCTATTTTATTCATTTTCCTTCATTTTTCCTTTATTTTCCCTCTGATGCAAATCAGTCTCTTCACCTTCCTTTTCTTCTATTTTATTTTATTTCATAAATAAATGCCAATTATTCCATATTTTTCTTTGTCAATGCCTTTTCCAATTTCCATAACCATTAGTTAACAAAAATTGATGACCACTATAGTTATTTTCCAAAAATTCATCTTGGAATATGTGTCCCACGACATTGGTTTTATTTTTCCTTTATGAACCTTTATTACATGAAATTTTAACCTAGGGTTGTTGCAAACCCCTCCCCCTTAGGGGAAGACTGTCCTCCATGTTCTATGACACCTATGACAAACAAAATCACTTAAATAAACATATTTCCTATGGAGCTTTATAACATAGATCAATGCAATATTTGCAATGAACAACTACTGCAACCATGACACACATGAAAAATATGACAATCATACTGTGTACTGGAGATTTATAACACAAATCATTATGGTATATAAAACCATATACATACATACATATACGAAAACTAATTTTATTTACCGAAAAAATAATGTAGGATACATAGTCTTGCATCTCCCATGTAGCTTCATTAGGCTAAAAGTGCTTCAAATGCACTTTAACTTGCTCAATTTCTTGGTTCCTAAGCATGATTTGTTTCTACTATAATATGCATAGAGGATCTGGCTGGAATTATCCCTCTAGCTCCACCTGCAATACAAACAATTCAATCACATGATCAACACCATGCACATATCTCTTAAGAAATGAAACATGGAAAACATCATGGACTTTGAATATCAGAGGCAGTTCAAGTATATAATCCACCAATCCAATGCTATCTAGGATTGCAAAAGGCATATAATACTGAGGTGCCAACTTGGCAAATGATCCAATACTCAAGGACATCCTCTTGGGATTGATGTGCAATTACATATGTACCCCAACCTGAAACTCCTTAAATACCTTGTGTTGACCTGCATAACTCTTCTTCATGTCTTGTGTTGCCTTCAGATTCCTCTTAATAACCTGCTTCTCTTGTTCCATCTCTATCAACATATCCAATCCAAAAAATACCATGTTCACAGGATCATTCCAGCTGATAGGAGTATTACAATTCCACTAATAAATTTCGTAAAAGCAAATCATCTTAAAAGAGTGTCGATACCCATTATTATAATCAAACTCAACCAGTGGAAGATAATCTTCCCACTTCCACTGCCGATGCATGACATACATCCCCAACATGTCCTCAAGAATCTTGTTGAATATTTCTGTCTGTCCATTTTTATGTAGATGATAAGCTGTGTTGAAAGCCAACTTTGTCCCCAAACCTGCAAATAAATCCTTCCAAAACCTAGAAGTGAACTTGGCCTCTTCGTCTGATATGATATTTTTAGGAACACAATGTAATCTAACTATCTCCCTGATGAAAATATGAGCTACCTCAAATCTAACTGAATGTGTAGACTTAAATGAAATGAAGTGAGATACCTTACTTAACTTGTCAACCACAACCATGATGGAATCATGTTGCTTTGATTTCCTCGGTAAAAATGTAATGAAGTCCATGGAAATGAATTCCCATTTCCACTCTAGAATCAGAATTAGTTGTAATAGACCACCTGGATGCTTAAACTCTATTTTTACTTGCTCATAGTCCAAACATATCGCAACAAACTTAACCACCTCTTTCTTCAAGTTTGGCCAATGATAAAAATTCTAAGTGTTGTCAATGTCTTTTGATATTCTAGGTCACTTGAATACAACTGAACATGAATCTCCCTCAAGATAAGCTTGTTGAGCCTACTCTCATCTAGTACATAAATCTTGTTCCTGAATCTGACCAAGAAATCTGTCATGAGGTAATACTCCTCATTGCTATCCCATACTATTGTAACCTTTGCCTCAAAGACTAATACTTGTCATCATGTTGTACGTGCCTACAAGATTTTCTCTTGTAAATTTTTCCAATAAGAACTCGCTTGTACAATGTGATTCACTTGCACTCTTCGGCTAAGATCATTTGCATACTTATTCTCCTTACCCTTAATGTACCTGATTTAGATATCAATCTCACTAAGAGTAGCCAACCATGTAGCTTTCCTAGAAATCATATTATGTTGATAAAACAATTACCTTATTCTAATATTATCATTCATCAAGATGAACCTCCAGCCAAGAAGATAATGTCTCCACATATCTAATGCATGGATGATAGCTCTCAACTCAAGATCGTGAGACACGTTGTTCTGCTAATGCTCATTCAACTTCCTTAACTCATATCATACCATGTGTCATTCCCACATCAGCACTCCACCAATTAGTCCCCTCTTGCAAGCATTTTTACATACCCAAAACTCTTTATATGGATCTATAATATTCAATACCAGAGAATTTGTAAGAAAATTCTTCAACTTCTCAAAACTATTTGCACACTACTAAGTCCATTAAAACATATTTTCCTTTCTCTACAAATATGTAATAAGATAGGAAAATTGTAATAATTTCTTGATGAACTACGTACAATAACCTTTTAGACCCATATATGATGTAGCCTCATCCATGTTCCTAAGATATTCCCACTCCATGCTAGATTTTATCTTTTCTGGGTCCACCGTGATGACTTCCTTAGAAAAAACATGTCCTGAGTAATGAAATTTTGTCTAAAATAAACTACACTTACTAAGCTTGGAATAAAAATGATTCTCTATCAACAATATTAACACTATTCCTAGGTATTATGCATGATTTTCCTCATTCCTATAATATATCAACATGTCATCAATGAATACTATGACACACTTTTCTATATAGGGATGCAACACACTATTCATCAAACACATGAAAGTAGATGTAGCATTAGTAGTACTAAACATAGCCACTACAAAATCATAATTCCCATACCTGGTACTGTTATGGTGGCTTTGGTGCACAAGTGTACCAATCCACACTTGCTTAAGAGGAGTGGTCACAGCCTCTTAAGCTTTGGTCACAGGCAGATAAAAAAAAGAGTTAGCAGGTTAGTGAACATGCTATGAAGCATTAAACACATTAAATAATGATATAGTATGGATATGTATAGAGAAAAAGACTAAAATAAACATAAACGTGAAAGCTCATAAAGAGTCAAGAAAAACAATAATACTAACGGTGGCATCAATGTCCCCTCTTATTGTTTGTTGTTAGGAAGAAAGATAGTATGTTTACACACTTGCCAAGGGGCCCTTAGAAATATGGATTTCTAAGACCCGATGCAAGGAATTTTTTACCTTCTAGCTACTTGGTGCAAGGTCTCTCTCTCTACTCCAAAGGATTGAAGTTGTTGGATGGCCAAAAATCGAATACCCTCTCTACTTCTACTTTGGATTACACACTATTGGGTTGCTTCAATGCAATTTTGGCCAGCATAACAATGTGCTCTCCCTTTGTTCATCTCTTGGTGGCCTTTTATAGATGAATTCAAATTCTCCTTCCCTCTCTTGGTACATTGGTGAATGGTGACCCAGGAGAGGGGGCTGATTCCATTGTGTTCCACTTGATTCCTTTGTGTGATCCCTTGAGGTCCCAAGGAGGCTTAGGTGGCTATCCTTGGTTGGCCTCAAGTTCAGGATCATTTTCCTGGAGTTTTCCTTGTGGTCCCAGAAAGTGGCTCCCACCACTCTCAGGTCTGCGACGCTTTTTGAGGGAAAGCCATGCAAAGTCATGCCTATCAAAGAAAAATGCGCACAAAAGAACATTCTGCTAGTGTCTTGAGCGTGCAATCTGATTTTTCCTCTGGACCTTAGAGATTTTTAAAAAAATTTAGATTCTCTAATCTACCTCAGCCTTGTAAATCCTTCTACCTGACATTTAATAATGTCATATTTTCTTGTCTGATTTTCCAATGATAACAGTTTCCCCCTAATGTTTGAGGTCTAGGAAGAACTGTTGTTTGGGCTTCAAAATGTCATACAAATATCACTCATTACCATACATTTTTCACCTATGCTTCCATTATATCACTCATTATTCACCACCATGTCACTTCGTTTTCCCTATTGTTCACCATTAATGGGTCTCATTTATATCTTCCAAATATTATTTATTTTTAAGCATTTTTAAGAGAAATTCTTGATTAAATATTAGAAAAAATATATTCTATATTAGGAATTTGGCTTCTGTGATCCATAAAATGTGTGTAAAAAAAATTTTCGGTGAAAATCACATAGGAGAAATTTGTGTTGACGCGTTTCGAACCAGCCAATGTTTGAAACGCGTCAACACAAATTTCTCCTATGTGATTTTCACCGAAAAATATATTCTACTTCACATATGGAAAATGGATTGTTTTTGTGACATGTGTAGGTGCCAAGGAAGCTTCCAAGACACCTTTATGTGGCCTTGAATGATCAAATTCGAATTTGATAAGATAAACCTCATGGAGAAGATCATGATCTCATGGAGAAGATCAAGGACAAAATGCGGTTATGTGTCTAGATGGTTGAGATATGTATGGAACTAAAGAGAGATTAGTGGATCATCATTATGAGTTTGTTACTCATCCCATTGTATAAATAGGAGTACAAAATCCTCCATTTGTAAGTTTTTGTAATCTTAGAATTTTGGAGTATGTAATCTTAGAAGATTAGAGTTGTAATATTAGAGTTGGTTTGTAATGGAGATTTTGAAATAAAGAATCATACTTTGATTTTGCCTCTACATATGAGTCTCCTTTCAAGAGGTGTGCTTGTGGAGTTATGGAGGGCCCCCATGGCCTCACTTGCATACTTATTTTAGGTATAATTTAATTTATGTTTTTGTTTGATTTCAGCTTTTAAGTTTTGTTAGATTTTCTAATATTTAAAAGAGTCTTATTTGAAAGTGTTCTTGCAAGAGAACCGTAAGACCTCATACAATTATTAGATTTAGGTCTGTTTCATTTCAGCTTCTAAGTTTTTGTTAGATATTATAATATTGGAGGAGATCCTAAAATTTATGTGTTCTTGTAAGAGAACCTTAGGATCTTGACGAATGTTAGATTTATGTTTGTTTAATTGTTGGAAGAGATCTTGACGAATGAGTTCTTGTAAGGGAACTTTAAGATCTCAGAAAAATTAGGAATCTTAGTTGTTGGAAGATATCTTGATGAATGTGTTCTTGTAAGAGAACCAAAATATCTCGCACAAATTAGAAATCTTTCTAGATATATATATTTTAGATAAGTACTTCTAAGTTTACCTTCTCGAGTTGACATTAAATGAACTCTGCTTGACATCATCAATTGGAACCACACATTTTGGCGCCGTTGCCGGGGATCGAACCCGGGTCACCTGCGTGACAGGCGGGAATACTTACCACTATAAGGGTTACTGGATATGCATTAATTTTCAAATTTGAAAGAATATATTGTTGCAAGAAGTCACATTCTTGTTGAAAACTAGCCCAACATTTTGTACCGATCATCTTCACAAACAGATAACGGGTTGTTGAAGCAAACATTTTGGTGCCACCAACAAATTTTATGGTACCAAGAATCGAGACAAACCTTTGAAATTTATTTCCTTGGAAAAAAATTCCTTTCTCTGCTGAAAACGTAAGTGAAATTTGGTGCGTTGAAATTCAGATATGCTTATGCATTCTATTTGGTGCATTGAAAAGTCTTTGAAGGTTGAAAATGACGTGATACCATTGGTAACTTCTTTCATGGTCACTTTATTGCAGGTTGAATTTTTTTTTTTACTATCACTTTCGTACAATGGTTCACATATTAAATGTAAATTGGTTCATATGTCTTCTGCATTGACTTTGTATGTGCACTCCATTCAAGCATTTGATATTTGTTCATGTGTAACGTTGTGGGTTAGTGATGTTATGATATATGGGCAAAGCACAGAAAATCACGACACCGCGAAACTTTTGACAAGGAGTAACAATTAGTTTTCTTCATTAATTTTTATTTTTATTTTTATTTTTTTGATGCATCTATATTAAAATCTTGTAATTTTTAAATGATGCAGATTTTGGCAAATACAAGATCGAAGACGACATGTGAAATTTGATATCCTCGACCCAAATCATGAAACAATTTTGACTATGTTCGGGATTTTCATAATTAAAACAAAATTGAATTTTATTTACATAAGAAGGGAATTAATTATACTCATTTCATATTTTAAAATAGATTTGTAAAAAAATCATAGAATTGGGCTAACTTATACATTTGAATTTATTTAAATCTGTTTCATTGGTGTTTAATTTTTTCATAAACAAACGAAGTAGAAATTGATCACTTTTGCTTGGATATATTTATGTTTTGTGAATGCCAAGTTTTTGCAGGTTTGTGTTAATCAAATGATCATTCAAGGAGTCTAATTTGTCGACTGTTGGACTTCCAACAGATCAATTTTATGATGAATCATGTGAATAAGTCCATATTCATTACAACCAGTCTTTTCTTCCCTTTGTAAAATTTTAAATCCCAATGAGTCCTCAATGGAAGCCAAAATCTCTTTTTCCTAGCAAGTTTCAATCATGCAGTCAAATCTACTTCTTTTCATTCACCCCTAACCCACAAAATAAAACCAAGAATCTCACTTACAAGAAGCTCACTTATTGTCATTCTCATTTTCCTTGTCATTTCCTTTTTCCTACCATTTTCATCTTCCACCAATAAAACCCTGCTTCTACATATCGTTGAGTCAAAGTCCTAGAGTCTAATTAACTTTGTAAAAACAGCTAGAGTCTTGCATGCCTTAATGGCAAGTACTCTTCCCAATAAACAATAGGAGTACATTAACATCCCTTTTTCTTTGGATCTTGTAGGTGACTCAACCACAAAAAACTTATTCGTACCTACAAAGATGTGTTAGGCATCTTGACTCCCATTGGAATCAATCGTGGGAGCTCTCATGTTGGCTAGTGTCATTCATTAATGGCCACTAAGCCAACAAATTCTTGCTATGTTAGACACAAACACATTTAATCACATAGTAAGATTTATGCCATCGACCGTTGAAGACTTGAAGACCCATATTTTGTAGCAGATGAAGCAGATTTCCTTTCATTCTTTTTCAGTTTGTCATGACTTGAGGACAATTCAATAAATAAGGTTGGGGGGGGGGAATGTAACTTCTATATTTTATATACCTTCCAAGCCTTATAAATTTTCAGCCATATTCAGCAGACTCATCAGATTCATCAAACTGTCCAACAGAAGATCCAGCAGAAAATATGACAATACAAATCCATCTTTCATCCACAACTTGTAGAAGAAGCTTCAGATCAAAATTGTAGCAGCTGGACATGCATGATTCATCCACTTCTGTAGGTAGGTAAGGTATGATTTTTTCTAACCTTTAATCTTTAAATTATTTTTAGATGCTAAAATAATGATATTTGGAAAATATTCCACTATTTCACTATTCCCTTTGTCATTAAAAATTGCCAAAAAACCATCAGTTGGGGGGGAATTTCACACTTCATTTTTTCTCTCATTCATATTACATCTTAACCCACATATTCTTCCCACAATAAAAACTACTACAGAATGATGAGCATATTAAATGACTTCTTAAAATGATTGATCTCAAGAAAGTAAATAAATATTGTAAACACAAGAACCAATCATTAAAAAGAGATCTCAACAAATTAAATAATGATTGTAACACAAGAACCAATCATTCAAAGATGTAAATGCTTTGCAAAAATAAAAGTTATCAAAATATGTGCAAAGTTAAAAGGAATTACATGATTGAAAGATGGTTGTTACACAACAACCAAACATCTTGTAAAAGGAAGCTCATCTAAGAATCAAATCAAATAAGTCATTGTAGTAGCTTGCATGAGGACATGCAAGAGCTTCAGTTGGGGAGTATGTTTGAGCTTCAAAATGTCATACAAATATCACTCATTACCATACATTTTTCACCTATGCTTCCATTATATCACTCATTATTCACCACCATGTCACTTCATTTTCCCTATTGTTCACCATTAATGGGTGTCATTTATATCTTCCAAATATTATTTATTTTTAAGCATTTTTAAGAGAAATTCTTGATTAAATATTAGAAAATAATATATTTTACTTCATATATGGAAATTGGATTGTTTTTTTCACATGTGTAGGTGCCAAGGAAGCTTCCAGGACACCTTTATGTGACCTTGAATGATCAAATTCGTATTTGATAAGATAAACCTCATGGAGAAGATCATGATCTCATGGAGAAGATCAAGGACAAAAGGGGGTTATGTGTCTAGATGGTTGAGAGATGTATGGAACTAAAGAGATATTAGTGGATCATCATTATGAGTTGTTACTCATCCCATTGTATAAATAGGAGTACAAACTCTTCCATTTGTAAGTTTTTGTAATCTTAGGATTTTGGAGTATGTAATCTTAGAAGCTTAGAGTTGTAATCTTAGAGTTGGTTTGTAATGGAGATTTTGAAGCAAAGAATCATAATTTGATTTTGCCTCTACATCTGAGTCTCCTTTCAAGAGGTGTGCTTGTGGAGTTATGGAGGGCCCCCATGGCCTCACTTGCATACTTATTTTAGGTATAATTTAATTTATGTTTTTGTTTGATTTCAGCTTTCAAGTTTTGTTAGATGTTCTAATATTTAAAAGAGTCTTATTTGAAAGTTTTCTTGTAAGAGAACCATAAGACCACATAAAATTATTAGATTTAGGTTTGTTTCATTTCAGCTTCTAAGTTTTTGTTAGATATTCTAATATTGGAGGAGATCCTAAAATTTATGTGTTCTTGTAAGAGAACCTTAGGATCTTGACGAATGTTAGATTTATGTTTGTTTAATTGTTGGAAGAGATCTTGACGAATGTGTTCTTGTAAGGGAACTTTAAGATCTCGGAAAAATTAGGAATCTTGGTTGTTGGAAGAGATCTTGATGAATGTGTTCTTGTAAGAGAACCAAAAGATCTCGGACAAATTAGAAATATTTCTAGATATATATATTTTAGATAAGTACTTCTAAGTTTACCTTCCCAGGTTGACATTAAATGAACTTTGATTGACATCATCAATTGGAACCACACAACTGTGTAGCCAAAAGACATTATATGCTATTTTCTATGTACTGTGTGGAGAGAGAGAGAGAACTGCGTGTAGCAAAAAGTTGGAAACGCCTTACAACGGGTTGAAGAGTGACCATGTCCCATGGGAACCTTGCAAGAAATATTATCATACAATAAATACAGTTTTTCTAGGAGGTGGGCATGTCTCATGCTCCTTATGCTTTGGCTAGCTAAACAAAGCTATCTAACAGATATTGATTCTGTTTGTATCACTAGTATGTTAGTGATCTGCTGATTTGGTTGGTGATGATGATTGTTGATGCCCTCAGGGTGTTTTTTCTTTGACAATAGGTGGAATGTGGTACCCACATGCATAAGCTTCATATGACATATAAATTCTCATTGTATGCATGGGTGTATGACTGGGACCTTCTTGTGTAAGAATTTTTGAAGGAGATGCTTATAATGGCATGGGTCTTCGATGAATTTGAGCAAAGTACAATGGTTGTAAGGTACAATACCATATTTACATGAAAGCTTGTGTTGTAGTCGAATGTTAGGAGGATCGATGACATCTGTGGGAAATGATGATTCCCACAAGGATGTCCCGATTGTGGTGAGGGGCAATCCAAGGAACCGCTTACTTTTTGGAAAAGAGGAGTTGATGTTGAGAAAAAGGAAGCCTCAACCAAATGAGATAGTCATTGATTCAAGGCATTGGGATCTTGGATTTGAAAGGTTTGACATAGGCATGATGGTGAGGTGTGATTGAAAAATAAGGATGGGTATTAGTGGCCCAAGGTCGGAGTATAAAAAGTAGCTTGGAAGCAGTCATAACTATTTCTGATGAGGAAACCCCTGGAGTTGATAGGACATCTAGGGTGGGTATATGTTGGTTATGAATGTCATGGGGGATTATGCATGAAGACGTGATACTCCGACCAAGGGTGACTAGGGACTGTTTCCATGGGAGAAAAATGGATGGATTAGTGGGGGACATTATTCACCATTTGTGGTCTTTTTACACTTACCAAAATAATGAAACAATGGGATTTGGATTGTACAAAGCACATAGATGGGTTCCCAAAAAAATGAGAGTGTTTGCTCACTGATGATGTGAGGAAGGTGTTTTTTCTGAGGGTGGGGGCTCGATTGGTTGGTCTCTGGTTTGGGGGTGATGAAGCGGATGGAAAATATTAGAGACGGGATATGTTGATGGAGGTATGGTAGGCCAAATACGAGGCACGACAGTGCACTTTCGATCTACTTGTAAAACCTGGTAGTCCGGGAAAGTGGTTTTATTTTGATATGGTAAAACTTTACTTGATGCATGGTGGGTTAATGGGCATGAAGTGCTTCTCAGTCTAAAGTGGTATGGCCATGGTGTCATGATTGTTCTAATATATGGTATACTTTGAGTGACGGGTGCCATGAAGGGGAGGCTCTACCGACAAAAAAGGATGTTTATCATATGCAAGGTGGGGAAATGATAAACATGGTCGAGTGTTTGGAACCTATGGTTAATTTTTTGTTGAGAAATGATGCCAGGATATGCAAATTTTTTCTGGGACTCTTTCATGCTGAGGGTAGAATGATACCTGCTCTGGTAATTTCAGTGGATGGAGCGATGGATGGTTTACACAATACCTGCAACAAAATAACGAAGTGAAAGAATATTCTTCATTGAAATATTATTGAAATACATCTGCTAAATGAAAATAAGATGAGAGAGGGCATATCTGCTGGCACTGAAAAATTATTTTTTCGGAGGTGTGAATGTGTGGTACCTCCTTTGGGTGTTATGAGGTGTTGATCACTGTGTTACTCTCAATTCTGCAATTGGGATTTCTGAGCTCTCATTATGGTCCTCCAAAAAATCTGAAAAGGACTACATATAGGCCAATATGGCTCATTTCAGTTCATTTGCGACATTTGAGTGTTTAAGGTTCTAAGAGGTCAGAGGATTTTGTGGAGTTGTTCTTGCCGCTGCGGTCATCTTCAGTACCCAAGACTCACAATTCTTGAGATAGGATGCCCCATGACGTCTTGAATTTTAATTATTTTAGTATGCCTGGGCCATGGTCCATAAAACATAGGTTTTTACGGAACCCAGGCAAGTTTTTTCCTTGACCGTGCGGGAAATTAAGGCACAGGCACATAATATTCACACAAAACTGAGGGTTTTGCGTGAAATTATCATGCTTGTACTAGACTTAAGCATGCCCTTTCTGTGTCTATGAGAGAAACATGTGTGTATCTCTCACGCGTATCCGAGAAATAGGCACGCGGAGAACCAAAGAAAATTTTTTATTTTTTTTTGGGAAATTTGTCAAATTTTTGGTGCTTTTAATGTCACTAATGTGTGCCTATTTGATGACAGGATGTTGTGGAGGGAGAGGGATCGGCCTAACCTCCAGGTCGCTCTGGAAGTTGATGCCCATGCACGCTAGTAGTTGGCGTGGTGGGGTATTCTAAAGTTCATATAGAATGACCTCTTACAATCACAGGATCGTCTGCTGCGTTACCTGATCCAATGCTAGAATAGGTGATGCAAGGTCATGGTGTTGCAGTGGTGCGACCTGACTATCCGTACCGAGATGGATATCTATTTTGTGACCGAGTTTCTGCCTCAGGGTAAGGTACTTCCTTATCCACTTCCCCCTGGGAGAGTAGATCTTCAGCGGTTCTCAACAAGCTATTATGGCGGGGTGCCTCTCACAGAGGGGTGTATTCAGATAGCCTCAGCGACTGAACTGGATGAGTAGTGTGCTCTGACCACTATTGCGAGATTGTTGGGATTTTTTGTGCCCAATCGGGCATCGGGCCCACAGATTGGTGTTCTGCACTAGATGAGGGCTGGTCACTTTATTTATTTTTCTCCTCATTACTATGACGAGATGCTGGCTAAGCTCTCCAAGGTCCGTGATGGATCAAAGTTGTTTACATATGCTAGTATTTTGTGTAGCATCATGTATGAGAGAGTGGTGTTGCTAAGGCCTACCATGGTCATGCTTACTGGGGGTCCCCGAGAGCCTTGCATGAGGAGGTGGGCTCCCATTATGTCTCGTAGTGGGGGAGGTCAGGTGGGGCATTATTGGAATGACACTAAAGAGGCTTGGTTTGAGGCCAATCCTTAGATGTTCCTACCTTTCCCTTATGTGGGGATGAACTTTCGTGGAGACCCAAACATGGGTCTTCCTGTTGGGTATGCATGGGGGCCAGTAAGTATTTTTTTATGTTTTATTATGCATTTACTTGAGAATTTATGCGTTATATGTGTATTATGATGACACTGACATAGCTTTGTTACTCTTTTAGACGTTAGCAAGGTCGGGCATCCCGTGGCTCGGTTGGTGGGCCATGATTCGATCTAGAGGCCTCAAGGTGTTCCATGTGTAGTTGGGGGATAGGGAGGGGCTCCGGCACAGCCTTAGGGTAGAGAACCTGGGAGGGAGGATGGTCCCTCATGGGAGGGTAGTAGCTCGGTTGTTACCGAGTGCATTGCGACGATCACTCGCACTGAGGTGGCGGAGGCTCGAGTCGCACAGGTGATAAATCATATGGCTGCTCTAGAGGTCAAGGCTCGAGTGTTGGAGGATGCATGGGGTTGAGTGGACTGCTTGAACCAGGGATGCCTACTCAAGGTTTTTTGGATGACCTTGATGATGCATGGCTAGAGACACTAATGGCCCAGGAGAGGAGCTATCGGCTAACTTTGCACCCAGTGGAAATCTCAGTTTTGACATCATCTCTTGTGTTGGTGCCAGGAGCGGCCATGGGTCCAAGTGCCCCACCTGGAGGGGCACCACCCTAGAGGCTTATTGTACATAGGGAAATCACCCGTTATGAGGATGCTTCCCTTATTTTTGTATTTTTGGGCTGACTGATGGATCAGGGATACAATTCTTTTTGTACTCAGACACATATTTTTTGGTATGCATGAGAGAGATATTCTTTGTGGCTCTACATGGTGTGTCCCCTGTTGATATTTGTTTATGGATTTATGTGTTGTGTTGATGAATATCTATATATTTTTTATGTATGATGGTTATACCGAGATGCATTGCAATTATAATATTGTTAGCTATGTGATCAGCGGTTTGGTTTTGATTTTGATCGATGTGGATATTGGTGGCCACTATTTTATTTCACTTGGGGCCCCACCATTGTCTCTTTAAGTTTTTTAAGTTTCGGCACAACTTACTATTTTTAGCAGTTTTTCGGGTCTTGAACTTCTAGAACCGTTTTGAGGCCCTAAATGGCATTTTTTGGGAAAACTGGGAGAAACATGGGTCCATGGATTTTTGTTTCTCACATCAAAATTTGGATTCGTTGGATAGATATTTATAACGAGGTATGGTGCTCGTCAAACTGAGATCGTATGCCAAATTTACGTCCCCGGGAAGTAATTGAAACACCAATTTACCCAAACAGGTCCATAGTTTTGGCACTTCATCTCCTAGGGTTAGGGGTTTGGATGTTTAGGGTTTTCCATTGTTTCAAAATAATAAGTAGGCCCTCGAGCCTCATTGTAACATATTTCAAAGGCCTGTAGCCACGACATCTATTATCACTGATAAGCTGCCAATGCCCTAGCTAGTTTATTTCCATTATATCTATAAGCAAATTTCAGTTCTTTGATATTAATGAAATGAAGTGTTATTTCCACTACATATTTTTATTTATGGTTATATGTGTATTATGTTGCATTCTTGCATAAACTTGGATCTGTGGTATCAGAGCGGTCTGCTTTTTCTCGATCCTTCTTTGCATGTCCCCAACGAGGTCGGGGTATAAGGAGTTAGGGCTCGATCTGGTTGAACCTTTGCAAGATCTTCCTTGCAAAACCCTATGAATTCCCATGGAGGATGAAAATAAATATTATGGAGTAGGAGATCATATCAAAATATTGCTCGAGGAGGCCCTCGAAAAACAAAGGAACGCGATGATGGATAAATTTTCCCAGATCCTTCAACGACTGCCCACCGGTGACACGTCTGCATCCAGCAGCCACTCTGGAGGCACGAATCCCTTTAAGGTACAAGTAAACTTTGACATTCCCATATTTTAGGGCCAAATAGTTGTAGATGCAATAGATATATGGTTGAATATATTAGAATGATATTTTTTGATTTATGACTATTCTAACCAGGAGAAGATTATGTTTGCACTCCTCAAAGCTACCCCCCATGTCAAGGACTGGTGGGAAACCTACTGTGAGAAAAATGATGAGATAGAGCCCTCTCTATTCCTAGCCATACCCAATTGGAATTATTTCTGAGATGCCATCAAGGAACAATAATATCCCATGTGGAGCTATGAGGACATGTACATACAATGGAGCACGTTGCAAAACCAAAGGGATCAAGATGTCCATGAGTTGAAGAATCTATTCCATACACTGTGCACAAAGTTGGGTATCAAATATTCATAGAAACAGTTTGTGCTAAAGTATCACATTTTTCTGCACAGATACATTCAGGGTGAAATGAAGTTCCTTGACATCTTCTCGCTTGGTACGACATACCGGTATGCTGCCAAGATTGAGCAGAAATTCAAACAGAAGAAGTGAGACTTTGGATCTTGAATAAAAAGCAACTGAAAGTTTCCCCCAAACCACATAAAAAAGGACAAGAGCTAATGCATGGCGGCCCAAGACAACCTACCAAGGCCACAAGAAAAGAACAACACCACGAAGCCAAACAAGGAAATGGGAAAGTGGTGTGAGTTCCATAAGAGCTCCACTCACAACACAAGTGAGTGTCGGGCCAAGCAGTCGCTAGTGGCAGAGATGAGGAGCCTAATGCCACTATTGCCACTGTAGAGCCCAATGCCATTGCTTCCACTATGAATATCCATTAGGAGGAACTGAAAGACCATAGGAGGAGGAGCGTCTCTTTCACTACTAGATGTGGGTAAAGGGTCCCCACTACAGTTCATTGTCGAAAATGGGACCCACAAGAAACTCATTTCAGTAGACACTGTGAGGCGGTTGGGCTTGTCGACCATAGCACACCCATAGCCATACACCCTCGGGTGGCTTCATAAAGGATGGGATCTCCGTGTCAACTAGCAGTGCCACCTTCCCTACAACATCAACCCCTTCACGGATGAGGTATTATGTGACATTGCTCTTCTTGATGTTTGGGATGTATTATTAAGCCAACCATACTTTTGGAAGCAACATGTTATGTATGAGTCTCAGCCTCGCGCTGTTATTATTACTTTGGGAAATAAGCTGTACAGGATACCATAGGCACCACCACCTGCCGTTATCTCTTTGGTTATTGAAAAACAATGAAGTAATTTCATTTCCAAAACCAAGAAATTTTTTTTCCTGATGATCCACCCCAAGGTGAGAAGAATATTGTGGCCATGACCTCCAGATAGGGCTCCTCTACACGAAAACAAAAAATGGAAAAGGTTGTGGAGGAGTATCTGGACATCTTCACCTCACCCACAGGGGTGCCTCTACACTGTCAGGTCAAGCACCCCATTGATATGACCACAGGTGTGCCATTACGAAATGGACCATTCTCTTAACACTCTTTTCTACAGAACGATGAAATAAAGATGTCGATTCAGGGGCTACTACATAAAGGTCACATCCGGCTGAGTTCATCGCCCTGCGGGAGCCCTATCATGTTGGTACAAAAGAAGTATGGTACTTGGAGACTCTGTATTGAATATCGAGCATTCAACAATATCATTGTCTAGAATAGTTACCTGATCCTGTAGATTGATGGCCTTCTGGACCAAATCAAAGGGGCGAAATATTTGAGCAAGATCAACTTGACTTTTGGGTATTACCAGGTACCAATTGAACCCTCCGATGTGTGGAATACTGCCTTCAAAGCCAAGGAGGGCCTTTTCGAATGGATGGTCATGCCTTTCAGGTTGACGAATGCTCCTGCAACCTTCATGAGGTTGATGGACGACATCTTGCGGCCATTCATCAAATTATTTTTATTGGTGTACTTGGATGACATTATGATCTACAACCATACTTCGGAAGAGCACCTCCACCACATCTGACAAATCCTCCAAACACTGTGGTAACACAAGTTCTGTGCCAATTTCGAGAAGTGCATTTTTTCCATGACCCAGGTTCAGTATCTAGGATACATTATTGATGAAAGTGGTGTGCATGTGGATCCAACTAAGATCCAAGTCATTCAGGATTGGCCAACCCCAACCAATCTAACAGAGCTTCGCAAATTTCTCGGTCTTGCTAATTTCTACCACAAGTTAGTGTTGGGATTCTCTCATATCAGTTGGCCCTTGAGTCAAGTCACCATGGGAGGAGCGAAAGAAAAAATATTTTCGTCGGAATCTCAAAAGAAGGCATTCATAGAACTGAAACATCGCCTTTTTTCTACCCTAGTGCTCACATTACCAGACTTGCAACAACCATATGAGATCAAGATAGATGCCTCTGACTATGCTATTGGGGAAATTCTTACTCAATAGGGGAATCTAGTGGCATATCAAAGTGACACATTGTTCGACAAAGTTTACAAGTATCCCACTTATGACAAAGAAATGTATTCCATTTTACATGCTTGTAGACAATGGAAGCATTAAATTTTGGGGAAGGAAACAATCGTCCACACAAACCACTAAACCCTGCAGTTCATATAGACACAAGGGAAGTTGCAAAACAATTTCCATCAGAATTGGTCCACATATCTACAATAGTTTAATTTGAACATCAAGTAGAAGAAGGGTAGCACCAATAATGTTGTAGACTCCCTCAGCTGACCATCGATCCTGGTGCTAACCACAATTCTCAACTCTTGTGGGCATGAGACTTTTGATTGGCTACATCTTTACAATTGCAATCCAAAATTATGCCACACATACAAGGCACTCTTGGGGAGTATGCAAGTTCCAAATTTTCACCTTCGAGATGTACTATTATGTCACCTGGGACAACTTTTTGTTCCTTCAAGGGATTGTGCCAAG
Organism: Pinus albicaulis; assembly: GCA_034641835.2. Lineage (NCBI taxonomy): Eukaryota > Viridiplantae > Streptophyta > Pinopsida > Pinales > Pinaceae > Pinus > Pinus albicaulis. The sequence goes on along the minus strand of CM076579.1, from coordinate 92,676,051 downwards.
ATGATATGGAAAGCACACTACAGTTGATTCACTGGGCATTTCAGTGTCAATAAAATAGTGGTAGTACTGCAGAAGTATTTTTATTAGCCGAACCTTCAAAAGGATGTCAAGAAGTACATCAAATCCTACACTACTTGCACCATTTCCAAAACAACCATCAAGAAGCAAGGCCTATATAATCCATTAACTATCCCTAGTCGACCTTGAGAATCCATATCCATGGATTACATATCGGGCCTTCCTTCTACTACGCATGGAAATGACTGTGTTTTCATGGTCATCGATAGATTCTCAAAGATGGTCGTTATGGCAGCCTGCAAGAAGAAAATCAAAGTTGAAGCCACTGCTAAACTCTTCTTTGAACAAGTGTGGTTGCACTTTGGGATCCCACAGTCTATCATCTTAGATTGGGACAACAGTTTCCTCAACACATTTTGGTATAGCCTCTAGTCAATGCTAGACACTAAGCTCACCAAGTCCACAACTTTCCATCCCAAAACTGACGGTCAGACAGAGGTCATCAACAGGATCATTGTACACATTCTGCACATGTACAATACAAAGCATTCACGTACATGGGCTCTCCACAACTCAATCAGGCAATGCCACTCTTGCCACTGCAAATATCCATAAGGAGGAACCAGAAGACCGGAGAAGGAGGAGCGTCTCTTCCACTCTTATATGGGGGTGAATGGTTCCCCACTGCCATTCATTGTCGACAATGGGACCCAAAAGAACCTAATTTCAGCATACGTCGTGAAGTGGTTGGACTTGTCAACCATAGCACACCCACAACCATACACCATCTGGTGGCTTCACCAAGGATGGGATCTTCTTGTCAACTAGAAGTGTCGCCTTCCCTACAACATCAACCCCTTCATGGATGAGGTATTATGTTACATTGCTCCTCTTGATGTTTGGGGTGTATTATTAGGCCAACCATACTTATGGAAGCAACATGCTGTGTATGAGTCTCGGCCTTGTGTTTTTATTGTTACTTTGGGAAATAAGTTGTACAGGATACCAGAGGTACCACCACTTGCCTTTATCTCTTTGGTTACTATAAAACAATGTAGTAAGCTCATTTCCAAAACCAAGAAATTTGTTTTCCTGATGATCCACCCCAGAGCGAGAAGAATATTGTGGCCATGAGCTCCAGACATAGCTCCTCTACATGACAACAATAAATGGAAAAGGTTATGGAGGAGTACGGGGAAATCTTTACGTCACCCACAGGGGTGGCTATGCACTTTCAGGTCAAGCACCCCATTGATATGACCATAGGTGCACCACTATCTAATGGACCACTCTATTGGCAATCTATTCTGGAGAAAGATGAAATCAAGAGTTTGATTTAGGGGCTATTGTACAAAGGTCACATCCGGCTGAGTTCATCGCCCTGTGGGTGCCCTATCCTGTTGGTACAGAAGAAGGATGGGACTTGGAGACTCTGTATTGAATATCGGGAATTGAACAAGATCATTGTCTAGAATAGGTACCTGATCCCGCAGATTGATGGCCTTCTGGACCAACTCAAAGGCGAAAAATATTTCAGCAAGATCGATTTTAAGTTTTGGTATCACCAGGTACCAAAGGAACCCTCTGATGTGTGGAAGACTGCCTTCAAAGCTAAGGAGGGAATTTTTGAATCGCTGGTCATGCCTTTCAGGTTGACGAATGCTCTTGAAACCTTCATGAGGTTGATAGATGACATATTGTGGCCATTCACCAAATTATTTCTATTGGTTTACTTGAATGAAATTCTGATCTTCAGCCATACCTGGGAAGAGCACCTCCACCACATCTAACAAGTCCTCCAAACACTGTGGCAACACAAGTTCTGTGCCAATTTCAAGAAGTGAACTTTTGGCATGAGCCAGGTTCAATATCTGGGATACATTATTGATGAAAGGGGTGTGCATGTGGATCCAACCAAGATCTAAGTAATTTGGTATTGGCTAGCCCCAACCACTCTAACAGAGCTTCACAACTTTCTGGGTCTTGCTAATTTCTACCGCTTGTTCATGTTGGGATTCTCTCATATCACTTCGCCCTTGAATCAAGTCACCAATGGAGGAGCGAAAGAAAAAATATTTTGGTTGGAATATCAAAAGAAGGCGTTCATAGAATTGAAACATAGCCTCTATTCTACCCTAGTGCTCACATTACCAGATTTGCAACAAGCATTTGAGATTGAGATAGATGCCTCTGACTATGCTATTGGGGAAATTCTTACTCAATAGGGGAATCCAATGGCATATCACAGTGAGACATTTTTCGAAAAAGTCTATAAGTATCCCACTTATGACAAAGAAATGTATTCCATTTTGCAGGCTTGTCGACAATGGAAGCATTACATTTTCACGAAGGAAACAATCATCCACACAAACCACTGAACCCTGCAGTTCACAAAATCACAAGGGAAGTTGCAAAAAAATTTCCATAAAAATTTTTCCACATATCTACAACAGTTTCATTTGAACATAAAGTACAAGAAGGGTAGCACCAATAATGTTGTAGACTCCCTCAGCTGACCCCCGATCGTGGTGCTAACCACCGTTCTCAATTCTTGTGGGCATGTGACTTCTGATTAGCTTCTTCTGTACAATTGCAATCTAGAATTCGGCCACACATACAAGGCAATCTTGGGGGGTAAGAAAGTTCCAAAATTTCACCTCCAAGATGCACTGTTATGTCACCTAGGATAAATTTTTGTTCCTTCAAGAGAGTGTGCCAAGATGATATGGGAATCACACTACAGTCGATTCTCTGGGAATTTCAGCGTCGGGAAAATAGTGGCAGTACTACAGAAGTATTTCTATTGGTCAAACCTTCAACAAGATGTCAGGAAGTACATCATATCCTGCACTGCTTGTGCCATTTCCAAAATGACCATCAAGAAGAAAGGCCTTTATACTCCATTACCTACCCCTAGTCGACCTTGGGAATCCATCTCCATGGATTACATGTATGGCCTTCCTTCTACTAAGCATGGAAATGACTGCGTTTTCATGGTCATCGAAAGATTCTCGAAGATGGCCATTATGGTAGCCTGCAAGAAGAATATCATAGCAGAAGCCACTACTAAACTCTTCTTTGAACGAGTGTGGGTGCACTTTGGGATCCCACAGTCTCTCATCTCAGATCAAGACAATAGTTTCCGCAACACATTTTGGTCCACCGTCTAGTCAATGTTGGACACAAAGCTCACCAAGTCCACAACTTTCCATCCCCAAACCATGGAAAATTTTCAGAGCTAATATTCGCAGGTGGGTTAATTTTCTATACTTTTCTAAAAAAAAGGTTCGCTAATTTCCATTTTTTTCTAAAAATGATTCGCCCAAATTTTATAGTGTTAAATTATTTTCCTCTAAAAATCACCAAAAATGTATATAGATACTATATAAAATTCTTAGAAATTTGAATATTTTTACAAAAATATATCCAAACATTTTACAGATTGCATATTATAGACTAGTAGGATTCACCAAGATTTCTAAACTTTAATATAAGTTTCCACCCTTAAAATTTTCCCTGCCCCAAACTGATAGCCAGATAGAGGTTGTTAAGAGGATGATTGTACACATTCTACGCATGTACAATTAAAAACATCCGCGCACATGGGATGAGAGCCTCCCATATGTACAACATAGTTATAATTGGGCTCTCCACAGCTCAATCGGCCATAGCCCCTTTCAGGTGGGCTTGGGATTCCAGCCACTATGTCCCATTGACATAGCCATTCCATTTTCGGCTACTTAGGCCAATTCGGCTCATGTCCAGTTTGAAGCTAAAAAAGTGAATAACTTCATCGAGCACATTCATCACATCCATCAACACGCTCATGAAATATTGGAAAGAGCCAATGTTAAGTACAAGCAATGACATGATCAACATCAGGTGCCACAAAAATTCCATGTGGGTGACAAAGTGTGGCTACATTTGCAGAAGGAGTGCCTCACTAGACCCCACCGCAAGCTTTGCCGGCTCCGATATGGGCCATACACCATCACCAAGGCTATAGGGAAAAATTCCTTTGAGCTTAGTATTCCACCATTCCTTGGTCTGCACCCAGTATTCAATGTGGACTACCTTTGTCCCTACTTCCCACCTCTACTGGACACCTTTGACAATGTAGAACAACTCACACCAACAGAGATAAAGCCAGACTGCATGGAACATGCCACCACAGATTGTATCATGGACATACAGATGAATAAGTCTCACCAACAGAAAATCCAACTGTATCGGGTTGTAAAAGATGGCCAACTCCAGCACCAAGGAAAGTGGTTCACTAGGGACCAAGTTCAGCAAAAGTTTCCTCATCTCATGGAGGAACTCAACGTAATGGGGACCATTGCTTCCTAAGGGGGGAGGAATGATCCAGGTAGATATTAGTGGCCACCTACCTATTCAACTTGGAGCCCCACCATTGTATCTTTTAGTTGTTTAGTTTCGACAAAAATTACTATTTTTAGTATTTTTTCGGGTCCTAAACTTCAGGAGCCATTTTGAGGCCCTAAACGATGTTTTTTGGGAAACCTGGGAGAAACATGGGCCCATGGACCAATTTTTCTCACATGAAAAGTTTGATTCATCAGATATATCTTTCTAATGAGGTATGGAGCATGTCAAACAAAGATCGTATGCCAAAGTTATGTCCCCGAGATGTTGAAACACCAATTTACCCAAACAGGGCCCATAGTTTTGGTGCTTCGTCTCCTAGGGTTAGGGTTTTGGATGATTATGGTTTTCCATTGTTTATAAATAATAAAATAGGCCCTTGAGCCTCATTTTAACATAGTTCAGAGGCCTGTAGCCACCACATCCCTTCTCAGAGATAAGCTGCCAGTGCCCTAGCTAGTTTATTTCCATTTTGTCTGTAATCAAAATTTAGCTCTTTGATATTAATGAAATGAAGTTATATTTCCACTGCATCTTTGTATTTATGGTTATATGTGTATTTAGTTGTGCTCTTGCATAAATCCAGATAATATTTCTTGGTACATGTGTCAATGTAATGTGATCAAATTGACGGCTTAATCTTTTTTCACACAAATATTTTCTAAACAGATGTGAATCCCGTACCTCAAACTCTTGGTTTAACTACGACACCAATAACAGGGAATCAATGTAGATATGAAAATAGTGTATTCCTTGATTGAGGGCGTCACACATAAGTCTGATCATGACATCATATTTAGCCTAATTGTTTGTCTCTGAGCCGATGCATACACCGTTGGTGAAGAATGGTGATAGGTCAGGGTGATAGATGACCTAGGCGGTTGTTGCTAAACTTTGAGACCATCGCGATGCTCCATCAATGAATCCAATGTAATGATAGGGTTGGAAGTCCATTGTGACACTAGAGTGTATTTTGTGACAAGTCTTTTGGTCAAAAATGAATTTTTTTTTGGGTTCATGTACTTTGACTCTAGGGATGAGCCCTCTTGGCCCTTACGGGTAAAATTTCTTGAGGTAAAGGTCACTGACAGGGTTGTTAAGGCATGTTCTGTTTGGATCTTTCAAGATGTATGCCCCCTTGAGGAGACAATTTTTTATGATGTAGGGTCCTTTCCACAAGGTTTTGATCTTTCTTGGCCCTAGGGCTTCTTTTGCGACATCGTAGCAGAAGAATAAATCTCCCTCAGTAAATGAATGAGGGTTGATGTGGTGATCGAACGATGCCTTTACCCATTTATTGTGGGCCACGTTGTGTTGCAGCGACTATCGTCAGCTTTCGTCGATGAACGGTTGTTTTAGTAAAAACGATTCTAGAGGTTGGGTGTCAATATGGTGCTCTACAATAGTGGGACTAAGCCTAGGCATCTCTAAGTAGTCCCACTCGAAGATATCTCGATACTCTTGTAGAAAATGGGTATAAGAGGTTGTCTCTTCTGGTGAACATGCTGCCCCCAGTGAGATTTCTTCGACCTTTCCAGGATTTTGAAATATTTTCACCTTGATGGTGGGTGAAATGTTTGACATGTTTCCTTCTTCGAATGCATCGGGCACCGGGGTGGGTTTTTTTAACCAATAAACTTTCCCTGATGGGAGGAAATAGTTTCATTCAGTCACGTAAATTTCTAGTTCCCCTGTCTTGTTAGGATTGAAGGAATTTCTTGGGAGAAAAACGAGTGGTGATGCATTGTATCCCATGGATAATCTGGATCCATCATGGCCTCAAGGATGTCCTCATATGAATGAAATAGGGATACTAAGGGGGATTGATTATGCACAAGGCCGTGTAGAAGAGGTTCAGTATGAACAGAGCTGGTTGAAATGCATGAAAAGGATTCCATCATCGATGTGGTGGAACCAGACGTGGTTGACAGAGTGCATATGGATTGGGTTTGCTCTGTTATTGGTACAACTACTCTTGTAGTTGCAGCTGACTCGATACCTAAGATAGATGAGTAGGCAGCCCAAGTCATGGTTCTGATACATGATGATATGAATTGTATATAGTGTATAGTGTCATAGGTGTTTGGGGGGGGTAGGGATTTCCATCATGGGAGCTTGCGTGAGCACAAGGCTAGATTCCTTGTTAGGTTGGGAAATTTACGAGAGTTGGAAGTTGTGCCTGGTACATGTTAGTCATCCATAATTTTCACTATCTAAAGATGACCAAGTATCGGTTCTAGATTTCTAGAAACAAAGTTCATGAACATTGTGAGTTCTATAAATCTCATGGCCTTCATTATCCTTCGGATAAATTTTCACTATTTCATAATTTTGTCATGCCAAGCTTAGCTCACCCATCCTATAAGACCCATAATCCGCTCATGCCACTCATTATCACTATTTTTCGCCACCTTTGGCCTCAGCCCTCTATTTTTGTTTTGCCTAAACTCCTCCATTGTCTATCTAGGGTTTTCAAGGGAATTTTTCTTGGTTTCATGATCTCCATGATTAAATCATCAAAAAGGCTTATATATTGATGTTCTTACACCTCCTCCTCTCCTAAAAATACCTCCATAAAACTTCTCATCACTCCTATTTCTTAGAATCATCATTTTTCTACAAAACCTAGTTTATTGCCAGAAATTGACACTTTTTAAGGCTAGGCCTGTGTTTTGACCTTTTAGTCCCCTTCCTCTCACTCAATTCCTAAAATTACACTTTTCCATACTCCCTAACATCTATCCCTATCCCCAAAAATTTCCCCAAGAATTTAGACAACACTTAACCCCTTCATTCCCCTCCCTCTGCAAGGCAGTCCTAAATCCTCACACCAAACCCTAATTTTCTCTTCCAAATAAGCTAGGGTTTGATATGAAAAGGAGTCACAAGAGAAAAGTATTCATTTTCTATATCATGTCACCAAGCATAAGTCCATACCAGCTCATAAACATCATGCCTCCATCGTTTTCCAAGAATTCATTCCAAGGACCAAGTCCTTTGCCACACCTAGGGCCAGTTTTTCTTCAAACTATGTTTCTGACCAAACATAGATGAATTTGGAAACAATGAGAGCGGGCTTTGTCCATCATAGGGCCAAAAAGAAAAAAATCCTTCATTTTTTACACAGGTATCATGGTTTGGGAGGAATATAAAAAATACAAGTGTCACGGGAGAAATTCTACACTGCTGGAGTGACCTTGGGATAATCAAGTTTTCTCACAACTCGAGTGTCCAAATGACTTGTTTGATGAATCAAACGAAAAATAGAATTAAATATTTTTCCAATGAGCTATCATGAGCTCAATTTGTGATTAAGGAAGGCATCCAAAAGTGATCTGCACCAGCACCCTGCATTTCTGCACCAACACTCTGCATTTATGCACCATCATTCAACACTTTTTGACCAGTGTTGGGAGAATCAGTTTTTGAATAGGTAAATGGAAACCAAATGAATTTTTTTTTTTTTTTTTTGAAATTAGACTCCGAAATCTTTCCAACAAGCTATCCCGGGGCTTATTCCAACATTTGGAAGGCCTCCAAATGCCCTCTGCAAATGGGTGTTGCGCACTGGCAGAGGCGCTACACACCTAGAGCCCGACGGTATGCACAGAGGAGGCAGGTTTTGGTGTTCGGTATGAACAATTTATTCACCATATTTTGACATTAATTTATCAATTTGGGTGCGTATCCTTTCAAGGCAATGCACAAGGTATATGCAGGGGTAGGCGCATAATCCGTCCCAACCAAGGGTTTGTCGTTAAGATTCAAAACATGACTGTGGGATTAAACTAACTACAGAACTCAACTATAATCATAAACAGGTAAGAGCTGCAATAATAAGCATAAACTATTAATTTACACACAGACAAAGATGCAGCATGTGATTAGAAGAGCAGGCCCAGCTCTCTGATCAGGGCTGCGTTAGTCACGGAGAAGATTGGAGCAGCAAAACAGGTGATATTTTATTAATCTGTAATAGGTGATTACAATAGCGATGGGAGAACCCCCATTCGCAGGAACAATCTACATTTATACATAGCGAGGGAGATTAACAGATCTCCCTGAAACATGGTAACCGCATATCCAGAATGTACATCAATTGGAACGACACCATCGCCAGATATCTGAGATAGAAAAAAGGTCCAAGAATAGTTCCAGGGAATCGTGGCTCCAGCTGCGTGGCCTCCTTATGGCTAGCTGTTACCAGATTTGTTGTGAAATTCTGAAGGGGGGGTTCCTGTTCTCCAAGCTGTGGTCAAACATATGTTTTAGTACCGTGGAATAGATAAGACTCTGTGAATTTACTTCATTAATTAAAATATTCCAATTGGAAAAGTCAAAGGTATTTACCTTGTAGGTTTAACATAACAACATAGGTAAATGAATATAAAAAGGGTAAAAAAGGGGAATATAAATGGATAGGAATATGGCATGATTTGGTACCCAACATCTCCCCCCAACCAGCCTTCTGCATGTCCTCATGCAGTCCGCCGCCTCCACAAGTCTGGATTTTGCAGACTGTAGGTTTCATGAAGCCCAGTGAGATCATATTCTGCGGCCATCTCTGTTCCTGGAGCTTTAAACCCATCCAAAAGGAGAAATTCCTTCCACCAATCCATTGGAACATCATAAGCTGGAGTGTAAGTTTCGGCAGGCAGCCAAAGGATAGGAAATTAAAACCAGAGCCCCATCCACCAACCTCCACATGTCTGGACACATGCCACATATGTGGGCACCCTGGTGAGTACTCGTGCAAAACTTGGTGCCCCAAAAGGTTCCCTGTTCCGGACAGTTATAGGTGACATCATCCACCTTTTCTGACAGCAATCAAGGGCCTCTTCTTGAAATGAGGTGAGTTGCTTGATACAAAGATCGAGACACCACCTTTGTGTCCTCATCATTCTATCTCTGTTCTCCTCAATTCCAAAAAAGGTGTTATGCTTATTGAACATTGTGATTGACCTCTCATGTTCTCCTCTTACTATAAATGGCTTTGTAACTTGATTGGATTCAAACGTGTTGCAAGCCTTCTGCCAGTGAATCTGATTGAAAGCATAAGAGGTAAGAGCCCTTAAATGAATGTTCCCTACATATGGAACTGGGTTAAAATCTCTGTCCAGATGCAGTAGATACTCGTGCAGGTAAAATTCACACATCAGATGTTGAGTTTGCACATCATGATTCCTCAAGATTCACAGGAATTTTACACCATCTTCTATCTCATAGCTGACCTCATTTTTTATGCTTTCCATGAAAAATAAAAGGAAACGTTCATGCAAAATTAAATAATAATAAGAAGCAAGGGGACAACATGCCATAACCTCTTGCATCAGATTAAACATCTATTCCTTGTCAGCCTTCAGTTCTGCCACTTTCTTTTCCAGCTACTCCATCTTGAGCTGTTGCTTCGCATGCCTTAATCTCATAACATCTATGCGCTCCACATATCCAAATATGGTTGAAGAGGCTCTTTCCTCGGTCCTCCTACTCTCGTTTTTGTATTGAGCCGCAGTAGATTTCCAAGACTATATTTCAGCTATTAAGGCATATTCCCGTGCTTCAAACAGTCATTCGATCGGGTCTGTTTGAGTGGTAGCTGAGGTTGTGGCCATCAGGTCCACTTGGGTTTTTTCTTCAACCCCGATGGTCTTCACCTTTTTTCTTGTTGCTTGTACTTCTTTATCTGTTTTTGCATTCTTTGCACTTCCTTTCTCAAGTTCCTTACCTCCATTTTGAGTTGCATTGTCTCCCTAAACTGCAACTGATACTTTCTCTTAACTGGAGGTTTTTGCTGCTCAGACATCTCTATCCATTCCTGCTTAATCAGTACTTCCTCCGTTTCAGTAGATGGAGGAAAATCCCATGAAACTTCTTCTATTGTGCCCACTCTCAGGTTTTCCTCCCCTGCCTGCCTCTCTTCAATTATTTCCTGCTTCACGACCTTCTCACCAGGTTGTGCCGTTGGCTCATTCATCAGGACTGCTTCGCTTGGTCCCTCCTCTTCACCAACAGTGATTTCTTCTTTATGCACGCTCGCCCTGACCAGTGATGCCCTGGTGAGATGATCTCCTACTACTATGCTTGTTGGGATATTTTCCAGTTCTTCAGCCTCGGAAATCTCTGTCTCATCTCTCCTTTCCAACTCCAAGGTGCCTGCCACTTGTGTAGCCCTTGCCCCATATGGTCGTGGCCTTTGCGACAGATTCAAAGCCAAAGGAACAACAAATGCTTCATCTTCTTTCTGCTGTGGGGAACAAGCTACCCTTGTTCCTCTTTGGAAAAATAAGGAAAAGTGGGGCGAATCATCAACATTTGGTCTTGAAGTCGATGCTGGTTGTTGTGGGTTAGCATCGTCCCCACACCCTGGTTCTAATGACGTTTCCTCCACGAATCCCCTGGCTTCCTCAGCTCTGGGCCCTTCTTGGGTTTGTCCCCCTTCTTCCATGGGTTCTATGGTTAGAGTGGTCATGACCTCCTCCATCAGCTCTATGGTGGTAGGATATCCTTGTGGAGTATCCTCGGCCACCATATTGACTGCTTCGTCCACACTAGCCTGTCATGGGTCTACTTCCATAGTTTCCATATTATCAACTTTCTCTGTTAGTTCCACGGGCAAGGCTAGTTCTTGTGGGACAACCTCATTTGTGGTACTAGTAGGCCTTTCTATATCAATCCCCACATTTTCCATTGACTCTACAGTTTCGGCTTGCTCTTGGGGACCCGCCTCATCTCCAATTTCTTCCATTTCCATCTCTTCCGGCTCCTCCTGGTCACCATAATCATCATCTCCTACATCGTCCTCCATAGCTTTGGGTTCTTCTACCTTGGCGGCCACAACAGCTGCTATTTGTTCCTCCGTGGAATCCCAAAACAGCTCCCATGGAATCAGGATTTGTCTGATGGCATTCATTATTAACAGCTGAACCAACCCATGGCGGGTGGTGACCGCCAATGTCTGTAGTGACCCCTGAGCCGACTGTGCCATTAGATGAAGATTCCTTAGTAGAAAATAAGGCACATTCATTGAAAAATCTTCTGCCTGTGGAAATCGCAGGTGAGCTAATATACGGAGATGGTATTTGAAGATGGTCGAGTATCTTCCTTTGCACGTCATATATTTTATGACAAACTCTGCTACTCCTCCCCATGGTCGTGGTAGCGAGTTTTTGTCATACCCTAGACCCTTCTGTGCAATACTCTCGCCCTCTTGTAGAAAGGCCTCGGGGAATTCTGGGAGGGGAATCCTTCTCAAAATCCATCGTTGCCCGACTTGAGGAAACCCACTGACTTCTGCGATGATTTCCTTTGTTACAGGGATCTCAATTCCGCAGACCCGAGAGCCTTATTCTCGCAAGTTCAATGCAAATTATGTTATCATTTCATCGTTCGACCCCCTCAACCTGTCGAAATAAACATCCCAACCTATGTTCTCAAAAACCTGCCACACCTCCTGATTGTTCTGAATTCCCCTTGTATTCTCAAGTTCATATCGAATAGATCGGCCACCCATTGTTGCAGAGGCGAAATCAGCACGACGACTGCAGTTGGCTGGCAAGGGAGAGTGACAGGTCTCCAAACCGTTGGAAATTAAAATAACGCCATGGTCGATTTGGAAACAATGGATAAAAAATATTGGTACGTTTGGAAATGATGACAGATTAAGGTGGTACTGTGGGATATTTGAGGAATTTAATGTAGCGTGTTGGGAGGGTGACTGATACGACTCGACGCGTACGAACACGCATCCCAAAACATCAAAAGTATGATTACGGAGTACCAAAATCATTATATTTGGTTAGGTAAAGATAATGTGTCATAAATGCTTTTTCAAGGTATGCCATCATTCATTATGACGGTTCCCCCCCCCCCCCCCCCCCCAACTTAATGACGGTCGTCCATGGTACATTTTAATGTCCTTTTTTGGAATATTTAATTAAATCCATAAAATCGATAGAGATGTACCTGCAGACCTACCATATGGTGGAGTAACAGAAAAATTTCTGACGGATTAGCAGCAACAACTAGTGACAGTACAGGGAGTAACAGCAGAGTGAGTAACAACAACAGTGAGTAATGGCAGTTACAGAGTAACGGAAACGGCAGAGTAACATCAGTTGCAGAGTAACAACAGTTACGGAGTAACGACACCGGCAGAGTAATTATCAGTTGCAGAGTAGCGGCACCGGTGGAGTAACAACAGTTGTAGAGTAGAGTAGTGGCATTGGTGGAGTAACAGCAGTTGCAGAGTAGTGGCACTGATAGAGTAACAGCAGTTGCAGAGTAGAGTAGTGGTACCGGTGGAGTAATAGAAGTTGAAGAGTAGCGGCACCGACAGAGTGACAGTAGTTGCAAAGTAACGGCATCGATAGTGTAACAGCAGTTGTGGAGTAACAACAGTTACAGAGTAACAGCACCAGCAGAGTAACAGCAGTTAGTAGAGTAACAGTAGTTACGGAGTAATGACACTGGCAGAGTAACAATAGCTAGCAGAGTAACATTAGTTATGGAGTAACGGCACCGGTAGAGTAACAACAGTTATGGAGTAACAAAACCGACAGAGTAATATCAGTTACGGAGTAACGATAGTCACGAAGTAACAACACTTAGTGACACACTAGTGAACTATAGCAATATCTTCATGATAGCATCGCTGAAATAACAACACCGAGTGTTACTTTTCTCCTCGCCATATTTCTTTGTTATTCCTGCAAAAGACAAACGAGTAAGTAGCAAATATATATATATATATATATATATATATATATATATATATATATATATATATATATATATATATATATATATATATATATATATATATATATATATATATATATATATTTTATTATTTATTTATTTATTTATTTTTACAAAAAAGTGAGAGTATCCTCTTTTCCAATGACCATTAAATCAAATACAGCGGATTTTTTTTTAACAAAAGCTTCTTTAGAGGCTGGATGGTGGTATAATTTTAGACGGTGTCCGTTTACTAAGAACGAGGTATGGTTTTCATCTATTGTACTCAGTCTAACTATTCCATTGTCGAACACTGCGTCCACTTGATATGGACCCATCTAGTGAGTGCAGAGCTTACCTTTGAAATCCTTAAATCAAGAGTCATACAATAACACCCCATCCCCCACATGAAACACCTTAGTTTTGATAAATTTATCATGCCATTTCATTCTCTATTGTTGAAAAACAATAGTTTTATGGACAGCTACTGCTCGAATCTCATGCAACTCGTTCAACTGTTCCAGTCGGTGTTTCTGTGCTTTTGATATATCTAGGCCTGCTTCTAGAGCTGTTCTGAGTGTACTAATATCAAATTCCATCGGAAACAAGGGGAATTTCCCATAGACTAATTCAAATGGAGAAAAACCTGTTGTATTCCACCATGTTGTTCTGTATTCCCATAAAGCTTTTAGAATTTTCTGTGCCCAGTCCCAGCGATGGCTTGCTACTGTCTTTGTCAAGATATTTTCCAATGCCTTGTTTGTGCTTTCTACTTGTCCATTTGCCTGCGGATGATAGGGGGTTGTTACTCTATGTTTAACCCCATATTTCTGCATCAAATTTCCTATCATATGAGATGTGAACTGTGATCCACCGTCTGATACAATTTCCCTTGGAGTCCTGTGTCGGGCAAAGATTTCTTCAAAAAGAAAAATTTCCACTACTTGCTCTGTTGCTCTCGTGACTGCTATAGCTTCCACCCATTTAGTTACATAATCAGTACAGACCAGGATGTAAGATTCTCGACGAGAATGTGGGTTGAAGGGCCAAACAAAGTCAATGACCCATTTCTCAAATGGTTCCAGGACTATCTAGGGCTGAAGAGGAATTTCATCTGCTTTCCCAGGATTTCCCTTCCGTTGACAGCTATCACAACTTCGAACGTACTCCCGAGCGTCACAAAAAATGGAGGGCCAGTAATATCCCATTTGTAGCACCTTATGACCCATTCTTTTACCTAAAAAATTTCCTCCACAAGGTCCATCATGTGCAACTTTTAATATTTCAAAAATATCATCTTCTGCCACACAACGCCAAATCTACTGGTCAACCCCTGTATGGAAGAGATATCCTGCCATCCATGAGTATCGGGTACTCTGATGAATGATATTCCTTTGCTCCTTATAGGATAGATGATGAGGCACTTTACCTGTAGCAAGATAATTAGCAATATTTGCATACCATGGAGTGTTAGCAGAAATTGCAAAAAGATGCTCATCTGGAAAGTTATCTTCAATTGGTGTATTCTTACCATCATGTTCTATCCTAGATAAAAAAATCTGCAACCACATTGTCCTTCCCTGGTTTATCTACTATGGTAATATCAAATTCCTGTAGTAGAAACAACCATATTATAATATGACTAGGGGTAACAGGTTTATCATTAAATACCTGATGGCTACATGATCAGTATGCACGAAAGTAGGATACCCAGTAATGTAGTGCTGAAACTTATTGATGGCATAAATGACAACGAGGAACTCTTTCTCAATCACTGTGTAGTTTAAATCCGCAGGGGCCAAATTTTTACTAACATAGTAGACTGCATAAGGTACCTTATCCTCTTGTTGTCCCAATACTGCACCAATTGTTGTTTGAGAGGCATCCGTATGAATGTGGAAAGGTAATGCCCAGTCTGGTCCTATAAGGATCGGAGAAATGCAAACTAATTCTTTAATTTTTGTAAAGGCTGCATCATAGTCATCTGACCACACAAATTCTAAATCTTTTGTCAGTAATTGAAATAGTGGGTGTGCTACTTTTGCAAAATTCTCTATAAAATGTCTATAATAACCAGCACAACCAATGAAACTGCGTACCTGTGTGGGCGTCTTAGGTGTTGGAAAGTGCAGAATTACCTTTATCTTTGTTGGATCCATCCTGATCCCTTCAGCTGAGAGAAAATTTCCTAGAACAATTCCCTCTTCCATCATCATGTGGCATTTCACCATACTCAAAGAGACACGAGCTTGTATACAGCTTGCAAGAATTTTTTCCAAAATTTTCAACCCATCTAAAAACGAGTCCCCATATGGAGTAAAATCATCCATATAGATTTCAACACTTTCATGTCAAGTCAGAGAAGATTCCCAGAATTTCTCTCTGGAATGTTGTAGGAGAATTACATAGGCCAAAAGGCAGGACCATGTATGCAAATTTTCCCCAGGGGCATGTGAAAGTGGTCTTGTCCTGGTCGTCACGAGAAATCCGGATCTGGTTATATCCACTGAACCCATCCAGAAAAGAGAAAAATTTCTTGCTAGCCAATGTGTTTAAAAATTGATCAATAAATGGCAAGGGAAAATGGTCTTTCTACGTCACCTTATTTAACTCTCGATAATCTACACAAATCTGCCATTTTCCATTCTTCTTGGGGACCATTACTAATGGTGAGACCCCTTAGTTATCTGAGATAGGATAGATAAAACCTACATCCAGTAATTTCTGAAGCTCTTCTTTCACAACATTTTTTAGTGCAGGGTTCATTCTCCTCTGAGGTTTTCTTATAGGACGACAATATTCCTTGATGTATATGTGATGGGAGCATAAGTTGGCAGGGATCCCCTTAATATCTGTATAATCCCAGGCGAAGGCTTCTTTATGTTTTCGCAGAACATATACAAGTTGCTTCTTCTATGATTCTTACAAGTTTGGATTAATATTCAAAGTTTTCTTGGGTTCCAATTCCACTTGAACACTTTCATGGGGTGTATCAGCAGGTGGCTCCTCTAATCCTTTTGTTGTTTCCATAGTTTCCTGAGTCTTGTAGCTTAGGATAGATTCTAGGATCTGCTGGTTTGGTTGTGAAACGGAACAAGGATCATCCATGAAGGAAGTGATTACATCGTCTTCTGATTCCATTTAACAGAAGGGCCTGTCCAATAGTAAGGATTGGTCTCACTTCTTCATCTTCCATTTCAGACTCTACCGCAGATACAACTTTCTTGCCGCCTGCTAGTTTTATGGGTAGATTTGGTTCTGATGGTGGATACAACACTAAATTTTTAGTGTTATGTCCATTAGAAATAACCATATTTCCTGAGAGACACCCAATGTAAGCATCTACAGTGGCCAGCCATGGTCTACCCAAAATCAAGGGATGACCGCCCACTGAAGATTGTGCATGTAATACCAGGAAATCTATGGGGTAATGCCATGAATCCACTGAAATTGTCACATATTCCAACTTCCCTGCAGGTTTGACTGTAGATCGATCTGTTAATTCCAATATTGTAGGTGTATGCTTCAAATTACGAATACCTAACGCATGCATGGTTTGAGTGGATGACATTGATGGCAGCACCCAGGTCTACGAGCACATTTGAAATCTCTACCCCATTAATCTGTACTGTCAAAATCAGGTTCCCTAGATCTCCATATTACACCAGCATTGATTTTCCCATCATAAAGTTTTATAATTTCTCCATAACATGTATAGTGAGGGGATATTTAGTTCTCTTGGCAGGTTTCTTTGAAGAATATTCCCTAAGAGTCTTTGCATAGATCGACACGTCCTTTATAGCTTGTAACAAGGGAATTTTAACAAATAAGTTATGCAATTCTCCTAATAAATCAAATTTAGGTTGAGGGCTTGGTTTACTCATAAGTAATATCCCTAGGTAAGGTCGTTCAGATTGTTGTTGTTTAACAGGAGGTGCCTAGGTTGTATCAATTTGTTTTGGCTCTTTACTAATTAGTTCTACCTCTTTACCTTCACTATCAAGTTGTTCAATGATAACTAGAGGAGGTTGGTCATTAACTATCTGACCTGATCACAGATTCATTTCATACAACTCTGCAGTGGAGATACTGTATGAAGGGAAGTTAAGAACATCAGCTTGATGAGCTCCCTTATTGTTAGGATTCGGGTTAGGTTGCATTGGAAGCTGAGGACTGACAAGATGGTTACCAGGAGGCACATTGGAAGGTAATTGGAGTTGCTGCTAAGGTATATGCTGGGACATCTACTAAGGAAACTGAATAGGAGGGGACCCTCGCCAATTTGGAGCCCATGAAGAGCTCATACTGGGTTAAGGGTTCCACTACTGCCAAGGTGGATACTGGTATTGCAGCCATATGGGGGGGTAAGGCATGGTCTAGGGATTGATATTTCAATTATTGAAATACTGAGATGGATTTGGTTATACCTTGATTTCCCATTGGTGGTCGAGCCTACCATGGCTTCTTGGATCCCATGAGGTACAGTTGCTCCATGTCCTCCCCCGTTCCTTGAAATACTGCTTTCAGGCCTGGCAAGGAAGGTCATGAACTTGTCGCATGATTGAGCTCACAGATCACACATTTCTCAATGGAATTTAGCAGGAATTCCCTTTCTGGGTGCTTCTTCCTGCACTTCAGAAAAAATATTGCCATGGTCCTATCCAGTTCTAGCTGCTTCTATTTTACTTGCAGAGTGTCCATTTGTGCTGACAGGGTGCTGAGGATATCTGTCCTCAAGTTTTCTAGCAGATTTTCGATTTCTGCTTTTGTAACACCCTTTCCAGATCCCTTTGTTGATCGAATCCCAAGCTTATTCCTTGCAAGCCCCCTCAAGCACTGAATACATAAATTGCAAATATCTTCGAATGTCTCCTTGGAGATGTCTCCCTTTCCCACAATGTTCAAAACTTCTATCAAGTCCTCTTGAAAGGATCAAAGGAGGATAATCTTTAAAATTTCCTTATCCAGGGTAGAATGACCTGACCTCTGCAAGATGTACTTAAACCTTTCCAAACAATCTTCCAAGATTTCATCTTCTTTCTATGTGAACTTGAAGAGTTCCCCCTTGATGTTCCGAGATTTACAATAATTCTTGTATTTCTCCAGCAAAGCTGATTGCATATCATCCCATGTGGAAATGGATTTCCCTCCAAGGCCCATGAACCATTGCAGAGCCGTTCCTTTTAGTGTAGAAGGGAAATTTTTTAACTTCTAGGCATATGTTGTGTAGTCATATCCCCAACACATTGTATCAAACTCAAATAGAAATGTATCAGGGTCTTCTGAAACAAGCCCATGAAATTTTGGTAAGGCTGCCAATGGAATAGGCTTTGTAGGCATGCCAGCCCCCAAATCCTCGATCAGGAAATCGATGGCGAAGGTTGTGGGAGCCATGAAGATCTTCCAATACTCACTGGGGATTTCAACAGGCTCTCTGGAGGGTTGCTAAGGATTCTTTACTACCAGAACTCAAGTTGCTTTAGTAGCACTTCCCCAGTCTCTTGGCAATGCAAGTTTTTCCTTGTTTCCTTCTCCCGCGGCCTGGCGGCTTGACCCCTAGGCTACAACTTCGTCTCCCTTACTGGAGAAGTCTGAACCTCTCGATTTTCTACTTTCAATTTATTCCTCCGCTATCACCAGCGCAAGGTCCTCCGGATCAGGTCTACTGCTAGATATTTTTTTCACTACTAGAGGAACCTGTTGTGTCAAATCACTAGAGAATTCCATAGCCCGCACTATTTTCTCTACTGAGTGTCTCTCGGACTTCACTCTCCTTTCCCCTGGTCTCACAACTGCACTAGAGGATGCTTTTGATTCAGCCTTTGCTATGATCTATTGTATATAGGGTTTTCTTCCCAAATCTGGTCATCCCCTCTTTGGAGCTCTCCCTCTACCCCTCTTATTTGATTATTTGTTCATACAAAAGTTGGTATGATGGAGGGTCTTGGTATGAACCTATAATGCTTCAATCTTGGAGCAAGATGTAAAAGGACCATTCCTTCCCCAAGATGAAAGAACTCACAAAAAGAAAGGAAACTAACAAAACAAAAATCTAGGGTTTCAGGTCCGGAGCAGGGCGTCAAAGGACTCCTCCCTCCCTGGGACAAGACCCAGAAATAGACACACATCACGGGAAGCCCTAATACTCCTAGATCTGAAGCAGGGCGTCAAAATACTCCTCCCTCCCTAGGGTAAAAACTAGGGTTTTCCCAAAAAGGAAACACACAAGCATTAAAAGGAAATAAATCTCACTCAAGACCTAGAGCAGGGTGTCAAAATACTCCTCCCTCCCTAGGACAAGCGAATGGCCAAAAATCAAACAGAAAAGAAAAAATAAATAAGCAGAAAGAATACTTACCCTCAGGATCTGAAGTTGAGTGAGAAATCTCGTTCCCTCCCCAAGACGAGAGATTGACCCTCTGGTTGGTCTGAGTCATTGTTTGCACCTTGTTAGCCTCCTCGACAACTGCGCCAAAATGTTGGTGTTCGGTATGAATGATTTATTCGCCCTATTTCGACATTAATTTATCAATCCGGGTGCGTATCCTTTCAAGGAAATTTGCAAGGTATATGCAGGGGCAAACGCATAATCCGTCCCAACCAAGGGTTCGTCCTTAAGATTCAAAACATGACCGTGGGATTAAACTAACTACAGAACTTAGCAATAATCATAAATGGAAAGGAGCTGCAATAATAAGCATAAACTATTTATTGACACACACACAAAGACGCAACACCTGATCAGAAGAGCGGGCCTAGTTCTCTAATTAGGGTTGTGTTAGTCACGGAGAAGATTGGAGCAGCAAAACAGGTGATATTTTATTAATCTGTAATAGGTGATTACAATAGCGATGGGAGAACCCCTATTCACAGGAACAATCTGCATTTTATACATAGCGATGGAGATTTACAGATCTCCCTGAAACATGGTAAGCACATATCCAGAATGTACATCAATTGGAATGCCACCATCTCTAGATATCTGAGATAGCAAAAAGGTCCAAGAATAGTTCCAGGGAATCCTGGCTCTAGCTGCGTGGCCTCCTTATGGCTGGCCGTTACCAGATCTGTTATGAAATGCTGATGCGGGGGTTCATGTTCTCCAAGCTACGGTCAAACATATGTTTTAGTACCACGAAATAGATAAGACTCCGTGTATTTACTTCATTAATTAAAATATTCCAATTGGACAAGTCAAAGGTATTTATCTTGTAGGTTTAACATAACAGCATAGGTAAATGAATACAAAAAGGGTCAGAAGGGGGAATAGAAATGGATAGGAAGATGGCCTGATTTGGTACCCAACAGCAGGTGCATTGTTAAATAACGCTGCGCTACGCACTTGGAGCCATGCACTACGCACCTAGGCAAGCACTATGCACAGCCAGTATTTGGTCTAATTTTCTCAAAAAAGGTCAAAATTTCAAGTTTTTACCTCCAACTCTTCTACAAATAGTCAAATAAGGCTAGTAACTCCTTTTTCTCACACTCCAAATATTCTTTTCATAATATAAAAAGACATTTCTTGACCTAAGTTGACCAAACCCTAAGCTACACAAAAATCAAATATTGACCTCAGAAGTTAGGGTTTGCAAGCTTAAGAGTTTTTCATAGGTTGTAAAGACATTTAGTCACAGAATATTTTTTTTCTAAACTCTGGATCACTCCTTGATTGCTCCACCTTGCCCCCATTTGCCCAAGTTTTCCATCACATCACTCAAATTCCCTCCCTAAACCTGAAGTCCCTCACCAAGTTGAAATTCCTTTTACCCTAGGCCAACCACCATGTCTAAAGAAGAATAAGTAAGTCAAAGACAAAGCTAAAGGAATAGATGATGACAGCAGCAATGAGGTACAAAATATGGTGAAGAGAGTAAAGAAAAAAGGAATGCAAGTACATAGCTACATGAAGAAAATGATCATAACATAGAGGAGGAAAATGAACATGACAGTTTTCAAAACAAATAAAGTGTTGATAGTGAGCAAGGTGAAAACACAGAGGACAATGGAGAAAGTAAGAAGGGTGACAGTCAACAAAAGAGTGCCCTACAACCAAGAAAAACAAGGCACATAAACGTGTTAGTGAGCACAATGATAACTACAAAACAGTGACAAAAGTGACTAAAGGTGATAAAGGTAAAGCAACCAAGAAATATGCTGAGGAGATGAAAGATCAAGCACAAGAAAAATTAGATGATGAGGCTAAAACTGATTTTGGAGAGGCAGGAAATGACAAAGAAAAAGACATCAATGAAGGATAAGGCCAAAGTGAAACAGATCTAGAGGCTAATGATCAACTCCAAAACCAAGGAAATAAAACTAAAGGTAGCAAGATAAGAGACAAGAAGATGGTGAAGACAAAGAAGAGAGTGGTTTTCATGTTGAGCAAGAGGGTAGTGAAGAAAAAGAGGAACAAAGTGATAATGAAAAATCAGTAAGGAGGCATTGAATTTTGAGCACTCAAAGAAGGTAAATACCAATAAAAACTCAAAGACATGGCTTGATATTTTTCATAGGCTTCTAAAAAACCTTGAAGACATTCTCCACCAAATCTGAGGCAATTTGGACAAAATTTTGTTTTTTCCAAATTTTCACCCCTAGGAGCGCAGCACGCTAGGTGCTACGCACAAAATTGGTGCATCCTCAGCTCTCAAAGTTTAAATTTTTAGATTTTTTACATCAGAAAATTGTACCCACAAAATTTCAGATCAATTGGAGCATTTTTTCCCCCTCAAAAGGTGAAGAAACACCTCAAATTTGACCTTTCTGCCTCCTTTTCAGACCAGGTACTACGCACAGAGAAATGTTGGGAGAATGTATTTTTGGATAGGAAAATGGAATACAGTAAAAAAAAATGCATATCTAGAAATAGGACTCATCAAGTTTTCCAACGAGCCATCATGGAGAAAAATCCAACATCGGGAATTGGTCCAAAACTTGACTACAACAGAGCCTATTTTCTACTGAAGGTGGCGCTACACACCGAGTAGTGTTGGGAGAATGGATTTTTGGATAGGAAAATGGAACCCAGTAAAACAACCAATGTCATATCTAGAAATAAGACTCATCAATATTTCCAATGAGCCATCACGGAGCAAAATCCGACATCGGGAAGTGGTCCAAAACGTTACTACAACAGAGCCTATTTTCTGCTGAAGGTGGCGCTATGCACCGAGAAGTGTTGCGAGAATGGATTTTTGGATGGGAAAATGGCATTCATTCAGAAAACCAAAGGTATATTTGGAAATCCAACTTGACATGCTTTCCAATGAGATGTCACGGAGCAAAATACGATACCAGGAAGGAGGTCAAAACTGGACTACAAGTACACCTACTTTCTGATGTTTTGGCACTACTCACAAAGGACCAAAAGTGCCAAAAGTCAACAAAACACACAAATTGATGGCAAAATGATTTTTTAATATTTTATTGGGAAAATCACTCCAAATTTGATTGAGGAGTTATTTTATGATATTTTTCATCTATTAGCTTAGATATTATGTGTCTTGGGCTTTACATGGTCATTAAGCACATTTATGACATTTATGGCTAAATTAGGGTTTCTCGAAGCCTCTTAGGGTTTCCACCTCCTCATTTTCTCCATAAATAGAGAATTAGGCTCTTGTGTATTGGTGGGATTTTTATGACTTACTCTGGAGCAATACATAGTCTCTTGGAATTTTTTATTAGAATTTGATGTCTTGGAGCTCATGCATGACCTGATTTGTTTGTTGATGGAGGAGGACTATTTGCAGGATCCATAAGCCTGGTTGATGGTCATGTGTTTCTCTTTTGTTCATGTTTTATAGTTTTCATTATGTTTCCATCTTGCTATATTGCAGTAGGACAAATAATTTAGACTAAGACATGTTTGCTAATGGCACCTTAGGTCTGTTTGTTTCCTTCACTGCCTTAATGTTTTCTTCTGTTAGGATATATTAGAGAATTCATATTTTTTCTCTCTAATAATTTCCTATGCTTGTCTATTTCTTGAATGGTTTAGATCAGTTGGTTTCGACATGATTCATGGCTAGCCCTACATATTTGTTGCCACTAAATACTCTGTTCTTGGAATCATCTCTTTAACGCATCTTTGCCTAGGTTTATCAAAGAAGTCTGTTTCAACCATGCTCTTTGCTTTTACTTAGCTAAATTTGTTTCAAGGAACCTTCATAGCTGTAACTTTAGATGTTCATGGTTTTCTCTCCTTCTATTGTTATAGTTATTTGTGCATCTTAAATATTTTCTGCTTTTGATGATGAAATCTATGAAATTTAAATAAGTTTCTTGCCTTTCTATATTTCATTTGAATGCTTGTCTTGGAAGATTATCTATTTTCAGTCTGAAATCAAATGGATTAGGTTTTACTTATGCCTTTTATTCTCTTGATATTCTTATAAATCTTCTAACTCCCTCAGTTTAAAAGTATATAAAGGATTTTTTTCTGCCCTTTATTAGTTTTTTTTTCTCAAGCTTAATGTCCATCTCATGATCCTTCACAGCCTCAAAGATCCACCAACCAAGTTAAAATTTCCCTACAAATACTCTTAAAACCATTGATGAAATTATCATGACCTTGTTAGACTCCATTGCCCAATGAATTGAAATCTTCCTTGCTTTCTATCTAATCTATCTAAGCATCATACCCAACCAAAAACAATCAAAATACCTTGCACTTAACATCTAGCCTAAAATCAACCCTAATCAGCAAACAAGTTCACATATTTGCACCTACTAGAGAGATCCCTCTTCGAATCCAGGAAGGCTAGGTCCTTGGATTCCAAAGCTTGGTTTGATGTTACCCCTGTCCATTTGTATCTCAATAAATCTAGAAAATTATGGGGAGCTAACATAATGGCGATCACGATGGGACCCTGAGTGATAAAAACTTAGAATTCCCTAAACCTTTCAAAAAAAAAAACCCTTAAGAGTACTATCTTGTGGATTTATCCCACCGCTCACACCAACATAATGGTGATCACGGTGGGAATTCTGAGTACAAAGTTGCCTGAATACCTCTTAAGACTCTTTAGACCCTTAGTTTGACTTAGAAAATCCAGTGAATCTACCACCTCATCGCCACACTAACATAATTGTGATCACGGTGAGACACTCTGAGTTAGTGACAAACTAAGTATTCCTTAGATCTCAAAAAACTCACAAACATCCTTAGATTGGTATTTAGTTGTTGATGGTAGACAACAAGAACATCCTTAAAATAGTAAACATCATCCACCTGGCAACTCCACTGGTCTTTAGTAGCCCTGTTGACCCCACTAGTTCTCATAAAATCCCCTGGGAATGCATTAAGAAATCCAAATCATGCTGATGGTGGACAGCAGAGTTGAAACCTTCCACCTGGCGACTCCACAAATCTCAATAGAACTAAAGACTCCATTGGTATAGAACTCTAAGACTGGTTGAAAATATTCAGTGACCCTTTCTGATTTACAAACATGGATCCAAGGATACAAAGGAGATATGATCAAATGAATAGAGATCACATCCCTGGATTCCTAGACAAATTCCCTTAGATATATTGGGACAAAAACCTCCCTAGGTTTCAAGATGAAAAGTTTGATTACCCTTTGTTACACCTCATCAAGTTTCATATCCATGTATGGGGGTTAAAAGCTGAATGGCATGAGGACTGCCTTATGAAGATTTTCATGCTAACATTAGAAGGGAAGGCAAGGGAATGGTATGAGAGTCTAAGACCTAGTAGCTCATTTTCCTTAAAAGATATATACAAGGAATTTTATGAGCATTATAAAGAAAATTCCTCATATTTATCATTGGCTGAAAATTGTTGTGATCAATCTTAGGATATCATACAGTACCTTATAGATAGTGATGAAGATTTGGAAAATTTGCATCCTGAAGACCTCTTAACATCCATTCATGAATTTCATTGTCAAGATAACTATCACGACAGCCTAGATGATTTAGTTGAGGAAGAAATCAATCAAGGTATAGAAGAAAATGCATAAGATCTCTCTGAAGGCACGAGTGATGATTCACCATCTCTTCTAGGTGAGGCTCAAGAAAACATTCAGCCTCAAAATCAGCCTTCACAAGAAAAATAAAACTGTTGTACTTCCATCCAAAGAAAGAGAAAATGCCTCCTCTTTTGACTGAAGAGGAAATAAATCAGATGCTAAACATTCAGCCAGCCTCTAAACCTTCATATGAACAAAAAATTTCTATTTTTTCTCCTACTAATTCTATCTACCATAAATCAGAAAGTGAATTTGTAGATCAATTCAAAGAAGAAAAAACTAATAATCCAATATGTTTGATTGGTGACACTACTTATTTTGATGAGTTTCCAAATTTTGATCAATTTGATGATGATATCCTCCAAACAGAAACTAACCTTGCAGAGCAATCAGTAATTGGTTTGTGGGAGGAAGATCATTTTCATCAACTTCAAAAAAGTAATAAGCCAATTCATGCCATCTATGCCTCTGATGAGGGAAGCCTTGAAAGTTCAGAAGTAAGTGAAGGATCTCTGGCCCTTTGTTCTACTTCATATGAACCCATCAGAAATAGCTTTCATGTGATTGGGAATCAATAGTCTTTCAATATTGATGTTGAAATTGGGGAAGAAAAAGAACTTTTTAAGAAAGTTGTAAGTGAAAAACCTCTTCCTGAAATGGTTGATGAAATCATTTGGGACACGGAATCCTCTTTAGCTTCAGATTTGTAGCCACCAAGTCCCATTGAATTTCAAATTGTATATTAAGGCTTGGAAATTTACAATCACATAAGAGTTGTTGCACTTCTTTCTCAAGAAGATTTGTTGCCAAAGAGTGCTCCTGCTCATCAATATGATGGCCTTCACATAGATTTAAGCCCACTCTATCAAAGAACATTAGGTTTGTTAGAGGATAATGTTGCCACATATGATGAATCTACCAGTTCATATGATCATGAAGAAGAAATGGATTTTCTTTCTCAAAAGAGTACCAAGCATAGCCAAGTGGAAGAAAGAGTAGTCCTGAATGGAGCTTATGTCTCAAATCCTCTAGATCAGGTATTATTTCAAGATCCATTTGTTGTTTTCCTTGAGAAATCTAAAGGAGGAGTGTGTTATTCTAAGAACATTTTTTTTGAAAAGTGTGAGAAAAATTTTAGGCACTACTGTTTGAAAACAAGTAAGGTGGAAGTGGCATTTTTATTTTTTCAGCACTCTCAAAGAGCTGAAACAAAATCCCTCATCGAATCATCTGCTTGATTGGATTTGTTGGAAAAGAGATTTCACCAAATGAATGTATATTATGTATAGGTTAGATTAGGATAGATAGATAGATATGTAAAATAAGCTCAGCCTTGTGAGCATCTTTTTAGTTCTAGATTTTTTGGAAAAAATGAAAAAAACACAAAAACAAAGAAAGGTAGAAAAAGAGGGCAGATTTGAAAAGTGGTACAGCCCCATACCAAAAAAATAGTGATGCTGAAAGTGTGCAAGCCTAAATTCCACTACTTGTGCCAAAAATTCTTGTTCGGTCATCTAGCCTAATCATGGCTGAACATGTTTTCAATTTATTTTCGATAAGTTAGTGAAAGAGAGCTTGTCAAATCATTCAAACTTGACTTTTCAAAAAGGGATAGATTAGGGAATGAAAGATACTGGTTCCACATGCTCAAAATAGAACCAAAGAGGAAGATGAGGATGCATAACAAATGATAGATCCCAACCCTTATCGTTTTATTTTTACTTTTATGCAAGATAATGTTTGTGTGTAGCTTGTTCTTATGCCAC